>JAUPFR010000004.1:40721527-41921527 GCA_036925125.1 Oreortyx pictus | reverse complement strand
CATTAAAGATCACCAGATTCCAGCTTCCCTGCCATGGGCATTGCTGCCACCCACCAACTCAGACTGCCAAGGATCCCATGCAGCCTGGCCTTGAGCACCTCCAGGGCTGGGGCATTCACAGCTCCTCTGGGCAGCCTGAGCCAGCGCTTCACCACCCTCTCAGTAAAATATTTATTCCTAATATCTAGTCTAAAAGTCTCCTTTTTCAGTTTCAAAGCCATTCCCCTTTTTCCTATTTCTATCAGACCATGTAAAAAGCCAGTTCCCCTCCTCCTTGCAGGCTCCCTCAGCTATGGTAACCATGAGAAAGAAGTTACCTGCCAAACTGGGTAAGCTAGAGAGGCGATTGCCCAATTTGCATCTAACAACTGATTGGAAGGCAAGCACTCTCACACCTAAGAACTCTGAATTCTTTGAAGAGGAGGCATTTACAATGAATTCCTTAGTTAATGCTTATATTTGTTACTGGGACAGCCATCACTACAAAGTGATCTTTCATGCCGTGTGCAGTCCACCACATCTGCACTGGATCTTGTGTGTTAACAGGTAATTATTTCAGGATCACTATGGACTTCTGTATAGAAAACATCATACAGAAGTCCCATTTGGACTGATTAATGCTGCTGACTGACCTGAATATCTTCCTTATCACTGTAATCATGCCCATTCATTGACTCATTGCCTTTGCACTGGTTCTAAATGCACATGCATACACCAGATGTAGCCTTCTAATGAATCAAATTCCAAGTACTCCTGCAAAAAAATTCCATGTCCTAGCCCATGCCAGCAGAACAGATAACTACTCAGCATTCTACCTTGTTATCTTCTCCGAGTGCATGCTTATAATGTCTTTGTGCCATGTGTGCTCCTTGGACGAAGGCTGTCTCTTTTCAAGGCTCATGCAGCCACATCCACATGGGAATGGCTGTGTCAGCAATGCTGAAGGATGTAGTTCAAAGCATATTTTCTTCTTGGCAAAGCTGGTTTGGAAATTCCCACCCCTCCCAGGAGCTCTTCATTTCTCCACCATGCCACAGTCTTGTGTGTTGTCAGTGCATGGAGCCATCTCAGTGACCTGGTTTGCAGCAAGAACCACAGCCAGTTCCACCAACACCACTCAAAGCATGGTGGTTGGTGAGCAGGATGAGAAATAATGAATAAATGAAGAGGAAGAGAGATTTCTCAAGCTGACTTAGCTGTCAAAGAAAACATGGAATGACTTGCTCAGATAGGAAAGATTTTTTGAATCTGCTCTCCTGCTTATTATCACCCCTCCCATATCTATAACATGAGCCAGCACAGCTACATAAACATGTAGGAGATCACAGAATAATCATTTCAACTACTGCTAGAGGCCTCAGATCAGACTAGTTCTCAGGAAATCTATTTGATAAGAGGAGAAATTATAAAGTTCTTTCCAGACAACTGTTGCCAAGTATCCAGTTTGAACACTGCCTGACTTGTGTCAAATGGCTTTTATATCTACCTTCAAGCTGTAGTCTGCTGCCATAAAGACTCTGGTGTCCAGCCCTGTTCTGTACAAAGAAAATTGCACCAGTACCTCAAAACCCACTCAGACACTACCAGTGGATCAGTTTGGAATAGACTAATGGCAACCCAAAACTGACTAAAGGCTTCTGTCTAGAATCTCTCGTATCCCTCAGCCCTGCCAGAACAGCAAGACTTAATCAGCCAGTGTCCAAAATCTTACATGAAAATCCACTTAAAAATGCAGTTTGTATGCATGGTCTGTGTAGTATATCCATGCAGGCCCATTGCAGATGTGTCACACAGTGCATTTGAGCATGCATAGCAATCCCATGCCCTAAACACATGAAAGTAACTATGCCTGCATTAAACAACTGCAAGTGCCTGCAATACTCTCAGCACCCTGGTGGCACAGTGTTTTTTCTTATGTTTCATGCCCTGGGATTGCAGCTTAGAAATATGGAAGTCTCATGTATGAACTTCTGCCTCAGCTTCCCCAAAAATGCTGCACTGCAAAAATACAAAGCAAACAGCAAAGAAAAAAGACTTCAAAACTGTACTGTGTAAAAGATGCTCAGTGAGAATCCTCTACTGTGCCAAGAATTTATGGGGATGTTCCAAAAGATTTCTTTGACTTCAGAAGGAACTGAGGTAGCACAGTAATATAAATATCTGAATAGAACTGTTAGCAGAGTTTGGCTTTCAATTGTCTCTTTGAAGATTATGATTGAAGATTATGAAGATTAATTGAGATTTATGCACGACTATTCTGAGAGCTATCTGTTTACATGCACAACTGTGCAAAGAAAGAAAAGAAGTACACAGGATACTACATGTTTACCAGATCAGTACGAAACCAGAAGGAACTCACATTTAAGTTATAAAATATAGTAAGATACAGAACAGGGTTTTTTTTTCCAGCGAAGTTTCAGCAGAAACTACCAAGTGGATAAAACATATATTAAGGAAATAATCTCTCCCAATGGACAATGGGGTGATAAGGCCAGAAATGGAACAAAAGATCTGTGAAACACAAGTTTTATATCAACTCACTCTGAATACAGGATAACAGGGAGTCATTTCCAAAGTAAACAGTACTTACACTAACAGGGAAAGGATGAGATACAGTAAAATAAAAAATTCACGGTAGTGGAAAGAGAATAGAAAAAGAAATGTGGCTGAAGGTAGTGATGGCCGCTGAGCAGATTGGACACTTGCAAGAAACATTTTAAAATATTCTGATAACAGCTTCAGAATATTTGCAAAGTCTGCAATAGGTGAAGGGCATAGAGAAAGATGTGTAACAAAATGCTTAAAAACTCCTCCTCAAAAAAAAAAATGAAAAAAAAAAGAAAGAAAAGCAACCTTTTTTATTCTGCTTTAGTTACTTCAAGACGCTTTGAAATCTTGAAGTATTTTAATGCAAGTAAAGCAAAGATCATCAAAGTGATTGTTGCCAAATGACAAGATCGTTTGCTTCGGTCTCCTCATAAACCAGCTTAATCGTTTGCTTCGGTCTCCTCATAAACCAGCTTATGGGTAAATTTTGGTAGAACTAATACCATGAAATGAAATTTCCAGTTCCATTCTGGTTAGCTCAACAGCAGTAATACCATCTCTGCATCTGAGAAAACCATTGGTTCATTGTCTGCTTCTGCATCTGTTTACCCACATTAAAAGAGATATCCCTCTCTCAGGAAAGCATGCATTGAAGTCAGATACCCACTGATATGAGCAAGACAATCCTAGACCATTTTTTATGTAGCCCAGTATGTGGAGGGAAGCCCAGCCTGGACTCACCAAGGGTCACTAGAATTCAGAGGACAGGCAGAGAGCAGTGGTGTGTGTTGTGGATTGTTCCTCCCAGGATTAGTCTCGTAAACTGTGGCAATTAGAGTCAGTCTGAGTTTAGGAACACATCACTCCTTTAGTTCTGTGCTTTTGATTGACCCTTTCTAATCGTGTTAGCTGATGACTCTAGCTTTATGCAACATCCTTAAGTTTTGTTCCCATCATGCATTAAGGAAGTCTGCAGGGCTGACCCGCTGCAGTCATCTGGCAGCTCTCTTCTATCCATCTCCCAGTGTGAACAAAGCCAGACAGCAGCCAAGAACAATCTATGCCTTGTATGATCACTCACTTCCGCAGCCCTCAAGCTGGGACACAACAAGACTTTCCAGCAGTCGCCAGGCTGGGTTCACTGAAGTGAGGATGGTTTCCTGCTGCTTTATATGAGTAAAAAGTTATCTGAACTTCTTCCAAACTGGTGCACAAACAAATCTGAAGAGAATGAATAAAAATTCTGGCAATCTATGAGACACATTATTCCAGAGAGTAGGTTTCTGTTCTGAAAACAGGATGATTCCAGTCACAGTGAGGTAATGGTGAATGGTTGCTTCGCAAGCCATTTCACTTGGAGTATCTGCAGTACACAAAAATGTTGAGCCTCCTTAGTGAAACTGTTTTAATTCATATTTTCTGATTTCTCCTTGTTAGTGCTTATGAAGGGCAGTAGCCTCCTTGCCCAGAGTTTTGCCTGCAACTGATTGAAATATGTGCCCTGGATTTATTTTGCTCTTAGCATCTAGATGAAGAAAAGACCTAAAATGATTAATACCAGGATAGTGCTAGAGAAAGTGATTTTACAACTTAAAGCATAACAGATTTCACTTAGTTCTATTCAGTGGAAAATTGAAATCAAATACAGTAGCAGAGCAATCTGTCAAAGAAAACTTGTTTCTCTGAGCAGCAGAACCCACTTAAAAATACATAAGTCACCAGCGTATGAAACAAATGACATTTTCATTTCTCTCAGTCCTCATATCTTAAGGACATGAGATCTAATGTATAAGATCTATTATTATAAATCACAGAAACTGTGAGTAAGAGGCAGTGGCAATATGTTACTCGGTGCATTTGGGACTGTTCATTTTGCAATTTTACCTTCTTCCCCAAGGCTTATCTCTGAGCCACATCTGTCTTAGTAAGAATGACATAATGGGAAATGGTTACGGGTCTGAAGACTTTTTTAAAGGATTAGGCATTGTGCTTCCTGCATTCCACAGATAATAACAAGTTATTATCTTCATCTCTAAAAATTTTTCAGGGTGACAGATTACACTGTATCAGGTGATTTGGAAGAAAGGGCACACTGTGTAACATTCTGGATTTTTACAATAAATGAAATAGTTTGTCCCTTAACATTACTACTGGTGACTCTACAGTACGTGTCTTGCAGGCAAGTGAGTCTTAGAGTAACTTGGGTTGGAGTTTCTCTTTTACCTGCAGAGAATAAAGCACAGTTCCAGAGCTGCGTAGAGCTCCATTTTGCCAATTTTAATTATTCAAAGCTACTAGAAAAATTATAGTATGTTGTATGTCTTTTTGTTTAAAGAAGGGATAGCTTCCTTGTTTTGGGGGGGGATTTGTGTGTGTGTGTGTGTGTGTTGCTTTGGTTTTGTTGTTGTTGTTGTTTTGTCTGTCTGAAGATGTATTGAGCTTTTATTTGCATTTCCTATTGATCTTAGTGGCAGTAGTTGTTGAGTAGAATTCAAGCTCCCTTTGCCTGAGTCCTCATTCAAAACTTCTCCCTATAGAAGAGGCAAATGAGTGGCTGGAGGAGTGGGATTGTAATCTCTTCAGCCACTACAACCAAAGTGGACAGGAACTATGGCTCAGAGATCTAAGCAAGCAATTTCCTTTTCCCCTTCCTTGCAGCACCCTATTTCATGCATATTCTATTCCTGCTCTCATTTGAACCCAATTTATCCAGCACCATTTGTGGTACTTAACTTGGGGTTAAATGTCTAACCTAACCTGCCCATATTAAACTATCAAAGTGCCAGAGCAAAGCATCATCTCTCCTGGTCCTGTTTTACCTCTCACCCTTTGCTCTTATCAGACCTGCAATGCTCTGGAAAGTCATCCACATGGGATGAACATGTATACCGCATACCGCATGTAAGGTCTCTCATGCAGGAACACACATTTCTCACGGTTTTTCATGTACTACTGAGACTGTATTTTCCTCATGACATTTTGCCTGTCACTTTGTGTGAAACCTGGAAGACTCTTGGGCAAAAAATATTTTATTAAGAAGAGAAACATGCAGAACCTTTACTATTACAGTTTTTAATCCATTATTTGATATCAGAAAAAAAAATGCATTTGGAATGACAAATCATTAATTGTAGGCCTATCAATACTGTGTTTTAAGGTGTCACTATAAAGCCAGCTAGAAATCAAACACATATTGATCTGCTCTGTTGCATGGTTGGCAACACATCATTTCCCAGATTTGTACTGTGAAACATTTTGCTGCTGCTGAATACCCTTAGGGTGGAAAACCAGATATGCTTTTTCCTTTTGAAACATAGTACAGAAGTATCAACAAGAATCATATATAGTGAAGGATGTCTGATTACTAGACCACCTTATGACATGGCACTAATTTCAGATAAATTCTTTATTCCAAAAGCTGTTATTAACAGGTTCTGATTTCTTGCCTGGGTAGATCACACTGACACACTGTCCTTATATCAAAACTGCTGATAGCCATTGCACCACCACACCCAAGATCAATGAAGAAAAAGCTTGTCTTAGGATCTGGCAATCTGATGAGAAGGGTAAAAAAGGGAGACAGCAGTGTAGTTCAAATCTTCCTGCCACCAGAGTGGGAATGTGACAGGCATGTGACAGCAGTAGTAGAACAAGCCCAGAGTTGGCTATCGCATGTAAATCCCACTTCTTTGAAAGCTACAAGGTTTAGAATTTTCGTTTGTTTTTAAATCAGAACAAATGTTTGAGGAAAGATCGCAGCTGCACATGCATGTTGCCAGTGACACTCTTCAGAGCACTCACAGGAAAACCCTTCCAGACTACAGCTTTTGTTACACCTGATCTGAGGCTGGAGTCAGGACCTCCAAGTGAGGTCCTGACAGTCCTCCAATCTTAAATTCTTTCTATGTGCTTCTAGTTCCAAACACTTTGGATCTGTTCCTCATGGGAACAAAATGTGGTGATCTATGCACCTACAATAAGAGGATGGATGAATCCAAACATCCTCTGACCTGAGCTGGGCCAAGGATTGCAATGATAAGCCCAGATAGCAATGGACAGGCTGCTGCCTGTTCTAGCCTGTCCCAGCATGTCCTCTGTTCATAACAAGGAGGAAAGATAGGGTAGAGCTGTCATAGCTGAGACTCCCTCAGGCTGTTAGTGCAGTCGACCATCACAAAAGGGCCATAGATGCTTTAGGATCCCATGGCCCTGAAACACTCCCTAGAAAGTAACTGGCTTCCAATGACCCAAATAGTCAAACCTGAAAAGATCAATTCATTAGTCTGCTACATTCTCCAGCGACCCAAAACCCAGATCTGCGACCCTAGAAACTTGGTCTGCTTGAGCCTCGTGACCGGAGACTCCCCAAATAACAACAAGGGGCTATTTATTAGTGTGTGGAATTGCCATTCTGACTCCAGGCTCCTAACACTCCTAGTGAAGCCAACTGCCTTTTTCCTTACAAGCCATCAGGAGCAACCACAATGAAAGCAGTAATTACAGAGCGAGCATCTTGTCAGAGTGGAATGGAGCACAGAGTTTCACAATGCACCAAAGTGTGTACCCTGGTACTTGGGGAATTCAGGCTTTTCCACAACACTGAGCTCATGATTTTTTCTGTGCAAAATGGACATTGCCTGCATTCCCGTAAAGAAGCAGAGGACTGTACAGTACAGTGCTGGAAGGGGCTACAAGGGGTCACCTCATCCACCCCCCTGCCCCGAGGCAGGTTCAGCTATTACCAAACCATTCCTGACAGATGTTTGCCTAGCCTGTTCTCAAAAACATCCAACAAACATCCCAAAGCCTCCTTCAGTGGTAGAAGTAACTTATTTTTATTTTCCAGAACTCAGCTCAGTGTATGTGCCGCCTTACCTAAAGTACAAAGATGAGGAATGCCTCGACTTTTAAATACGCAGATGTGTTACAATTTATCAAATGTCAAGAAAGCCCTCATCAGTGCAAGGTAGATGGCACAGTATCTCACACACATTTTTACTGAAAGAGAGTGGACTTCCAGAGCAACTGACCACAGCTGATCTGCTCCAAACTAATAGACACAGCTCTGAACAACACTTCTCCCTCCACATCAACACTCAGTCTTTGCAGGTGCTTTGTGATATACACTTTGTGAATGCTCTCAAGTGCATTGGCTTCCCTTTGCTTTGAAGAAGAGCCGCCTTCTGCAAAACCAATGGGACTTACTGCCTCACTCACTGAAAGGCTGAGTCTTGAGGAAGATATCTGAGCTGTCCACTGTGGGACAGTTCCCACTACTCTAACTTAGAAAGTTGCTAGGAGCAATTGGTGCAGACAGATACTGTTGTTTCCATCAGTTCTTCCCTTCCCTGGGAGATTCAAGGCCGATGGCATGCTTAGAGTGTCTTCACTGATATTCATAAAGATCAAATCCCATTTTCAGCCTTTTCAATAACTTCTGACTTCCATTACACTTACTGGAGTATAGGAGACAAGAAAAAGAAAAAGAAAAAGAAAAAGAAAAAGGAAGGGAAGGGAAGGGAAGGGAAGGGAAGGGAAGGGAAGGGAAGGGAAGGGAAGGGAAGGGAAGGGAAGGGAAGGGAAGGGAAGGGAAGGGAAGGGAAGGGAAGGGAAGGGAAGGGAAGGGAAGGGAAGGGAAGGGAAGGGAAGGGAAGGGAAGGGAAGGGAAGGGAAGGGAAGGGAAGGGAAGGGAAGGGAAGGGAAGGGAAGGGAAGGGAAGGGAAGGGAAGGGAAGGGAAGGGAAGAGAAGAAAAGAGAAGAAAAGAGAAGAAAAGAGAAGAAAAGAGAAGAAAAGAGAAGAAAAGAGAAGAAAAGAGAAGAAAAGAGAAGAAAAGAGAAGAAAAGAGAAGAAAAGAGAAGAAAAGAAAAGAAAAGAAAAGAAAAGAAAAGAAAAGAAAAGAAAAGAAAAGAAAAGAAAAGAAAAGAAAAGAAAAGAAAAGAAAAGAAAAGAAAAGAAAAGAAAAGAAAAGAAAAGAAAAGGAAAAGAAAAAGAAAAGAAAAAGAAAAGACAGGTCTCATCTGATTTCAAGACAGGTTTTGAAAAAAAAAAAAGAGCTGTCTCTTGATATCTTTTCGGGAAAAAAAAAAAAAGAATGTTTATTCTTTTATGTGTTTTTTCTCTTCATTTATTTGCCCCCAATACTCCTAGTATTGAAAGCAATTAGAGTTTCACCATCCTTCCCTCAAAATCAATATGTGCTTGACATTTTCTCCAAAATGGGCCTGATGCCATTTGTAACATCTGTGGAAGTCCACAGAATACAGAGCAATACAATGACTAGGAAAATAGTCAATTGATTTTAGCAAAATTAGGCAGGCTGTTCTTAGAAGGAGAATGATAGGGTGACTAAGAAGCAAGTGCTTGAGTTTATAATGGAGAACACAGAAGCTGTGCCTGGCCTCATCCATGTAAAACAAACGAGGAGTCTACATCTCATTTCCCTGGAAAGGCATGGTTAGGTGAGACAATGTTGAGTTACTCCCAGAGAAAGGTACAATTCCTGAGTTTCACGACTGCCATGAATTCATCCTGTAGCACTAGCTGCATAACACTCAATGCCCCAAAGCTTCCCCTCACACATGGCTGCGAGTTGCTTTTACAATATCAGTGACCTGAATATATGAGAGCAAAACTCTCAGAGAGAATTAGATTCAAGAGGCATGAAGCTTCCCAGGAATCTGAAAGAACTGGCATTTAGGCCTTCATGGCCCACTAGAGCCAGTTAAAAGGTCAGAAATAAAAGGTTATTGACCTGTAGATTTTCTTGAGACTCAGAGGGCACCATGACTTCAGCCCTAGAGTTCTTCTCACAACACAAGGATCACAAAGGAGTTTGTAGGTCACTGACCCCGCAGCATATGAAATCAGAGAAATGACCGTTAAATTTACTCTGCATTTTATTTGACTGCCATTGAATGTAAATAAATTACTATCAGTTTATCCCTAATTGGAAAGCTCATGAAATGTGTAAGTAACTCTCCTCACTGGAAGAAATACTGAAGTACATTTCTGTGGCTTGAATTATATAACCAGTCAAAAAAACAGGATCATAAATGTCCTACATGACCTTACAGTATATGTATCTATGTTGTTTGTCTGTGGTGAGGCTGAATCTGATTTTAGTTTTCCACATATCCTTTAAACTGTATTTGAAGAGCTCCTGAAAACCTACACAGCTACTCTCTCTTCAAACAAATACAGTCCATACAAGTCATATTATTATATATTACACACAACAAGGGGTTGTTCTTGAAATGTTGCCAAGAAAGCTTGAGAACACAAGTCTGTATCACTTTGATCATGAAAGACAAGTGGCTCCAGTTATTTGAAATTGTATTTGACAGGATGGAGGAAAGATAGGAAGTGAAATGTTAAACTCCAGTATAAAGAACAATGCTTTAAGAATATGTAAGCAAGACAGAATAGAAGTGGATTTTCAAAAGGTCAGGGAAAGACTCTGGTATAAATTTTATTAAATATCTATTTGAAAATCTGTTCACAATGCAAGTGAACTCTTGATTGTTGCTGTACTCAAAGCACTCTCGCTAATTCTAGAACGCCACTCTCTAGCAACAGCAGATTTCCAGTGTTCAGCAGTGCTAATCGGCATCAAAATGCTGCCACAGCTTTATGGGCACCTTTTCACACAGATTCTTCCCTTTTAGTGACTAAATCCTTAAAGTCAGTAGAATTAGTCTTGATCCATGCTGGCGGAAGCCGAAGAAGAATCAGCATCTTGTCCCTTCAAGTGATAATCCTTGTAATCATCTTTTCCAAACATGAAGGCAAAAGCCACTGCCTAAAGAAGTTACCCCAACTTTCAGATGGACTTTGAATACTCCACAGACAAAGGAAAGCCTTAGAGAACGACATCAGAAGTGGGTGTTTGTTTTTGTGTGGCTCTACTGACATTACTATGCAACTCAAGTTTGCTTCAGCGTATTACAGAGGTGAAAGATTAATAGGTTATCTAGCCACCCCCATGACTATTAGGATTGAGCTGAGGAAGAGCACATTTCATAAATGGAAATACTTGCAATTTCTTAAAAGATTCAAAAATGATGAATTCTTGTGTTTTATTTCGTATGAAGCTTAGGTTTAAAGGCAGTAGCACCCAATATGTTAATGAGACAGAAAAAGACATTGTAATTTCTGTTTTAGCGATATTCTCAAAGTAACCTTGATTAATATCTTGAGAAGCACTCATCTCCCCTGTAGTCAAGAGAAAATATATCTGAAGCACTAAGTACTCAAGGTCCTACTGCTGTCTATTTCTTTACATAAGAAAGCAATGCAGTGCTGCACAGCACAATGCAGATGCCATAGCCACTAGATCTTCCTCTCTGCTTGATACTGGGGACAAGGACACGTTACAAGTAAGAACTGAATAACATGCTAGCAGTCATCAGTTTTCTTATAGAAACTATTCCTTTATGTGTTTTTATCCCACAGTATCATTTGGCAAATGTGAACAGGTTCATCCATTTTCATCAAAGGGCACAATTTCTAACTATCTCACACTTAGCGCAGAGGATGAACAGGCATGGGAACATGCAGACCAGCAGATGTGGAGTAACCTGTTATCCACCGTGACTTACTTCTTACATACCCAGGGTTTGAGAACATAAGTGCAGTACTGCAATATGGACAATAGCCTAAGGGAAAATCCATTTTCAGCTTGTATATCATAGAATTATAGAATGGCTTGGGTTGGAAGGGATCTCAAGGATCATCAAGTTCCAGCCCCCCTCCTTGAACTTAAAACTTCTCCCAACAAACCTTGTCATATCACTGTCTATCCTTTGAAAAAGTTGATTCCTCTTCTTTTTGTAAGCCCCTTTTAAATACCAGAAGGCAGCAATGAGGTCTCCTCGCAGCCTTCTCTTCTCCAGGCTGAACAAGCCCAGCTCCCTCAGTCTGTCCCTATAGAGGAGGTACTCCAGCCCTCTGATCATTTTTTGTGGCCCTCTTCTGGACCCTCTCCAACAGCTCCACAGCTTTCTTGTATTGGGTGGGTGCCCCAGACCTGGACACAGTACTCCAGATGGGTCCTCACAAGGGCAGTGTAAAGATGAACAATAATTTCCCTGTCCCTGCTACACAATAAGCAACAGTCTTCAGTCAGTTCTAATTAGGTGCCTATGAGTTCTTAGCCTAAGACTTCCGTCTTTCTACAATTCATTTAAGGAAATCAGTTTCAGCAATTTTTCTCCCTCCAGTGAAATCTTGATCATAGTTACTTTGAAATAAAAGTTCACATCAACATTTGCCATATGAAATGTGGAATAACATTAAAACATGAGGATTAGCTGTAGAGATCTCTCAGATAGAATCAGTAACACACACTATTGCAGCAGAGGCTGACATATACTCTGACCAGCTTTTGCTTTGAGCAGCTAGGACAGAGATGATTGTAGAGAATAGGACACTCTCATCAAGTCCTGAAAAACTCACACAACTGGGTACTTGGCAGCAGGCTTCAAAGTGAGTCTTTAAGAATCAATAGCTCTGTCCTGATGATCATGACCCCTCTGCAGCAAAGTAAAAGCAGTTACAAATGTATCTGTATCTCATCTTTGCATAATGATTTTTTTTCACTCTGACATCTTACAGTCCTCACTATTTGTTCCTCTGTGCAAAACATCTTCCTTAGGGCATAAGAATTGCCTTTTGTTCCATGTTGGAACATCTCCATGCATCAGGCAGATCTTGTTCTGTGGGACAAACTATGATGTGAAGCCAGCAGGCCTGGTTCTCCTCCTTTTGTATAGTTCCCCACCATTCAGTTCTGAATGCCGCTCTCTGTTCACTTCCTGTCCCACAATACTCATTGATCTCTTTTCCTTCTACTATCTGGCCATTAATAGGAGCTTTCTTCTCCACAGTCTGTTATTTACTATCTGTTTTGAGGTTGCATTCAAGAGCAGAGCTGGCTGAGAGATACCCTCAAGTTACAGAAAAAAAGCAGGAGTGAGAGCATTCTCCTAAAGAAAGATTATCATATTTCTCCACAGCTGTTTCAATCAGACTTTTTTTTTACCCGCTCTCTAAACTCCTCTCAGTCCCGTGCTTGTAGGTTGTGGATTTGGGCAGTACTGTTGCTGACCAGTATCTTAAACGGGCTAATCCCAGGCACCAGCACTGCTTAATAACTCTTTAAACAGAAGTAAAGTTTAATTCTTCTGAATTGTGGTGGTGACTGGGGCAGTAGGAGTCTTTTCACACAGGTTCATCTAACAACGCCAGTATGTAACTATTTAAACTGTTCTTCTGAATTGCAGTAACTGGTCAAACCTGTTCTAACAACTTCTGGCTTTGAGAGCAAGCAACTGAAACCAGGGAAGCTGCTTCTGAAGGAGATCTGGTGTTTCAAATGGATTTATTTTACATCAATTTGGACTTTGTCCAGGCAATTATAAATTATTTTGGGAACAGGGCAGAGTCCTACAGCTATTTACTCAACTCAGTCATCGTTCTCGGTTTGTAGCATTCAATGCAATTTTTTTCCCACCTTAGAAAATCATATCAGCGTAAGCAAAGTGCATATTCCCACTAGGTATTTTAACATAAGCTGTTAATGACTTGTGACTTCCTTATGCAGTAAGGCAGAGAAGACTTGTTTCACACTAAGCAGGTAAGCAAAATTTAAACCAGATGGTTCCAACAAGGAGGGTCTCTGAGAGGAGCAGGATTAACATAATTTTATATATCTAAGCATGGGAGGAAGGTAGCAGTACACTGACAACCTTAGGTGCTTACTTGAGAGTCAAGAAAAGGAGCTCACCACCTGGAGTCCTAGAAAAATGTTATTCAATAGGAAGTTTTTGGAATTACTTACAGGCGTTGACCCTGAGCATCCATTCAGTCTAACAAGGCTCTTGGTTAACTTCCTGCTTGTACGGTTGAACTGTAAAGACACACTGCAAGGCATTAATCACATAATAAGGAGAAATCGGCCATAAAAAGAAGGCTGCTTTAAATTTCATGAGCCATCATGTGAATCCAATTTCACTTGAATTTACAGTTCAAAAAAGCAGCACTTACACAGATATATGAACTTAAACATGTTTTCCCTTTGGTAATAGCAGCTTCAGTTCGAATGGAAGGATGTTGCAAATGGAAGCTTTTCGTAACAGTTTACTAGCAGTTCACATAACTTTAAAAGAGAGCAAACTGGTATTTGCAATCAAACTTAAATCTGGTTCCAGTAATTAAAGGGATCACCTAAATCTCCTACTCAGTGGCAAGAGACTCTATTTACTAGTTAATTAAAGACTGTTTCTTAAGCCCTTTCAGAACAGACATTAAAAAAAAAAAAAAAAGACTGAGAATGCAAGGCTGAAATTATTGAAATTATTGGTTAGGTTCTAACCAAGAACAAAGTGTTAATTTATCCACTAGTTCATGTGTGCCTGTATTTTTGAAATGTCTTGTTTCCTTTGATATAGCTGAGGGTGAGAAAGAAAGTTTATGTTCCTTAATGGCCTCACAGGCACAGCTGAGCTTACTCTCAGCTGGGCAGTGGGCTGAGGGACACAGGCTTCATGGCAGGTCACTGTACTGTCAGTGAGGTTGAGAACCCTGTGTGTACTCCAGTATGTATGAGGGGAAGGACTGTAAGGGGCAGACTATCACATTTATAGTATTAGCAAAACTTAATGACTATTAGGCTGAACATGAAGAAAATATTTATGTGTTATCTTTAGCACCATTTGACATTAATGAGTCTTCCTATGTTTCATTCTAGTCACTGAGTAAATTTAGTCCAGCAATCTGTCTAATGTTCAAGGTTCTGGAAGAGGAGGATTTGTTTCCTTCCTGTGTGATAAACTTCTTATGTAACCACTTGCTATCATAATATAAGGGAAAACACAAAATAAATCTCACCTTTCTCTGAAGCCATTGCTCAGGAAAATTGCCTTGTATACACAAGACTCTCTTTACCATTGCACAACACAAATCCTCCCCTTATGTACCCCACATAAGAACAAGTACACAAGAATACCATTGGATTTCTGGGAAACATTTCAGTGGATGTCACATGGATATTGCAGCCAGCAGAAGAGATTTGGGCCATACTTAAATCTTGATATTAAACTGCAAAACCAGACTTTCCAAATCCACTTTCTTAATTTGCTAATATATCTGATCAGTTAAAGGTGAATTCTTGCAGGCCCTGTGCTGAGCTGCCTGCTGAGTGTCAGACAGAATTGAGTCCTTCTACCACAAGCCAACAAGCTACATCACACTAGGGTTAGTACAGTTCAAGCGCAAGCTGCTTCAGTTAACATGCTCTGATTCTCAACCAGGCTTAATGCCTCACATTTATTATCATGTTATCAACTCCCACACAGCTATCAGTCAGCTCAGGTCATGAACAGAATTTAGGATCTAGCCACAGTATGTTATAGACACTTGGCAATTCTGTCTCCAGTCTACCATTAAAAAATTCTACCTTCCCGAGAATGTAGGATTTTGAGGCTTGCATAATATTTAATTTTATAGTACAACTCTACCTTACAGCTAGGATTGGAAAGGTTTATTTATTTCCAATGTGTGTGTGTCCTGCCCTATATAGCTTCATAAAGCATAAAGCATCAGCCAGTGAGTTCAAGCAGTGTGCTGAGCATACACAGGTGTTGCAAAGGACAGCTAAGGATGAGGGCAGGGAGTGTTTTGTAGGTATACACCTGTATTTACACATGCACATGTACACACAGGCTGATATGTTTTGATTTGAGAAGCTTAGGAAATGTGAGTATAATGGGTCTTTGATTCAAATGAAGTTTTCTAAAATCCCCATTCCCAGTTCTTCTCCCCACGCACACCAGTCTTCCCTTCCCACAAGTGCCCTCTTCTGCTTGGGTGGTCCTGACCTTCCATGGAGAGTGCTGGAGAGGCAATGCAGACTCCTGTCCTAGCTCCTACATACAGACGGCAAAATACCGTGCACTGCAAGAACCACATACTGTAGAGCAGCTTCATGAGAATAGTTCTCAACTACTTCAGTAACTTAAACAGATAGCCATGAAACTAGGATAAAACCTGATTCAAAAGTATCTTGATCACTGGCATTCCACACATGAATAATCTGCTTTTTGTTCTTACACTTAAATTTTGATGAGTATTTTGAAATAGATGCTGTATGAAAAGTGCTCCAGAGGCTCAAGGCATGTCATATGGCAGCACTCCGTGCTGGTTGTGTTTGTACTCCTGGACTTCAGCGGACCCACTGCATTGCTTCTGGCTCCTGCCAGCTCACATCCATCTATTTTTCCTGAAGATCTATTCCACTGTCATTTTCCTCTAACTTGCACATCCCCTTGTCCTCCACATGCTCCTGGATGTTGGGAAGTTTCGTTCTCTTCCGGCAGGTTAGCTCTTGGAAAGCTCTACCTCAGTCTCCTCCCCACATAACTCCTTTTAGTCATTCTGCTTATTTAATCCTCCCCGTGGACTCCTTTCTCATCCATAGCAGGGAAGTGTGACAGACAAGTAAATCTTCAGCTGTCGTCACTTCTCCCCTGGTGAGAAGAAGGGCTGACAACTCAGCTTTTTCCCACGGCAAAGCAAACTATAACCCATGGGCTACACGTTTGCCAGTACATTAAACCACTAATCTGTAGCGTTTAACTATTACAACAGGTCTTGGCATACTTTCTGACAGGGCCAACTAGCATTCTCCTTCTTACAGATTTATATATATTATTGATTGGTTAACAGGTTCTGGGCTTGTAATGGGTTGTTTTACTTCTTTGTTGCATGCATGCTTTCCTTTGGCAATGGGCTGTTGCAACTAACTGACCAAAAACTGATCACAGAAGGCAGACCCTACCTACTGTGGTTAAAGCTGGTGAACTGCTATGCCATGCAAGTCCTTCACAGCAGCTTGCTCTGTTTGTGTAAGTCACTCCAACACCCAGCATCAATCATGAGGTGAAAGATGCTGACAAAGGCCACCTTTCATAGTCTTTCCTCATCCCACTACTTTCTCAGCCCTTTATTTCTCCTTTGGGAAACAAGCCCTTTTGCTTTCATCCCAAATTCTCCTGCAAGTACACTTCTCAGCAGTGTCTAACAAAGATGAAACACAAAGAGGTCACAGACCACCCCCTCTGCATGCCCATGTGATGTCCTGCAGAGGCAGCCAGATAGTGCCTGAACTCCTCCTTGCTGACAGCAGGTACAGTCAAGCAGTGATAGCCACTTTCCAACATGATTATTAAAAACTCCAAGATGAACTGGACAAAAAGCACTCACCTATCCAAAGCATGTCTTCAGCATTTAGAAAGTATCTAAGTAGAAGACGTCAGCTACATAAAAATTCACAATTATGGGAAAAAGGGGTATGGATCATGAAGGCTACTCCAGAAAACTGCCCTAAAACATAAGGAAAGATGTCCAAAGAAAAGGAGAAAGTTCCTTTAGGCTTTTGTTTATTTGCTAATGGAACAGTGCAATCAGCTCCGCATCAAACTGGTCCTTGGGTGGGTTGCTTAAATTCTGATTTTCATTTCCCTGAGACATTCAACCATCACTTGCTGTTTCCCAAGTAACTCCGGGAAATATAGAAGATACATGAGATTTGTAACATTGCTAACAAGACACCTAAAGGCAATAGCAGAATACAAACAAGATAATGAGTCTAAATTATATAGCTACAGCTTCCTCCAGAGAGTTGAGACTTCTTGTCCTGCTGAGATTTTTGTGATAAGAACAGACGTTTGCTTCCTTTCCTTATAGCCTTAAAAAAAAAAAAAAAAAAAAAAAAAAAAAGGCTTTATTTGATTCTACAGGGTGTATATTTAAGATTTTTAATGATGACATTTAGAGTTAGAATCTCACTGATTTTGCAGTCAGGCACCAGCCCCTGACCAGTGGATGCTGGTCTTCTAAAACATGCCTGTAGATTTTAAAACAGTAATATTTGAGGAAGAAATACCAATTTCAGAGCTTAAGATTTGAAGTTTCTTATGCTAATAAAGAACAACTTTTGAAGTAATTTAAATGCCAAATTCAATAGCTCCAGCAAGTTAGAGACTGCTCCCTTGCATGCACAGACATTCCAGTTCCTGAATACCTCCAGCAGAGATTTTGAACAAAACAAATGCTGTTGGGAAGACCACATAGAGGCCATATTTGATTGGAGGAAAGTGAGATTGGATGTGCACCGATCAGATACTCCTACCAAATTTCTGCGGCTCATTAACCCCTTTCTAGCTAATGCCTATAGCATTATGATAATGCTTTAATGCAAAGAGAAAAAAAGGGAGAATTTTTTTAAGCATTTTTGTGAAATGGTGGATCTCCTGAAGAAATGTCCTTTGCATTCTTGGAGGAAACTAATCATTGATGAAAACTGTGGTAAGGAAAAGCAGACAAACAAAAAGCAACAACAACAGGAAGGATGTGGACACAGTTTACAGAAGAGAATAACTTTGAGTCCTGAATCTGCAAAAGCTGTTCCATAGAAAGTTCTCTCTGCTCTGGAAATCTTATATTCAGAGGTTTGATTGAGAGAGTGTTTGCGGGCAATGGCTATAGTCAAGGCAAATTTCACAGTTTTCCACTTTTTTTTTTTTAATAGCTATTATTAAAACTGCTAACTCAGTGCCAGCAACACAGCCAAGAAAAAACACAAGCAACTATTTCTCTCTTTTCTCTAACACAGGTTAACTTCTGTAATTTACCAGTAAACCAGTGGCTAACCATCTGAAAGCCTGTCCTGCCTGCATGGCAAATTGCTTTTGTAGCTTTGGTTTGATGATTTAGGTAATAATATGTGGAGGCCAAATCAAACTTAATCCAGATCCTTAGAGAAATATAAAGTATTTGGCTACAATTATGCTGTTAAACAAAAACAGTCTTTCAGCCTTAAAAATCCCAACAGCACCATCACCGCTGTTTCCCCAGAAGTGAGCTCCCACAAAATCCAGGTGTTCATTTTACCGTCCTCCATCTATGTAGCAGTGTGAATGTGTTCTTGGTTTGTTTGTTTGTTTGTTTGTTTTGTTTTGCTTGTTTTTTTGTTTCATTCTGTTTTTTTATTATTATTGTTGTTTTTTGTTTTCTTGAGAATGACTCCAAAGCAGAGTGTGGAGACCAGAAACATAACAGAAAGGTTTAGGTCTGAAATCTTTGTTTGCAAAAAGGCTGAAGTATTTCTTGGTGATTTGCATTTTATCTCTCTGTATTGGGCTGATGAATAAAACATCAATTTTACTTTCGGTTTCAAACACAATGCTTTATTTACTCATCTGTTCATATTCTTCCTAACAAAGTCTCTTATACTGTCACTTTATAACTTGCAGCATCACCTTCTCTGCTTGTAATATACTGGTGTCAGAACAGTGCACTATTAGCAAGCTTTATACTTTGCTGTCTATGGGCCTATGTAAGTCCTGCTCTGATTCACATATTCATGTCCTACCAATTTCTTTTGGGGCATTAGGTTTCCAAAAAGATACAGTATCAAAATCTCAGCTACAGGCAGAATAAACTAACAAGCAGAAATATTTTCATTCCATACTTCAATGTATTTGCTAGCCCCACCACTCTCAATAAATAAATAAATAAATAAAATAGGAGGAAAAAGAATTAAAAAAGCTAGAAATAGAAATAAAAGCATATTATATATCTTGACCATGGAAGATACACCTTGTCTATGAAACTGCAGTGATTTCTAGGTGTCTGCCTGATTATAGACTGATCTTTACATTATGAAGTTCTGGAAATGTATTTCAAACTGAGGCAGATTACATCTCTGAAACCTATATACCTGGTTAACATATTTTGAGTTCCTATAGCAGATATCCTGAAGAAAGAAGACACAATAGATGGAGTTTGTAATTTCACAGATTCTTCCTGTTTTGAAAAACACTGTTCACATGTAAAGTTAGTACTAAATCTTGTTACCTGGACCATACCTGTCCTCCGCTAATATATACAAATCATACTCAGTAATGTAAGGAACTCCAATAAAAGAATAACCCTTTTACTATAATGCCATTCCAGCTGATGATTTTCAAAAAGAGATTTTGTCTGCTCTTAAAATAGAGGTAATAGAAAAGATGCAGTTGATGACATGATGGGAAGGTGTGGAGACAGGCGGACTTCACAGTGGTGCCCATTGACAAGACAGTAGCCATAGACACAACTTGAAATACAAGAAGTGTTGAACCAGAGGAACATTCATCTTTCCCAACCTGACCATAGCCATTGTCCACAAAACTGAACCTGAGCCTTGATTAGTGCTGACAGAGCATTCACGAAGCACACCTACATCAGAGGCGCTGAGCTGTTCAAGAGCACCAGAGAGTGGGTGAATCTCTCATTGTTGTGAACATAAGAATGGAAAAGAAAAAAATTCAGTCTTTTGGAAGACTTCATGTTTCAATCATAGCCCAGAGTGGGCTAGAAAAATTATTGTGTAGCTAGTCTATTCCTGTTTATTCAGAGAAGAAGAAGTAATGTTGTTTCTCTACCTGCCTGTACAATTCTTCGCAACATGCTGGAAAGCAATTTATGCAATATTGTTTTAATGCACACAAATCAATCATCTAGACAAGATAAACTGGAATTAATCATACCATGTGTCTGCACTGTATCCTGTACAGAAACTAATATTGCATAAAGAATCTAAATAAATTCTAAAGATGGCAACATAAAACTATTGAAGCTGTAATGTTAATATCCTTGGTATTAGAATTTCCCAAGCCACATGAATCTCTCAGTTGGCTCTCTACTGTAGGACAAGTGCTGTTAGAAGCAGGTAATCTATGCTTTTCAGAGAAGTAACTTTCTATGCCCTTGAGAGCAAGGTTAAAGAGTACAGCCTTCTCTGAACCCTTAATATCAGTACTCTGCACCCTACATTACCAAACTGTTTCTTACTCGTGCAACCACAGTCATGCAAGTCATGCATGCTAACCTTATGCATTCTGAATGAATCTACTTCAGTTCAACAAGAGCATTCATTCCATGTGACATGAAACATGCAGTCATGCTCGCAGGTTACAAGATGCATTTGAGGTGGGAGGGAAAATCTAAGACATCTTATAGGCCAAAATACTAACAGCTATTAACCAGAAAATATTTCTCTCTTTTGAAGATCAACATGAATCTATTTTTTTCAATTCCAACTAAGTTAAAAATCATTTCGTATGTTTTATATAAATATCCTTATTATGGATCTTGACTGCACAATTGTCTAAACATCTCGCTCCTTTACTTCTGAATAAATGAAGCCCACATAAATAGAAATATCCCCATTTTTTATTTTTGTTTTTTTAGTCGTAAGAGTTTTTCTTCATTACAGCTTTGAAATGGATGAGAGCAGCATGAAGGATGACTCCCTTCTCTGAGGACCAAAGAAGTTGTAAGATGCAAGGCATAAAACTCCATCTGAGTGGGCAGTGCGTGCTGGGGCTCTGGGCTGGTTTTGGCTGTGGCTGCAGGACTGCCTGGTATCTGAGCTTACTGGGACCCACTGGAGCTGAAAAATTCCAGCTTGTTCCAGAGTGTTGCTCTGAGCTGCCTTTCCACCAAGGCTGGCAAAGAGATAGTGCCAACTCTCCCTGTTTTTTTTGTCCAAGGAGTAGCCTGATGTGGCTTTGAACAGGGCAGAGCCTTGCAGAAAGCATGCCTTGCCTGTCCCTGAGAGCAAGAAGGATCACAGATATCAATGGGCTTTTGATCAACAGTCATATTTTATGAAAATACTGGATTAGGTCATCATTTAAATAGAAATACTCAGATGAATTGTGTGAGGTGAAAAAGAGAGAGAAAACTTGGAAAGAAATACTGCATTTTCTTGAAGGAGTAATGAGAGGTAGAGAAATACGTGTATTTTCCTGCATCCTTGCCCTCTAGTCCAGCAACTGCAAACATTAAGGAAACCCAACACACTTTCTTCAGGTACTCAGGAAACTCCCTTCCCTCAGCATGCAAGGAAGCTTTGCTTTAACTTCTAGACATATTAGAGAGCTGGACAATCAACAACGTCATGAAGCTGAATAAGATTAAGTATTGGATTCTGCACCTGGGATGCTGGGATGGGGCAGCTCTGGCTACCAGCACAGAATGAGGGAGGAGAGGCTGGAGAGCAGCCATGCTGAAAAGGATCAGGGGGTTCTGGCTGACAGCAGGTTGAACACGAGCCAGCAGTGTATCCAGGCAGTCCAAAGGGCCAACCACACCCTGGCATGCACCCGGTCCAGCACTGCCAGTGGGAGAGGGGAGGGGGTTGTGCCACTGTGTGGCCTTACCTCCAACACTGGGGGCAACTGGCGTGACACAAGATAAAGACATAATGCTGCTAGAGAGCGTCCAAAGGAGGGCTGAAAAGATGGCGAAGGGCCTGAGGGACAGGGTCTGTGAGGAGCTGCTGAGATCCCTGGGTGCACTCAGCACAGAGAACAGCTGGGGGAGGCCTGATGGCGGCTGCAGCTCTCACAGGGAGTGGAGCACAGCGCTGAGCTCTGCTCCCTGTGACAGCGACAGGGCCCGAGGGAACGGCATGGAGTTGTGCCAGGGGAGGGGCAGCTGGGGGTTAGGGAAAGGGTCTGCACCAGAGGGCGATGGGCATGGAATGGGCTGCCCAGGGCAACAGGTATGGCACAGAGCTGCTGGAGCTCAGAAAGCATCTGAACAACAGTCTCAGACATGGTCTGATTTTTAGTGATCCACTGATTTTAGTGGTCCTGTGTAGAGCCAGGGGTCAGAATTGTTGATCCTTGTAGGTACTTTCCAACTCAGAATTTTCTGTGATTCAATGAACTACAAGCTCCTGTTTTTCTCCAGCTGTCATGGCCACCGCTTCCCCCATGAATTCCTCCATCCATACAGCCCATGCTTCTCACCCAGAGTATCTCACATGGGCAGCAGCTCTCTCAGCTGCCTCTCTCCCTCCCGACTTCCAGCAGTGACCCCAGCTGATGCACAGCAGCCAGGGCAGGGAGCACTGATCTCCTGTCACACCCTGGGAAAAGTCTCTTGTCTGTAAAACGAACTGAGCATGCAAGGGGATATGCAAAAAGCACACATCAGGTGAGGAAAACTAGATGGGAGGAGATAATTAAGCAAGTAAGAAGCAGCATTGCTGGCTGGAACAGGGCTGAAAGACTGGCCTGCTCTGGCTAAAGGAGTGGTGGAGGAGAGGGGCATTTCTGTCAGCTCAAGCCGATTTGCTGACAGGGCATAGCAGCAGATCACTTCCTGTACAAAAGACCTGCAGTGACACAGGGGGTGCTTTGAGGCCTGTGAGCCGCATTTACCAGGAGCACATGCATCCAGCTGTCCCAGAACCTTTTATCCAGGATCACAGATGAAAGGCATGGTTCAGCTAAACAAGGGGGGACAGACACACAGCACTGATGACTGAACCTTTTAAAGCTGACAAAACACTCGCTAACACAACACATCCTATCTTACCTTATGACACCAGCATTTCCAGGGTTTTGCAAAGTTATCCAGAAACAACTAGATACAGAGCAGAGCCAAAAGCAGCTTCAAACAACTGATAGATACGAGCCAAATATAAATAAAACTCTGCTGTTCAGGTAGAGAGAGACAGAAGCAGACGTTTTGGGGGTTAATAGTCTGGTGGATACATGGATCCCTGGACCATGCTCAGCAGTAGTTCATAAGCAAATAGCATCCGCAGCACCTTACCTGGAAATCAAGTATTTGTAACACAGGATGGTTCTACTCTGAGATAAGAATTCACACTGCCTTAAGAATCAGACCTTTTTTTCTTTTTTTCCTTTTGCTCAGTACCCCTGTGCACTTCAAAGCAAGATAACATGTTGATTCAGCTCTAATACCAGCTGTGCCCTAAACTCAGCTGCTTCACAGAATCACAGAAGAGACCATCTAGTTGCTATCAGTTCTCCTTGACTAAACAGTAACCTTCCTTCCAGTGGAAGTATTGTTCCTGGCATGAGACTGCTATCTAAAAACTTTATCCTGTGGCAAGACCTGTTAGTCTCGCAGGACAATGTCCCTGTAAACAAAAAGTTGAGTTTCCACAGACAGCCTGTACACAGCAGCCCCAAATCCTGTCTGTGAAGAGATGCTGTGGAGGCAGCAGATGATTGGACATGGGGACATCCCACAGCCCCCTCTAGCCCAGCCAGGCTTCCCTGCCCTCAGGTGGGTCCAGTGGTTTTGTTCCCTCCCAGAGTCACTGCTGAGACATAGCATGATGGGTTGCATTGAAATCTGATGGAAGACCAGTAAAATGTAGGTGTCAAATACTAGTTTATGTGTGTGTTCCTGACTTACATAAATGTTTAACTGCAGTTGAATAATGCGGCCACCTGTAAATTCTACCTCTGAATCAGAACACAGTACATGACCCACAGATTCCGCACAGCAATTACAAAATGTCTAACAAACTTCACTGACTACACAAGTATGAAGTAATGTATTACATATTTGATAACATAAGCATGATGTTATGAGATGTCCTGGCAGGAATTCCAGTGGCTTTGCCTCCTTCAGAGATACAAATGAAGATTTTTAGGGTAACAAGGCAGATGCACACAAAGTTGTCTCCCATAGTATCCAGATGCTGCCAGAAACTTGGTGCTAAAACTTGGTGATGGAAGTCATTTGTCACTTGTTTAACCACTCATTTTAATTCTCAGTCACACCTTACATACTTTTTCAGTCTTAGGAGTGAATCTCATAATCAAATATTCGGTTTCCAACAAGTAATGATACCTCAGAGTTCATGGGCCATTATTTGAAGCGTACTCAGGACAGATGGCCCTGCTGTGTATGTGTCAACCACCGAGGAGCTGGTACTTTATTCCATGCCACTCCTATGTATAAATTCAAGGGTCTGAATAAACAGTAAATTTTCCTGTTAGGCACTGTATTCCTGTATGGTTCACACACGTGATTGGCCAGGCTATTATTGCAGATTGCTACCTCTCATACTATGGAGTGGAGTAAATTTTGCATGTCTTGCAGAGGCGGGAAGATTTGAAGTCTCACCATACATAATGGATGTTCAGTATAAGAAGTCTTCCCCATTCAGCACCAAGCAAGGGGAATTTGAATCCGTGATAAGATAAAAGCCCTCTAAAAAGCTACCCGACACCCCACATGATACCAGTGAGTTGTTCTGTCTGTGCTCAGTGTAACTGTAAGCAGTCCAGACCATGACACACTGAGAATCCAAAGAGTTCCTGTCCTTGTCCTGACTTAGATGGCTTCTTTTTTCCAAGGACTTTTGCATTTATGGATTCCCAGTGCTAAGTGTGCCCCAGCTAATACTGATTGCAGACAAACAGGGAGAACAAGCAGGGCCAGGGCCAGTCAGCCATGCACTGCCAAATGCCCTGAAACCTTAAAATTTCAAGGGGCAGTTACAGGAAGTTTGACATGAGTAACATTAGAAACTTTCAGAAAACAGTGCTTTCTGAGTCTGCTTTAGCTTTCTCTGTCTAAGCTAAGTAACATGTTCTTTCAGGGCCAGGCTGCACGGCCTGGTGGGTGGCACCTGGAGCATCACTCCCATCCCTGCTCTGTGCTGCAGCGTATGGGCATCTTCTTTTTCCCTTCCTTCTTTACAGCTCTGTAAGAAAAGGGATAGGACAGCAGACAGTGAAAAGCAATGAGGAACAGCCTTGTTCCTTAGCTCGAAAGCTGGGGCTGGGCAAAAGTCCTGTTATGCAGGAAAGCAAGCCAGCACACAGTAGACCGGAGAAACTGAACTACCAAGGTGTACATCAATGCCCCTGCAGAATGCTATATTAGATTTGGACAATAAGTTACACCTGAGGGCCAGAGAGGTAATAAGACAACATGGAAAATCAATAGCATAAATAAATAAATAAATGTAAATGAGCTTAAGAGATCAAAGGGTTTGGCTGTATGTATATATTATATATAACAACTGGAATGTTTTATACACAGCCAGCAATTTTTTCCTGGCAAATAATTATGAAGGATTCGAGATGCTTATGCTGCTTCCAAGTCATATCACGCAGTAGCCTGAACTGTGCAGCAAGCACCAGCAAACTTGCATTTCCTGTTCCTAAATGTTTTTAGGCTCTCAGGAGGTTTAACTGCTGAACTTTGAGATACTGATCATAGTAACAGCAGCAGAATAGAACAAAGGGAAGGGAAGTGCAAGTGAAGCAGAAGCTTAAACCAAAGCAGTAAACTACATGTTGTTGACCTCTTTTTATTAAGAAGACTTGAAAAGAATATTATAATGGATTCAAAACATTGGGGGGGAGGGGGGGAATGGAAGGAAGAGACAACACTTAAAAGAAATCATCCATGGAGAGAAAATCTCTAATAATTTATTGACCTTCAGTTTCACATTGTGAAAAAAAATGCAAGTTTTACAAAATATTAAAATGTAATAGGAAACAAAAAGACGCACCATAGACATTTTATTTCTTCACTTGTACAGTTTCCTTTTACTACACGAACCACACCTCTTCAACAGCCAGGAAAGAGAATGTTATTCTGCTCAAATCACTTTTATTCAGACAGGTATCAGACCTAGAGAAAAGGGGCTGCACATTTATACAAGAAGAGGAAGGCTGTCCATTGTTACACGTTTCTACAGCAACCAGCCTGAAGAATAAGAGGAACCTTCTCGTCTTATGCCAAGGGTTTTGTGTGCACTCTGCTGTGAATTGTGTTCACTTCAAAGTGCAGGCTGTGCATAGGACTGGAATGGACAAGCATGAAGCCAGGACTCCCACAACAGCTCCAAGCAAGAGCCCAGTGCATTCCCTCTGGAGCCAGAGGCCCACCCCAACTCCAGCTTCCTCCAGCCTACCCATTAGAATTAATACAAAGGTCTGGAAAGCTGACCTTGGAAATAGCTGTAGAAGGCTTATCCCACTTATGGGAGCCACACAGTGCCACAGAGCTGATTTGTGCCATAAGATGAGCAGCACGGTGCAGAGAGGCTTCACACCTGGATTCTCATCAGTTTGACAGGGAAAACGGGTCTCGAAACTAGATGCCTCGATTCAAGGAAAGGGCCCTGGCTCCTAACTTCCCCCTGCCTTGCACCATCAGTAGCACCTGGGAGAAGATGTGCAAAACACAGGTGTCCAACGTGACAGCTCATTTGGTGCCCCCGACTCCTGAGATGCATGGCACCAGTGGCTGAAGCCTACAGCAGGGCATCCTGTGCACGCAACGGGATGCAGAGAGGAGATCTATCCTACCTGTTTTTCTATTGCTCAAAGCCATCTAGTAGAGAGGAACTGATGTGGGGTGGGGGAAACGCTGTGGGTTTAAACACTTTGTTAATCTATCATTTCAACAAATCAGTTAAACTAGAGGAACTATAACTTTTGCATCTAGCTGAGCCTCACCCTTAAAAAAAGCTGCTAATGCCTTTGCTAATCAACGTTGTCTCAGTATTCACAGAATTCCAAGTACTCTATTTCTGAAATGTAAAGGTCTACTCCAAACAGCAAGTCAAACATAAGGCAGAACAGAGAAACTTCCAGTGACCAGTGTAAATACTTTCAGTTGACACAGCTTTCACAACTACAGGTACACCACTGTCACAAAGAAAGGCAAGCATCACCAATGTGACTATTTTTGTTTTGCATGCACGCATGCAGCTGTTTACTTATACTGCAGCACACACCAACCATGTTACTGAATGTGCCAGTCAAGTTGGGCTCCAGAAACATTTAGGAAATAACACAATACAATAATACATGCTTGTAACAGAATCTGGCAAAGAAAGCACCTGTGAAAAATAAGCTTCTGAAATCCAGAAGGAAAAGAGTAGCTTCGTATCTGCCTCAAGACCAGACGGATAAGAAATAAATTTATCTAAAAAATTAGAAGATTGGTTTCTCAGGGCTGTATTGGACACTCTGAGCAACCAAGTGTTTATATATACATACCTGGCTATGGAAAAGGCAGAACAGACTGAGGGTTATCTTTAAGACTAGGAGCTTCAAAATTTATTTTCTATCCCCATGAGAATTCTGCTAGAGCACTTGGGTCTTTGATACTTGCCCACTCAAATGATCATCTGAAATCCAGATGGATGAGGCAATCCGGTCAGTGCAAAATTACTGCTCTTGCATTTAAGACTTCATCGCTAACATATCTTGAGGTGTTTTGCTTTTATTCCTGCATCAGCCACACTCCACTCACTCGGGCCAATGTGGCTGAACTGTAGGTATCCCCTTCTCCAATCCAATAAATAAATAAATAACTTTGGACAATGACTTCATTTGGGCTTGGTATCCAGAAGCTATTCCACAGTATTTGCATTGCAACCAGGGAGCTGCACAAAGAGAGAGCTGCACATGGTTCTGGCTATTTCCAGACTGGAAACTGAAAGGCATGACCAGTGAATGAAATGTAGCAAGGACACCATCTACAAGAGGCACCACATGCAACCTGGGGAGTTGGTAGCCTGAGAGAGTGACTTCCATGGCTTCTTCCTTTAATAAGCATGTAATTTAAAGATCCTGCTTTGTAATCCTTCCATTTCTGACCGGAAAGCCACCCCTCCCTCCCACCATTACCCAACAGTTTTCTTTCTTTGTGCAGCAGAGCAAGTCAGCAATCACAAAATGTGCAAAACATACAACGATTCACACAAGCCCTTACAACATGAAGACAATTGCAGGCATTGTTTCAGCATGCAAGCACAGAACAATAAATAACTGTATCTACAACAAGTAACATAACAAGAATAGGACAGTATGGGTTACTTATAAATACAGGGAGGAAAGGGAACAAGAAACATTTGGGGGTGTCACTTTAGCAAGATTTTGCCGCTGTGCTACTCCTCCTCCAGCTGGAGGTCATTTGCTGCAGGGTCCAGGAGGTGCTGTAGGCACTGCCTACAGACAAGCACCCCTGGCACGCAGAGTTCTCCAGCAGCACAGCTCCCTTCATCCTGCTGCTTCTGACCCAGCCTGCTACCCTGCAGCTGGCGCTGATGCTTCAAGTCATCACAAAGGGGAGTGACAACCATTTCAAATTTCTCATACAAACAGCGGAGTCCACAAAAATCAAGAGCTGTGTGCTGCACTGCTCAGAGAAGTCTTGTCTCTTCTTTCTCTCTTTTGAAGAACTGATTAATGTTGGCATTAATCCACAATTACTAGCACAATGACCAGATCATAGGTTCATTCATTCATATTTAAACCATGTGCCAAAGTCCAGAAGACAGTTTTTTCCTCCCATTCCTTCATGTCTAGATTAGATAACTTACAAGGTGCGGATGATTTTCTTCAAATGCAAGAGACGCTGAACGATTTTTCTTCATTAAAACCATTTATCCAGATCTGAGGTTCCAATTCTCCTCTCCAAACAGCAGAGTAAACTAAAATCATGGAAAGGAGAAGAGAAAAGAAGGAAAAAAAAAAAAAAAAAAACACAAAGAGAGGGAAAAATTTTAAAAGGCTTTGCTTAGGACACAATCCCGTTGATGCATTTCCTTACCCCTTGCCACCTTAGTGTTCCAATTCTGATAAATAAACCAGCCACAAATATAATTACTTTGGGTCAGATTCTGCCTTACTAGCCCTCCTTGGTAAACCATCCCACTCAGACACAGAAAGGGATCAGTTAAAATTTCAGTTATAAATCTAATCATGTGAAAGCTAAATCATACTGCCCAAATACAGCTTGATGTGACGGTCTCTGCATTCTGCACACTCTAAGTTCCCCCCACGTGCCCATGGACTTCTTTAAAGTGAAGTTTGTACAACTTCTCTCCCACAGAAGCCCAACTGAACAGCTCCTTCTGTCCCTGGGCCACAGCAGACCTAGCTGGTATTATACAAACAGGGAGGTGAAGGCGTTTCACCCCAATGCTTCCATCCACCATGAAGAAATCTAAATTGAATTTATTTGTAGTATAGAAAAGGACATACTAATCCCCTTACTTAAAACATCTCTGCTATTCATTAGAGCAGAAACCTGCTTCATTTCTTTTCACACAGCAGTGCACCATGCATCAATAATTCCATCCTGGAGTCTTTTATAAAAATTGATTATTCAATGAAAAATTCAGCCTTTGGATCCTGAGACTGTGCTCTCTATTTTCACTTTGAAGCTGCATTAAAATGGCAGCTTCCAGACCATCATCAGATTGTTAGCAGTCATTTCTGACAGCACTGCTAGCATTTTCAGAGTCAAATCCAATTTTTACAATGCAAAAGAGCTGCAGTGAACTCAGTTGGCTTGAACATAACATGTATTTTTCAAGCTGATATGTCTAAGTACAACAGGGAGCATGCACTGGAAACACCGTAGCCCACAGTAGAATCATGCCTTTTTTGCAGCTGTGAGCTTCAAACAGGCTATCTTCATCACATCCAAAAAAGCTTCTGCTCTTAGTGTTGATTAGTGTTTTACAGACATTCCTCAGGGCAGCATGTCATTCTTCCCACTGAAGAACACACAAATCAGGTTTGAAGCCAAAACAACCTTTCCCATTATGGATGAACTTTTTTTTTTTTTTTAATATAAATGATTCAAAATCAGGGGGAAAAAAAAATGACTTCCAGCCTACTCAAAAGTCCCAAGTTGGAAGAAAGGGACAAAGCAGACTAAAGTCTTCCTAAAAGCTGTTAGACTGGGGCCACACAGCGCCATGAAAACAGAGGGTAATCAGAAGTAATTTCCTTTTTGTCCCTCCCACCCACTGACAAAGCAGCAGGAGTCAGTGGGAAAAAAACGTACTTGCTGGATGAGCACACAAAATAGGAGAGACTTTCAGTCTGTGACTGCGTTCATCCAGTTATCTTGTGTGCCAGTGAAGCTAAAGTAATGGCTTTAACAAGATACTGCAAGGCCAATGAAAGCTTTTGCACCGCTATATTCTGAGGATGGGCTTTCAAAATAAAACACGCTGTCTCAGGCGCTGTAAACGTTAGAACAATTAAGTCAGTCTCAGAAGAATAAGTCAATATTTTTCTTGGCACAGACTTCAGTCCGGGCATTCAATACTACTGTTCTGGTAACAGTGAGAAGTGCTGAAAGTGAGTAATAATAGAAATTGACTGAAGATGTAAAGATGTTTTACCAGCAAGGAGGGGAAGCCATGGCACAGAAATGAAGCTTCTCCTCCTGCTCTCCATCAGGGTCCCAAACAGAAGTACCCTGGGAGTCTTCAAACACAATGTTCTTTCTGTTTTCTGGAGAACCCACTTCAGTCTGGACTTGTGGGGAGCTGAGACTGCAAATGCAAAGCTCATGTCACTACTTCAACTGCATTTATTTGCCTGGCTCCTTCCAACCTTACTGCCTTCACGGTTACACTACACACACACTTCAAATCGTTATTTAGGATTAAGCAAACCACTATTTTCCTTTGGCTGGCTGGCAGTATGGTGATTCTGTCCTGAAGTCTCAGGGGTGGAAAGAGCAACACAGTGCTAACAGGAGGCTGCCAGATTTGTTGCAAAACAGACAGATTAACAGTTCTGGAAAATGTCAGCAACTTACTTCATGTGATATAACTCTCTGAAAGATAAAAACTAAGAAAAGCTAGCAATGGTTGAAACAAGTACTAGTCTAGAACAGAAAAAAAAAAAAAAGTTTTGATAAATGTTGGCAGTGTATGTAGGTACCGAGCTTTTTTATTTTCTTTTAAATCAATGTTTTCTCCTGTCCTCCTAAAAACTGAAAGGTCACAACATCTGAGCAGGGAGGTCAGCCTGAGACTTGCTTGAGAGAAGATACAGTGCTGAAGTTGCATCTGTTAGAGCTTGGCCCATTATACGTAATTAAAATGTTTTTGGAACAGTGTGTGCTATAGACTGGTAATTATTTCAGCCAGCAATATTAATTATGTGTCTTCCTGACACTGTGTGCAGTCCAACATATATATGTCCATAACTATTTTTAAAAGTCCATATTTTAAAATGTATTAATGGGACAAATTCAGCCTTACTCCAGGTAAGAGCAATCTTGCTCTCTAAATGAGACAGTGAATTTCATGTGAAGTCCTTGTAAAACACTTCTCATGGACATAATGCATCAAATTTCCCAAAAGAGGAAAGCATGCAGCCTGCCTGGAAATGCAACTGAATTCACTATCACACTTCAGATCAAAATTTACAGTCCCTGCTACTGTATGTACAGAGTGACCTGACCTGCACACTTGGGAGAAAGCTCCAGTCCATTGTTTAGCATTCGTTTAGCATTTAAAAGCAGAGCAAGATTCCGTTTCCAAAATACCATCTGCATTGCCTCACAAGGTCAGGGCCTAGAAAAATAACATTTTCCAACATCTAAATCATGCAGCAACTGGTCCTGTGTGGAGAATTGGATGCAGGGAGCATGGCAAACCACCTGACACACCTGCTTGGTCACAGGTTGGTTTCTGGCCAGTCACACATACATTACTGCTCCAGATCCACCACTGGACTGCACATACTTACCCCCCAGAGCTGAGGTTGGAAGCTGTGTGAAAAGCTTTATTGCAGTGGAATTCAAAGGTTCTGTTCCTTACCTGATAATTTCTAATTGCAAAACACACACAATTATGAGGGGAGGTGCTTCCATGTGCTGACAAACGCCGTGGGAATCAGCGAGTAGGGCACGGTCGTTATGCTGTTCCATACATCCAAAGTGGGATCGTAGCAGTCCAATGTTTTGCATCTCTGAATGCCAAAGTAGCCTCCAACAACATACAGCTTGTTTCCAGATGCCACTGCGTGGCAGCTCATCCGCTTGGCTGTCACATCTCCCACCTTAGTCCACTGGTATGTCTCACTGTTGAATTTGTAAGCAGAGCACGCAGAGAATTCCGTATCTCCTCCCATAATAAAAATCTGGTTACCCAGGACAGCTGCAGCAGTGTAGCGCCAGGGCTGGGGGCAGGTGGCCGGTACCGTCCATCTGTTCTCACACTGATCGTAGCACTGAACTTTGGGCAGCTTGTCGTGGCTGACACTGGTCCCTCCGAAAGCAAACAGCTTCAGTTTTGCGCTGACCACAGCTGCATTGCTTACTCCCTCTCGCAGTGGGGCAACCATGGTCCATTTGTTGGTCACAGGATCGTACTGTTCTACTTGCTTTAAGGATACTGAAGGGGAAGCTGGAAGACATCCAGTCGCTGCAGTGTGCCCTCCTACCACATATAGACAGTGCTTCAGTTCAGCAGAGCCATGGCCGAAGCGAGCCACCAGCATGGGAGCAGCCTTTGACCACTCCTCATGAAGGGTGTCATACACCCACACATCTTTGGAGACTCCATTTTCTGACCCTCGTCCCCCGGTGATATACACTTTGCAGCCTATGGCACAAGCACTGAACTCTTTCCGTGGACTTGGTATGTCAGCCTTTGGAATGATCTCCTTTGCCTTTTGGTCCACCAGGTACAGCTTGTCACACATGAAAGTCTGTCCACCCAAAAGAAAAAGCGAATGGCCAGTTTTGCGGGGTCTGGCACACAAGCTAGTGACCACTCCATCATTCTGTAGGATCTTTAACTTGCATCGTATCGATTCTTCTACTATCTCCTTGCTTTTCCTTTGCTTGGTAATAAGTTCTTCCATAGCCACGTTCTCCATCAGGTATATGGCTGGCAAGAGGGCCAGTCTCACTGTCTGCAGTAGCTCGGGCAGGTAACAGTGACGCTTACTCAGGTCATAGTTGACCCAGTTGATAGCTGATTCATACACAAGCCTTTCATCTTCAGTTTCTAACTCTTCACTGGAAAGGAGCTGCACTACCATGTCTTTTGGCAGCTGGAGGAAGTCTTCACTTTTACTGATACTCTGGAAGTTGCCAAGGCACATCCTCCAAGAGAGCTCGTAAAGCTTGGTGCACTGGTGAGCGTCGGACAAAAGGAGCATGCCAAGACAGTTGGTAGGATGAAGGTTTTTCTCCAGAAACTCTGCACAAGCATCCCTGATGTCCTGGAACTCCAGCATGTCACCGGCCTCCAGCAGCGACTCTGCGTTCTCCTCATTGATGATAACCCTGGAGGAATATGCATAGTCCAGAAGCAGCTCCAACACCTCTGGGTGAATGGAGTTATGGAAGTTGACTTCACTGTCCTGGCTCTCTTTCAGACCTCCACTGAACATTGCTTCGAAGTAGCGGCTGCAGGCAGCCAGGACAGCTCTGTGGCAGGGGAACGACCTGTTCCCAGCATGAAGAAGAACATCTGTAAAGAGACGCTGCTGACGCAGAAGGTTCAGGTGAGTCAGGACACTATCAGCATAAGATGACTTGTGGAATAAGTATATGTTTATGGAGCCAGTACTGGCCCTAGATTTGCGATTTTCATGCATGCTGACTGACATTTTCTTCCACACCTACAAACAAAGAAAAAAAAATTGATGAGATTAATGAGAGTTTAATTCATTTTCTTTTTATATAACAAGTGTATCTATTACTCCTATACGATGGGAAAAAAAAAAAAAGGCTTAATTTGTAGATGACTGGACAGAGAATTGCATCTACCTCTGGCATGTGTTTATTTTTCGTAAGATGAGTTTCATAAATGACATACTCTGAATTTGTTGCCCAAGAGCAGGTTTATCTTGGGAAACCTGATCTCCAACTTTCACAGCAATATAGTAAGCAAGTAAGTCAGAGGAGGAAAAAAAAAAAAAAAAAAAAAAAAAAAAGAAAGGAACCAGGGCTGATTTTCTCACCCTTCCCCAATCTAGAGCAGCTGATTCATTACAGATGTACATATGCACATGCTTGAAACATTCTCCTGTACTGAATCATAGCAGGAAGAGCTACCAGACAGAATACCTAAGGAATGTCAAAAGCAGCATGATGAACAAAAATCAACTGATCCCATTAGGAAGCTTCGTTTTGTTACAAAAATTCCATATGCAACAGCAGAGAATGAAAAGGGGAACCTTAAAAGGAAAACTCAACAAGGATCATAAGTTTAGACTTGCAAAATCTTTAAAAAAATATTACAATTGAATTTCAGAGATTACATCTCGCACTCTGCCAGCAGCCGCCTGCTGCAGTGATACAGCACACAATGGGCAGAGTCAGCAGAAAGATGTTTTCGCTGCCTGCTGAAGTCATCAAGGCATCACCACGCTGTGGCTACCTCCAGAGCCAGGTACTCAGAACACAAGCCATCGACTGCTACTGGCTGCTTTTGAGATGTGGAGGAGACAGAACAAGAGAAATATCCTGTTCCTAACAAACACAGTGCTTCTCAGTCCTTATTGGGTGACTGCTCCTGTTATCTGCCACAACACGCAGGCCTACATATGATTCCTGGAGCAAGAGTCCACATTTAATTAAGAGTTGAGTCAAAACAGCACTGAGCACAAGCATGTGGAAAGGGAGGAATATTGGGAGTTAGAGCTAATGGCTGAAAAAACACAGTGCAAGGAACAGGTGAAGCACACAAAGCCCAGTGAAGGCTATAGCTGTTACTGCTACTATTATAACATCTCTTCTCTCTCCAAACTGCAGAGGAAGCTTGGAGAAGGAAGAAAACCAAGCTTCTCTAATTGCTGTGATTCTCTTACTCAGAGTCCCTATTACTGCATCTTCAAATAAGGAACAGGGCAAGAGCCTACCTGGGAAGCTCACAGTGCTCAAAGTCAGAGCATGACCTGGGGCCACCTGCAGAGGTTTTTCATGTGGATGTACTTCCCTCTCTCACAGACTTGAACATTTTCATATTCCTGAGCATGTTTAAGCAGTACACAACTGTACAACTCTGTTCCCACATTTCATGTTTCAAGCTGACACAGGAGCTTGAAGAGCCTCAAAAAAACCTTTAATAAATGCATTTGTTTTTCCAGGTTTAGAATCCCCAACAAAAATCAAAACCATAAATGAATTCACTTGGACAACAGACTTCACTGCAGAATATCCTATCTATGCATAATGGAATATACACTCATCCTGCCACACGTGCAGATTAACTGCAGCACAGCCAGCACCATTCTGCTTGCTAACGTGCAGAATTAATCCATTTGTCACATACAACAGAAAGGTTGTGACACACCTTTCACTTCTGTCACAGGGGGAGAGAAAAAAAAAAAAAAAACATCCTAAAACCAACACCAATTAGGAAACAAAGAGGCACCTTACTGCAAAACTTCCATAACCCACTTCCTTTAATACGGAAAATGACTTGATACGTTTCAACCGGGATTGAAAAAAGCAAGCAGTACAGCTCAGCACAGAGTGCTTAGTCCAAAATCCTTCAAAGCTCATAGGAATCCTTCCACACAACCCAAGTACCTGACACACAAAAGTTTGGAAAGATGACGTAAAGCTCTGGTCCCACGAGCAACCTGTGAAATGCATTAATACCAAGCACCTAGGCACAGAACAGCTTCAGGAGGCTAGTAAATTCCTCAGAGCAAATCTTTTCATAAGGAACATGAAATGAACTTTAAAACACTATTAACATATTAACTAGCAAAGAGAACAGTGTCTGACTTAGATGTCATTCAAGGACCTTAACACTAATCTCAGGCTAAAATTACCCACTTAATCTACACCCAAAAAGATTATACTGACCACATACTCTCTCAGGCTGAAACCTGCTGGAAATGAAGAATTACAGACAGGGTCGTGGCTTGAAGCATATATACACAACAGTGGGGAGACGGGTGGGAAGAACCCTTCACCAACAAAGACTTCCCTGAAAGCTTTTACAACTTTTCCAAGCGCTTCACCTTTTTTAATGCCATCACAATGCAATGCACAGCACCGACCAGCTCTCGATAGCTCAGGTTTCCTCAGGCTGAGGAAATAAACCTGCAAGGCCTCCTTTGCCAGGCAGTGGGATGGGAGCTGATCACCCACTGTGAGACAACAGAGCCACCAGGACCTGAGGATGATGCTGGCTGCCCCTGCTCCCCATCCCAGCCAAGTGAAGGTGCGAACAGCCCTGGCATGCCAGGATCTCCACAGCATGCCAGAGAATACAGTTCTTCTCCTTTCCTCCCATACACTGGGGAAGCTCAGAGCATGCAGAAAACTTCTTACCATGAACACAGGGTTCAATACTAGGGCAGGTAAAGTTCACATAAGAGGCTGCAAGCATTCAAGAACTGCAGTTCAGTAAGAACCACTAGCAAAAATCACTTGGAATAAGACCACAACCACAAAAAAATAGATGCAAACTTAAAAAAAAAAAAAAAAAAAACCCACCAGCAACTACACACGCATTGGAGGGTACTGAGCTAAGGCACATATGGTGCCAAGGAACAGACTGCTGCGTGCTGCCCAAGCCCACCCACAGCCCCAGTAAGGAGCACTGCTGCATTAAATAAATAAATAAATAAAAACAAGGGTAAGAAATGCTCTCAAGCAGCTACAAAGCAAGGCAGTCACATTTCATCCCACTGAGGGAGAAGACTTGTCCCTTCAGCGGGTAATACCATTATGCCATTTCTTATGAAGCACTTGCAGTGCTGGTCTTTAACTGTTCCGGTAACGCTGTCTTTATCATCACAATGCCATCCACCGGGAAGAATTCAAAGTATGCCAATTCACATTTAAGATAAGCTAACATATTTCCCCAAACAGAACAAAGATAGGTATCTACACGTATCTTTTCCTCCACCGTGGTTGCTGAGATGCGCTCACACATGGACAAACCCTTAAGAGCAATTATCATAATTCACTAACTAGCAGCGTTTCTGTGAACATGCCTTTTTGCAGCTCCTGACAATTAGCTCCATCCAGAATCTTACGAGAATGTTAAATGGTATAAATGACATCTCTGATTTCTCTGTTTGGTGCTGGAAATTATGCAAGCCTCAAATACTCCAGCGGAGGTAATTTACAGTCAGTGAGCAAATGTTCATCTTGAATAAAATGAGTCAACTCCCTTCAGGCGACTTTTCCTTAGAAATCATAATATTAGAACGTAAAAAAACAAGAAGTGGTCAGTAAATTACAGATACAGATTTTATCTAGGAACAGAGGTTCAACCAAGTCTTTGATTTATAATTACACTTCAACAGGCTGCTTGTCACAGCAGCACTGTACTAAACACGACTTTAAAACTGAACAACAGACTCCCTTGCCCTACTTCTTTGCAGCTCTGCAGCACTGTCAAGCATGCAGGTCACAGCCTAAATCAAATGAAGAATTAAGTATTTTCAAATTACCGACACAGCCACGATGCACTCATTTGCATACGAGCCTGTAATTGCTTGGGGCTGGTTGAGTTTTAGCGCGGAATCGGTGAAACTGCTGGGGAAAAGGAAATCTGCCGTACATCCCATTGATCTGACTGATACTTGCTTTCAGCTGCTCACCCCGCGGCGGTACTGTCGGTCTCGCTGAGCCGAGTCCCGATCCTGCCTGAACTCCTCTAGCACAAGCCTAGCAGCTCCCCAGGACCTGCAGCAGGAAAGCCGAGCACGCTACTCCTGCGAGGAATGCAACGCTGCTCACCACACGCAGACAAAGAAACCCAGCTCCAAATTCCCTACAGTTCACTCCATCGCAGCGCCTGAACAACCCCCTCTCTGAAACAAAACTTGCCGGTTTTCTTCTCAAGCCTATTGCAGAAACAGTGCGAGAAGTCAAAGCGCATCTGTTTTTCTTTACGGAGCAAAAACCACGTGGAAAAGTTTCTGCTCCAGAGCAAGGCGGAGCGGCCCCGCAGCCAGCTCCGGCAGCGGCGCGGCGCCCGTCCTCCCTTCGTGCCCGCCGCCGCCGAGGGATGCCCCGGCCGGGGACAGGCAGCCCGGCAGCCTCGCGGCCGCAGCCGGCGCTCCGCGGGGACAGCCGCGTACCGCAGACGCTCAAGCCCAGCGCCGGCATCTGCCCGCTTCCCCGCTGCAGGCAGAAGAGAAGGGAGAGCCCGGCGGTCCGACCCCGGCCGCGCGCAGCCCCGCGCTGACCTCCCGCCTCCCTCCGCACGCGGCTCGCCGGGCACCGACTTACAGCGGCTGCTGCCGAGCGGGCGTCCCTCGGCCTCCGCGCATGGGAGGGGAGAGGCGGCCGGGCGGAGAGGCGGCCGGCGGAGGTGGTGCCGGCAGCAGGAGGCGGGCCGCGCCGGGGAAGGAGGAGAGAAGGACGAGGCAAGGGGCGTCTGCTGCCGCCGCTGCTGCTGGCACCGCCGGGCCGCAGCTCTGCCCCGGCGGCGGCGCGGGGATGGGGTATTATGGGCTGGGGGCGGGGAGGCTATGCAGAGCGGCTGGGTGACACCCGGGGGAGGGACGGGGGAGGGAGCGGGCTGCTGCGCTGTCGTATGGGTTCGCGTCTCGGGGAAGGCGCGGGGTGTTCCGGCGCTGCTCCTGCAGGGCTGTGCGGGTGTCCGGGCTGTCGTCCCGAGGAGCGCAGGGGCGCGCTCCGCTGTGCGGGCACCGGAGTACCCGCGCGGGTGCGGGAAGGAGCCGGGATCCGCTGCCCGCTCTGCAGCGCGGAGGATGGAGATGCTGCCGCTCGGTGGCTGAGTGCTGCGGCGCGGCACTGCGCCTGGCTTTAGTTACTTCCCAATTAACGAAGTATGAGAAAAAAGCACGTGTGCGAAAGGCTGATGTGAAAAATAAACACAGACGTTACAGCAGTGTTTACATAATGGCACTGTGCAGCTCTCGACCATTCCACACATCGTACACGTTGTTGATTTACCGTTTGCTAATACTACTTGCAGCAATGGCAAAGGAGGCTTCAAGAAAGTCAAGAACAATTAGTTTATTCCCACCAGCTTACAGCTGCATGTAGCAGTTTGCACAATTCATTTGTTCATTTGTTAAGGAAACATCGCTGTTTTTTTTTTTGGTTTTTTTTTTCGGTCAGAAAAATAAAATAAAATAAAACCCCTCTAAGCAATTCACTAACATGCATGTGGTTACTTGTGCTCCTGTTGCTGCACTCCAGTGTTGCGGATAAACACGAGCTCATCGTGTAGCAGGACACATCTGAAGCTCCAGAGAACCTGGGGATAACAGAAAGCGTGGAGATTCTGGTTAAACAAAAAGCAGGTGGAAGAGTAATCTGTTTTATACATATGTATGTTTACAATACTGTTTGATTATGACACAAAATTCTGTAGACTGCAGGGTTAAAAATGATGCATATCTATATGTAATGAAGTGTATTTCAAGTCTATCTAGGGGTGAGAAGCTCTTGGAAATTGCAAATCACCTTGTACAAGGGGTATTCATGGACACAATGGCCTAATCCAGTGCTCATTTCAGTCAGGCAGCTCTAGTGGATTTTGGATTTATTCTGTTCATGGCTGACCTTCCTGGCACCGTGGGATGTCGTATGAATCTGGATTTTTCTTGTCATCATATCATGTCCCATAAAATCGGATCCTTACTTCTTTCATTTTTCCTTCAACAAAACCTGCAGAGATTCCACCCAAGTCCTGTCCTAGTAGAACAAATTCCATTATGGTGAATTCTCCATAGTCTGGTGTCAGAAAGTCAGATGTTGTCATCCCATACAACTAAAAACACAGGGTTACATCATTTCATACAGTGTCAGGTCTGTTCTACTCCCTCCACACAGGCAAAATGGTCACCAGGAGTGAAAAACATATATGGGAGGGCAATATTAGATAGTCTGTAGCTCAGCAGCCACACCTTTGTGTGAGTCTGATTTTGCTCATAACGATGAGGAGTGGTCAGTGGAAAAAAAAACTTTGTAGAGAGGACAACATGTGAGGCTTATGCAGCTGCTCTCAGCACACATATGTGGGCAATGCTCCGGGTGACTGAAATGAGATAGTAATCCTCTGAGCGACCTCCATAAAACAAGAAACCTGTTGAGGTTAATGAGGGCAGAATAATTGGATGAAGCGACATGTCGCCTGCTGGAGAAGCAGCTATACCGTCAGAAAGCCCCTTCTGCATGCATGTAACAGCACACACACGCTGTGTGACTGTTGGTGGGAGCAGAGAGAGAAGGAAAAGAAAAAGAACTCGTTAGTCTTCTGTTAGTTTCACAACTGCAAGTTCTGCAAACCACAGCAATGGATCTCTTGAATGTCTTCATGGGAGCTAGTTTTCATGCTCAGAAGACAAAGAGCATCCATACCACCTCTGTTCCTTCCTGAAGAGGACATGGGACAGGGCAGCTCTGGTTGTAAATGCAGCTCCAAACAGATTCATAACCAGAGCGCTTGCCTGGTTAGCATGGGATAAACACTCAACAAATTAACCTGGTCCAAAACAAATCTTTGGCCCAGTTTATATTGGTGTAAGAGAGGTCACATTTAAGCGCAGTTCCAGTTAAGCCAGTTTTGTAGATGGGCCAATCTGTATTTTGACATTGCTGAAACAAAGTTAGCCTAGCCTATCCCAGGACATAGCTTAACATGCCCACTGAACTTGTTTGAACATGTTTCTCCTAGCATTCGTATGCCAGTATAGATAGGAACTTTGAAATATTGCTAAATATCATGATTTTATCACAAATCACAAGACAATTTGCATTTTTCTCTAAGCCCCAGCTTCTAGAGTCGTGTGAAACTGATAATCTCTTAGGGCTTACACATATACATATATAGTTTTTAATAATGAGATCTAATGATAACTATGTGGAATGAAAGTGTGGCCTTTGAAAACAGAAGACATACAAAACCCCAAATATTTTCTGTTTTCATTTCTGGAATGTTAAGTGCCACATTTGACTCTAAAGCAATTGGGGTAGAAAACCTTCTTTGTTCAACTCAAATCCAACTTGCTATGTTGAAAAGCATTCCTGGTTTAACTACATGAGTTTCAACTCACAACTTAAATTGGTTTGTCTTCTCTGTTGAGACAAGTCCTTGGATCATTGAACATACATCAAACTTCATAATATGGCCTTTTTGACTGCTTGTTTTGCAGGCATGGCTCTGCAATTGAAACATCTTCCAGACTACCCCAGCCACATCAGCAAGAGCTCTAACACCAACAGAGCTGTACTAGCAAAATAATCCACTTACCAGTCCAGATTGTTACAATCAGGAAATTGAAATACTTTTTTTGTTGTTGTTTTGTGTTGTTTTGTTGGTATCAGTTCCATCTACACTAGCAGGGTTTGTCAGTACAACTATCTTGGCAATCCTTTTAAATGCAAATCAGCTGTATGTGCCCGCAGCACAGGCTGAGATCTCATTTTTAATGCTATTAAACAGCTGTGTCTTGGGCATTTGCCTTGTTAGACTCTTTTAACCACATTATTTTGTTCAACTGCTAAATAAACAGCATGGGGTTAAATGTATTTGTGTAATTTATCTTCATTCCTTCTTAATTTACACTTCGAATGAATTAATTAGAATGATCTAATTAACACTATACAATAGCAGGACCAGTGCCAGCAATCTCGTGGGGGGATGAGGCCAGGAGCACCTCTCAGTGACACACACCTGTGTTCCTTATCATTTGTCTGTGATGAGCTTCTCCAACTCAGCCTGGAAACAGAGGTTCAGTCAGTACAGCTCAGTGTGGCTTACTGTGGACCTGGGCTGTCTGGAGCATCTGACAGGAGGTCAACACCAAGCAACACTTAGCAACAATTACACCAGCTTTTCCATTCTTTTTGGGGGGTGTAAGTCCCTCTTTGCCTCACTCTCCTCACCTCTGTGTGTGTGAATTTTTCCAAAGGATTACATCCAGTCAGAATCACCCTTAGATGTCATTCCTGAATGACATGTCAGTTCACATCTACTGCTCTCTAGAAACCAGCAACACTAAGGGGCACATTTTTGTGTAAGTGACATACAACTCTCCAAAACATTTGTCTTTCCTTGTTATTACAAATGGTTGTAAGGTGTGAGTCCCTTGCCTCTTGCAAAGTATGTGAACACCAGCTCATTTGAAGTCAGTGTGCTATGGTATTATACAGTGTATAAGAGACAGGAAATGATAGGCCTCGGTTTCTACGTATGTCTGAGTATGCTCTGCACAAAAGATTTTCATCAAGGGCTAGTGTGGCTTTAAAGTAACATTACATATGTGTGTAATGTTTGGAATGAGAAAAATTTTCAACAAAGATTTCTTAATCCCCAGAAAAAACCCTTGGAAAAGTCTTACTGTTGCATCTAGTCCAGAATTCACATTTCTGCACTATTCCAGCTTTATTCCAAGCAGAATGGTGCTAATACAATAGAGAGAGAGAGAGAGAGAGAGATGTTTCAGACTATGAGGAAAAGTCTTCTATTTCTGCTTTGGTTATAATCCCTGTATGTCTGCTGTACCATTTTCCAGTTCTTCTCGCTCTTTAGTTACCCCCGAAGAAGCCTTTGCTACCTAGCTACCTCACTCTGTATTGCCTGCTTGGCCTTTCTCTTAGTAAGAAAAACAGCTCCTGGTCAGTGAAGACAGCAGCGATAGTGACATGCTTTTGACTAAGTTTGACTAGTAAGGGTTCCCCATTTTTTTCTATTATGCAAGCCAATTCCCGGAGATGTGTAGTCCAGCACAGTGATGGGACTACCACTGAAAAGAGAAGTCAGTGGCATTCATGGTGACATTCAGCAGAAGTATTAGCATCTTATTCGGATACTCAGGAGGCTTCAACTCTCTCCCCTGAACTCCACATAGAGGCAGTTCCTTGCTCCTTCTCCGGAGCTGACTGCAGTCTCGTTGCAGCCCTTGTAACAGCTTCCCTTTGCTTTTCTCTTGCTACGTAGCAGTGGCCCCCAGTGGCGACAGCTGAGCTGGCTTCCCGGTTCAGGTTATTCCAGACTGAGCTGAAAAGCCTCCATGCTCTAGCAGGAACTTGGCCTAAGGACTTGTGCGTTCCTCTCATCTTCCGCTCCTTCGCACTCCTTCCAACTCCAAAACACCTGAGCTTGGAAGCAACAAATACTGATAAGTCTCCGAAAACTTTCTTATGTTATTCGTTAAAATACTCTAAAATGTCTTTTAGAAGGGATTATATAATTAAAGCAGAGAATGCTGTGTCATCTAGGGAGACCTCTAAGATATTATATATGTAAATTATATATAAAAAAGTATATATTATATATATATATATAGTTTTGCTTGTCTTTTCCTTTTACATGAGTATTAAAAGCAGGAAGACAGTAATGTATTCATGCAAGTGAATAGCTTTGGCTTTGAAAAGACAGGAAAACACATCAGAGTAGCTGTGCTTACATTCTTAAGTAGTGGTATACATTGAATTACAAGATATTTAAGGTCTTTTAAAACTTAAAGACCGTTTAAGGGCTTTTATTCGAGGTATTGAAAGATAAGGACTTTTGACACAACATGGGAATACACATTTTAGTGGTGCAAATTTAGTTACTGTAGTTTGAAAACACACAAATCTGCATATTAAAAAATGCATGGTTTAGTTTTGTTACGTGTTTGATTGTTCCCTCCACTTACATGCTATTTTGCCCACAAATCAGACTGGAACTAGCATACACTGACAGCTATCACCCCGAAAGAGAAAAGGGCAATGCATGAGAGGTAAAATGCTGCATGTCACATACTTAGGAGAACATTTCTGACTTTGTCAGGTAGATAAGAGCAAGCATGAGAGAAAGTTTTTTTTTTTTTAATTTTCTTCTACAGTGCCTGAGGGGCATTAAGGTAATCTGTCCTTACAGGTGTATAAGTAGATCAGAACTTTTGGTACAAGTTCACATTGCTCAGCCTGTCTTTGTATCACTACTACTAGCATCCACTGTACTTAATCAAGGCCAACATACACCTTCACTGAATCCCCAAATCCCAGAGCAGCTGAGTTTGGCAGGGACTTGTACATCCATCTGGCCCAACCCCTGCTCAAGCAGAGACGTCCAGACCAGAGTGTCCAGGGCCATGTCCAAGTGACTTCTGAAAATCTCCAAGTGGACTCTGCAGCCTCTTCAGGCAACCTGTGTCACCCACAGTACAGAAGAGTTTCCTGGTGTTCAGGGGAAACCTCTGGTGTTCAGTGATCATGCTTTATTGCCTTTAGTTCTGACAATAGACACTACTAGCAAGAGTTTGGCTCGATTTTTTTCCATACTCTCCTTTCAGGTATTTGTAGACATTGGTGAGATCACTGAAGTCTCCTCTTCTCCAGGTTGAACAGTCCCAGCTCTCTCAACCTCTCCGCACAGAAGAGATGCTCCAGTTCTTTCATCATATTAGTGGTCTTTTGTTGGACACTCTCCAGTGCATCTGTGTCTCTTGCACTCCAAGTGAGGCCTCACCAGTGCTCAGTAAAGGGGGAAGGATCATCTCCCTCAACCTGCTGGCAATGCTTTGGCTAATGCAGCCCAGGATTCCATTAGCCTTCTTTGCTGTACGGGCACATTGTTGGCTCATGTAATTACTGGTTTGTGTCCTGTAGACATGCTTTCCATTATCATGTACATACATCTCAGAGCACTGGTTTCCAAACTACAGGATGTGAGGTCATGGCAAGTGGTCTACAAAACCAAAGTAAAATGCGAAGTTCATATTGTTTTCAATTCAAAAAGTTTGATGATAAGAATACATGAGAAATTTGGATGCATAACAGGGTTTGTCAGGGACCACTGCTTTAAAGAGAGAGTAGAGAATTTTCTGATTTTTATGGCATTAGGACAGATCCAGACAAGAATTTTAAAACAAACTTGTTTAAGTATGGCTTTATTAATTCTCATGCTGAACAATTCACCACAAACATCTGGAACAGCATTATTAGTAGTTTTGAGGCCACATTAATTCTGGATGTTCTTAAATAGCATTTTTTACCTTAGAACACTTCAGAAAGGAACACTTCTGAAGGCACTTGGCAGAACATGAGAAGGTTAAAATAATCTCAGTTAGCTACCCTTATTCTGTGAAGCTTGGTGGTTGTGAGGACTAAGTAATCTGATTCCATACATTTTAGCAGGACGAAATGCATCCTATTGAGCTGGTATTTCTGTGGTTTAGATCTAACTTTTGAATATGTTGCCTACAGCAGGGGTTGTTTCCCAGGCATTCATATGCATGAGTAGCCTCATCAGCCGATGTCTGTTTAATGAGAAAGACTTAAAAGGACACATTCACTTGTTTTAACAGACTTGTTTGCATACTCTCTCAAAGCATTTATTTGAAACTTTATTGTTCTTGTGTACAAAGGAAACCAGTGAATTGTGTGCTGTCACAGAGCCTGTGTGTTATACCAACATTTATATGTTCTTTGTGAGGTCCTCCTTCATCGTCCTGTTTTTAAGAAAGCGTTTATAGATGACTTTACCGCTGGTGCAATGCTTGTGCATTTAGATTTGCAGCGAATACTTTTTAACGAAGGATAAAGAGCTTAATAGCCAAGACCTAACAAGTTTCATGTTCAACAGTGAGAGGAAACCAGATTCCTTAGCTGGCTCGTATTCCAAAAGGCCCATTACCTCTCTGCTCTAAATATTAATCTGGATGATTTTGTTAAGCCTAAAACAAGTTGGAAGGCTTAAAATCGGAAGAATGTGTATTGTGGGCAAAGCTTCAAAACTTTGCTAACACAGTAGAAGTGGCATTTACTCTGATTATTGATTTGTATCTTCAAAGCTCTGCTTTATTTTAGGCTAATGGAGTTCAATTAGAGAACTGATTGCTGTTGAAAGCAGTAAAAATGAAACTGTTGATGCTTTATTTGAAATATACATTTTCTGGCATTTGTCCCAACCTCCAGGACATGTCTGAACATGCTTCTACTTTTTCCTACCTGAAGAAGGAAACTCTTGGCATGTCGACGTACGTGTATTTTGGCTTGAAGAGAAGATAGCTTTTTGGAAAAACAAAAGAGAACTTCTGCCTCATAACACATCATGTGTTAAGATGTAAAAGAGGTAATACACTAAACTAGGAGGAATTTGAAGTGCAGAGTTGCAAGATTGCAAACTGATCACTTGGGCTTTCTTAAAGTAATTTATTTAAGGTTTTAGTGAACAGGAGATTTCCTTTCCAGAATCTACTTTCCCTCTGTCTGTGATCTTGGAATTTTGGTCACATAGAGTCACAAACCACAGTGATCCACCACATCCAAATGATAATGCTAACACTGGGGTCTCCTTGAAGGAGTAACACAAACTCATCTGCAGAAAAAAATCCTATCCTGGCTAAAAGATTAGAACATGCCCACTACTGCATCCTCTAGTTATCTTTGAATTTCATTGCATACTACAAGTATTCTGGATTGAAAAATACTTGAATAAACAGTAAATAAGAGGAGACAGGGACAGGCCTCATCAAGACAGTAGCCTTCACATGGGAGGAATGGTTGACACACCGGAAAGCTGTGGTGCCATTCAGTGAGACCTGGGCAGGCAGACAGTTTGGAAGAAAGGAACCAGACGAGGTTTAACAAGAGCAAGTGTAGAGTCTTGCACCTAGGGAGGAATAATTGCATGCACCAGTACAGGCTGGGGGAATGACCTGCTCGAGAGGAGCTCTGAGGAAAGAGACCTGGGTGTCCAGGTGGATGACAGGCTGGCCATGAGCCAGCAGTGTGCCCTGGTGACCAAGACCAATAACATCCTGGGGTGCATTAAAAAGATTGTGGCCAGCAGGTCAAGGGAGGCGTTCCCCTTCTACTCTGCCCTGGTGAGGCCTCACCTGGAGTATTGTGTCCAGTTCTGGGCTCCCCAATACAAAAATGACAGGAATCTTCTCGAAAGAGTCCAGCAGAGGGACACAAAGATGATTAAAGCCCCAGAGCACCTTTCTTATGAGGAAAGGCTGAGAGCCCTGGGTCTGTTCAGCCTTGAGAAAAGAAGACTCAGAGGGGATCTGATCCATGTCTACAAATATCTAAGGAACAGGAGGCAAAGGGACAAGGCTGGACTCTTCTCAGCAGTGTGTGGTGATAGAATGAAGGTAAATTGCCACAAACTGAAGCACAAGAAGTTCCACACAAATGTGAATTGGAACTTCTTCACAGTGCAGTGACGAAGCACTGGCACAGGCTGCACAGAGAGGTGGTGGAGTCTCCTTCTCTGGATATGTTCAAGACCTGCTTGGACGCCTACCTGTGCAACCTGAGCTAGGGAGCTGCTTTCGCAGGGGGTTGGACTTGATGATCTCTAGAGGTCCCTTCCAACCCCTACAGTTCTGTGATTCTGTGATAACAGTTGTTAAGCACACATAAATGGATTTTGTAGATCAACGGTAGTAGTTCACAAAAAAATCTAACCAGACATCTTTAAGTGCTCATCATCTTGTGTAAGATGTCAGTACATCTACAATGCTGTGCACAAAGCCCAGTCAGATCTTTAGGGTCTGTACATTTGCAGACTAATTTTCTCAGCTAGAAACCGAAAAATGAAACCTTGGAAATACCTCAGGTGATCAATTCTATGAAAATCCATCAGATTTGGAAATGGGATTTCAAAAAATTCCGAGCAAATTTTACATATGCATTTTGTTTAATAAAATTGGACATTCGTAAAAACCCCAATAATGACTGACACTGCCACCAGATTTTTTTGTGCAAATTAAAGCTTCAAGCATATGCAAACATGCCTGAAGGATTACCTGAGCTCCTAGGACTGAGATGCTTTGGATATATCTTCTGTTTCTCTACTACTCACTTCAGTTTTCCTTCAGCTGGGAGTCACTAAAACTCCAGTAAGTTAAATGGGGAGAAATCTTGGAGGTACAAAATATATGACAAAAAAACCTAGTTGATTTTATAAGACAAAACTGCTTTTCCCAGATCACCCAGTCTGACCAAAAAGGTGAAAAAAAAGACAAAACAAGAATCTGCATAGTATATTCCTTTACTATTGAGACAGGAGATTCCATACAGTTTTTCTGAAATCAACACAGAAAATTTCTTTAGGCTGCCTCTTGGGGAAGTGGAGATGTGATTCTGCATGATGGCTTCATCGTCAGAGTGAAACAGTTCTAAATTTTCTAGAGCTCCTACTTTTTATTTCCTACCAAATGACATTAATGTGCAAAGTTCCAAAATATACATTAAGTAATGAGATTTGGTTTAGCTTTTCTACCTCAATAAAAAGACTAGAAAATACACCGAAAATACAGGGCTCCTGGATCATCCAAATATAAACCAAAAAGTTTTGTCAGTGATCTTAAGAATAATGCAGAACCTTGCAAGGGCTCATCGTAGACTTCTTAACTTGTCTAATTTTCCTTCTAGTATATCCTAAATATCCTATATATAGAATGCTATGTATAGAATTCTATATATGTGTGCTGTAATTTTTTCAACGTAAAAAGTAAGCCATTGTATTAAGTGACCATAAATAAATAATAAATAAAATAATAAATTTCTAAAACTCCTCCAGTAATTTCTTACCACAACAAGGTTTAAGGGTCTGTAGGAAGAGGAAATCTCTTCAAACCTTCATTCCTCTTCAAAGATTACATGGTCATGGTTACAGCACCACAACTACTACCATAGAATTACCATTACATCGAAGCTCTTCTGGCTAGGTGTAATGCTTTAGGAACCATGGCAGATGATGCCTTGACAGGCTGACTGGGACACGGACATCCTCTTGTGGCTCTAGCTGGGAGAAGAGCACATGGCAAAGCAAGAAAAGGCCAAAAGCCTGTGAGAAATAATCTTACAGTAACTGTACAGGCAATCAATTGTTACCAACAAACATCAGTTAACTTGGGAGGTATCAGATAAACCCTGGCTATCTTGAAACTAGTGGACAGAAGATCAGAGTCATGGTTTTGTGTCAGTATTAATTATAGAGCTATGCAGTTAAGTTTAGTGTGGCAGACATTAATTTACATAACCCAGGTTCGCAGGAATAAAACTAACTCTGCTTTCCCGTCCTTACATACATCCTTCCTCAGCTTTTTATTATCGCTTACATTTAAATTATTCTTTATAAATAAGTATATTCTTAAAGAACTCTTAACAATAGTACTTTCTTCCTTCTTGTGTTCTGTATATATTTCTCTTTGCATGATCTTGTGTTGCTCCATCTTGGGATGGTGCCTTCAGACCATATCCTGACCATATGTTTATCTATGCTGCCCTCCCTACTTATCTGCATTTGTCCATAAAGGTAAAAGGAGCTGTAGAGAGAGGAGCCTGCCAATTGCACAGCCAAAATACATTCAGTTACACCCTGGTACTGGACTGACTTTGGAGTGACTGCACAGATTCCACCCTGATAGGTTTGGCACCACACCCCCTATCTGATCCACTTATTTCAGTAAATTCCACAACCATGCAAAAATAGGTCTGACCTGTAAATGCCTGGGGGCATTGTTGTCCACTCTACCCTAATCTGAACCAACAGATAAACTCAGAGTTTCTCAAGTGCCTTTTCTCTTAACATTGTTAATTAAGGCTGAAACCCAACTACTGGGAAGTAATGGGAACTTTGCCAGTGAATGTTGACACCTTTGCTATTCCTTGGCTTCCAAAGCGGGAGTTGCCAATCATAATGTATTACACTGTAATTTTATTAGGCATCCAATCATAATTTCTGCGAAGTAGAGACGAGTTATCCTTTGCCTTTGCCGGCGACAGAATCAGGTGCCTTCAGCAAACCACCAAATTCTCTGTGCATTTAATTTGCTAGAAGATACAGACTTGTCTGATTATTTTTTAAACAAATTATAAATCTACATATGACAAAACACATGACTAATCAAATTAGGCAATCTCCTTAAAATGTTGGCACCTTGGCACAGGAGCTCTTGGCAGATCTGAAAGCAGCAGACAGGTAAGAGCTATAAACTCTTTTCCTCTCTTTGTTTTCTTTTCTCTGGTTCCAGCTACAGCCAAGGCAAAAAGCCACCTCTGTTCTTTCCACACTGTTCACATTCAGTAGCCCATAGAACAAGAAAGCAGAAAAACAGTTGGCCTGAATAGACAGAAATCAGAAGGCAGTAAACCTGAAGTACATGGTAGGTGTAGTATGACAGTTCCTTCAAGACTGGCAGTGTGCTCTGGGGTCTTCAAACTGGTATGGGGCCCGGTGTTAACATGTTGCAAGAGAAAGGTGCCTTCTCTGTCCTGAGTCTGGAAGTCTGATCCTTCAGCTTAGTCAGCGTCCTGAAGTAGCAGTCACAGTTGATGGTTTATCCAGCTTCCAGGAAATCCAGAATAACCACTTCTTCCCTATTCCAAAAGACAGCACACATCACTTCACCCACTGAAGGCTTCATCTTGAACTTTTTCTATGATGGGGAATTCACAACTCACCATTCCATGGACTCCAGCTCATGGAGGTGGCACCATGTCTCATCACTGGTAATGATGTGACCCAGGAAACTGTCACCTTTAGCCTATTTTACCCGCTGAAGGTAGGGAGGCCCTTCAGCAGGATCTGGATAGGCTGAACAGTTGGGCTGAGGTCAACGGAATGAGGTTCAATAAGGCCAAGTGCCGGGTCCTGCACTTTGGCCACAATAACCCCATGCAATGCTACAGGCTTGGGGCAGAATGGCTTGAGGAGTGTATAGAGGAGAAGGACCTGGGGGTGTTGGTTGATGCTCGGCTCAACATGAGCCGGCAGTGTGCCCAGGTGGCCAAGAAGGCCAATGGCATCCTGGCCTGTATTAGAAATAACGTAGCCAGCAGGAGCAGGGAGGTGATCATCCCCCTGTACTCAGCTCTGGTGCGGCCGCACCTCGAGTACTGTGTTCAGTTTTGGGCCCCTCACTACAAGAAAGACATCGAGGCCCTGGAGCGTGTTCAGAGAAGGGCAACAAAACTGGTGAGGGGTCTGGAGCACAAGTCTCATGAGGAGCGGCTGAGGGAGCTGGGATTGTTTAGTCTGGAGAAAAGGAGGCTCAGAGGAGACCTCATTGCACTCTGCCACTTCCTGAAGGGAGGCTGTGGTGAGGAGGGGGTCAGCCTCTTCTCCCAGGTAACTAATGACAGGACGAGAGGGAATGGCCACAAGTTGCGCCAGGGAAGATTTAGATTAGATGTGAGGAAATTTTTTTTCTCTGAAAGAGTGGTCAGGCACTGGAATGACCTGCCTAGGGAGGTGGTTGAGGCACCGTCCCTAGCGCTGTTCAAGAAGCGTTTAGATGAGGTGCTAAGGGATTTGATTTAGTAGCTTGGTGGGTAGGGATGGTGGTGTGAGGATGGTTGGACTAGATGATCTTGTAGGTCCTTTCCAACCTAATGTATCTATGAATCGATGAATCTATGAATCTATTTGTTCAACAGGTCCTGACAAACTTCCATACCATTTTCTTCTGTTCCTGTATGAGCATTTGTGGAACACACTTGCCACAAACTATGTGAGATTCCAACATTGCCACCACAATTTTCAACACACTGGAGCTGATATTCAGCTCCGTACACAGTTCCCTGGTCATAATCTGCTGATTTGCGTGGATTAGCTGATTGAGATGCTCTTCATTTTGCTGTGCATGGCCACCTGGAATGTGGCTAGTTTTTGATGTTGCTGTTATCACTGCTGAAACACACCAACCATTGTCTCACTGTGTTCACATCCACTGCTTGGTCTCCAGAAACATTCAGTAAGTGTTGATGAGTGTCATTCTTTTACATAGAGGAATTCAGTGGCGCATCTTTGCTTCATACACACTTCCATGTCAGATGCCATTTTGCCAGACTGCCCCTCTGCTACCATCTGTCACATGGCAACAGCATATAATGGAATATTGGTGGGAATGTTCAACCTCTACTGCCATGCCACCAACATGCATCTCTGACATCATGGGTCAGCGTAATAAGACAGGCGACACTACTGTTGGAGCAGCCGTAATATTAAGAAGTATTACACGAGTAGAGCCTATTTACGATGCTATTCATTCACATCAATACTATGAAAAACATTTACACAAAGTATCCCAGGTAATGCAAGTAACTAACAACTACAAGAAGCAGGAGTTAAATAACGTGATCTGACTAATTCTGCTGACAAATTAAACTGCAAATACAATACACAAGCATTAGAGCTCACCGAACAAAAGCGATTACTTACAGACGGACAAAAGAGAAAGCAACATCTGTTACGAGGGTCCATACAAGGAAAAAATTAGCATTTAACTGCAATCAGAACCATTCCGTGGCTCTTAAAATCCACAGGTCATTTTAAATGTATAGTGTTTTATTTGAAACTTGATATTTTGCAAGATTTTCTTTATCACTTAAAAAAAAAGCTTTTCGCCATAACATTTCACAATAAATCTTGAAATTCTTTTCAACAGATCTTATTCTATACACAGAGCAATACTGGTCACAAAAGCCTTTTAGTTATATTGTAGTATCTCTTTCAGTAGTGATTCAGTGCTTACATAAATGCATCTCTGAGAGTCTTCATAGTCATTGCTTTCTGATCACAACTCCCAGGCTCCACACTGTACTTGTAGATTAAACTAGCACAATAAATGAAACCTTCAAAGTAAGCTTTAGGTTCTGGGAAGTATGAATAACTACATTGATTATGCATTAAAAGAATGTAAAAGTATTTCCTAATTTGATCCCCCTCTGCTGTGGGTACTACTACATCTCTCTCCCACAAACTCTGCTTGCAATTACAGAAACCTGGAGAAGATTCTGCAGTAAAGACTGAAACAAAGCAAACATTCCTCCCTGTGTTCAAGCTCAGTCATACAGTTCCTGCTTGACTGCATTGCTTTCCTGCTGTGCCTGCTGCATGATTGGCACGCCATGGTAATCTCAATGACCAACACGCATCAGACACGAGCAGCTTGAACCTGCTTGAAAACAGAAGGGCAACATTTCTTATTTTTTTAATTTAAAAATAAAAATAAAAAATCAGACCTGAGCTTTTGAGGGACTATAGTATTTTGATTTAGATTTTTTTTTTTTTTTATGAACCACTTTGTGATGTCCCACATATCTAAATTGCAAAGCACACATCATTGCCTTAGCCCATCTCTATCAGGTATAAAGGTTTCAAGTCCAAAAGCGACTATACTACTAGAAACAAGGAGCTGACAGAAACACTGTTTTCATCTTGGACTTGAATGTAAGGCCTTTTTCTCTAAGTCATAGTTTGCTTTTGCTTTATTTTATGATGCTACTGAACAAGGCATGTCTATCCACTCCACTCATTACAGACTCCAGATCAGAAAATAAGGAGGAGATGCAAATCCAGGAAGAGTTGTTTAAAGAAGAAATCTGAACTGAAGGATGCCTGGTTGGAGGAAGGGATGAAGAATATGGATTAAAAAATAATCTAAACTCAGTGTTCTGGATCTCCTGAAGTTTAAGAGTATAGGGATTTAGAAGAAATATAAAAGAAAGAGTTGAAATAGTTGAGATAGGAAATGATTCAGGTACAAATGAGAATTTCAGCAGAGACAGAGCTGAAGCAAGAATAAAGTCAGGCAGTGCTGTAGAGATCACTGACAAACAACCAAATTGTAAGGGCTGCAGTGAACTGAAAAAATTGGTACAGACTCAAAGATTGTTTCAAGATTTCTGGCCTTCAGTACTGTAGAAGGTAATAAAGCAAATTATTGCATTAGTTGGACTGCTTCTATAAAGCTAAAAAAAAAAGATTAATTAAGAGCTGACAAGCCAGCATCCCTGAAGGCTTTTCCTACCTTTCAATAAAAGTTAACGAAAGGGGGGATGCACTAGAACTACAGAGGTATTCTGGTACTGACACCTGTCAAGGGTGGCATAAGCATGCTTGCTTGAAAATAACCTGTAACATCTAATTGGAAATGCATATGCAGAGGATTTATTTGTCTATGGAGATACTGCAGACAACCAAAGAAGCTGTAAGACAGATTTGATGCTGGTAATTCTTTCACTGGTAATGGTTGCAGGGAAGAACATGGAACAGAAGGATTACAGTGAATGCAGAATATTGTAGGAACATCTCACGTAGACAGAGCTTAAGAGGCTCAGCAGAAAAATCAGAAATGAGGTAAATGAATCAGGTAAAAAAAAATAAGTAATGGATGCTATTCTTGGAAGAGCTGTGATGATTCAGGTTGAAAATGGTACAAAGTTTAGATGAAGAAAGGGTTCATAGTAGAAAGTAGTGCAGTTGCATGCTTTTCAAAGCCATTTGGGAAGTCATGATGACAAAAGCAAGATGGACAGAGTTCAGCGGAACCCCTTCTCCCCTCCATATTTGTTAAATTCAACTTAATTGAAAATACCATGGAAGAGTATAAAAATGAAGAGTGTGTGGCTGGCTTTTATGCAAAGTTGTTGTCTTAATGAGAGAATGTGGAAGTCTGAAGAATAACTATAAAAGAATTACTATTTCATAGACCTGTAAATGTGACAACAGTTCTAGAGGAGAAATAAACAACCCTTAGATCAAAGGATTCAAAGATCACCTTCACTGGAGGAATAAGCTGATATTTATTAGTTACCTTTTCTTTTTCTTTACTTTCTTTTTTTTTTTTTTTTTTTTTTGAAGTCAGCTCAAAATAAGTATACAGCTAAATGTCAATTTAAATTATATCTACAGTTTTCTGACAGATTCATTGCTTTTTCAGTTTTATGTCCAACACACTGACAGTTTCTAATCAATAGAAGACAATTCCCTTTGAGAGTTATTAAAATATACCTTGCATTTAAATGCAATAAAAAGCTTGACTGAACATGCCTCTGTTCCTCATAACACATAAATACCACATCTGGTCCATAAAAACATGCATTATATGGAGTTTGTATGAATGCCAGATACGTATTATTACATGGAACTGTTTTATCCATCTAGCCTAATTTCCACATGTTTTATTACTTGTAGACAAGAGTATTGTCAAAATTGTTGCTGGAAGTCCATTTATTTCAAGAGGGCAAGGGACAGGAATAGTAAGCTAAGCCACAGGAAATGTTTGTGGTACAATGGCAAATCATGTGACTGAATCACCAGTATTATCATGTTTGAAGAGATGCAATTAAAAATTCAATTTCAGACTAAACTTTCAGTGGACTTCATTATAAATAGGAACTTATTCTTCCAGCAGTAAATGCCACATAATTGTAGGCAGTATTTATAATAAGCAGAACAAGCAACTAATGGAAATGAAATGGAATCGGTTAGTACAAAAAGTAAGTGGTGTGACTTCCAAAAATGTATCAGGCAGTTGAATGAAAATACTGAAGATACTGAAAATGAATTTACTTTAGTTTATAAGTGCCCAACATTTTGGCTTGCCTGGGCTGCACTGTGTGAAGAGGAATTGTCTTGAGCCTCATATAAAATACATAATACAGGTAATGTACATAAGTAACAACACCTTTTTTTTTTTTAATTTTTTATCAAAGGATTAAAAAAAAAAGAGAGAGAAGACTAGCAAAAACATAAGACAGGTGGGATATTTGTCCTTGTTTTTGTGAAACTAATGCATCAGGCTGGTTCAATGGCAGTGATTGCAATTCTCAGTGAGTTCTCAAAGTGTTCATCAGAGATTTTTGATGAAATCTTACTCTTCCTGTGTTTCACCCTTGAAGACAGTTGCTCAGGGCTCCCCATGACCTGGTTCCAGTGCAGACAACACCCATCACGCACTGATGTTTGGCTGTTGCTGAGCAATGGGTGCATGCACAGGGCTGAGTAGTTCAGCTCAGCAGGGCAGACCAGCCATCTTGATCATGCAGGGTGTGAGCTGTGGGTTGGACGTGCTTGCTTTAGTTTCTCTAGTTTAGAATTGAACAATTTCTCAGACTTTGTCCCTTTATTATTTTTTTATCTTTTCTTTTTATTTTTCATCTGTAAGAGCAGAAATGTGTTTCCAATCATTATTTGAAATGAAAGCGACAGATCTCAAGGAGCCATACAACATCTGAGAAGCTTGTTTGGATCATTCCCTATTGCATTACAAACCTCACTCTTAAGATCTCTTAGTGCTGTGTAAAGATATGCACAGTATGAAGTAAAGGAGAGGATGAAAAGATGTAGGTGAGTGTATAACATGAAGGAAAAGTAGCAAGCAGTAAATAATAAAAACAGTGTTTCACCAAAGCCACAGTACAAGCAAAGCAATGTAAAAAATGAAACAGTCCAAAGAAAGCTCCTAGAAAGTGCACAGAAACATAGGGGTTAGAAAGTAACAACTGTTTTTTTCTCATAATGAAAATACTTTTCAGTAAGGGCAAGATTTGGTTTGGTGAAGAACAAACTGTATAATACGTGTCAACTAACAAGAAAAGATACTGTTTTTAGAATATTTAGAGTATCGGCATGATTTCTGATTTTATCCCTGAAAAAAAAAAAAATTGCAATGATTACAGTAAATCTGCTTTGGAATCCTATTCAAAATGGCATCATAAATGAATCTCCTATCTTCTGCTTCAAACAAGCAACATTGGCCCAAGGCACTCTTCCGTTCCACACCGTTTCTTATGCTGTCATTGAAAACCCAAATGTTCTCTTCAGTTCACTGTGGGTCCTATTTCAAACTACATAATATTCTCACATCCTAACTTCTTTTTTCATAGCTCTTGGGTAGCAACATGGTCATCTGAAAAACAAGCAAGCTAACGTACAAACAAGCAAACAAAAAAAAGCTAAAGAGAGACATTCCTAATAGGGCATCAAAGAAACACGCACACTAGTCTGATTCTGAAGTTCATTTTCCAGTTAAACCATTTTTCACTACCTTTCTTCAGATTTACCTAACTCTGACTATTAACATGTCTCAAGGCTTAATTGAGATTAAAAAATAATAAAGTATTAATCATGCTGGCCATAAAAAACATGATGGTTACTCCACTGCCAACAGTAGTTCCTCAGACATGAGTTAGGGTGGTCATCAATAACACACCCTACTTCTCAAGTTAAGGCCTGTCCTGCTGCAGAAATTTGCTCTCTCTTCTAAAGGTCCAGTGACTGCCTCATTGATTAGGATTTCAGCAGGCTCCTTCAGCCAGTCAGACAACCTGAGGTTTGCTGTACTGTCAGCTACAAGACCATGAGACCTAGAAATATGAAACGACAGTCACACAGCACAGGAAACTATCCCTGTAAAAAGACCCACTGCTGGAAGTGAGTGGCCTCCTTACAGGAACTTTTCAAAGTGGAATGTAGACAAAGTCAGTAGAGTTCTCTCCTCCCCTCTCAAAAGGTTTATGTACAATGGCTGAGATTGCTGTGGGAAGATTAAAGGAATAATTAATACTTCTCAATGTATACATCAGCTTCATCCGCACTGCATGATTTCCTCCCCCTTCTCCTTCCAATTCTTTGTTCAATTCCAGTAAATGGAATGCTATTGGACAGAGAGCACTCTTTTTATTGATTGCTCAGAGAAGATGGAGCTTACAAGATTATCTTATGTATGAACAACACCAAATGAAAGGGAGAGAATGAAATTGCACAGTGCAAAAAAGAAGAAAAAATATTGTGTACATTCTGTGCAGTTTCTGTGCTAGAAACTCAGATGAATTGATCGTTTTCCATTCCCATTAAGAAACACTGGTTAAATTAATCTTGAGGCTCTGCACTGCTCCTACTTTTGGAAGTAAAAACAACTTGGCTTCCCTGTGCTGCTGAATATCTCGACACCTCTAGGGATCAAGTCTGTCACTTAGGATATGTCTGTACTGTATCTACCAGAAGGAAACTAAACTTCACTGACTACAGCAATATAAACACATAGTAGTGAGAGAATTCAAAACAAGCATTTTTGTTATAAACATCATAGAATCTACATCATTATGCTCAATATGGATATTTTTTTCCAAAGCTAAGAACATAAGGACTATAAAAACTAATAGCAGTGTTTATGTTAGAAGGTCTCCAAATACTTGCAAAGGAGAAAGTTCTCCAAATACAACATGCTAGCCAAAAACACGCTAAAACAGAGATAGAAAAAAACCAAACTAATGTAGAACAGCTACAAATTATGTGGCAGGAACAACTGGCTTTATCTTCACTCTTTACAGTAATGCATTCACCTATGTCCCACTATTGTGTTGTGGGTTTTTGTTGTTGTTGTTTGTTTGTTTGTTTCACTGAAAGCATCTACAAGCTCTCACGACACTATTTTACAAGAAAAGTATTGTTAAAAACAGAACTGTGTCTTCATTTTACCCCTCCTGGGATTTTTTCAATATACTCTTAGATATTTTGCTGTCTAAGATATAGGGTATTCCTTTTGCAGCTCACATGAAATCCAAGGAAAAGAGGATATCAATCAATCTTTCATTTTCTGGACTAGAAAGTACACCCATCTTGTACATACTCTGGGCCCTGTTTGCACACATGCTGTAATCCTAACACATGTTCTTGTTTCATTTTATAAGAACCAACAGAAGAGTTTGTTTCTACCGGCTTTTTTACTGCTCTATAAAGCATGCCTGTTCTGTAATCAAAGTTTGTGATAAAAAAAAAAAAAAAGAGCCTAAGGAGGCTAATTTGTACTTCTTTTCTCCATAATCATCATCCACCTTATTCTGCATAAAGGCATGCACATTTGTCATTGCAAAACAAGACTTCAGATTATTTTTGTCTTAACAGACTACCCTGCACACAGCTGTTTTTCAATATTATAGACCTGTTTTAAAATATTGAAAATCACCACTAAACAATGTACCATACCTAGAAAGCACTAGAACACATTAGTGGGGAGCAGCAAAGCCTGAGTTTTTGGACATACAGATACTGAATGGATACCACAGGACAAGTGTCACAACACATTTTAGCAGGATCTCTGCTTTTCATCTTCTATGAAATCTTTTCTGGCTAGGTGATGTGGCTGCCTTTGAGCCAGAACTTTACTCATGGGACTTTACCTCATTGGAAAATCTGGAGTACTGAGTGATACAAACACACTTTTTCTTCTCTTCCTTCCATACAAAATTTACTTCCTTCCAGGGTTGCCTAAAGGCAGTTACAGCTGTGCTCCACATCCAGATCAGCTGTTCCAAATCCTAACTGCCCCAGCACAGCAAGACATAGCCACGTTTAAACTGCAAGCTCTCTCCCTCCAGCTGTAAAAGGGTAGAAGGGAGAGGCACAGATCATCCAGGTGGCATAAAGCAGGTCCCCTAGCTAAAGGTATCTGAGTAGGACAGGAGGTAATATCACTAGAATGATGCATAAGGAACCCAGGGGCAACTTCTGATCAGCTAACAAAATATTCAGATGAAATTAATTCCCATTTTTATCACGCTGTAGCTCCACTTGAGGGAACTGTCCCAGGAAGGAGAGCCAAACGCTGAATCAATGAAAACACAGCACCACCTACTGCTAAAGACAAGGCTTCAGCGGGGTAAAACAGCTTTTAATGTCTTGCGAGATAATGCTGCTAGCTCTAAGAAATTTAAAAAAAATACTAATAACAAGGAAAAAGAAAATATCTCTCTGTATATAATTAATTATCTTGATTATTAAATAAATCTCTAACGCAAAACTTTCAAGAGTTCCATGCCATGAGTGTTGTGTGGTAACTGCTAGTAGGTGTTTCTGGGCTACTTCAATTACTCTATCACATTCCTATTAATACTTAAGAGGTGCTTCTCTAGAAAATATCTTTCAGAGCTTGCACACACAAGCAGTTTAGCCTAATGTAAAACAATGGAGGCAAAAGTATCTGCAATATGTAATTTATTACAATGATGCAACAGCTGAATGACTATGATGTTCTAATTGACAGTAATTCAACCTCAAGCATACAGTAGTTAGGTTCTGCCTTTTGTTCATAATATATTCACAGTTCTCCAGGTGTCCTCCTGTACTATACATTTCCTGGTTGACTAGTCTGCTTCTGTTGTTGTGCTCTATTGTTTTGAAATCTTACCTCTCCAACTGAACACTGCTGTATCCCCAGGTTTGATCCATTTATATCCTCATAGCTCAGAAGAGAGAGTGTCTAGCCAGCAAACTTAAACTTGGTCTATGTGCTATGCTGCATTGTGAAGTTACCAGCTGGAGCTGTGCTGGGATCATAGATTTTATTTTCCCAGGATGCAGCAAAGAGGTAGGATGCCCTAAATACGTGGTTAATATCAGGAATCTTTTATGGAAATTACTGTCTTGCACTGCTCTCATAGTTGTCTTGTACAAACTATGTTATTTCTGACTCCTTTCTCCCCATCTGAGTTGCACACTCTCTCTACGTTTACAAATAATCTCCAACACAATAAGAATTTTTCATAGCTCAGAGTTATACAAGTGAGGGAATGTAGATGCAGGAAGATAAGAAGCTCATTCATATTTGTGAAGAATTCTACGCTGAGAAAAGCTAAGAAGAAAAAATGGAGCTATTTTAGGGTCAGTGTTGTTTAGTAGAAGGCCAGAATTATGTGTCTGTTTGGTCTGCAGTGGTAAAGATCTATGGATGTTTAGGTATGGTATATATGGTAGGTATAGAAGTGTTTGCTTTAATAGTCCTTATTCCTCTCTGTTAACAAACTGGCTTCTTCTAATCTAGCACCTCCCTGCCTTGTCTTACCCTGCAGAATGTATGTGCAGATATGGACAGTGACCCCAGAAAGCAGCAGGTAATGATCAGACACCAAGCATTACTAAATAACAACCTGTTTAAGTGCCTTTACTTGATTACTCTATTCAAACTTTTTCCCCTTCTGATACCTAATGCAATCACTTGGATGCTAAAGAACCGGGACTGAAGACCCTGGAGGAGCAATATGTATTTGAGTATAGCAGTTCTACACCCAAACAGCAGAATTCCAGACCTCAGAATCCCCAGATAGCTGTGAAAAAACAATACACAAAAACATAGAAGACCACGGGGAGTTTTACAGTCATCCAATAAATGCAGTAAAGTAGAATGTTCCCGCATCTGCAATATGCTGTCACTTTCTTCCAACATCTGTTTTTCACACCTTCAAGGAACTTAAATACTTAAGTCACTGATTAGACTCAGTACCAGAACTGTCAGACAGATTTTCTTGTATTCAAGTAATACAGCAAACATTAGACAGTGATATTCAGTGAAGCCAGCAGCCTAAACCACCCTTTACAAAGCAATATGCATATATTACATATGCTGTGTCTATGGTTTGCTTGGTATCTTGTTCTTACATTTAAACTGATCATGCTTCTGGCATGTGCATCCATTCACAAACCAACCTTGCTATTATTTGAAGCAGCTTTGTTGTATGAGTTTTCCTCAAGTTACACCAGTTAAACATCCTGTTTTGGTTAGCTGTCATCCATAATTACATATGTATGTCAACATCAATACCAGCATTCTCAGCATGTACTTCACACACAGCTTTTTGAAATCACAAGTATGAGCACATTTAGGTGTGGACATATACAGGTTTTCTAGGCTGCTGAGGGTCTCCAGCCTACTAGATCTTATACCTCTTGGACATAAAAGATGTCCTTAAAAAAAAAAAAAAAAAAAAGTAAATACAATTAAATATATGTATTAAAAAAAAATCTGTACTAAGTCACTAAGGAGAAAAAAAAAAAAAAAAAAAAAGATAATGTCCAGTAAACGTGGACACACTACACAGAAAATGAAGTGTAAGTTACATCAAGAATTTACAGAACAGTAAGTCACTTCCTGGTAGTTACTTATTTCCAAGCTGCAGAATCCTTGAAGGCCTTCCCTTTAGAGAGTTAATGTGAGCAGCTCCTTGTATTGTGAAATTATAATCCCAAACTTACTTTGCCATACCACCTCTTTGTTGGCAAGTCCTTTAGCTAAGAACCATATGTCATTTACCGGGACAGTAAATTACTGCATGCAAAGGTACAATTCAGACATGTCAGCAAAGTGATCTAATCTTATATTGGCACATCTGAACTGCTTACAGCCACACTGAACGTATTTACTTGTAGTACAAGACATTTTCAGTTAACTTAGAAGTCTATCTCAGCTTTTAAATTGATTTCCAAATAATAGAAAAGTCACACTTTACTGCTAACTTCCATAAAGTTTCTTTAAAAAAATAATCAGGCAAGCCTCTAAAAATGTCTTCAAGAGATATCAGTGTGAAATTCTTGGTATGGTTTCAATTCACAGCCTTGGCAGTACTTTCCCACATGTTGACCAGACCACAGTGGCCACAGAATATTGCTGATAAGTCAGTATTTCCTCCCTACCTCTTTGCTATTTCTCAAGTAAGGAGGGGAGTGGATTGCAGAGACCCTATGATAAATCCCTCTGCACATCTGGAAACACAAATGAGTGAGCTCTACTCACTTTTAAGTGAGTAGCACAATAGGAAGATCTGAGAACCAGACTCAATAACCTGAAAAAACCTTTACCACCTCCTCCCAATAAAGGATATTTCTATTCAGCCCTATTCAATTGCTTTGATTAGTATGGCGGACTTTTAAGACTCTTCAACGTCAAAACATCTTTTTTTCACATCTAATGTAGGTGTGTATATTTTTGTGTGAAGGGATCTGTTCAATTCTGTTGCAGAATCACAGAATCATAGAACCACCAAGGTTGGAAAAGATCTCCCAGATCATCCAGTCCAACCATCCACCTATCACCAATATTTCTCACTAAGCCATGTCCCTTAGTGCGACATCTAAATGTTTCTTGAACACCTCCAAGGCCAGTGACTCCACCACCTCCCTGGGCAGCCTGTTCCAGTGTCTAACCACTCTTTCAGATAAGTTTTTTCTAACATCAACCTGGATCTCACCTGGCACAAGTTGAGGCCATTCCCTCTCATCCTATTGCTAGTTACACAGAAGAGGTCAACCCCCACCTCATCGCAATCTCCCTTCAGGTAGTTGTAGAAAGCAATAAGCTCTCCCCCAAGTCTCCTTTTCTCCAGAATAAAAAATCCCAGTTCCCTCAGTCACTCCTCATAAGTCTCATGCTCCAGACCCCTCACGACCTGCATTGCCCTTCTCTGATCACACTCCAGGGCCTTGATGTACTTCTAGTGAACCCCAGATAGATTCATGTCAGGCCACATCATGTCTAGCAGATGCCGTTTTCTAAGACTTCTCAGAAGAAAGCATTAGAGTGCAACTAATTAACAATTTTAACCTTACAGAATGCAAAAGGCATCTCTAACAGAATGGGGATGCAGTAAGGATTCACCTTTGCACTTCTGAGTTTTTTAAAATTTCAGCAGAAATGCAGAGTAGTACTCCTAGTACTCATTTAGTAGGTATTTATGAGCTATAATGTCTTAACAAACATAGGAAAGAACACATTCCTTGTTTAGGACAAGTTTACTGTCTAAGCAAAAAGTCTACAATAAAAAAAGAAGCCTGAATAGTCATCAGAATCCATACTTCTCAGAGGCATGTGAAATATACAGCGCAGGCTAAAGATAAAGCATGATAGCCACATTCAAGACTTGGAATTCCGGAGCACAGTGATCTCTGAGAAATACTGTCACTGCTTCCCTGCATTGTCCTATGAATTAGAGGTTCAAAGCCATAAACACTTCACAGATATTTTAGAATGTCAGCTGCTAACTGGAGTATACTCTGGAAGCAAACCGTATCTGCCATCATTAAAGCTGGTCTTGATTATCACTTGATAATCAACCCACCTTCAAAATTCAAAAAGAAACCAAATAGAGCCCTTCTCCATAAAACTGTGACACTTTTGTATCCCACTATAATGAATACCTACAGTAAAGTGTACTTCATACATGAGATTTGTTTTCTGTCAAAACCTCTTTGCATATATGAAATTAAAATGTCTTATCTGAGGTGTTTTCTCCCCCCCGTTCCCAACTGTTATGGCCCCATTTTGCTGTTTCTACAGATAAGAGCAAAAAATTCCATTCTTTCCCTGTTCCTGCTTTATCTGCATTTAGTCCTTCTACTGTATCTCATTCTGTTTCTCCTCTCCACTGCCCACATCTATACTTGATTCTCTAAAAAAACGTGAAGTAGAGACGATTAATGATTCTGTAAAAGGCAGAAAAGTTATTCAAGAATTAAATCCAATGTTGCATATTCTTCAGGCCAAGGAAACTATTATGACACATCTCACCACTTACATGTTATATTCATAAATCCCACTAAAAAAACTCCTTATCTCTCAGATCCCTTCCCTGGGACTAGTAGGAAATAATGCACCACATAACATATCTGATATCAGCATCCTGTTTTCCCTACGAATATAAGCAGTCATTTGTTCTGCCGTGGATGTGTTACCATCACTGGATATCAGAGTTTTTGACTCACACCGCAGAGAAGGCATGCTGTATTTGGGGAGGGGGAAATGGAAGGAAGTTCTTTGAATAGTTGTGGGGTGTGGTTATGAACTTCCTAACAAACAAGGTAACTAAACATGCTGTCTGAGCAGGGTGCCTGTCACTTCCTCGACTTGAGTAATAATTTAAATCATATTGAAATGTGGTTATTTTCCCTGTCCTCTTTTGAATAAAAGACTTTATTTCAGATGTTTAATCTACAGGAAGCTACATCATGTTGATGCTAAATTACGCCACATCCATATTATTTTTTTCTGCCTTTTTAGTTGCCTTTAAGGAACTGAAATGTTGGAACTGAGGGGGGGATGGAACCATTCAATCTTCCAGATTTTATGCTGTCCCTGTCCATGAAGTACAGAGGAAAAGCAAGGCTCTCATCAGCCTGTAGCTGTCTAAACTAATACTCCATTCTATACCTCAGTATCACTTGCTCAGTCTCTTTTGTTGTTTCCCCTTGGTATGTTCCTCAAAGTGAATAAACAGTTCAGTTACTTAGTTAATTACTTAGTTAAAGGGCATGTTGTCTTGAATAACACTGATGTCTTCTGATCCAGCTCCTCATGCACATCATAGAATCACAGAACCATAGAATGGCCTGGGTTGAAAAGGACCACAATGATCATACAGTTTCAACACCCCTGCTATGCGCAGGGTCACAAGCCACTAGACCAGGCTGCCCAGAGCCACATCCAGCCTGGTTTTGAATGCCTCCAGGGATGGGGCATCCACAGCCTCCTTGAGCAACCTGTTCCAGTGTGTCACCACCCTCTGTGTGAAAAACTTCCTCCTAAATGCCGGAAACACTTACAGTTCCAGCACTGCTGTTCCTCCAGCCTGCTCCACACAGTGGAAACCACAATGAAGTCAGCAGGTCTCTGACGTTCAGCAGCCAGCTGACACACTGGGGAACTGCAGCCTGCACTTCACTGTTCCTCCACAGTAAAGCTCCATTACACCCTCTAATCCAATAGCTTTTAAATTCCAGTGGCCAGTTTAAAGCTAAACTAGCTGAAGTAGATGTCTCAGGGAAACTGAATTCCTGGAAGCTGCTTCACAACATCAGAGTAAGAGAAAGAAGTGTGTGTTTCATATACTTACACATGAAAATGTTACCTGCTGTCCTTATCAGTGATCAAAAGGTCCACACAGAGAAGAAAATGCAAAATTGATTTAATTGCATAGTCATACACCAAGCAGTTTGTTCAAAGAATGCTTTCAAGAAATAAATGTATTTTACTGGTACAGAGCAGCCCTGCTACACCAAAGTTACAATAAAAGAAAACAAAACTGAAAGCAAAAGAAAGGCCAGTGGATTCAGGAGACTTTTGGGATGGTGGCACTTGTCTCCAGACAGCAGGCCTGCTGTTATAGCATGCAGCCTTCTATCGACCTCAGTTTGTCACCACTGTTCTCCTCTGGCTCAGAGAGCTTACTCATCTCTCAGTTCCACCAAGGAAATGTATGAAAGAATCCAGATTTCCTAAATATGTCCAAACACATGACCAGCATGTCATGTCCAACAGCACAGCTGAGGAGATCATCAGAGAAGGGAAAGAGTAAGAGCGTATCAAGCAGCTGGAAGCCTGTGCCAGAGTTTGGATAGCATGTACAGCACAGCCTCTGGGAAAGCTTGAGAAAAGCACTTTTAGACTGAGCCTGCTGCATGCTGCAGGGATTCACAGGTATCAGGTGCTGCATGTCTACTTGGTATCCCATAACAAAGAGTTTATTTTTACCTAAAATATGACAAGATTAAGTACCATTTTGCCATGGGCAAGCAGCTTCCATCAAGATTTGCCAAGTGTAAGGTATTGCACTTAGGTCAGGGAAATCCCAGATACGCATAGACTGGGAGAATTCCTTGAAAGCAGTCCTATGGAGAAGGACTTAGGTGTCCTGGTAGGTGAAAGACTTAAAATGAGCCAGCAGGGTGCACCTGCAGCCTGGAAGGCCAGCAGTATCCTGACCTGCACCAGAACAGGGGTGGCCATCAGGGAGAGGGAGGTGATTGTTCCCCTCTGCTCTGCCCTCATGAGGAATACTGCTTCCAGGACTAGGACCCCCAGCACAGCAAAGATGTGGAACTTCTGGAGAGGAGGTCCGTGAAGATGCTCAGAGGGCTACAGCACCTCTATGGAGGAGACAGGATGAGGGAATTGGGTTTGTTCAGCCTGAAGAATGTGAGGAAACTTCATTGGCCTTCCAGTATTTAAAAGATTACAGACAGGAGGAAAAACAACTTTTTGCATGGGTAGGTAGAGAAAGAAAAGGGGGAATGGTTTAAAACTGAAGAAATTTAGAATATATGTCAGGGGAAACTTTTTCACATAGAAGGTGGTGAGGTGTCAGAACAGGCTGCCTAGAGAAGCTGTGGACGCCCCATCCCTGGAGGCGTTCAAGATCAGGTTGGATGAGGTGCTGAGCAGCCTGAGCTGCTGGATGGCAAACTGCCTGCAGCAGGGTGGCTGGATACTAGATGGTCCCTGAGGTCTTTTTCAACCCAAGCCATTCTTTATACACCATTTGTGACAACAAGCATGCCAATGGACAGAAGCAGCTTGTATTGTGACTGTTTCCTCGGTGCACTGTTTCTCAGGCTCAGCAAGCCTGGCACAGCCCGAGGCCCTGCCAGGTCCTGCTCCTTCCCCTGCCCCATGCCACCCCCTCAGAAGGTGTGAGACACCAGGCCAGTCAGCCGCCTGTATGCTCCCCCTGCATCACCACACCAGCATCAGCGCAAGAACACAAGGCTACATGTCACTGAGGACAACCAGTAGCAAGGACTCACCTCCCAACAACTGTGCAAACCCACCCGGTAATTAGTCACAGAACAGGTGAGGCTTTTTTTTGCATGCAAGCAACCTTGACAACGCAAGAGCGTGCTCTCCATTCCCTGTTTCTTCTGATTCTTGCTTACAGAGCGTGTGTCTGTAGAGATGCTCCCTGAACGGAATGACGGCGGGTGCTGCTGGCAGGGGCAGTGCGCAGGCCGCTGTGCTGAGCCACCTGAGCAAGGGTGGCTCTCGTTAACCATTTAATTAGCGGCACCATCAAGTCAGAACGCCTTCCCACTGGAACTTCCAGCTTCCAGACACACGCCCTGCTCCCGAACACCTCACGACCTCCAAAATTTACAGCGGGACCTGTCAGCGCAGGCGTCGCTTTGTTCCTCGTCGGACTTGCAGCGTCCGCACACCACAATTTACACCGCATTCCGCGCAAAGCACTTCGAACCGAGCCGAAACCACTCCCGGCCGACGCAGCCGCCTCGACCCGCCGCGGGGCGGTGCGTGGGGGCGGTGCGAGGCGGTCCCGTGATGGCGGAGGCGGAGCGGCGCGCTCGGTCGGCCGGGCCTCGGCCGACGGCGGTGCTATGGGCAGAGCCATGGGGCTGGCCGGGCTGCTCGTGGGGCTGCTCGTCGTGCCCGCCGTGCTGCTGGGAGCCGGCTTCGGCCGCGGAGAGCCGCCCCCTGAGCCGCAGCCGGCGCCGTCCGAGCGGGACGCGGCGTCGGACGCCATCCCCGAGGACTCGCTGTGGCCGTTGCCGCAGTCGCTCCGCACGTCCCGTGTCCGGCTGCAGCTGGCCCCAGAGCGCTTCCAGGTGCTGCACGGCGCCGGCTCCTCGGCGGGGCCGGGCTGCGGTCTCCTGCAGGATGCCTTCCGCAGGTGAGGGCAGGCGGGGCAGGGCGACGGCGGCGGCGGCGGCGGGACGGCGGAGGGGCGGCGGCGGCTCCCTGAGCTCTGCGCTCCCCTTAGGTACTACGAGTACGTGTTCGGGCGCTCTCGCTGGAGGAAGCCGCACCGAAAGTCGCTGTCCGCGCAGGGAGAGCTGTCGCAGCTGCAGGTGGTGATCACCGCCCCGGAGTCCGGCTGTGACAGCTTCCCGCGCCTGGCGTCCAGCGAGGCCTGTGAGTACCTTGCTCCCTCCTCAGCGCGGGCATCGGCAGCGTGTGTCCACGGGCTTAAACGGCCTCCAGGAGTCGGGCGATGACTTCTTCTTTTTCGCTTATTTCTTTTTAACTATTATTATTATTATTTTTTTTCTCCCCCTGGAAACAACGCGGTTGCAGAGGCTCGTGAGCACGCAGCAGTTCACACCTAGTGATGCCTCTGTGAAATTGGGACCGCGCCGAATCGTGGCATTAGTTGTGGCATAATCCGTGGTCTCCTCAGCCTCAGGAGCTGCATGAAGGAGCAGCTGAGTTTCATTGCATGCATCCTGCAGCACTGTAAAATAATGCTTTCATTCTGTCAACGGACACAAGGCAGGGTGAAAAAGGTGATGATGACACTGGATTTGTCCGCATATGATTTGCCACAGCTTGATTCTGGGTCAGGGAAACACTGAAGAAGTTTCTTATCACAGCTATCACAGGAATCAGCGTGTTCAGCTCACCTCCTTCTCCTCCAAGATAATCTTCTCTAATAGTCTGTGCAGTTGTGTGGTATCCAGGATACCTATCCTTAGGAAAAGATCCCTTTAATCTTAAGTCATACGACAGAACTAATTCTACCATTTTTGTTAAAGAATGCACTGATTTTAAATTTACTTAGTCCTCTACGTGTAGTCAAGTGGTGCAGTTTTAGTGTGCAGATTTGTCACACGTATCTGTGCAAATGAGATACAGCAGCAAAATTTGCTAATGCTTCAGAATTTCTTTTCCGTGGTCAGGTTATTACATTGCTTTTTTGCTATCTGAACTTTGAACTGCTGTGTGAACTTGAGTTGTTCATCTTGTTTTCCTTTTCTGTAAAGAAATTATTCACTTGCTGCACTGAGCACTTTGGTTTTTTTCTTAATAAATAGTATGGTTTAGTCAGTGGCTGTCTCATAGCAAGAGTGAGCACGTGAGAATCTAATGAGGCTTAACAAGGCTAGGTGCAAGGTTTGGTGCTTGGGTTGTGGCAGTCCCAGATATGAGTACAGACTGGGAGAACTCACTGGGAGCAGCCCTGTGGATAAGGACCTGCAGGTCCTGGTGGATGAAAAGCTGGACATGAGACAGCAGTGTGCACTTGCAGCCCAGAAAGCTGCGGGATGCATCAAAAGAGGGGAGGCCAGCAGGGAGAGATTGGGGATTGGGTCCCAATGCAGGAAGGATGTGGAGCTGCTGGAACAGTTCCAAAGGAGCACTGTGAGGATGATCACATGGCTGGAGCACCTCTCCGACAAAGAAAGGTTTAGGGAGTTGGGCTTGTTTAGCTTGGAGAAGAGAAGGCTCTGGCAAGACTTCATTGTGACCTTTGAGTACTTGAAGGGAGCTTTTAAGCAGGAGGAGAACCGACTTCATACGCAGTTTGATTGCGATAGAACAAGGGAGAATGGCTTTAAACTAAATGAGGGGAGACTTAGATTAGATGTTAGGGGTAGATTTTTTGCTTAGAAGGTGGTGAGGCTCTGGAACAGGCTGCCCAGAGAGGTTGTGGATACCCCAGCCCCTGGAGTTGGAGGATGGGGCCATGGGCAGCATTATTTAGTGTGTGGCAACACTGCCCGTGGCAGGGGATTGCAACCAGATGATCTTAAAGGTCCCCTCTAAACTAAGCTATTATTTGATTCAATGATAAGAGCATAGCTACCTAAAAGGGTTACTGCCCTCCTCCTTGCTGACTTCTTACCTCCTCATGTAAAAAGCTCAGTTTAGCCTTACAAAACTTGTTGTGCTGCATTCATTTAAGATACGTGTTAAGAAAAACAGTTGCTATCTCAGAAGTAGATCGCTGACTGGCCTACAGTTTACTACAGAAAGAATAAGAAAGAAAAAACAAAACAAAACCAACCAAACAAAAAACACATAAAGGAGGGCATCCATCTTCTGTTTCTTTCCCAGGACTTCTAATACATGCAGCATTGTGTCTAGGTTAAAATGGCAAACTAGATACTTTCTCGTCTGTTATCGCTTCTCTCTGATTGATTGGCCTGGTGTTCGAACTGTCTAGTTTGTAACCAACTGCTTTTACAGTCTGAAGCATATCCAACAAACCATCATGCAACAACGTACCCCTCTAGTATTTTTTTCTTTAACAGAGTTGGGTGGATTATCTCACATGGAAAAATGAAATGACCAGTGTTTTTTGTACCTCTGGTATTTCATGCATAATAAGGTTACTATGGAACCCTTCAGATACTATTCTCCATTTTACTTACCTTTTTTCATCTTACTTGTGCATTGCAGATGCTCATTAGATGGTCTGACATTTTTCTTACTTTGTAATTAGATCTTTATAAGCAGTATCTCTAAAAAGAGCAATCTGTAAGTGTAAAATATCTAAAATGTATGTAAAAGGAGAAGTGAATTATGTCCAGCTTATTTGCCCAACCTCATTGCCTGCTAACTAAATGCAAAAGCGACATCTAATGTATGTAAAAAAAACAACTAAGCTAAACTGGGATGGTATTTCTGAACAAAATTTAACGTCATTGTTTCTCAGAGCCATAGTTTTAACATCTAGGAGCTTGGGTTATTTTGGGAGTACATATGTAAGTGAAAAAGAGCTGTACAGTATCGCCATTAAAAAGAGTTTTTGTTAGAATTGCAAAGAAAAACTTAAAAAAAAAAAAAAGAAAAGAAACTTGAGTATCTTATTGCCTGATAATGCTGTCTTAGCAGTCCTTGTTTTCTCAAGGAATAACTTTTTTTCCTGTCTTTAGATCATTTAACCGTAACTGAGCCCGTGGCTATTCTGAAAGCAGATGAGGTATGGGGAGCTTTAAGAGGTAAGCTGATGCTTTCCATAAAGAGCTGTTTTTGTTCTAAGCTTATACAGACCGCATAGCAGAATAGGGACCAGCTGACCACTGAGGCTTGCTCCCATTCAGTCCTTCATGGGAGGCAAACTTGGGTGTGGGGTCATGAAGGGTACCAAGATGTGCTCTGCACGGTCCCTCAGTCTGTGTGCTCAGTATCCCAGATCCAGTGGCACACCATAACTGCGTGCTTGCTGGATCTGAAATTAGCCAGACCAAAGTGAATCCTGAGTGCTAAAAATCTCTCTGATCTATAGAACGAAGAAATTGTTCTCTGTCTGTGCCTAATAACTGAGCATTCTGATCACCATCACCAAGAAGACCATGATGGTGAAATCTTAGTCTGCTTTTCTTACTGGAACGTTATCAAACTTAGCAGTAATTAAATGCTGAATTGGAAACTTTGCTGGTTCTAGAAATGACAGGAATATATGTATGGTAACACCAGGCATTCCTGCCTTACTCTCTGTCACTTTCATTCTATTCAAGGATTAATTTGGTACATGTGAACAATGTTAATAATATTCAGTGCTTGTGTATAATGGAGAGTTTGGACTGTTCTCTCTTTGGTACTTTGTTAACTTTGTTGGTTGAGCAACAAAGATGAATGTGATAACAAGAAAGAAACTCAGTAATAAGGCATTTTTTTCTTGCTGTGTGAATGCCTGTTAATCATTTGGGTCTTGTTTTCAACTAAAATTTCAAGGAATAACAGTGAGTTGTACTCCAGATCTCTTTCTTGGATTTTTCCAGGTTTGGAAACCTTCAGTCAATTGGTTCATGAAGATGATTATGGAAGTGTAAGTATTGATGTTAACTAAAAATTAACAGGCAGTCTCGTTCTTTATTAGGTGCTTTTCAAGGAAAGTAGATCCACAAGTTTCATTAGCTGCTTTTCCAGAAAATAATGTTTGGAAAGCTGTGAACAAACTGAGAAATATTTCATGTTTTTGATGATGAACATAAAACGAGAATTCTGATTCTTAAATCTCATTTTTATAGTTTCTTATCAATGAGTCCGAAATCTACGACTTCCCAAGATTTGCACATAGAGGGATCTTACTTGACACTTCAAGGCACTATTTGCCATTGAAATCTATTCTTACGAACCTGGTAAGTGGACTGTCACGTATCATTAATAAGGAAGACTTCTTGTTGTATTTTGTTCACTAAAGTAGGTAGTAACTGATGTTGGTATGAAGTTAGGACCTGGCTGACATATGAAAGGACAGGGTAAACTTTTCTAAGCAGAGTTCAGAGCTTGCACTGGAGATGTATTGGGCGTGCAAATAAAGTGATTCTTCATTCTGTGGAGGAGGCTGGGATTTGCACACCTTAGTTTTCCAGTATTTTCTGTTGCCCAAACCAGCACGGATATTTCTTGGAAGCATCTTTTGAGTTATCTGTCAGCAAGCAGTATAGGGGAGACCCTGCAGTCACTAATTTGAGTGCCAGTGATTGCAGGAAAGCTATAGTCTTTTAAATGGCCATGCAGTCGATTCTAAAGTGACTAAGTGTGATTCAGGAATGAGGAGGTGAATTCTAATATGTCCATCGTGAGCTGATTTTTTTTTCACTTCTTTGCAAAAAAAAAAAAAAATAGTAGTAAAATTTCTACAAAGAGTAAGAAATGCATATTCTCATTCTCACTTGATGAAAAGGTGAGGGATTTGTCTAATTAATAGCACCAGAAGCTGTGGGTTTTCTTACTTCATGCTGCCTGTTTTGTCTGTTAAAATACTTGTAGAAGGTTTTGCTTGGTTGAAGTGGAGGAGCCTTTGAATGAGGGAATTTGCAGTCTACTATCTCATCTGTCCTGCTTTTCCACGATTAAATTTTCTTAGATGCTCCCCTTCTGTGTTCCAGAACTTTGCAGAGCAGGCTTAGGTGGGCAAAAAGAGAGTGCAGGTAAAACCAGCCTTTATTTCTGAGGTGGTCCTTGAACTGCACTTGGAACTAGCACCTCCATGGGTATTTAGTGCTTGTTTTTAGCTGTTCTGATTCCTTACTCCGCAATTAGGTTTGTGTAGTTGGTCGTATATGACTGAGAATGTTCCAGCTACTCAGGTAGTTCCTGTGTCATTATTTGTTGTCTTTTCTAAAAGGGCCTAAAGTGTAACTTGACTTTTGAGACTTGTTTCATTTTTTAATTTTTGTAACTGTTGCTCTTCCATTTTCTTTCCTTAAGTTATGTCTGTGGCTCAGCTACTTCCTCAGAGCTATGTTTTGTGCTGGTTTACCAGTTAAAGAAAAAGTGTGTTTTTTCTCCTCTGTGCCTGCTTGAATCCAGACTAGCCTAATAAAAAGCAGCAGTAATCCGGACAGTGACATGTGGTAATTAGGTGCTTAAGGCAGCAGTTTAAGTACATTTCCTGTTTGTGTCTGACTGCTGTGCTGTATCACAAGGCATTGTCCATGGAGAGGGAGGGGCTGGGGGAGGATGAGGAAGTGTAATTTTTTATGTGGAAAGGTGTGAGTTGGTGGAGATGCATAAAGACAAGCAGTAATAATTCAGTTGCTTCTGAAAATATAGCTTGGATGAAGGAAGAGGGGAAAGGATGAATTGTGCAAGCAATTGGAAGCAACTGTGTTGCAATTACTTGGTTTGGAAGAATGCAAATTCCTTCCAGCATACAAAACACTTCCAGAGACTCTGATAAACTTGTGTAACCTACAGTATGAGTGTAACTGCCCATCTGGAGTCATGATCCTATAATAAATGTGTTTACCTTTATATTCATGATGTATAGTTCACGGAACAGAAGTACTGGTAATATATTGTCTGAAAAAGTGTGTAGTTTTTTTTCCCTGCATTTGAAATACATTCTGGGGATGTTATTGTCACATGAGGATTTAATCAGTAGGAGGAATTTCGTTTTCAAGTCCAAAGTATTCAGGTGGAAAAATGCTAGCTTTCCTATAAGCTGAAATAGCTGATTGTTTAGAGACAATCAACCAGATGTGTTGAGAAGTGAAGGAAATTCACAACAGTTTGTAGCCATTCCCCTTTACCAGCGTAGTGTGGTCAGACCAATTGCATAATGACAGAGCTGCAGCAAAGAGGAAGGAAGTGATAGTAAGCAGGTTGGTGCATTGTGGTGTTTACTTCTAAGTTTCACTGAAAGTTGGAAAGCTTTTGCTTTGTTTTAATTGTTACATTGGGTGTGCAGGGTATACTGGGACAGGAGCTCTTTTTTCCTAGGTTTTCTGTGAGAGTAAAATGCTTGAGTGGACTTTCTTGCATTGTTTGTTACAGGATGCCATGGCTTTTAACAAGTTCAATGTTCTCCACTGGCATATAGTAGATGATCAGTCATTTCCATACCAGAGTATTTCTTTCCCTGAGCTCAGTAACAAGGTGAGTAGACATCTTTGGAGTACAGTGAGAGGGCAGAAATCTGACGTATTTCATGAAAATCAAATGCAGTCGCAAGAACATGTAAATGGTTGATTACATCTTCCTTGGTCTATTATAAAAGAGAGTTACCTGCCATCTGTATGTTTGCATTACTCATGAATGTAAAGTAACGAGGGTCCTTTGTTTCAGAATCAATGATGAAGAGATGGAGGGGGAATCTAGTTTGCTTCTTGGTATAAATTAACATACAGTCCTTATATTAAAAAAACAAACAAACAAACAAACTGATGATATAATGTTATGTAAACTTTGTCTAAATATGTACACTTCACAGGGGGCTTACTCTTATAACCACGTCTATACTCCTACTGACGTCCGTCTGGTGATTGAGTATGCCAGATTAAGAGGCATTAGAGTTATTCCTGAGTTTGATACCCCAGGACATACACAGTCTTGGGGAAAAGGTATGTCAAAGAAAGTATTAATGATTAAAAGACTGTAATGAGTAAAGTGCAGCATAATATATATATAATATGAAAGAAAACGGACTTGTTGAAAGGAGCCTTTTGGAAGGCATTTGGGAAAGTGAGGTAAGTGAGGAGAAGAATCAGGGGAGGTTAAGACCTTACATGTAAGAGAAGCAGAAGTGAAGGGAGGAAGCTGAAACTGAGCAGTCGTTTCCTGCGCTGGATGTATGTGCAAAGGCTTAAGTATATTCTATCTGCTTTGGTTTCATATTGATGTTTTCACCCCATACAGTCTCCTAGAGTTTAGTGTAACAAGACAGAGGCTAGAAATAGTGAGCTGTTGTCCCTGAAGGTTTCTTTCAGAGTGGCTGTCGTTTCTATCTGCTAGAAAAGTCATGTTCTGCTGGTGTACAAAATGTAGTTAAGTGGGATGCTTACTTCACTCTGTTTTCTAGATTTCAAAGTGGTAGTATTTTTCTTGATAGAGAATGCTTGAGTCCAGAGTTACGGTGTTACATATATTCAGGGACCAAGAAATCTCATGCCTTAATTCAAGATGTATGGAGTGCAGTTAAGCTGCAGAGTTTTTTGGCTAAACTGAAAATAGTACAGATTTTCTAGTGCTTTAGCTACAGGATGAGTCTTGTGCTCATCTGTGGGAACTGTGGCCAGAACATTGGAAGATAGCTTGAGGTTCTTTCTCACTTACTTCAAATGGGAAGGAAATTAACAACATAAAAGTTGGACTGGTGAACACTTTTTTCTGAACCTTTGATCTTATGTAGTCTTGGTTGTTAAGAAGCACTAGGGGAATGGTATCCAGAGAGACCTGGTCAGGCTTGAGAGGTGGGCCCATGCCAGCCTCATGAAGTTCAGCAAGGCCAAGTGCAAGGCCCTGCACCTGGGTAGGTGCTACTGCTGCCACCATGTAAACTGAATATAGGCATCATAGAATCCTTAGAGCTGGAAGGGACCTTTAAAGGTCGTGTGGTCCAACTTCCCTTCAATGTACAGGGGACTTGCACAGCTAGATCAGATTGCCCAGGGGCTGATCCAGCCTGGCTTTGGAAGTCTCCAGGGATGGGGCAGCAACTGCATCTCTGGGTAACCTGTTCCAGTGCCTCACAGTTCTCACTGTAAAATATCTTGTATCCAACCTAAAGCTCTTTCAGCTTGAAGCCATTTCCCCTTGTGTTCTAACTCCACAGACCCTGCTAAAGAGTCTGTCTCCTTCTTTCCTGTAGCACTCCTATAGATACTGAAAGGCCACTATCAGGTCACCTTGAAGCCTTCTCTTCTCCAGTATGAAAAACCTTTTACTGTTTTGCTGTCTTGGCTCATGTTGTTTCAGGTAGCTTGACTCAAGGCCCAGTACATAGGGGCTTTGGTAGATTGGTTGGTGTGTTGTTGTTTTGTATGATTTTGTTTAGCCTCCTTTTTTCTGTAGAGGAAACATCCTATCAGACTGAGGCAGGAGATGTACCTTGCACCAAACACCTCCCCTACTTAGGAGCTAACAAAGCAGAGTAATAAAAGGAGAAAGAACACACCCCAGAACACACTCATCATTTTTGGCTTCCTTCTAATTGGTTTATTTCTTAAATCTGTTAAAGCTGTGTTGTTCAAGTAATCATCCAGAAGTAGCTTTCCAAGTGATGGAGTATGTTCTATAAATTTGTGGTTTTAATTCACAAATTTGAAAGTTAGAGTCTTCATTTCTGGTTAGAGAGTTCTTCAGCTTTGGGAAAAACTGTTTCTCCTTGCCTCTATTCAATTTTCTGTGTAATAGATGAACAGTTTAATCACAAATATTAACCTTTGCAATATGAGTAAACTGTTTCCTGCTAGCAGATGTTGCACACCATTATGGAACTAAATATACTCTTTAAATTGTTTCTATTAGGTCAAAAAGATCTTCTCACCCCTTGTTACAGTGGAGAATGGCCCAGTGGGTCCTTTGGACCTGTAAATCCCATTCTGAATTCAACTTATGACTTCATGACCACATTCTTCAAAGAAATCAGCAGCGTATTTCCTGATGCCTACATCCACCTGGGAGGAGATGAAGTGAGCTTCAATTGTTGGTATGGTCACAGTTCAAAAAATAAACAGACAGTGCCTGTTAAACTTGCCTAAATCCATCGGTTTGGGCACTCTTCTGTGTGAAATGTTTTTCCCTGCTTAACACAAAGGTATTCTGTGCTCCTACTTCTATAAGGATTTACAGGCAAAGCATTTGTGATCTTCAGCAGGCAAGTGCTGGAGGAGTTAAAGTTGTGTAGAATTCTCCTTTGACCGTTTGTGTTTCATGAACGTTGGGGTACTCTGAAGGATTTCTTTGTGAAAACTAACCATGCAGAAGAGAGGACAGTTTGGGGGGTTAAGCACTATGGAAGTCATCACTGCTGAAGTGCTTTGTGTTATAGGAAAACCAGTCCTTTCCATTGAGTCCTGCCTTGTAGAAAATCTGCTTATGTTAGGAATTACAGTACTGACTCTTGTGTGCTTATATTACAAGTACTGCATGCACTAAGACGGTTCTTCAAGTCATTGTGGATTTTGGCTATTTTTAAGTCGTTCTGATGGAGTAACTAATAATAATGCAGAATTTAGAGCTGATGTAATAGGATTAGCATTTGAATTGATCCTAGTTAGTATTTGCGGATTCTCTTGAAGCAACAAATCTGAACGCTCAGAACTTGCTTTAATGTTTGACGTAGAGTTAAGTTCTGGCAAATGCTTCAATTCAAGATGTTGGTTTGCTTTAAGGGAGTTCTTTTCAAGTTTGATTCTTAATTTAATTCCTGCAGATATCCTGGTGCTCCTTGGCTGTTTAGTTTCTAGACCTGCTGGCAGTTTTCCCACACACTGAGAGAGAAGCCAGGAACCCCAGAGCTCTTAGGAGCTTGAGGAACCCTGCCAGAGGCTGCTTCAGGGCAGGGACTCCAGTAGCTTTCCCAGACAGCTAGGAGTACTGGCTTTGTTTCAAATTATGATTAAATTTCATTTTGAAATACCTATTGTACATATACATGTAACGCATATTATTCTGCTACTTCCGTTCTGTTGTGCATTTAAGGCTATGACATTTCTAAGGCATCTGCTTAATGTACTGTGTGTGGGTAAAACTAAGGGATGAAATCAGATTTAAAACAAACAAAAAGTTATTCTTCCTTTAAGATTTATTTTTTTCTGTTTAAGGAAATCTAACCCCGAAGTGAAAGAGTTCATGAAGAAGCAAGGATTTGGCATTGACTATGCTAAACTGGAATCATACTATATTCAGAAGTATGTGCCTAGTTTTCAATTCCTGTCCAGCTTTTCAGAGCTGGGGGGTGTTAGTGGGCAGACACGTAAGCTATTTTAGGCAGTATTATAGTCTTCATAAGTTCCCCTGCATGGGATACCTCCCAGTTTCTTTCCTGTTGTAACACTGAAGATAGAGTTTACGTCTTTAAAATGTGTAGGCTTGTTCTAAACACACTCTTGAATGTACTGGGTATCTTAAACTAGGTGTACTGAAATGTGAGTTAACAAGGTGGGGAAGGAAGGTCAAAAAGTTTTTGCAGACATTGATTTTTCTCAAGTGGTGTATATTTCAACATCTTTATGAGTCACTGGCACTTCTGTTTGTGTTAATGTACGTGTGTATCTTTGTGTTCATTCTTCTAGAAGGAACATCATTGAAGGCCAAAATGAGAAAAGCCTTGGTTCTTTTGGTCCCTTATGCAGGAAAAGGCCTGATGTGCATTAGAGTAGGAAGTACTGCTGTGTTGGGTGTCTGTATTTGAGCAGCTTGAAGTTCACAATCATCTTATTTCTAAATTCTAGGATTTTGGATATTGTTTCCTCCTATAACAAAGGATACATGGTCTGGCAGGAAGTGTTTGATAATAACGCAGAGGTAAGCTGGAAAGGTAAATAAGATACTCTCACATAACAATACAATAGCGTGGGAGGCTTACAAAATACTACTAAGTAGTTTTGATTGTGTCTTGTAAGTATTTAAAGGACATCTGCAGGCTTGAGCTGGACAGTACCTCTGAGACTGCTCAGAAGTGGAACCTAACTTGGAATTACTATGTATCTAATAAGTGAAACAGGTGAAACAAGAACAGCAGCATTGCAGCACTTTCTTCAGAATAGGAGTAGATAATATAACTTGATTTAGAGTTTGAGTAAAAAGTTGGTAAAGTTTCTCTGCCTTCTTACATACTTTAAGTCTTCCCAGGTAAGAGCACACCTAGACTAGTGCTCAGCTTTTAGAAGTTGTCAGGTAACTGGTGCACGTAGGAGCCATTTCAGGGAAATGACTGTCTATAATCTGTACTTAACTCTAGTGTGAACCATGTTTAAAAGCAACAGCTTATTAGTTTTGGACTGTCTAGGAAAGAAAACAATGCTTAGAGTTAGCTTCCATTGTGCTTCTTTTCAAAGCAAAATGCCATCCTCAAGTTTTGAAATCCATGATTGTTTTTTCCCATCAGCAGCACTTAGGATCATCTTTCATGTTGATTTTTATTTTTGTTTTTCCCTTCTAGCTGAAACCAGACACTGTAGTTGAAGTGTGGATGGCAAACAACTATGCTCACGAACTGAGCAGTGTCACTAGAGCGGGGTTCACTGCTATCCTGGCAGCTCCCTGGTATTTGGACTACATTAGTTATGGGCAAGACTGGACAAAATACTACAGCGTTGAACCTCTTAACTTCCCTGGTTTGTTAGATTGCTTTTTTTTATGTGCATGTTCTGTGTGAATGTCTTTGGTTCATAATAAGGCATAAATTGAAAAGATAATGCTATTTAGAGATGCATGCAGTTAGTATGATCAGATACTCTATGATCATAGGACTTCAGAATTTTCCAGAGTTGTGGCTGACAAACAAGTGAAAAAAAAAATGCCACTTTCTGTTTCTTAAATGGAAAAGCATTCCCTTCTTCAAACATGTGGCATTGGTGCAAGTGTGAGACAGGAAGCTGGACGGTATGAGCAGATGGGCAGTGCAAAACAGCTGATGGTGGGCAGGCACTGAATTTGTATTTTGAAGCAACCTCATAAACTGTTAGACTGTTAAAGGTTCTGGCTGAAGCTAATAGTAAGAACTTCGGTTGTTTCCTAGGCTTTCTTTTTATTCTAAGTGTGAGGGAGAACATTTGACTTTCACAGCTTCTTCAAGAAACGTTCTCTGTGTAGAGCAGTATGAGGACTTGAATACCTGGACTGTCTAAAGGATGGAAAATAAAAATGAAAATCTTTTCTGCCAGAGAAGGGAAATGGGTTCTCCAGGCAAATGGGCTAGTCGTTCTCACATTTTACTACCAAAATGCCAAGTCTGTGCTCAGGACTGATATGTTGTATTATGTTATAAAAATAAATAACAGCTGAAGAGTAATCCTGAGTATTAAAAACAAAAGAAAACAAAAAAAAGTGATACATGCCCATGTCCTGTACAGATGGAAATTCCAACTTTCTGCTTTGAATACAGGATCTGAAAAACAGAAAAGGCTCGTAATAGGTGGAGAAGCCTGCCTGTGGGGGGAATATGTGGATGCAACTAACCTCACACCAAGATTATGGTATGAGCTTCTTTATATTTTGGAAAGCTTCAAAGAGAATGAGTTAATCAGACAGTACTGTGTGTTAGTGGTAACAGTGTTGGAGTTCTGAACTGACCCTAAGCAGCTTTAAACACTGATGCTCCTGGGTGGAAGACCTGGTATTTAAAACTTTAATCCATTCTTGGTTGTCGACTGTATGTCCTCTAAAACTCAGTGTATCTTTACAGGCCTCGAGCAAGTGCTGTAGGGGAAAGACTCTGGAGCAGCAGAAATGTGACCAACTTGCAGGATGCCTATAAAAGACTGTCTAATCATCGATGCCGCATGCTCAGGTTAGATTAATGGTTGTAGTAAACCTGTGGCTCTCATGCCTTAAGAGTCAGTGGAGTTTAAGTGCAGGCCTAATTTGCCAGCTCAGAAATGAAGGTAGAAAAGCTGCCAGCCTAATGTGACTGTATACATCTCATCCCAAGTGTTTCGGTGTCCTCAGAAGGGGCAAAACAGGTACATCAAGACAGGAGTTCAAAAGACGAGTAACATCCTCCAAGCCATGAACCCTCTTCACTGAAATTCTGGAGCTTACCTCTGTTCTGCTTTCTTCTAAAGAAAAAACATGCCCCATGACTGGCTTATTTCAGGCAATAAAGGATATTAAAGTGCATATGGGAGGAGTACACAGACAGGAGAAATAAACTGATTTTTTTTAGTTTTTAGAAATGAAAACACAGGAGTTGCCACAGGTAATCAAATGAAGCTTCTTGCATAAGAGGTGGCCTTGAGTGACCTTTCAGGCAGTGCCTTAATGCAGAGGCTGAAAGGGGTGCATCTGGAGTCTCTGTTGAATTAAACTACTTCTCTTTTTTTAAAGCCTACCTACTGTCAGTTCAGGGTAGACTGTTCACTGCAGTTCTTTCTCGGAAAGTGCCTAGACAATTTACTTGTTCTCTTATTGCTGGTGCTGTCCTTGTGTACGTGTGGTTGTAGGAATGAGTCAGTTCCAGGTCGAGTTCCAACGTGACTCCCTTTCTAAAAGTACACAGTCAGAATGTCATTTATGATTGCTCAAATGTTGCTGCAATTGGTCTACAGCAGGAAGGAATGTGCCATTTAGTTTTATACAGTCAGCACCCGAAATTCCAGCAGCCTGCTCAGACTTCTGTAGATACCTCAGCATGTGCTTTGTTGGCACGCAAACTCATGGTGAATACTTCCTGTTAGAAAAAAAAAAACCTTGCTTTAAGGACAAAGCCTCCTTACAAGTACTGCCTTTATGTAGGCTTTAAACCAGAAGAACAGTAGAGAAACCATCCCATTTCCACTGGTTGAATGATTATTCCTTCAGTTTGCAGTTACACTGCCTTTCATTAGACCTTCCCTGAGATTTCCTGACCCTTGTTTGAACCTTGAATAGCTGATTTTATTAATTAAACTGTTACAGAAGTTTAGAAAGTGGGCAAAGGACTATATCCCTGCTACCATTTTGTACACAGAATACGTATATACAGATGACGGTGGTTTCAGCAAGCCAGGGAACCTTGCCAGATAAGAGCTCTGTCTTGCTACGTATATCAGCGTACCAGGGAGAGATGGAAGGGGCAGGGAGGAGTGTTCTAACAGCTAGATTGCAGTCAGCAGAAGAACAATAGCTCTTCTTATCTAAGGGCAAGGTTATTGTTACTGAAATTGTATTGCAAAAGCAGTAGCTTCCATTCAGATCTAAACTCAGCTTCCTATAGTGATGAGCTGAATGAAAATGACTATCAGTTGCATGTGAAGGAAATATTAGCCTGAGAAGGGAAACGTACAGTGTTAACTGTCTTTTGTTTTCACATTCCTTACTCACCTTAAATAGAAGGGACAGATCTTACAGAACAGCAAGACCACCAGCCCTAAAGTATGGCTCACTTTCTAGTATCCTGGTAGGTTCAGCTGAAACAAGATTACTGTACTTGGCTTGGTAACCAAAATACAATCTCTGGAATAGGGCCCGTTTTTGTGCTTCAAGTAGGCAGTCCATTTCGTTTACATAAAGCAGATCAAAGTTGACTGCCCTTATCTCAGTTCCTTCCTAAACCATGAGCCCATTTATTTGATTTATTCAGATATATTCCACTTTATTTTAACAGCAGAGGCATAGCAGCTGAGCCTCTTTTTATTGGCTATTGTCCCCACGAAGCAAGAGGGCGGTAACTGCTTCCGATCTCCATGCATCAACCTGAAGTGCCTCTGAGGTGTGAAGATGTGTACACGTGGTTTGACTGTTGAACCAAAAACATTTTCACTTTTGAAATAAAGGTATTTCACATGCTTGTTGGAACTGACTTTTTTTTTAACCTAGGATGATGAGGTTAGTTCCATATCAGACTTTCATTAGAAAAAGGGATTCTTCACTGTGAAGTCTTTATTCTCCTTTAATTCTAGATATGAAAATACTTGCCTAGATAGTTTGCTCTTTATAGTTCAAAGTATCTTGTCATCTGCTGTTTTTTCTAAATAACTGCATAACTACCAATGAGAAAGTTAATTGCAATACCCAGCAAATCTGGACTGATCTCAATCAGTCATTCTTAAGACATGAGAAAAATCCTTCAAAATACACCTAGGTAACAGATGGGGACTGCTGTTGTGGGAGAAGTCTGTTTCTTGTACTTTTTGCTTACTCAGTTTGCAGAAGCACACACTCTACTTCCTTGCTAAAGCAAAGTAAGTTAAATCCACTGTCCCGAATTCTATTTCAAACTGATTTATATCAATACAGAAACATACTTTTACAGTTAAAAAAGTGCTTCATAAACATAGTCTTGTATTCATTCAGCTGAAAACTAATCAAGAGATAGACCGACAAAACTGTATTCATCTATAGACATCAACTTACAAACTTCACTTAATAGTCTTTTTTACACATCAGTATGCACGTAGTGCTCATTCCTATAAGAAGGACTTGCATCACTTCTTGTTGTGGATATCTGCAAGATAAGGAATTCCAGAGCAGCAGATAGTGGTTGCATCTCTTGTGCAGCTGCCTTGCAATTACAAGGCTTTGCCTGAAGAACACAGTCTTCTTGAACCTCCCCTTGGAAAGCCAAAAGAAAGTCAATCATACTGCAGCTAATTAATTCATCGTTTACAATGTCCAGTTCATCACAGAAGAGCACACTGGTCGATGTAGGTAGTCTCCTGAAAATATTTAATACGGATCTTCACTTTGGTCACGCCAAGCCCATCCTCCTTTGAAGAAGTGCACTTTGCTCTTGACTGTTGAGGGCTTGGTAGCTGGCTAACTCCAAAGTGAAGGTTGCTGAGCCTGATGTTAAAGAACGCAGAACTGTGGAGTACCCCTGAACAAAGAACAGAAAACATATCACCTAATTCGGGACAGAGAGAAGATAAATTAGCACAGGAGGCTCTTATGTGTCTGGAGAAAAAGGGACAGAGTCTTAAGTAATACTTAAGTCCCTTAGGGAAGTAACAGTATTCTAGTCATTTTTTAACATTACTATATTAAAAATCCAATGCAGGCAGAAATTAATCTTGTTTTGTCATGTGTTTGTTTTTTTTTTTTTTTGAACTATTCTCTGTAAAATCAGTTTTTGCTGCTTCTCTGGCATAAAGCTGAAAGCACGTCATTTGAACAACTTGAATCGTGTTCAGAAGACTAAGTTTGCAAGCACAGTAACCAAATGGGCTCTAAATCCTTGCAACCTCTGAATAACTTGCTTGAAACCTGCAATAATTAAAATACAGTTAAAATCATTAATTCCAAACTTGCTCATACGTAACAAGAGAAGTGTTCTGAAGTCTCTAAAGTCTTTTCATACATCAAGATAAGTTCATACCATCATTTCTGCTAGTGGAACAGCAGCAATCACAACTTTATTGTCTTGACGACTCTGGATTTCCTGAACACTACCTCTTCGTTGTGCAAGGTCAGCAAGGGCTGCACCGAGGTGATCTTCACTTACTGTAATTTCTAGGCTCATCAGGGGTTCCAGTATTTGTATACCAGCCTTTTTCAAAGCCTGCATGGAATTGATGGAGAGTTACAGAATCGTAGAGTCACCAAGGTTGGAAAAGACCTACAAGATCATCCAGTCCAACTATCCACATATCACACCGATAGTTCTCTCTAAACCACGCCCCTCGACACAACGTCTCAACATTCCTTGAACACCTCCAGGGTTGGTGACTGCGCCACCTCCCTGGGCAGCCCATTCCAGGGCCGGGCCATTCTTTCATAGAAGAAAATCCTAAATTCCAGTCTGAATCTCCCCTTGCACAACTTGAAGCCATTCCGTCTTACCACTAATTACAAGAGCGAAGAGGCTGACACCCTTCAGGTATTTACAGAGAGCAATAAGGGCTCCCCTGAGCCTCCTCCGGATTGATCAGTCCCAGCTCCCTCAGCCATTCCTCATAAGTGCTGTGCTCATGACTCCTCACCTGCTTTGCTGTCCTGCTCTGGACACTGACTCCTTAATAGGAAACTGACATAAGAAATGCTTACATGATTTGTTAGCACTGCCACTCGAATTTCTTCCAAAAACTGTACTTTTCTCAACTGAGACTTACACTGTCCAAGAACAATTACCAAATAATGACATACCTCTGTTTTTCTATACATCTCATGCTCCTGTGCTCTACAGCAGCTTACAGTTTTGCTGTACCTTTTGCAAGCAACGGGAGATGCAGGCTGATATCATTGTCTGTGAGGTATCAGGATGCACTGTCAGGGACTGTACTGTCACATCTATATCTTGAACAGGGAAGCCTAGCAAGGGCCCTAACGAGAAAGAAAAAAAAAGAAAAGGCATTAAAAACCAGATGCTTACTTTTTCGAATATTATGACACAGAGGAGGAAAAAACAGAGTTTCAGGATCTAGTGCCAACCCGCTATCAAAGCCCCAGTATTAACTCAATTCTGTAACAGATCACCTGGCTCTCTAGTAACCTATGCAGGTTAACTCGCTTCAGCTGAGGAATACTAACTAGACCAAAACCAGTGTTAGAACAGGTGTAGTGCTTGAACCACATCTGAGATAAAAAGAAATAACAAAAAACACAGCTTTTTCCTGCAGAACACATGGCCAAATCTGTTTTTAAAGGGGAAAAAAAAAAAGCCTTCTGGTAAGAATTATACCCTGGATACTGCAAAGTTCTGAAGGGCCTCTGTGGTGTGTGAAAAAAAGCAGTCAAGACTCATTTCACAGCCAGAAACAAAGTAATATACAAAAGAAACACCCCATGCTGCCTCTTCAATAGTAATTCTCATTTACTAAACCACTACCTGCTAGTTTTACTGTAAAGGAGAGTCATTTGGCCACAAATCACTAAATAATGTTTTAAATTAAAAGTTCTTTAGAGGGCCCACACTTGGCAATCAGATAAGGCTTTTTATTTTTAATTAAATTAATTTATTTAATTTATATATTAGTATATATATACTTTCACTAATTCACTGAATATTTGAAAAAACAAACAAACCAGTAAATAACAGAAGCGTGGTATTCACTTGTTGGCCTCCAAAACCAGTTCCAGACACACTGCTGTGGTTTAGATGAGGTCATCAAACAAATGCCTCATCTATTACACTAGATCAAAAAACCATATCGAAAAAAGTGGATGTTATAATATAATAACTTGGAAAAAAAAAACAAGCTGAGAACCAAAGGCAAAATTTCCTTTACACCTAAAGCATATTTATGAGTAATGTGTTCCAGCTTTACAGCTAGAACAGTTTTTTGTTTGTTTGTTTTCCCTCCTGTAATCACACTGAATTGATTCCTGCAGAAAAGTTAGACCAGTGTAGCTGTCATAGCAGTTCCTTTACCTTGAACACATGAATTTGTGACTCCATTTTCTATTGCTTCCTGGAGATCTTTGGGTAGCACTTCAATGACGCTCTCAGCATACTCAATGATAGGTTTGGTCATCCTTCTTTCTCCTAACACAGGCCTCACCTCTAGCTCTGTGGTCACGAAGTGTCTTTTATCTCCTACTATTTTATCCAATACATCTTCAGGAAATAAACAGGAATTTGGTAGGGAAAAAAAAACAATATATAAATAAGTAACTTTCAGATGAATTTTCAGTAATTAAGTATAATTAAAGATCATCTCAAGTAAATCAAACAACAAAACAAGATACAAGATGTTATTTAGATGCCTTCTTTTTACCCGTGGCCTGTGCAGCATTTAGGATGGTCTCTCTGTAGGCTATTTGCAGTGGTCCCAAATATGTCTCTATTCCATATTCACGTTTGATTCGGTCATGAATGATCTCTATATGCAGTTCTCCCATGCCGCAGAGAATGGTCTCATGAGATGACAGAGGGAGAGAAACAGGCAAAACTCAAGTTTTCACCCCAGATGTTTTAAGTGAAATAGCAATCCTTCTAACCTCACAAACTGCTCTCAAAAACATGTGGAACATAGGAAGGACGCCCCTTATTCTACAAAGTATAAGTGCACACGGTTCAATTTTAGTTTGTTTAGAGGCTTACAGCTTTGTACCTACACAGTACAAAGACTGAGATTAACTTTTCATTAGCAGTAATCTAAGTATGTAAACAAACTACCTGAAGGGTGATCCTCACCATCCAAAAATTAACTGAATTGCAAGGTGAGGAATGGAAGATTCATCTTACCTGCCCTGTGTCAGCATCTGTTTTCACTTTTAAACTTGGATCTTCACGCTGAAGGCAGCTCAATGCATTATCCAAGTCTGTTCATAAACAACAAACACCATATCCAAAGAGCGTTAAGTAATTTGAGAATCACACTGAATTCCTAAACATCACTTTCCTTGTAGGGTCATATCGTATTCTCAGAAGTAGTCTAAAGACCCGAGAGAAGCATGTATTTTTGTAGACAGTCGACTCAAATTACACAAAACTTGCAACTTCTCTCCAACAAATAAATTGCATGCTAGAGAGACCTTCCATAACTTAACTTAAACTTCTTAAAACAGCAAAATTTAATGACACCAAGCAAAAGCTTAACAACCTCCATGCAACATTCAGAGACAGAAGCTTCTGAATAAAATGATGGTCTCACTTAAAAATAACAGCTTACTGGAAAAATAACCAGTTCAAATTCTATCATGAAGAATACATTTTTCCAAGTTGTATTTTACACTTGCATAAAGACATGCCTGAAAGTGTGTTTCATTAAGTCAGTAAGAAGTACTGTTCCCTTTTTATATATGAGAAGAATCATCGAGTCTTATAAGATCTACCTACATTTTTACAGATGAATTCATCAAGAGGAAGTTAAAATGCAAATAATTTTTTCTGATTCATTATCTTGCAAAACTGACAAAGAAAGCAGCTATAAAAAAAAAGCAGTGGTGGAATAGCAAACTCATGACTGAAACTGCAAGTATACACTTTACAGTCTTACAGGAAAAAGAACATTACAGAAACAACTTGCAACCCAGCGCCTCAGACTTCAAGACAGGTGGTTCCAAATCTATGTTCCACTTCGCTCCATTCCATCGTACTACAGTGGAACTTATTTTTCTTTCACCTTCACCCTCCAACCATGCTCAGAATGTTGGAATGTCCATAAATAGTGAAAAATGTAAACTTTCAAAGAGTCGAAAAGGTTCTCTGGTGCAGATTCTTTGGGAAAGGCAGCTAAGATTAAAGGTCACGCTGCACAGACAAACCCTAACGAGACATACAGCAGTTTTGGTAAGGGGAGACTTTGCACCACACCATAAAACTGTGAATGCTGACTGAAAACAAGCACTTATAGCTCAAGGCTAGCTGTCCACAGAGACACTGTACAGCACCCTTGCATGACTGCAGCAAAACTAAGAATAATAAGAAAGGAAAGCGGAGACAAATGCTTCTGTCCCTTAAGAATTGCTACGTTCCTCAAACACAAAAATCATTGGAGTAATAATAGCAAAGGATACTGACAACCATAATCTAAAATGCTCCTCCTTTTCTGTAGCTACACTGTACCTTGTTGTTTGGCCACTGAAGGCGGTTCAATGGTACAGAAGAAGACAGGCTCAGGAACCTCAACACCTGCCAGCAGAAGTCTCTCTATGTCACTGGTGTTCCTCTGCTCTCCCTGAGCACTCTTTCCAGCCTGGCGTGCTGCAGCTACAGCTGAAGCCTTCGATGACACTAGGGTATCTCCAGTGGCACTCTACGGATCAGTTCCCAGTGATTCCACAAGAGAGAAAGCAGCAGGAGGGGTGGTTTGTTAAAATGAAACCAAAGTCAACAGCACACTGGTAAATGAAAATCTGCTCATGCAGAATTGGTTACATTTTGGCAAAACTGCACAAATGAGATCCGCCCGGCTTGCTCAGGCACTGAAACACTTGTTTAGTTGGCTAACAGGAGCACGAAACAAGCAAATTTTAACTTCAGTTGTTGATTTCTTAAAACTAATTTGCAGTATCACTCTGAGGTCTCCCCAAGGCATTACAGAGCACTGGTATTGTGAGCGTTACATTATAAATACAAGGTTAGAACCCTATTAGGACACAGTGTCTTGAGGTTCAATCCTTTCCATGCATCAGCATAGACTCTCTCAGGTCATTTATTTACATTTGTGCTCTGCAGTTTTTCACTTTAGGAGGAAGTATACGTACATAAAGTAATGCGAATGTACGCATGTAACTACAATCAAGATATAAACACACTTGAGATACTGTAGCACAGACATAAGAAGACAGACTAGTAAAACCTACAAATTTTCTTTGAACGTGTTTTCAATTACCTGTTTTAAGCCAACAGCAAGGGCAATGTTTCCAGGCATCAGTGACGGTATTTCAATTTGCTGATCAGCAAAAGGTAAGAGCAGACGGCTCATCCTCTCCCTGCAAATTAAATCCTTTAATTGATCACGACTTTAACAGACTTTCAAACGCTGCACTTACCCACAGCTTGCTTTTACTCACGTGCAACTTTTGTTAATATTATATACAGCCGACTGAGGTTTCAGTGAACCTGAATAAATGCGAATGAAAACTAGGGGTCCACGACACTTATCATGGAGAACTTTAAATGCCAGGGCACACAGGTCGTCATCTTTGTACCACTGTCTGCAAAACAGAAACCCCAACAAAAAGCACACCTGTAGCATTAATCCACCTCAAACTCACACTTAGATAAATGTCCACTCACTTAAAAGAGCTGTATGCTTCTCATGTCAATATCAGCAGGGACATTATGTGTATACACATATACAAAATAAGCTAGCCTAAGCTATTTCAGTTCTAGTAAAATACGGAAGAGGTCATGAGACTCAGCCAATACAAGAGATGATCCCTGGACTCCAACTGCAAAATGTCAGTATCCTCAGACTAAAAGACTTTGGAAATAATTGCAAGTTAGTTTCAGTACTTGAGTATTTTCAGGTCTCCCTTCTTTATTGTTACTGAACATGTAAAGCCAGTAAGGGTATTAGTGGTCAATATTACTTTCTCCCATTATACTTTCCTACTCGCTTTTCCTTTTTGTTGAGCCTCCCTTACTAATTCCACTTACAGAAACTCATAAGAACGCTCATGAGGTGCAGGCAAATACATAGTGATAGCATCCAGTAATGGCTGCACTCCTTTGTTCTTCAATGCACTGCCACAGAGCACTGGTACTGCTTTCTGAGCTAGCGTGACTCTGCGAATAGCAGACTGTAGCTGTAAAAAAAAAAAAAAAAAAAAAAAAAAGACCTTTCTGTTGAATTGTGAACAGCACTTTAACCGTAGCATTCCAGCTACCAGATATTACTATCAGATTCTGCTAAAGTACCCAGGAAATGACAAGCTCTCTTATAGATTTTTTCATTTACAGAAGAAAAAAATTAACAAAGAATGTTTACTACAGGTAAATAGTGCGTTTTTCACTTCACTAAGTATGGCAATAAGACTGTCAGGGTGTAAAACATGCACAAGGACAATCCAGTAACTTCTAACAGTATACTAAAATACCACTTTGAGATGTGAGTTATTACCACGCAATCAGCAGGCTCTGCAGTTAGCAAAAACTGCTCATGAAGTGACTCCAGAAACTGTCTGGGAATATGCAGGCTGTAGCAAGTAACACACACAACGCAGAGTAAAAAAGATTACTCCAGTTACCAAGTTTTTCTTGGGCAGCAGTGTCTGCACAGACAGTACATTCTGCTCTTGCAGGGCAGTGCCCTCTGCAAGCACACAGGTGGCTGATGGACAGCTGAGCTACTGACCAGAACTGCTGGCAGTAACTGCTCTTGCAAGCACAGTGCTGCCCAACACTTCCCATTAGCTGGAGGTAGCCTGCAGAGGCCCAGTTCTCAAGTCCAGTGAGAGTTAGTCGCTTCACTGAATTCCTCTGGAGGATTACATTTCAGGATTTTAATCAACTGTGACTTTTGCTTATGACTTTTCACTTGAAGATGTTACTTTCACGCTGATTATAAGCTTTGCCAGCTTCTATTCCTCAGTTTAGAAGTAACTGTGTTCTGCTGCTCTAGCACAGTCAGTTTTGGTGTTGTGTTTAAAAGTTCTCATCTTCCCTGTGTAATAACCTTACTGGGAAAGCCCGTTTATTCCAGTACAAACCTGACAGACATCAATATGTTATGTACAGACACAAATAATTAATTCACTCACTTTTTCAAACAGAAAAACAGTATTTTAGCAAGGCTATCATTTTCCAGACAGAGCATGCGAGGCTGCCCTACTAAATTCAAACCACAAAAGGTCACTCTTTTATTATCAAAGTTTTCCTTGATCAGTTTCAACATGCAGTGTCTCAAGACCCAACCAATTCTAGCAATTCAAATGCAACTTTTGTAGGTGTGAATCACTAGCTCGGACAAAGCAAGCTGATTTTATGCGGAGATTTCATTCATGTTTCCCTAAACTCTTTGGCAGCAGCCCATCAATAAATACCATCCACAAAGGTTAAACTGCTACAGATGTGCCCTGCGTGCTTGAGAATTACCATAGTATATTATCACGTACAATTGATACTAAGCTTAAATGTATCTTGTCCTAAATTCACAATACTGTAAAATCACTGCAAAAGCTGGCAAATCAAAAAATTAAAAAACACATAATTGCAAAATCATCTGCACGTGCGAAAGGCAAAGTCGTCCTGACCTTCAGAATGACAGCTAGTGAAAATTTATTTATAAAAAATGACAGGTAAAAATTACCTTGTCAGCTGGTATTAGGTCAAAATTTTCACTGTATTCTCCCAGAATCAGTTCGGCAAATTCATCATCCAGATCTGCAACCTTCAACAGAACAGTTTTGCTTTATTATTTGGTACATTGCAGTTTCCACATAGGTAACCAATCTTAGTTAGGAAATATAGAAAACAGACACAGAATTAAGCTTTCAAAGATATCAGAGATCATAAAACTGAAACAAGCAATAGTGAAGATACATTTCTTATCTAAGATCTCAACTCAATTATTATAAATTCTTCACTCAGATTTGTGAATGTCACTAGTCTTTCCACATTAATAAATAAATCCCTCACTTATATAACAAATGTTACGTATAAAACTACAAAACTATTTTATCCCTCTCTCAACAACAATGTAACAAACCATGTTAAATTATTAAAAAAAAACAACAACAGTATTTTAATTATATTACACTTGACAGCTAGACAGGACATGCTTTTGCAGTCCTTCCCAGTGTTTAAGGCTTTTAAACTACCGCAGAATTAATCACCTCCAAAGAAAAAAGCAAGAGCCTTTAGAGAACCAGTTTCAGAGAGAAAATTATGCAAATAATGGTTTCAAGAAAGATGAAGGGAAAAAAAAAAAATCAACATCTTAAAGCTGCTGATATGCATGTCATCAGCAGGAGAAACAATGTTTGTACACCACCCTGAAAATGAAAAAGCCTACAGCCATAGCGCAACAGCCATGAAAGGCACAACTGAAGATATTCTGAGCTGTAAAAAAGCTCGAGTCTGAACTAAGTAGAAAGTGACCTTTGTGAGCCAAAAGATACAGCTAGAAACAAACAAAAAAAAACAACAGACAAGCCTTAAGGGTATTTTGAACTTCATGTCAGAAGCTTGGAAGTCTAAGAGATCATCTGTGTTTTCCAACTGTTTCAGTTAGCTGAAGAAGACCTGGTCTCACATAATACCCTTGCTCCACTGCACATCTACTACATACGAAGGTACAGTGCTCCCTCCAGCAGCTACGACAGGAATTGACCAAATATTGATAAGCACTTATTAGTCTAATTAAGCAAACAGATAAATCTGAGAGAAAAAAAATCTTGTGTTCATTTGGTTAAATGAAAGGCAAGTTTATATGATGATTATTAGTCAAATTACTAAATTTTATACTTTACATTTATGGTAAAAAGAATATTATTAGAAGTAGAGCAAAAAATATTTTAGGAACGCAAGGTTGTCTCAATTATCACACAACTGGGCCACTCCACCCTGATCAAGAAAAAAAAAACCAAACACAAAAAAAAAAGATTTTAAAACCGCTGTTCCTATCAAGTTTCTTAACAGGAGAGGCTGAGTAATCACATTCCCATTTAAAACTTGAATATTCTGAAAACCGGATATGTTTGAGTTTTACTGAACTCTGAGCAAAATAAAATGGATTACTCTGACCGATGTTTCACAGGGAATGGAAAGCCCAGCATCATCTGTCCACGTACTTGCAAAATGTTATCCAAAGTTGCACAGAGGGCAGTTCTCGTAGCAAAATGGATCAATACCTTTGACAAATATAACTGTTAACCTCTCGCATTTTTGCATACAAAGCATACATTTGGATCTACTTGCTACTACACTTCTAAGGCTGCAGAAAAGTAATCAAAGTTTTAGGCTGCAGAAAAGCAAACAGAATACAAAATCACCCTTTTAACTTAGAGATAAGACATGCTTGGAGTCTCACAAGTACAACCCGTTCTTACCACTGTATTTACAAAGATTAATGTGGGACTTTTAAAATACTAGCTCAGAAAAGAAAAGTGGTCTGGAAAGAAACTATTTCAAACATTCTGCTTGGTTCACTTCATTGTTCTTCCACTCTTCAGTGCTTCTAAACTGTCACAACATCACAAAACTTGTTAGATGCTAGGATCAACCACACCCTGCTTCCATTACAATTTCCTATCTTCAAAGGATGACAATCTGTGGAAAGTATTTATATTCTTCTCATCTCTCCCATAGAGTTTTTGGATAGATCTGGAATAGTAATTATGATGAGATCCAGCTTCCTCCAGTTCAGCATTTAGTGCCACTTTGAACAGATTCTGACATCCCATCCAGTTTCTAGCTGCCATTCCAGAATGGTATGAAGAAGCTGCAGGTTCTGGGTTTTGAGCCTAACGTGAACATTCCAAATATCCTTTGGGATCTAAGATGGCAAAAGATGCCACGTTAGCCAACTTAATAATAAATTTAGGGTCTATTTTTATAAGTTCGCTATTTATGAAATAGGGAGTATTTGCCATTTTGCACAGGTAACATGCAGCCACAGAGCCCAGCTGTCTCTATGGAGCACGTTCTGCCATCGCACGTGTCACCGTGCACATGAAATGTCTTTATGGAAAGCAAATGAATAAATCTGAAATCAGTTCATCAAGGACAAATGCAGCACCCCGGACCTGCAACAAAACAAATCCACGTACTAATACAGAATGGGGATCAACTATCTAGGAAGTTAGCTCTGAGGAGCTAAAACCAACTTGAGGGTCCTGCTAAACCAGTGAGAATAAACCAGAAACATACCCTTCCGTGACAAATGCTAACTGTACAATGGGCTACATCAGCAAGAGTACGGAATGGTAAGCAGTTACCACCGTCTACTCACCCTCTACTTGTGAATCAATGTCTTAGACATTGCGGTTTTAGGTTTCCCAGCACAAAAGACATTGACGAACAGTGGGGAATACAGTTGAAAACTACAAGTCCGAATGCAGCAAGAGACCCAAAGAGATGAACGTGTCTAACCTGGGAAAAGGAAGGATGTATACGCTGCCTCCTACTGCCTACCATCTGAAATGGCTGTGTGACTGTTTCAGGGAAAACAAAGACAGATTCTTTACAGAGAGAGGCCCATAAGGAAAGGATGAGAAGTGCTGCCACAGGTCACAACTCATGAAATTTCCGTATAGAAAAAAAAGATCAAACGTAGGGATAATCCTGCCTGGAAAGACTAGATTTCCATCCTTAGAGACCTTGAAAGCACAGCTGAACAGGGCCCAGAGCAGCCTGATTTAATGCTGAAGTGAGCCCTGTTTTCAGCAGATCATGGCACTAGTTGCCTACAAAGCTCCCTTTGTTCTAAGTAACATGTATTATGCATTTACTTTAGAACTTTACTTGTTCTATTAAGGTATTTCTAGCATCCTGGGCTTCTTGGAACAGGCTGGGATCATCGGACTCTAGCAGTGGCTTCTGCTCAAAAAATTTTCCATCATCCAAATCAGAAGTAGGTTTCCAAATCATCTGCTGCTTAGTCACAACATCAACCAGTCCTCTGAAGGTTTTGGCTTCCCCAATGGGCAACTGCAAATAGAACAGAAATTTTAGAGAAAAAAAAATTAAGAAAGAAGTTCAATTTAAAAGAAATGCAAGTAAATTTCTAAGCTTACCTGTAAAAGCAAAGGTTTTGTCTTCAACTTTTGTTTGATACTCTCAACAGCATATGTAAAACTATATTGAAACAACAGATTGTTACAACAAATTTAATGATATAGTAAAATAAGTTTACTCTTGTTGTAGAAAGTACTCCTACAGTTACACAACATACATATCTAAACAATTAAAGACACGTACAGTATGTATTAACATAAATCACTAGCTCTGTGCTTAACAGAACAACTTTAACTTGATCAGAAGTATTCTCTTATGAAGTTTTTAACAGTGATTAAAACAGCTGTAGGAATACCTTGCCCTGTTTTTGTCCATCTTGTTCAAAAAGCAGATTCGTGGTATCTGATGTCTGTCCGCTTGTCTCCACACTGTCAGAGTTTGGGCCTACATAAAAAGGCAAAATGGTAACATTAATAATGACAGATGAATTATATTTACATATATTTACAGTCGAGCATCTTTCCTTCTGCTGCTGAGACATTGAGCTCAGAGTAGAGAGGGGAACAGTGCTTAATGACTCGCGACAAGCCCTCATCTAGCCACAGAGAGGAACTCCACAAGCAGCTCTGTCACAGCTCTTCCTTCACCTGTTGTCAATCCTCCACCATGGGGATAGAGCAAAGAGAAGACGGAGTCAAGCTAAGCACTACATGGGATCTATGAAGTAATTCACTACACTGTAGTAGCCTATACTTAAGGCTTAAAATATTATTGCCAAAACACTCGTACGTATGTTTCTGAAGCTACACAGAGAACACAACAAACCAGTGTGGTTAAGATAATTATTTGCATACTGCTCAGTCATTTGTGAGACTCATTTTCCATTGAAAGTTAAAACAGGTATGTATGAAAGTCAGATTCAGAAAGTCTCCTACCAGTGCATACAAATAATACATTTCCTATACATCCTTAGGAAACAAACAAACAAACAAACAACAACGACAACAACAACAACAACAAAAAAAACAGCTCTAATTTTTTTGTGGTTGATGTGTTTCAGATTCAGATTGTGGTTTCAGATTCATACACGACAGTAAGGAAATGCTTTCCAGCAGCTTGTTAAACACTTGATTAACAATGACAAAGGGTTCTCCCATTTTTTACCTAGGAAAAAGATACGTATTGAATTCAGTGTTCCACGTGACATGTAACTTTTCCATAGAACTGAACCACACAATACAAACTCAAAGAGCAGCACTATGCCCCAGTGAGCTTACTAAATAGGTCACAGTGGAAGGGGAAATTCTGGGTGAAAATTATTAATTCTTCACACGGAATCAGAAAATGAGATGTGAACAGATGCCCGTTTCTATCCACTGCTGAAGCTAGCTGGAAGCCTTCATAGCCATCTGCATTTGTTTGCTAAAAAAAAAAAAAAAAAGCAAAAAAAAAAAAAAAAAGGCAAAACAAAACAGTAACCAGAACAACAACAGATAACTGACTTTACAGGCAACCCCATTTATTTTTCCCTCATTACCACAGAAGTTCCAATACACTTAAGGTAATCATTTCAGCCTCTGTTAAGCAATTCGGGAGTTAAAGAAGTTACCAGTCATTTTTACCTCAACACCAGCTGAAGCATCAAACACTGCTACTGCCCCATCCAGGACTCTCAAGCAGCGTTCAACTTCCACTGTGAAGTCCACATGACCTAAAATACAATTGAAACAATTCAGACTTATAACCTGAATTACAATTACCACAATTCAAACAGGCAACATCAATAGATCATTACAACTTTTTTCAGCGTTTGAAAACATGTCATAACTACTCTGTCCAACCTTTCAGAGAACTACACTCTCAAGCCCTTGAAACACACAGGCTGTACCTGAGCTAGCCTTAAACAAGTCAGATCAGGCTGCAGAAAACACTAACTACTCAAAGGCCAACAGAGCTCAATACAGGCTTGTTTAATGCAACTATTCAACCACTCAAATGTCACACTATTCAGGACCTAAGTTCAGTAATGCCTCGCCCCATCTACTCCCTCAAACTGTTACATGAGTACCACTAAAGTACAGTACCTGGCGTGTCAATCAGATTGATTCTGTAGTCTTTCCAGTCAAAAGTAACAGCAGCAGACTGGATGGTAATACCACGTTCTCGTTCCTGCACCATAAAATCTGTTACTGTGTCTCCATCATCAACATCTGTGAGTAGAAATCGGGATTACAGCTGGGTACATAAATAATTCAAAGCCTGAAGCTGTCTTGACATAAAGACAGTGAGAGATACTTTGAAACACTCTTGCTTTTGTAAATGATCAATGAAAACTACTATGAGTCATGGAATTGTAACATCAGCTCGTACACCCAGGCTGCCAGTGTAGGGAACAAATGGTTTTTAAGTCAAAGACAAGCGATTCCATAACCTTCTTTTCATTCTTAATCCAAGAACGACGCTGTGTAGAAACTTAAAAAATTATCGCCAAGTCCAAAACCATGAAAAAACTGCTATCAAAATGACATGCTGCACTTTGTATACAACCTGACATTTTAAAATTTAATAGCTGAAACTCGATAAAGTCAAAGGTAGACTTAAGTTTAAAAAACTAAGAATTGCTATTATTTTTATTTCTACTAAAAAGAGAGGAAGTCACATGTTTTCCAACAAGTGTGCCACCAAGTTCAATCTCTCCACGAGGTTCACACTTTTCTCCTGTGCAGCAGAGGAAACACCGCTAAGTTTAGAAGGCCACAAAGGTAGCACAAATGAAGGCCGCTTCGATTTTCTGTCTTAAAAGATTTCAGTGAGAGTTGTTGCAGAAAAGAATTCTTCCTGTGCTAGGGCTTAAAACGTAGATTAGTTTTTGGTAATCTGGTTCCCTGACACATCAGAAGGGATCCGGAGGAACAGTTCTGCCAAAACAATCAGTGAACAATGTGTAAAACAAAAAGAACTTCTGAGTAAGCGTTAAATAAACAACAGGGTACAAAAAAGAAAAAAAAGAATCAACGAGCTCTTAACTGCCTTCAAATTCTAAGGGCAACCACATTCGAATATGACAGAAAACACATTGTGATTTCATTAAATTGAAGAACAACTTTGAAACCACAGGCTTCTATGCCAAAAACTGTAGCACCAAAGTCACTGCATGAGATTGCCATGATTGCCAAATCTCTCACAGCTACAGAAAAAAAAAAAACCAAAAAAACAACACATATACTTCTAACCTCCAAGTGTTCTTATGTATCCAGAGTAGTAGAGCATTCTTTCCGTTGTTGTCGTTTTCCCTGCATCAATATGGGCCATGATACCAATGTTACGGATTCTGCATGAAGCAAAAACATCGCTTTTACTGCGACGTTTTTTTTTTTTTTCCCCAGTGATGTTGTTTTTGGCATAAACAATTCATACTCTCTACATGTAACACACGAAATACATAGGGTTTTTTCCCCTGTTGCCTAACTGATACAATGTACACACTGATTCTGAAGTATAACAGCACCAAAATGGTGAACTGAATTTTCTTCAAAGCAGCAATACTCTGTAATCCTGGAACAGGTTTCCACGCTTCACTTCTGCAGCTGTTGGGCCTCATTCTGCACTCACCCGTCCTCTCTACAGATGGAAACAGCCCCACCACCTTCTTGTATGTTCCAACCCCTAAACTCAGGTGACTACAGCAGTCCATTGCACGTACCACAGGATCACAGGACTGTAGGGGTTGAAAGGGACCTCGAGATCATCCCGTGCAGCCCCCAATGACAGCATGTTCCTTACAGCAGTTCACACAGGCAAGTGTCCAGGTGGGTTCTGAATATCTTCAGAGATGGAGACTGCACCACTTCTCTGGGCAGCCTGGACCCGTGCTCTGTCACCCTCACAGTAAAGAAGTTATCCTCATGTTTGTATGGAACTTCTCATGTTCCAGTTTTTCCCTGCTGCCCCAGTGTCCTGTTGCTGGGCATCACCGAAAAGAGCCTGGCCCCATCCATTTGATACCTGCCCATAAGATATTTGTAGATGTCGTATTTATACCCCAAATCTAATATCCAAGTTCTCATGAAGTCGCATGAGATTTTGTTCAGACAGATTTTCTTTTCTGAGGCATCCTGCTCAGAGGTTTCTGAGCCTTCTCAGCAGCTCTTCACATTGCAAGCAAAGGATCAGCCACCATCTTCACAATCACTGAATTAGCTTCAAGACAGAGGTGGTCTTATACAGGAACTGCACTTCTCATGTTACTTCTATGACAGCTCAGCCCCTGATTACTTTGCCCTCACTTACGGCTAAATACAAGGAACACAGTGCTGCCCATGGCAGTGGCCTTGATGCCAAGTAGCTCTTCCTTCTCATTTATCCATCAGAGAACACTGTGGACTTTGAGCTTCTCTAAAGAGACCATTTTTCATTTCGGTGCAATCAAAAGGTTCACATTTTTTTCTGTTCAAGATCTCTCTGACGCTCATACCGAAATGTCAGAAAGCTGAAAGCCAGAACTATGAACTGCATTTTAAAATAAGTAACACCAATAGCAACAGTCGTTGTACCACATCAGCTCCCCTCACTACCAGTTACGTTGGGGGAATAAGTTATGACAACGTACCTGGATATATGAGGATTAATCACAGAACGCAGAGATTTAACATCTCCTGGAGACAAAGGAAGAAAACAAAATGAAGGCTTGTCAGACTGATCCCACCTTGAAATTATTGAGTTTAATAATATTAAGCATAGTTAAGAAGACTCCTAAAAACCTTATCCAAAACAAAGATTTAGAGTCACACATCCTGAAAACCCCTAATCCTCAACCACCCCAAATTTCTAAAGGTATGTATTTCACTTTCAAAAAATCTCTTGCACTCTTTCACTCACGGAACTCTTCCAAGCTTTAACTTAGAAAAAGCGGGGGAAAAGAAGCAAAAACAAAAACAAAAACAAACAAACAAACAAACAAAAACCAAACACAAAGACAAGGGAAAAAAAGTATCAGAGCAGTGATAACTTCAAACTTTCTTCTGTTCAACTACAGTCTTTCCTTTTGTCCAGCATGTTGGCTACCATCAATTACCCGATGACCTCGATGACTTTGAATACTTCAGGCAATCGGACGGGGATTCCTGCACACTTCATAGCTACCCTGACTTTTTATCCACCTGTATTTTTCCTTATTTCCTAAATCTTGATACCCAAACAACAGTGAAAAACTGGCAGCAGTACAAAACCACTCTTTCCAGTCCTAGATCCTCTGTGCTTCTGACACCAAACGTTATCAGTAGGACTCTTACTCGTTTCTAAGTAACTCTCAGTAATAAGCCATTAATTAAATTCAGAAGAATAAAAGAGATAATTTAAAATAATACCTGGTGGAGAACTGAAGTTTCTTTCGCTGTGGTTTTGCCGCGTCACACTTGGGACTATGATTTTTCCCTTCCTGAAACACGGGTGCTGGAAATGGAAGGAAAAAAAGAACACACAGAAGTGCTGTCGTAATGAATTAATGATCGTAACCGATTATTAATTTGTGGGCACATCTTTTCCAGTTGTAAAAATCCAAACATAAACAAACAAGGCCTGAACCAAGTGATGCTCATTAGGCGTTTCCATGAAGCGAATTACCACCTGTTTGGAAGCAGAAGCGCGACCTGGGCTGGCTCCAGCACCAACAGGGTTGAGGGAAGCCCTGTAAAGGTTCGTGATACCATCAAAACAAGTTACCAGCAGTCACAGCATTCCATAAACGCCTGCGTGTTACACACATATCATGGAACAAAAATAATAATGTTGCGTATCAGAGAGTTTAGAAAAAAATAATGCAGCTTGCAGACCGTGACACACGTGAAGCCTGACCTCAGCGAGAGCTTCCGCCGACTACGTTATCTCCTACACAGCTGCGACCGAAAGACGAAAATGAAACGATATTTCATGTTTACTCGGAGTAACTTGGGTGACCTCCTGAAGCTCAGGCACAAGGCGCGCGGGAAGACGTTTACCTGACGGCACAAACTCCACAACCCCGGCGCGCTCACGGAAAACTTCGTCACCATTCTCCACATTGTGTCCGCTGTCTCTGAAGGCGTTCCGTGCCGAAAATGAAACAAAATAAGCACTGCAGCAAAGGCCTAGCGCATCGCGCGACCGCCCCGCGACACCGAACCCCGCCGCCGCCGCCTCCCTCAGCCGGAAGGTGCGCGCCTCATCTCGCTCCCCCGCGGCCTCCCGCTTCCCTCAGTCCCTCCGCCAGCCGACGCACACGGCGGACCGAACTTCCTCCGCCTTTTTCTGACCGTTTCTCACCCTTCCCGCCTCACCGAGCCGGACCGCAGCCACAGGGCCTGGCTTGGGGGGAGGGGGAGGGGGGGGGGGGTCTCCCGTCCCCAGGGCGGAACCAAAGAGCCGCGAGGCGCTTTTCCACCCGGGGCGGACGGAAGGGAGGGCCGGCCCTTTCGTCTGCGGCGGGGCGGGCGGCGCGGAGCGGGCGCGTCGTGAGGCCGGCGCCATGGTGGGAGCGGGGCCGGGGACGGGACGGGACGGGGCGGGATGAGGCGGGACGGGGGCTGGGGACGAAGGCTGGGGACTGAGGCTGCCCCTCTGCCCCGCGCGGGTGGGGTGCTCCCCGGCCTCGTCCCGGCGTCGTGAGGCGCTGAGCGCGCTGCCCTGTGCCCACAGCCGCAGAACGAGCACATCGAGCTGCACCGCAAGCGCTACGGCTACCGGCTGGACTACCATGAGAAGAAGAGGAAGAAGGAAGGGCGCGAGCCTCACGAGCGCTCCAGGAAGGCCAAGAAGATGATCGGGCTGAAGGCCAAGCTGTACCACAAGCAGCGGCACGCCGAGAAGATTCAGATGAAGAAGACGTGAGTAGCGTCGTCGTGGCAGCGTGCTGCTGCCCTTCGCGTGGGGGACTGAGGCAGCCACAGAGAGCCGGCTGCCAGCTGGGTGGTACTTTGTACTTTCACGCGTTGCTTAATCTTGGAGGAGAGTAAGACACCTCTGATGCCCTCTTTTCTAATGCCTTTTGTTTTCGCGTTTGTTTGCTTGGGTTTTTTTTTACTATTTCAGTGGACAATTGCGTTGCTAGAAGCATAGTTTTAGCATTAATTAGCAGTAGCACTTGCAGTGATGTAGTCGTGGCAAAACATAAAACTGGCTTTCAGTCTGATGACTGTTTCGCTACAGAATATGCTTGGCCTTGTCAGTTAGGCCCCTTGCTTTAAGCCAGTTCACAGAATCACAATTGCAGGGGTTGGAACGGAGCTCTAGAGATGTCAAGTCCAAGCCCCTGCCAAAGCAGCTCCCTAGCCCAGGTTGCACAGGTAGGCATCCAGGTGGGTCTGGAACGTCTCCAGAGAAGGAGACTCCACCACCTCTCTGTGCAGCCTGTGCCAGTGCTACGTCACCCTCACTGTTCCTTGTATCTTGTATTATAATCTGAACAAAGTGACAGGCTTCACCGGGCTCTAGTCTGTCAGCTGCTGTGTTTAGAGAAATTACTGGCTTCCTATGAAGAGTATTTAAGCACTATTCCTTAACTGTAAATGCTGTACTTACTTAAAAGAATATTTTGAATAGACACAGCCTAAGCTATCGTATCTCAGAATTTGCTTCTTTCCCGTTCCTAATACTGTGTTGTTGTTTGTTTTTCTTTGCAGAATTAAAATGCATGAGAAGAGAAATACAAAGGAAAAGAATGAGGAAAAGACACCTAAAGGAGCTGTACCAGCATACCTGCTGGACAGAGAGGGCCAGTCCCGGGCTAAGGTTCTCTCTAACATGATCAAACAGAAACGGAAAGAAAAAGCTGTAAGTAGCTATATTAAAATTCAGATACTTAGCATTTCTAATGGTGATCACTGTTCCTAATGCTTAAGTGACTTACAGCTTGAAAGCAAGGTCTGAGTGCTGACACCGTACAAAACTTAAATGCTTCTTAAAATAAGTAGCTGTTAGTTACATAAAAAGATTGTTTTACAGCTGCTAGTTAAATTTTTATTTTATACTTTGATTATCCTGTTTCATTTAGAAATGGCACTTTTAGGAGTTAATGACAGTTGTGTTTCCTGTAGGGGAAATGGGAGGTTCCTGTGCCAAAGGTCCGTGCACAGGGAGAAACAGAAGTTTTAAAAGTGATTCGTACAGGAAAGAGAAAGAAGAAGGCCTGGAAGAGAATGGTTACAAAAGTTTGTTTTGTTGGAGACGGCTTTACTAGGAAACCTCCTAAGTATGAACGATTCATTCGACCAATGGTAACGTTCTTGAAACTTTCAAATGTTTAGGTAGTAATTATTTTGACTTAACTGTTTTCGGTTTGGCAAGGAATCACAGAATGGCTTTGGATGGAAGGGACCTTAAACATTATCTAGTAAGCTCAATGAAGTAGAATGAAATTTCGTCTAGGAACGTCCTTCTGTGATAATGCACTTGACTGCTACTGATTTAAAACGTTCTTATCAGTTTCCTTCCTGAACTTAGACTAGCTGGAGGTACCCCTGCAGTCACAGTCTGCGTTGGACTGTTTCCTGACTCCTGTAACTGAGACGGCATCAATATGTTACAACTACGAGCTCTCAAATTAGCATGGGAAGATCTCCAGCAGAAGCACTTCAAAAGCTTCTGTCTTTTTCAGGCTGCTTTGATTCTGTCAGCTGTAGGGGCCAGCTCTGTGATCAGACTCAACTACTCCCTCCTGATTGGTTAGCTAAGCTGAATGGACAGTGTACCTAGTCAGAAAGAGGTGTAACAGATGAGTGTTCAGTGTTTCATAGTACGTGAAAAGTATTTAAGTCTAACAACTGTTAATGCTTTATGATAAACACGTCAGTTTTTCATGGAATGCACTTTGTTTGTGGGAGTGAGCATTCTTATTTTACTAGTGTAAAAAAACTGCATTCTGAAATCAGCCATTTAAAAAGAAAAATACCTAACCTTGTGTCGTTTGATCAGGTTGTTAACAAACCTGGTATTCCATGGTAAGCATGGAACTTTGTGCGTTCTGGCTTGTTTGTAAAATGCATAAATCTGAGGATGTAATGCTGGAATTGTTAAATTAGCTGCGAGGACTTGAACTAATGTTTTCTAACACCTTGTGCACCAGGGCTTACGCTTCAAGAAGGCACATGTGACACATCCTGAACTGAAAGCTACTTTTTGCCTGCCTATCCTTGGTGTAAAAAAGAATCCTTCTTCTCCTTTGTATACAAGTTTGGGCGTAATTACCAAAGGTACTGTCATCGAAGTGAACGTGAGCGAACTGGGCCTTGTGACACAAGGGGGCAAAGTTATTTGGGGTAAGTACTTAAAACAGCAGCACTGCAGAACTAGTTGTAAGTCTTTATTGCCTGACTGTATTGTAAAGCCCGTGTCTTGTGAAGCGTCATAATTAGTCCCTGTTGAGTTCTGGTTGTAGCAGAAGCAACTACAGGACAGCCTTAAAAAGTTTTAATCTTCAGACTTTCAGTTTGTGCTTTAAAACACCAAATTAGGTCATGCTGAGAAAAAGGACTTAATGGAAGACAGAAGCAGTCACACCAGGCAGTGCTGCGAGGCTGCTGGGACCCATCCGTGTGAATGATGATGCTACGTTTTCAATGAAAGTTGGGTGTACGCGTATCTTCACCGAATCAGACTAACTTGCACTGTGACAGAACCTATGACTTTTATGTATTCTTTAAGGTTCTGGTTACGTTATAAACACAGCCTGAATAAGGTATTTTGAGAGCTAAAGTTTGCAGCTCCTCAGAAACTATATTCAGATTCACAGTGTATTCAATTTTGAAACAAGAATTTCTTCCACTTCCAAAAGAGCTTTCAGATTAAGTTTTCAAACATGAAAAAATCGTTAACTTTATATATAGACTCCTTAAGGCCTTTGTTGACTTTTAATTTCCTTTTCTCTTTAGGAAAATATGCACAAGTAACAAACAATCCAGAAAATGATGGCTGCATTAATGCAGTTCTGCTTGTCTGAGTTGTTTGATACTACACGCCGGACACTGCTTTCTACAAAATCAATTTTGGAACACCTCCGGAACCTTCAACCGTTCGGGCATCATCTTGAGGATCTTACATTGTGCCAGAAAAGACCGTTCAGATTGTGATACTTAAAATGTGTTTGCTCAGCTGACCACTGTCCAAATAAAGAGATTGAATTTTTGTGTTTTGCTGCTACGGTATGATTTGATCTTAACCTCCTTCGTGATCGTAGAGTAGCAGTCAAATGGCTTTGTTTACATTCCGTTATTTAGCTCGCATCCCTAGTGATAGGAAATATAGCCGTTATCTCCTGTGATGGCTTACTGTAAAGCTGAAGTTACAGAGATAAAAAAAGAACTTGCATCCTGCTGCAGGGAATGCAGAAGAGTTGGAAGAATAAAGTCTTGCTGCAGTGCGTCGTTAGAAATTCAACACTCTTGAGTATTTGCCCCTGGAGAAGGTTGTGTTTGGATCACAGGTGCTGTGTGAGCACGCAGGAAGGAAAGTATATTAGATTCATACAATGGCTTGGAGTGGAAGGGACCTCAGGGATTACTGGGTTCCAACCCCTTGCCACAGGCAGAGGTTGCCAACCACTAGATCAACCTAGATTAGGTTGCCCAGCACCGTATCCAGCCTGGTCTTGAGCACCTCCAGGGACAGGGCATCCACAGCTTCTCTGGGCAGCCTGTGCCACACCACCCTCTCAGGGAAAGACTTCCACCTGACATCTAATACGCAGCTTCCCTCCTTTTGTTTAAAACCATTCTCCCTTGTCCTGTCGCGATCGGCCTGCATAGAAAGTTGATTTCCCTCACGTTTATTTCATTTTCCTCCTGTTTGTAACATCCCTTTAAATAGTGGAAGGACGTTACGTGAAATTTGAGAGTGGCGTAACAATACTGATATGACAGCTCACTGTAGCTGTCTTGGGTGCTTTAAGAAACATTAAAGTAAAACTGAAGTCACAAACATCAACTGGTCAACATATATTTAGCTTCCATCTTCAAAATACAGGAAACAAAAGCTGCTTTTCCATAGACTTCTTCCAGTCAAGAATTCAGTGGTAAATAAACTAAGCACCATCTATAGCTACAAGTACACTCTGATATACAGACCACTTTATTCCTACTTCTACACGGTACTTCATTTCAAGCAGAGGAGCTATTAAGCGCAAATTTAAAGTCAAATGCTTAACTTTCTCCAGTTAATGAAAACCCTCTTATTCCCCAACGCTGTAAGAGGGAACTCTGAAACAAATCGAGGTTCTTCAGAAGGCAAACTGCGAGTAGTTTAAGCACAAAAGACAAGAGGAAGCCACCTGCACCTGTCACACCTGCAACGGGCTAGAGGAATAAGCACTCTAAGTATCAGATTATGGCAGATAAAATTTGAAGGGACCTCCTGAAACTGCCTAAACCTCCTACTTAATGCAGAGTGAACTACAGTGGTCTGAGGACCACCGTCAGACAGGTTTTAACCACCTCTGGGGATGGGGACAGCCTGGGTGATGCAATCCAGTGTTTGGCTACCCTGAGTGTTTATAAAAGGTAGGAAGTTTAATGGAATTTTCTTTGCTCTACTTTGTAGCCGCTGCTCCTCATCCTGTTACTGAGCTCCACTAAGAATCTGATTCCATGTTCTTTATACCCTCACACTGGTTTGTGAACGTAAGGGAATGATGTCCATTTCCCCAGCCTCAGACCTTTTAAACTGAACTGTAGCTCTCAGCTTCACGTACGAGGGATGCTCTGGGCACCTTCATGACCATAACAGCATTTCCACACCTGTAACTCTAGCCAGGAGCATCCTGCTTCTGCACGTTTTCTGATTTCTCTTACACCATCTGATAGAAGCAGTACTTGAACTGTTTTCTCATCTCAGAGGGTACTTTGTTAGTTTAACAGTTTGTCCTACCGTAACTTACCAAGATCCTTGTTTACTTCTGCAATGGTTAGTGGTTCAAAACGGAAAGCGGGTCACAAGCTACTAAGTAAGTTGCCTGGGGAGAGGCCGTTTTGTCAAAACATTACTTTACCTTTTAATGCATTTTAATAACATAAATAAACACAGCTGCCTCAAGAGCACTACTACAGTTTCTGTTGCAAATACATGACTTGTTGGCTGAGTAATACAATTATTGCAAATAAAATTACAATTTAACACTACAGGGAGAGTTGATAAGTTTATAGCAACAATGCACAATGATGGAAAATGCAAAATGCATATACGGCAAACATACTTCTTATAAAGCTGTAGAATAGGCTGCTTTGTAAGATGCATAAGCTAAGTAAATACAACAATTTAAAAAAAAAAGCACAGGATTTTCTTTTTTCAATTAATATACTTACAGCATTTAAAGCTCTTCGGTAGCAGACAGATTGCAAGATAATAGATTGCAAAAGAACACTAATTACGCTGCTCTGTTCTAGTGAATTAAACCGCTTCAAAAGATGCCTCCTGCATAGCAGAAAGGGATCAGATACTTAAAAATAAATCACAAAATAAGTTTAATTACTATTTCAAAACATTTCAAAAGCAGTCAACACAATACAAAAAAAGGAAAATTCAGAACACACTAACTAGCTTCAAGTACAGTACTCTAGAATAGCATCACATCTTTCGTAGGATTTATAAACACTAGTTTAAAAAACATCTAACACCACATTCATGAAAATAAATATCGAAGTGTATCCCCTTGGTATTAAAGTTTTTTAATGGTCACTTGAGGAGAGGATGAAACTTAGGCCTATTTATTGCTGTTTTCATCCTAGTAGTGTTGGTAAGCTGTCAATGATCAATTCGATTACTGACATCCACTAACGAATTGGAAAAAAAGTACACTAACAAAAAAAGGTATGACATTATTTAAAGCAAATTAAAACCAAACTCGCATAAATATGTATTTTTATGTAAAGGGCTATGGAACATGGGAATGGCAAAACAAGAATTCTACATGAAATGAAGAGACCAAAAGAAACTGTGAGGAAGAAAGCAAATTCTATTAAAAATTAAGAAGCAGTACAAAAGAAACATTTTAACAAGTGATGCATTCAAACACAAAACCATTTACCATCTAAGTGCAAGGTTGAAGACACAAATAAAGATTCTTTAAACTCTATTCCTAGGCTAAATAAAACTCAAAAATAATACTGCTCACTTTCACCATACATACGTAGTTCCACAGCAAGTTGTAACAGTATTTGATACAAACATACAAACTTGATGTTTTAATCATTGGTTGCTGGTGTGGTAAGATCTTAAATTCTTTAGCAGTTCAGTGGTAAAAAGCCAGACAGTGAACCGACCAAAGAAAAATTGTCCAAGCATAAAAAACCACGAGTTTTCTCAAGGCAAAACATTTCAGTCAATACAGCTGTCAGATAAGTTCCCTTGCTTCAGTGTAACAGAAGGTACAGACAATTAAACTACTGTTCCAATTGGACAATCAGCACAGCAACGCAAACTGTTATTTAAGTCAACAGTTCGATTTGGCTACTCTGTATTTACTGCAAGTTGACTGATGCCCAAGAAGTTATTAGAGAAATAAACTCTATTCTAGCTCAAAGTACTGCTGTCATCACAGTTAAGAACTATATCTAGGTTTCAAGACCATACTGGGTATTAGAATTGCTAACTGCACCACAACTGCCCACAACAGGTAGATAACAATCTGGCCATTGGCTACTACCTCAGGGACCCCAAACAGAGCTAGCTACTCAAAAGAACATCTAAAGATGTGAATTCAAATTTCAGAGAGTATTTCAAAACTCTATTAAATTTGATTAGGTATCTCACTGTTCTCAGCAGAAACAGAGACTGACCTTATCTAACGATTCTGTTTTTCCCACATTCAACATGTAGAAGTCCTAAGAGTAATACACTAACTTAACTGGTTCCAACTTAGCCATGGAAAGAAAGATCTTAAGGTAAATAACCTTCTCACAAAAAGGGTTTTCCTACCTTGCAAGCGACAAACATAAGCATCAAAAAATCCCCCTGGAAGAAATAAGTGGCTCTTACTTCTTCATGAACAACAGAATTCTTGAATGTGAATACATTTGTACCAATTGAAGCATTTAACAGGTTAGTACTTAGTTAAAGCTTGCTCTAACAAATGGAACGCGATTCAGTGTATACTGTATACCATCAGCAGTTTTTAAACCATCAGCCCCCAGATTCCATCCTCAGCAGTGCAACAGATGTGTAGAGTTTTTGTTTGTTTGTTTGTTTTACAGTACCTTAGCATTATAAGATAAATTACAGCACTGGTAACAAGTTCTGTCCCATGAGCTTTATAGAAGATGTTTAATTCATTTCAGAAATGCTTAAGGTTCACTTGAATGTGTTTACAAAACAATCATAAAAGATCCTGGACATTTATCAGTCACAGGGTTCATAAGAAGTAACTGCACATTAACAGGAAGTTACAACTATGCTCAAGATCCACGAAACTCAGACTTAACTCACTTATCCCATCCGCTCTGAAGTCTAAAGTCTGAATCAAAAATTTATCTAATACGTGCATCTAACTGCAACAACACTACCCACATAATCTTTTTTAACAGAATAAAAATAGGATTGTACCTCAACAGCTGAAATAGTAAGAATGCATATTAGACAGTTAAAATACTTTATAAATACACTTAAACTGTATAGGCATAAAATAGATTCTTACTTTAGCTTCAAAGAGGGATAAAAATTAAGTCAACACTGCAACTATTCAAGTGAACCTAAACAGCAATTCTCAGAAGTCCAGTACTTTCCAGACACAGTAGGAGACTAGTTCACTAATCTAAGAAGATTAAATAGCAGGGCAAATAGCTGTGATTTCCTGTTATCAGAACGACTGTTCTTTCTTATTCCTGGCTTCTCAGCTCTTTACAAGAGGAACTTCATTTAGAGAAATAAAAGTACTGCAAATTGAGGAGTAACTCAGTGCAAACATGAAAACTACATTAAATTACGTTTTGCTAGGAGAATTTCGGAAAATAAACATGCATAATAGCCTGTTTGCATTTCTGCTTATATATAGCAAGGCTTAGTTCCTGCTTTTAGTAAGAGCTCTCTACTGGGAAGCAATCAGCCCAGAAATTACACTCAATTTACAAAAAGGAGGTGGGAATCACAAATATTTGCAACAATCACCTGATAACTCCTAAAGGCATGTAAGTCCAGCAAAAAAGGCATTCACTGAAACGTCACTAATATTTTGACACTAACAGATGTCACAATCACCTGAAATGCCAGAGTTCACAGCAGTCACACACCTGGCAGTTACGACATCTTAACAGCATCAGCTAATTATCTGCAAAACACAGAGCACCACTCCCAGTCAGACCAATACTAGACCAAAAACTTGTCTTTATCCTTGCCCTGTAACATATGGAAGTATCCACTCAATACCCGCAAGTAGTCAGAAAGGCTGTTCAAACAATTTTTGTAAGTGTACTGGAGTCCTCAATCCATACATTCTGGGGAAACTCAGGCTTAACAAGACACTCACTGTGGAAGCTACAGACACAGATTACTCTGTAGGCATCTCTAAATCTTCCCACATAAAGAATTTCATTTTAGGCATGTGCTATGCTGGATGCTGTGCTGATTTTGTTACTGGTAACTCAGCTGCTTCAAGTGAGTAGCAAATCAAAGTCTGGGAGTTGGAAGCAGAGCCATTCTCTCCAGAATGACCGTAGTGAAAAACAGATGCTATGTTATGTTGTTTTGATCTACACAGTTATACCCTCTTGTATATTTTGAGACACTCTTTTAATCTCATCCAAAAAAGCCTACGGGGAGTTAGCAAGAAGAGAGGAGGCATGTTTCTTGTTCTCTACTGTGGAGAGATGCAGAACACCATAATTTTTTTTTAATTTTTTAAAATAATTTGTGAATATTTTAAAAAGTTATATCGTGGAAGTCTATGAAAATTTTAGGAACCTTAATAATGCCAGAATTTCACACTTCATTTTTCCTTCCAAGACTGACACCTCAAGTATGCAAACTGTTCCTTTGCTAGCACAACCTATTTATTCAGCACGTATCCTTTACAAAAGGAGGAGACTGGCTGTTTAGTTTGATATTCTGAAGAAGACCAACATCTACTGGTAAAAATTTACGAAATTTTGAGCAAAGGTGATGAATCCCCAAAGGAAGTCCAACCCAGTATTTTAAACATGTCCTGCATCCCATACGATTTAGTTACACCCTAGTGTTTCACACAAAATAACACATTTTTTGTACAAATAGATGACTTAATGATTTGTTTTAAGCTGGCTTTCCTTTTTTCTTGGGTGGACCTTTGTAACCTTTGGCCTTCCTTCGTAAGTTTCTCCTATCCACAATGGGCACCTCAATTTCTGCTTCCTCAGAGCTGCTGTCAGCTGCCCGCTCTGCTACTGTCTGTGTGTACTGCTCTACCTGCTCAACAGACTCATCCAAGTGCTCTTCTGTCTGGTTCTTCTGTCCTTCCAGTCCAGAAGGCTGCTGAAAAGAAACACCCTCCAGTTCAGCTACTGTCAAAGGGCTCTGACCCAAAGCAGCAGAGGCCTCCTGTGAGTTCTGCTCTGCTTCCTCATTCTGATCTTCCACTGAGGAAGCTGGTCTGTGTGACGCATTTTCAGAAACAGCTTCTTCTACTGCTTCACTTTTAATAGAGTTTGGTAGGCCACTGTTTGAGAGTTCTTCCTTTGGTGCTGAAGCAATTATGTTTTCAGTGGATGATACTTTTTCTTCAGATTCTTGCTTGTCCTCCTCAACACCCTTCTTCTCTACTGATGCACTTTCTTCAGTCTGTCCTTCTGAATCATTTGCATTTAAAACCTGAGGGTGTGCCAAAACAATCAAAGGGATGATTAATTTATGATACAAGAGGATGAACAACTTTTGACCTTAGCTAGCAACCACAGAGGATATTTTGGCATTCATTTTCCGTTACTGCACATACAGTCAACTAACCAACCCTCTCCTCCTCATTGCACAGAACTGTTTAATGAACTGCATCTGATACTCAGAGTTCTCCATCATAATTTCATATTCAAACAATTAAAAAAAAATAATTGAGTAGATATGTTCTGAAATTATACCCAGGGAAAAATACCAGTATTTCAAAACCAAACAACAGTAAAATCTGTGTTAGAGAAGGATATTTCACTAGTAATTAATGGCTTGTATACTTAATCAGTGCAGATTTACAAGATAAAATACAGATGTTGCTTTCAGTCCAACTTCTATTTCAGAGAGAAATAACACCTGTTTCATTACTGCCAAGGGAAACTGGAGCAACGTATTTCATTTTTTTTCCACTTTCCTTTATCTTGCCGGTATCACAAATATATGTTCCCAGTCCTGCATATTAAAGCAGAATATGCTAATTAATGCTAGTACATTTTGTTAATGGATTTGCATCACCTGGCCTAATAATTGCTTCTCCCAATAATTTCTTACAGTGGTGGGGGCCTCCTCCTGTCTGTAATAAAACAAGTAAAAAACAGAAAGGTAACATTTCCTTTCAGTTCTCTCACCTTCTCTGATACAGCGTCTTCTGAAGGTTTTGCTGGAGACTCAAGGATTAATGGAACAAGCAGTGTTAAGGGCTCTTCTCCTTGACTCTCAGACTGCAACTTCGATTCACCACCTAGAACTTCATTTGCAGTCTCCTCTTCAGCCACAACTACGGTCTTAGAAGTTTCTTCTACCACCTCACCATTAAGAGGTTCAGATGGAGTTCCCTAAAAAACAAATTTTTAAGTCAAGATTATGCCAAGCCTTATCCTCAACACTAGTGGTATATATGTGTTCTAAATTTATATTTTAGATAAGAAAAACAGATAGTTCAGGTACCTTTAAATACATAGTATGCTCAATATACAGCAGCTGTACAACCACTAATCCAGCATATTAGCTTGGCATTGTTACTTGTGACCACAGCTTACGTGCTTAAGAGCCAAACCAAGTAGCATATGTGCTACAACTATTCCTTGAAGTGTAAACTAACGAGCCCAGCACAGTTCATTATCCACTTTCTCAGAAATCAGTAAGAATATAAAATCCTGGAGGTATCATTAGGCACTAAGGACACATCAAGATCTAAATTTAAGCTAGTATATAGTAACAAGACTTTGTTTAAATCCGACTTCAATCTATAAAGCCAAGCAAGTCTTACAGTGAGAAGAAACAGAGGCAACAGTTGTCAGTGAAGCATAACTGAAGAAATCAATAGGTGATAAGCTTTTTCCCCTTTTTTAGAGATACTGGATCAGACCTTGGCTTTACTCCAGTTCTCTGCAATATTTAAGAAGCTCAAATCAGTCAAGTACGCTGTCAATAAACAAGTTAACAATTTATTTTGCTGAAGAGTCTATGAACTCCACCTCGAAGAATCACACGATATTGTGATCTGGAAGGGACTCACAAGGATCATCAAACCCAGCACCTCACTCTAAATAGGAACATCCAAAAGCCAAACCCCATGTCCAAGAGCACTGTTCAAACATTTTCTGAATTCCAACAGGTTTGGTGCTGTGACCACTGCTCTGCGGAGCCTGTTCTAGTACCCAACCACCCTCTGGTTAAGAACTTTTTCCTAATCCCCGACCTGACCTTCCCCTTGAGGTAGCTCCATGAAATTTCCTTGAGTCCTGTTGCTGTCACCAGAGAGCAGAGTTCACTACTGCCCTTCAGCTCCCCTCATGAGGAGCTGCAGGCCACCACAGGGCCTCTCATGAGTCTGCTTTCCTCTAGGCTGAACAAACCAAGGGACCTCAGCTGCTCCTGCTCACATCTTGTCCTCTAGACCTTTCACTACCTTCACATCCCTGACTGAGATGCTCCCTAATAGTTTTAGGTTCTTCTTATATTGTGCCCAAAACTGCACACTGTGCTTGAGGAGAGGGCACATCAGCACACAGCAGAGAGAGACAACCCTTTCCCTCAAACAGCTAGCAATACTGGGACTGATGCATGTAAGTGTAAAAGCATTTTCCGTTGTCAATAATTCCATACAAGATTTAGCTTCTCAGATATGTTACTCAACATTGGTGCAAAAACTGGGGACAATCACATGGATCAAGGCAGCAAGGATCATACTTAATGGAAACTGTAGTCACGCTCTGAATACAGCCATCTACTGTGACTGTTAGAAACCACCTCACCTCCTTCTCACTCAGTTTCTCAGATGGTGATGTATGTAGTTCAGTTTCTAACACACTCTGGACCGCTTCTGAAGTAACCATTTCCTCACCATTTTCAACATCAACCTCAGCTTCATCATCAATGACTTCAAGGGATTTAGATGTCTGGGCAGGAAGTTCTGGCCTGTAGCAGATATACATACCCTTTAAATCTTTTAGATTAATACAACTATGGTGATCTCATCAGCAGGAAACCTCTTTTGGAACCAATTCGAAATTTCTTTATTACTTATAAATTCTGAAAACTGAACAGATCTAAAAATAGCTAATTACTATTAAGGAATAATACAGAGATGAAATTGCTACAGTAATTATAGAATAAAGACAACCCATTTGCATTTTATGTGAACACAAGTCAGAAATATTATTTTAAAGAAAGTTTGTTACTTAAAAACTAGAAAGCAACTCAGAAAAACACATTTGAAAGTCAAAATACATTTGGACGCAATAAAGAGATGAAAAAGTAACTTCATCCAAATTCAATGCAGGTTTAAAACTGTGGCATTACATAAGAAACTATGTAGTAAATGGACATTTGGTAATTACGCAAATAAAGATCACGACCACAAAAGCATTTAAGGGGACAAACACACAGTTGAAGAAGACTCAAGTGAGCTAAAGATTAAGTTAGCTGACAGCTCAAGAGGAAACTGATACACCTGAATAGTAGCCACACTATCTCAAGCACTTCGTTCTCACTTCTGCAGATACTGAAGTTTGATGTTTTGTTTTTGTCTGTTTAACAACCACATTTCTGCCTTTAGATGGGAATCAGTGCAAATTAGTACCATGCCTTGTACAAACTCTTACAGTACGCTACTGATAGAATTTTGCACATCCTCATTTAACAACTCTTACATAGGATAACATTCTTTACATGGGAAAGGATATTTTCTATGGATGTAAGTTCAGATATAATGGTCTTAAAAGAATATATAAAAAACAAAATCAGGATTTGAGTGAACAAAGGACTTTACTTTGAATGTGGGTGGCTCACTGTAACTTTTCTCTTAAGTGACAAGCAGTAAGCAGCTCCCAAACCAGTCAGATTTTATTTTACAGCAATATGCCAGTGTAATATGAGGTCAGAAATGGATACACCTCCCAGACTGTGCATAGCTTTGCAGATACACATCCACTTGCTGCAATAACCTATGCTGTATGAGTACAGATGTTTTTACTGTAATGAAGACTCATCCATTGCTGAAGAGACCAGCTTCAGAGCAGTTAAGACTGCACTGGGCAAGCGATCTAAAGTGAAAAAGGCTGACAAAAAAAGCTCTTCTTAGGGCTTTTTGAAGCCAGCCAAAAGCGCTGAGACTGTGCTGGGGGGCTATCAGCTTGTGGGCAGGCTGCTGAGCTAGCAGGGGTGGAGCTGCCCGCTCCTTGACCCTTGCTCGTCAGGCTACAAGGAGCCTTAGTGAGGAAGACAGCTTCCGTCCACGTAAGACAGGGAGTGAGCAAAGAGCGTCACTGCCCAATGAGAACAGGGAAGAGAACAGTCAGACTTAATAAAATAAAGAATAAAAAATAATAAAACATGATCTCCTTTACCTGCCTGCTGACGTGTGAGGAGCATTTTCCTCCTCTCCTTGGGATGTTTCGGGTCCAGACTCCTGGCTATTTTTTCCTGCCTTGGGACGTTTTAAATGACTGCTTCGTGTCCGAATGGAAACATGCGCTACACTTGGGTCTTAGGAAAAAAGCATAAATAAATAAGCCCAGGTGAACAAATGCAGTTTAAAATATGAAAATAATTTTGTACCTTAATACTTCATTAAAACTACTGCGCACAAGTTAAACAGCATTTCACTGTGTTCTTATTTTCTGAATATACTTTTTTTTTTTTTTTTTTTAGGAAGACCCGTAACAATTTTATCTGAAGACCTCCAAATGTTCATGAGTTGGGCTGGAACACCACAGAAGAAGGCATGTTTCCACATAGTTCTTAGATTAACACGGTAAGCTAGAAAGCAATAAAAGAGCTTGCTGACTTAATAATTCATTACATTTACAATACTGATAATCAACATTATTCTTACCTTCAGATGTGCTTGCATGGTCATCTAATGATCCTTGGTCTTTTTGAGAGTCAGCCTGATACAAAAGTAAACCCAATGTTACTACAAAATTCAGAACTCTCTGAAATATCTTCAACTCCCTGTCTGTGGCTGCATCTATCTGAATTAGAATTTTATGGAATTGATCTTGGGGAAGAAGAGTGACTAAAACCACCCCTAATTATATATATGTATATAACTACATATAAATATATATAACTACATATAAATATATATATAACTATATATAAATATAAATAAATATATATAATATATTTTATATATATATATTTTTTATATATATATATATATGCTTATACACTTACACACAGCACTTAAAGAGCTTCTGCTCTGGAGTACTCTAATAATTGAAAGCAAAATAGATGCACTTTGAAGTAGATTCAAGACAAAACTGCCAAGCAATCTGCATTGCTACAGCAAGCCTATTTTGACCAATAGAGAAGTGGATTGCTGCTGACAAGAATTCTTGTACATGAATATTTATTTTCTTTTCCTAGTAAATTGTAAGAACTTTTCACATTAAAGCATAGTCTGAATTGTAGATAATTATTTTCTATTCTGAATCTGTTTTAGAAATACGTCTGTACAAAAATAGTTTTTAAGTAAGCAAGGCATACTGTTTAAAAGAACTGGATTACTTCTTGAAGAACCAAATAATTTTAATGCAATACTGAAAGTTTGTTTTGTTTTTAAACATATATACGATCAACATTAATCCAGATCTGAGAGAGTTCAGCAGAAAGAAATCAAGACAGCTGACAAAATTATTCTCAGATGCAAATACTGCCCTAAAAAAACTCTGCAAATGCATTCAATTTCTCTACTAACTAACAGAACTTGATAAAGAAGAAATCTGATACATTATTTGCTTAGAGTAAAAAAAAAATGCAGGAATGTTCAGATGTTGAAACTGCCATTTTCCATCACTGGCTTGTTATTTGTTCAGTCTTAAGTGTATTAACTGTAATTCCCTTATTTCTGTTATATGGTAAAGGAAATAACAGGTGCCTGTTACGTCTGGCCTGGGACAGATAGAGAAAGTTAGTGAAAAGCTGAGAAAACAAGTCTCATGCAAAGGCAGCTTCAAAAATGAAAGTCTTGTAAAGCCCCATTTAGGAAGGCCCTAGTGCAGCTAGGAGACAGAGGAAACAAATGTTGGGTGCAACCTGCAGTGAGTATGGAGTGGACCTTGCAAAGCCCAAGGGTATAAACTGGAAGAGAGAGAGCCGGGACAGCTGTCAAGCAAAGAGCACACTTTGATAGAGGAAGGGTCAAGTACTCCAGGTGGCCTCATCAGAAAGCTATCCAAATGCAGCACGGTGCCCACTAACAGCAATTCCAATTAATGACAGAAAACTGTTTCTAAAGTGACTACGTAAGAACTGTGATGGTCTGACTGGGATGAAGTTAAACTGCTTCTTCCAAAGAAGCTATGTATATTTCTTATTTCTTAATGGAGCTTTTTTAATCATCTTTACTAAAAGCATGAATACTTCTGCATTTTTCTTCTGGCCTCAACACAAAAGACAAGATCTGAAAGTAACCTGACAAGTTTTTCCTCAGTTATTTAGTTTATAACAGGAAACTATAGAATGCTAGGAGCCTTTCTTTTCAGTATAAAAAAGAAAGGTCTATACTAGAATAGCTGACAAAATTTAACAGGACACTTATCATCATACTTGAATTCTATTTTATAGTTTTATTTTTACCAAGGTAGTCAACAAAAGACAGTATCCCATAGGTTATCTTTAAGAGACCAGACCAGCAAAAAAAAGAGCCTACTGATACAGCAGTAGCACAGGTTATATGCACAATCAGAACACACTGTTAAAGCCCCCTCTCCTTGAGTTCTTTTCCTTCACTCATTCATACCACCCTAACATCTCAATTTCTTTTCTGCAAGTTAAAGGAGGATTTTGTGGTTGAGCACATAACAATCTCAAGTGGATACAAGATACAGACAGTAAAGTAAGAATACAGCTATTGCTCTTAGCTGCTGTAGAATCAGAGAATCACCAAGGTTGGAAAAGACCTACAAGATCATCCAGTCCAACTGCCCACCTATCGCCAATAATTTTCTCTAAACCCTGCCCCTCAACACAATGTCAAAGTGTTCTTTAAATACTTCCCTTTAAATACTTCCAGGGTTGGTGACTGCACCACCTCCCTTGGCAGTCCATTTCGGTGCCTAACCACTCTTTCAGAGAAGTATTTCCTAGCATCCAGCCTGAATTTCCCCTTGCAAAACTTGAAGCCATTCCCTCTCATCTTACCACTAATTACAAGAGTGAAGAGGCTGACCCCCTTCAGGTAGTTATAGAGAGCAATAAGGGCTCCCCTGGGCCTCCTCTTCTCCAGACTGAACCAGCTCCCTCAGCCACTCCAAATAAGGCCTGTGCTCCACACCCCTCATCTGCTTTGCTGCCCTCCTCTGGACACATTCCAGGACCTCAATGTCTTTCTTGTAGTGAGGGGCCCAAAACTGAACACAGTACTTGAGATATGGCCGCACCAGTGCTGATTACAGGAGGAAAATTACTTCCCTGCTCCTTCTGGCAACACTATTTCTGATATAAGCCAGGATGCCGTTGGCCTTCTTGGCCACCTGGGCACACTGCTGGCTCATGTTCAGCTGAGCATCAACCAATACCTCCAGGTCCGTTTCTTCTACACAGTCCTACAGCCACTCTGCCCCAGGCCTGAAGTGCTGCCTGGGGTTGTTGTGGACAAAGTGCAGGACCCAGCACTTCGTCTTGTTGAACCTAAACTCACTGGCTTCTGCCCAGAGATCAGACTGTCCAGATCCCTCTCCAGGGCCTCATTACCCCCAGGCAGATTGACACTTCCCTCCTATCCACAACCAAGGGGGCATTTTTAATCCCAAGTCAGTTGGTCACATTAGTGGAAGATAACTTCCATGCAAAAAGCAACCAAAGCACTTGTCTTTGGTAATGGAGACATGAGCCAATTAAATTCTGAAATGGAAAACAACAGCATGGAGCTGTTGGAGTGGGTCCAGAAAGCCATGAGGGCTGAAGCATCTCTCTCTTATGAAGAGAGGCTGATAGAGCTGGGTTTGTTCAGCCTGGAAAAGAGAAGGCTCAGAGGAGACCTCACTGTGGCATTCCGGTACTTAAAGGGATGTTGTAAAATGTCTGTCTCCCTCCTGTTTATACACAGGCAGATATAAATAGGACAAGTGGGAATACTATTAAATTAAAAGAGGGGAGATTTAGAATAGGTGTTAGAGATTTGTTGCTGCTGCTTAAACTCAAGAGGGTGATGTGGCACTCGAATGTATTGCCCAGAAAACGTGCTGCTCCTAAAGGCATTCAAGGCCAGGCGGAATGGAACCCTGAGCAGCCGGATCTATCAGATGGCAACCAGGCCCACATCAGGGACTTGCAACAATGCAGGTTTGATTGAACAGATATTGTGTATGCTTTTCTTGTACATATTACTTAGTAACAATGCAAGAAAAAAAAAATGCTTTCTAGTACATTACAGGTGCTGTCAGACTTGTTGCCACTTAAGACACAGTGATGGGACTTGGAAAGTACAAGTCCCTGGCACAACAGAGGACTTCAAGAACTTGAAACAAATGCACAGCATACAGTTGTCTAACATGCATTAATCTGCAAAAATATTTCATTAAGTTCAGAAAATTATGCTTTTGTAGAGGTAGAAAACATTTACTGACCATTAAGAACTGGTAATTTGAGTTGGCAGGTAGTACGATTACGGAATACTCTTACAGTTCAAGCTTTATTAATACAGAGGAAACTGTATACAGAGTACCTACACTTAGCTGAGATTCTGGCTCAGTCCTCTGCTCATTTGCTGCAGACTGCCGAAAATGATCCACTGTCTGGAAGCTCACACTTGCCTTCTGAGAGATCTCTGCTATCAAGAACATTTGAAAATAACAGTGGGGAAAAAAGACAGTTATAGCATATTTATGTAACAATTAATCACTCCTAATATGATATCAGAACAACAGCAAAGAAGTCTTTCTACTAGTCTTCATAGGCAACATTAACAGAAGTCACTGTCAAACCAGTACAGCTTTCATAAACTGCAAGGAAACAACAAAAAATCATCCATACTTTTGAGTTCTTCCCTTAGCAATACAGTGGCAATGGATTTTCTCTGGAACCAAAATCCAGCTCCTTCTACTTCATACAAAAGGTTATCATCCCCAGGGTACTTCTCACAATACTGCTTACAAGCTGGAAAGAAAAAAAGAAAAGAAAAGAAAAAGCACTATTAGAAACACTACTTACTCGTTTCTACCTCAGTTTGGAGGTTTATCTGAAATAATTTGCAGTCTTTCATCAAACACAGATCACCACAGAAAGAACTGCTTGATAAAACAACCCTGTCTAAACAAACACATCATTGCCTTGCTTTCTGTTACAATCATCAACTGAGAGTAAGAAATTGAAGGGCTTTTTTCCCTTCTTCTCAAAAGCATCCACTTCAGAGTTTTGTAATTTAATTTCTCACTGTCCCTGCTAATCACAAGTTTCTCTGGGCAGCCCATTCTAAAGGCCTCGATGCTGGGGTCTTACAGAGGCCAAGGAGAGGGGAGAATCACCTTCCTCAACCTGACAGCCATGCTTCTTTTAACGCGCACCTCTGGATACATTTGGCTTCATAAACTGCAACTGCACCCAGCAAGTTCATGTCAAACTACTCATCCACCAGTACTCCCCCAAATCCTTCTTCACAGAACTACTCTCAATCCATTCCTCACCTGGCCTTTTTTCATGTTTAGGATTGCCCAGACCCAGATGGAGCCATGCTGAACTTCACAAAGCCCACATGTACCATTCTCAAGCGTCAAGGTCTCTCTGGACAGCATCTCTTTCCTCTAGCCTACCAACTGCACCAATAAGCTTGGCATTACGCACAATCTTGCTGAGAGTGCACTCAATCTTACTGTTTATGTCATTAAAGATATTAAACAGTACTGGTCCCAGTACTAATCTCAGGCACCACTCAGCACTCACTTGGTCTCTATCTGGAAACTACGTTGTTAAATACAACTACTTGAATGTAGCTATAAAGCCACTTCCTTTCTCAGTGAGTAATCCATTTCTCCAAAAATCTCTCTCTCCAATTTAGAGAGAAGGATGTTGTGGGGGACCATGTCAAAGGGCTTACAAAAGTTGAGAACAATGATATCAGCTGTTCTTCCATTTCCTTATCTGAGCAATCACAGAATGACTGCATTGGTGGGTAAGGGATTAGCTTTTAAATTCTACTCTGTAAAACTTGTTGGCCAAAACTAGTGGGAGAAAAATATTATATATTCTCCATTTGTACACTTACATTAAACAGCCTAGTATGTGCACTGGGCAAGATGACCTGAGATAGCATGAATGAAATGATCCCGTGGGACTCTTAAGCAAGTAAGGAAAAAGTGCTATGAACAAGATACACACAGGGAGATCACACACAGAAACAACTCAGCCAACTGTGGAGGGAATACAGCCATAAACTGCTTAGTTGTGGCACAAAGCCAACAAAGATCCAATAATTTAACCTCACACAGAAGATTAAAGTCTAATCAGGAAATACTTCACAATATTACATAAATCAGGATTTCGAGCCTTCACTGAAGAGCAGAACCTTTTACACAAACTGAGGATGTAGCCACAAATATGCAGCTTGAATAACAGCAATCATCTGACATGTGAAGGAAGCACAAAAAAAGATTAGAGTAATAAATCAAAGAGCTTGCCTTTGTGCATTAAAGGCGTCAGTGGGTACCTTAGACCAAGAGAGTTTTCAGTAAAAGATTCCACGAAGTCTTCTAACATCATTAGCCCCACATCTCTGCCACGATACTTTTTTCTTACAAACATTGTGTCTAGCACTGGTAGCTGGTAACAGTAAGTATGGTATGGATTTAAAGCAGCTCCTGAATTAACAGAAAGGGGAAACATCCGTTATTTTTTATTACTGACATGTTATGACAGATTTTTAGTGTACTGAAATAAACACTTAAAAGCCTAAATATTAAAAAATGTTATATATGTAGGTTATAATTACATCTACATTATAAAAATAATTTGTAGCATTTATTAAAAATAACCAACTGCTATCAGCCATTTATGGGTTCTTTAGGCAAGCTTCATAATATTTTCAAGGTATATCATAGATTACCACATTAGGAAAAATCTGCTAATGCAGTCTAGTTGTACCAAAAGGGGGAAGTGTGGGAGTGGAGAGAAGAAAGAATAAGGCCCACTCTGAAATCTCACTATACAGTTTTAACAGGAAACCAGACTAAAAAATTGAAGCCAAAAGTGAGGAAAGAGAAGCAAACAACATTAATGAACTGTAATTTTATGTAGATTACAGAACTCCTCAGCATGAAAATGAAAATGACAATACAGCTGTTGTTTAAGAATTGAAGCAGTAATTCCAAACTTTAAATGAAACTACAAAAACTTAGATCAAATTCTCCCCAAACCCATTATCCATATTCCAGGTGAAACACACTGTCCTAACTGTCCTCAGAGGATTCAAACAGCATTAGAAACTCACTGGTATCACATGACATCACTCTGTCACCACTATGACAGCAGTGCAAAAATGAAATCAATTTTCAGGCCCTCATTTTGACAGTCACTGCGAACCACATCAAAAGCAAGCAAAAAAAAAAAAAAAAAAGAAAAACAAGCAGAAAACAAAACCAAAAAAACACAACCCTTTCCTCTAACGAGGAAAGAAAGAGAAACAGAGAAGCATATAGTTGTCTATACAATATACTTTGTCTTGAGACTAACAAACACACTTAATTTTCAAAATAATAAAATGTGGACAGATAGCTGCACTAGTTAGATGCCCACTGGTATACCTGTCAAGCCCCAACAATCTTTCCTAACCATCTGCATCCAAAGAGCTCTTTCTCCATGTGGGCTACTCATTTGGAAAGTACAACACAGAATCAAACGCAGATGAAATACTGATTAAAGATGAAATAAACACCTACAAAAATTAGCTCTGTTTGCTGACTCTGCACATATTAAGTGGCAAAGGATAATGAAAAATGTAACAAATGTACATGAGTATTGTGAAACAATGGCATATCAACAACTGTTCCCATTATAAACTAAAGCTATTTTAACTTTTACCTTGATAAGGTGAAAATAAAAACCACTGCAATACAAATATCATTTTGTGACCACCACACTACAGCAATTTTGACATTAAATAAATATCAATACATACACCAATTATGCAATGCTTCATTTCTTTAAAAAAATAATCAGAGAAAGGTAACAAATACTCAGAGTTAATCAGCTGGTTGCTTTCCTGTGTTTAATGCTGGATCAGACAGTTTACTATTGTATTTTTAGCAGTTTGCAAATGTATACGCATGTCACATGGAGGAATTTATCTACTCAATCACCAGATGTTATTCAGGAAAAATTTAAAAACACAGTGAAGTCTAAAAGGACTGAAAGGAAATTCTAATGTTGTTTTAGAAAAACAGGAGAAACAACACTGGAATCTGTAATATAAATGACAAACCTGCTAGCTAAACTGTAGCCTCAGAAGCAATACGCGTGTAGAAGAAAGGAATTATCTTTCTTACCATCAAGCACAGCAGAATCTCGTGTCTGTGAGCAAAGCTTCTATGCTGCAATGCTATAAAACGTTTAAGTGATTGTAGAATAGGATGTAACTTTAATCTCACATAGTTTTTTTTTTGTTTTTGACCTAGTGTCACATTTCAAACAATCCTAGATCTGTATTTCAAAAGTAAATGCTCTATAAAGAAAACAAAAATACCTCATTTCTATGGCTTGGAATGTACTCCATAGAACATGACAAAAATCTAAAAACTACTCTTAATAAGCATTTAAGGAAGAAATTTTAACTGCAATCTGGCTTTTCTTGACTACAGGAAAACACCAACTCACCAGGTCTGCAAGGCTCCCATGGCCTACTACTATTTTTTAAATAACCTCCTTACCTCCATTCCCCATTTTCCCCCGGATCCCACAGTTCTTAAGTGTTTTACCTTTAGGTTTAACAGAATAGAACCCAATAGCTTCTCCTTTTCTCCACATGATCTTAGCATAGTCATCCCTGCCATGACAAAGGAATGGGATCTCATTTCTCTCCATTTCATTTTTGCGGTAGATGATCCGATTCAGAACATACAGAACTATCCTCTCTCCTACAGATTTCACCTAAAAAAAAAACCAACAGAATAACATTTCAGACAAGTGATCAGTCACACACAGCAGACACCTTATTTTTCAAAGTTGTCAGTTAACAAAACTGCAAATGGAGTCAAAAGAAGCAGTAGGTGCTCTCAGGTCTTGCGGACACTTTCTAAGCCATAGCAAGTTAAGTATAAAGCACTACCACAGAATGAGTATTGTTCACAACATCAACGTAAATCCCAATCCAATGAATAAAAGCTGACAGAAGTGCTGGGGGAGGTGCATGAAGTGGGAAATATTTTACCTGAAAACTGTTTTTGCTACAACAGCAGTATGACAGCCTCAGACTTCCCAGGCTAGAAGGTAACTGAAATCCTACAGGGGAGGCACAATGAACCTCACTCGGCAGTAGGATTTAGCCCACTCAATCACCACTGACAGAGTGGCAGACTATAGGATGCAATGCAGTGGGAAAACCAGTTGCAGCATTTTCTGTGACACACAACAAGGAATTCAATACTTTTTTCTCTGTTCCAAAGGGTTCCTCTCACAAATGAGATTTAAATTTACTACTGTTCTCACCACTGTGAAGGAAGAATGGAAGAACCATGTTCCCTTTCCAATGCCAGAAATCTCAGCTACCCCACCTGTAGAGATTCAGCTTTCCTTGTTACATACCACTCTACCACCATGGAGAACTCAAAACAATGCAACATGCCAAATTATGTAGAGTAAATCTATCACAAGATAGAAAGACTGCCTAAATTCCACCAGCAGATACGAATCAAGTTCCTAGAAAGACAGAGGTTTCCAGTTTCAGGAAGTAACAGCAGGACCATACTATACAAATGTCACTAGTCTTGACAGAGCTCCATGATGAACAAAAAAAGCAGATACCAGATAACCTGTTTTCCCAGACCTCATGTGCTGCCTACCGCAGGACACCAGCTCCAATACCTCTCTACCAAACAGGGTCCTTTCAGTATTTTTAGTTTACCAGTCTCGTGATAAGACTGATATGTAATCCTATAACACAGTGCACCACAGTAAGATGCTCCAGTATAATAAAATATACTGCATTTGAAGAGTAAGAAACATTTCATAGAACCACAGATGTTGGAAGGGACCTCTGGAGATTATTTAATCCATCTACCTGCTAAAGCAGGCTCCCTACCATAGATCACACAGGAAAGTGTTCAGGTGTGTTTTGTGTATCTCCAGAGAAAGATATTCCACAAACTCCCTGGGCAGCTTGTTCCAGCGCTCTGTCACCCTCAAAGGGAGGAATTCCTTTTGACTGTTTATGTGGAACTTCCATGTTCCATCTATTGTCCATTGCCCTTTGTCCTGTAGCTGCAGAGCACTGAAAAGAATTTGATATAATCCATTTGGGTCATGTACTTCAGATACTTATAAAAATATTTAGTCACCTCCCAGTCTTCTCTTCAGGCTGAACAGATCCAGGTCTCTCAGCCTATCCTCATATGGGAGAAGCTTCAGGCCCCTAATCATCTTTGTGGCATTCCTCTGGATTCTCTCTATTCTCTCTGGATGACTTTTTTTGAACTGGAGAGCCCAGAACTGGACATAGTACTCCAGATGTGGAAGACGTGGTCTTGATAGGGCAGAGTAGAGAAAAGAGGATCACTTCCCTTGACATGCTGGCCACACTCTTTTTAATACACCCTGTTTAATGATGTCCTAGCATCACTAATATAGAAATACCTTACACATGAACTTAATGAGCTGAAGTACTCTGTACACATTTTCACTAGAAAATTCTCTTCCCACTAGAATCTACTCCTTTCTCCCTTGTTTTTTTTTCCATAAGATAGCTCATTTTCGAATAAAGTAAAAGCATGTAAAACCTCAGATAGTAGTTAGCTGCCATCACATTCCATTAAGTTGAAGGATATGAACAAGTTTTTGGTAAACCCTAAAACTTTACCTGCAGGAGCCCCTCTCTAGAAGAAACAGATGTTCTCACAATGTCATCAATTGACCACCACTGGTAAGCAAGAAAAAGGGCTACAGCTTGAGAGAAACAACAGAGAAAACTGGTTAGTGATTCTTATCATTCCAAAAGAAGATATTCATTATAGCTGATAAACAATTAGAAATACAACTGTAGCAATCAAATTAAGCACCTACTAGTTGGCACTAGATCAATTCAGATTTTTCTTCCTTAGCACAATATACCCAAAGCTACATATCCCCCTTGCCCCCCTCCCATATGCAACTGTTCCCAGTTAAAATCTTGCTTTAAAAGCAAAACCAGTAAAATTAGATGCTGATTCTGTATAGTATGACATATCCAAACTGCTCTTCAGACATTGTCCTTCACCACAGTACCTCGTACCTCTTTTCACCAGAATCTGGGCTTGACAAAATGAGCCTTGTGTGCGTGTGTTTTGGATTGTTAATGGATATCGATACCGAAATTTTGCCAGTTTTAGAGAGTCACGTGAATGTAAGAAGGCTGATGGACAAATGATTAGTGTTTAGGTAGAGTTTGCTCTACAAGCATTTCTGCCATGCTTGAAAATCATATATGTACCATTATATGGAGGACTGTAAGGGAGAGAAGGGGGAAAAAAAAGACACAAGAGGAAAAGTGAGAAGGAAAAAAAAAAAAAACCTCAGTGAGATATCATCGCAACCAAAGCTATGTCAGGACCTGAAGGTAAAGACAAATTCAAACATGATATTGATCAATCACTTCTAATAAAAAGCTTCTAAATTCATCAGAAAATTGATAGATTTTATGAATACTCAACAAATTCCATTTATAAAGGTGATATATACATACAAGTGATCAAGAGACGTGCCTTGTACTTTGATTCAGATAAGCACTGTGTTACTACGCTACACATATTCTGTATTCAACAGGTCTAGTCCTACTCTTAATTATCAGGAAAAGTTCAATCACTTGTGTACAGGAATTCACAACAAAAAGAATAGCATAGGAACAAGTAGGCAGTAAACAACTAATGCAGAAGTGGCAAAGTTATGAGTTTTGCTACTGTGGAATGAGCAAGGACCTGATAACATTCATCACAGAAAAGGAAACAGTAACACAGACTGGAATTTTAAAATAAACCTGTGAGAGAGTCCTCTGGGGCAAACAAAGCAAGAACTTTGTGTGTCTGCTCTCCACCGTAAAGAGGAACGAAGCCCACAGTTGACAAGCTAATAGGAATCTGAAACAAGAGCATACAATATTTCAGTAGACTCTTGCTAATAAAGCAGTAGTAAAATATACAGAGTACATTTAGCAGGGTAAGCAAGACAAATGGTGAAAAACATGTGCTTAATGGTTAATTGTAGAAAATAAGCATCAGACCCCAGCCATCACTTTAGACATTTATTCCTAAAAAGACTTCATCACAAAAAGCTCTAACTCAAACTCTGCAGATTTAGGTACCATAATTTATCCTGTTACAGCTCCCTGCTGATTGCAATTTACTGTGCACAACTGCAGTAAAGTGTCTGTATTAGCTCCAGCTACAGAAGCTGCCAAAGCCAACAGAATAACAACGCAGGCAGGTAGGCACAAAAACAAACTGGCACTGCTGAACTGTTGTTTGTTAACATGAGTTCTGATGTACCAAGGTAGAATGACTGGATTCAAAAGCATCCTCACTGAAACTGGGCACCCTTTAGGAATCTCAGATTTGCGTGCTTGATTTTCCTGTCAGCAGCAAGATAAGAATGGTCAAATAATAGTCACACAATGGTCAGCTCTTTCTTGTAGAGCTGACACCTATTTTGAAAATGTGTTTTGCTATTTGAACTCACATGTTTTCAGTATTTTCTTACTAAACAAAAACAAAAAAAGAATTACTTCTGAATTCATGAAACTTGTTTACCAAAAATTGAATTCTACCATGAAGATCACTGTAAGACTGAGACACAAACTGAGGCATTTAGCATCAATGGATCATGAACCTCTTATTTATGCATATAGATGCACTGCTTAGAAGCAGTAGACAATAATGCCCAAATTTATATGCAATTACATTATAAAACAAAAAATAACGCACCAACAGATATTTAGAAAAAAGATACTTAAGTAGCAATATAATTAAACAGTCAAGGATCAGGTACTTCTAAGTATTTTAAATCCACAGGCACATCACAAAAACTGGAACTAAATTATTTGCTGATTCTTACTTTGCCATGGTCTGACAGAGACAAGAATTCAGGCTGATTTGGATCCCCATTCCGAAGTTCAGACAAGTAGTCCTCAGCAGAGTTCTCCAATTCTTCATGAGTGTAACCATTCAACATATCCACGGGGAATGCCATTATCTTGAAAAACGAGAAAAATCATCACCGGAGATAGTGTGAAGGAAACAATGCATTATCTACTACTCAAAGCTATTAAAAATTAGAAACTAAGATTGATAAATAACCCCCTTGCCTGCTTTCTCTCTGGAGAGAGCGTTCAAATCAAGCACCAACACTGAGTGTGACTCAGCCTCAGCTACACAGCTGTTTTCTGAACACACATCCAGGCTAGGGTGACACTGATGTCTTCAAACTTACTTTTTGCTCTTCTTCAGCCCTGCCTCTCTCCACAGTACACGTCATTTCAACTTGCACAAAGTATAACCATATCCTTCACATCCAAGAGGGAAGAAATACTTCTGGCATGTAATTAGGATAATGCCTATTAACATCCTGTCTGTGAAGAGCTACATGAGCCCAGACAGGGTTCACAAGCGGAAAAGGAAGGTTTCTGTGTGTGTTCGTATGGAATGAGAAGACAGAGACATGACAAGCTGACTTTTCCACTGTGCTTGTTTTCAACTCACTTCTCACCAGGTCTTCATCACACCCATCACAACTGACTTGAAATTCAAGACAACAAAACCTAAAGATCAGAGAAACGTACCAATATCTTAAATGCTTACTGGTGCAACTGCTGGCTTGTGCCATCCAGCAACTCTCTCCAACACTTCTGTAACCACCTCCTTCAACATCAACACTCATGAAAGTCCTTCCCAACTCCTTGCTATATCCTGCAGTGCAAATAACCCCAGCTGCAAGCCACATAACAGCCCGCACCTCCTGCAAGAGAAGCACATGGTTTGGATGGACAGCCCAGCTATCATCACAAGACACACCAGAGCCACAGGCAGAGTTGCATAGCTGCCTTCCTCCCAACCTATGTTTCATAGGCCAAAGAGCAAAAACAATACAGCAACAAGCAGCCAGTAAGTTTCAAAGTAAACAGCCCAAAAACAGCAAAAGGAATAAACAGCTCATTTATTTGGAGAGTACACGTGTGTGCATGCAAGTGAGAGGAAGAAACTTCTCCTACTTGTCCACCACTACTGGACACTATCCTGTGTGTAACAGCAGTTTTTAAGGGGAGTTATCATGATGTCATAGCACTTGGTGTAGTAAAATTGGTGCTGTGTTGCTTCCAAGTCCTATAAAAAGCTGCCACAGATGAGTGACTGTGGTCTCACCTCTTCTTCAGACTCTTCCCTATGGGAACTTCATGCATCTTCTCTTTGGTTCTTTAAACATACCACCATCTTTCTTCTTCAATTGAAGACTGCCAGACTTAAAACACTGTTAGTTTCTCACCTTTTGTCTTAAGAATGGGTAGTAAGAAAATGTTTCTCTGGGGCACCTATTTCTTCCTACCCGGTGCTTTTCTATGTGAGGTTTAAGCTATACGCATTTTAAGTTCAGGTGTTGTTAAGCTCTGTTTCACCTCCATTTCACAAGCAAAAAGCCTGTAGGAACTCTGGGATTTGTGTTCAAGTTGCTTTTCTATCATTGTTCCTCTAATCTGATCTTATTTAGCATCTGCCATGTGTAGAAGTGAAGGTTAGTTGTTTTGGTTTTTTTTCCTGAATTGTGTAGTAAGCTGTTGTTGTACAGCTACTCAAAGTAGCATTTAGGAAAAAAAACAAAAACAACTTTCTCTTGGTCCTGTATTGGATTTTCTGAGTAAAAATAACACCTCATGATTTCATTGTCATTACTGTAGATTGGGGGATATACATGCTGTCAGAGCCTCCCCCTTCATACGGTTATGCATTGTTTATAAGCTGTGATGAGTTCACTGTTACTCTGTCACCTAGGCTTCATCAGAACACGTACAGTAAGGGTAGTTAAAAAGCTTCTCGATTCTGTGGGATCTCTGCAGAGGAAGGGTAATCAGGAAGGATGCAGTGTCCATCAACTCAGAGTCCCTGAAGCACTACTGGAGGAACAGGCCTTGTTCAGAAGTTGTAGCTGTTGCACTGGCCAGTCCCAAGCAGGGACTGCTGATGAACCTGAGTTAATGTTATCCTTTTGATACACCAGGTGTAAAAGTATGAAATGTGCTTAGCTTAGTCAGTAGGCTGCTAGAAGATGAATCTTTGCTGTAACTCTTCTGCAGGTAACAAATCCTGCAGCTGTGAAGGCTTTCTCATAGCTGCCGCAGAGTTAACCATCAAAATTCACTTTGACAAACTTGAAGCACCCAGAAGAGGGAACACTGCTGCTAACAGGGCAGGAAGGCACATCCTGTGAGGAGAGGCTGTGAACACTCATGTTGCCCAGCCAGGAGAAAAGGAGATCAAGAGGACCTCAGTGCTCCCTGAGGAGGGGAAGGAGTGAAGGGGAGGGCTCCACTCCTGGGAACTGATGGCAGAACAAGAACTGCACAGAGCTGCCAGAGGAAGGTCAGGCAGGGCACTGGGCAACACTTCTGAGCCATGAGGGTAGCCAGACACTACAACAGGTTTCACAGAGAGTAGGCTGATGCCCCGTGCCTGTCAGAGCTCAATAGACATTGAACAATGCCCTCAATAATGTGTTTGACCTTTTGGGTAGTTTTGAAGTGGTCAGGCAGTTGGACTCAATCCTTGAAGGGCTCTTCTAATTGAACTGCTTTTATCATTATTTTCTCCATCATGGAGAAGTGCCAGAGGCAATCAGACAGACTTAACCACCTCTTCCTAGCCACTTCCTAGTGTCCAGCTCCTTCCACAATAAGGTCTGGATCCATTCCACTGACACCAAACTCTAAACTGGTGTTTCCATATCAGAAGCATTACTCACCTCAGCTCCTCCTCTTATAGATGCCTGTACTAGGTAAATTTATGCCCCAACTAATGGGTGAGACAGAACTGCACTAATGGTGCTATTTTGTAACCCCAAGAAATTCAAACAGCCTTCACCAAACATCTGAGAAATTTAACACCTTTAGTAAGCACACTAACAATACAGACATGCTGCAATAGCAACAGTCTGAACAGGAACTCATGTGAGGTATGAGATTACACGTCACTGCTTCTGCAGTAGGATGAAGCATTATCACCTGGTTGGCTATGGCAGATCAACACTCACTCTGCTTTGAGGGAATACTGAAACCTGGAGAAAAAAAAAAAAAAAGGAAATTTTCTGTATGCAGGAGGAAAGAAGAAAAATATTAAAGAAATACCTAAATGCTTAGATAAACCTAAAAATAATAGATGAGTGAGCTGAGTTTTTATATGACAAAGAGATATGCAAATCAGAAGTTATAACTGAAAACCTTCAGGTAAAAATTCCTGACATTTTTCAGAATAAAGTAGTGTGGGTCCAAAGGAAAAAACATGCAGTAAGAAGTTTAGTAATTATCTAAGTTACAGTCATGACACCACTAAGAAAACTTAAAGCAGCAATCATGTCTTTGCTAATATAAAAAAAAAAATTAAAAAAGGCCAAAAACTGCTTTCCGCTAATTAATAAATCCAAACTATTTTGAGAGTAATTCTATGACCTTCCCACACAGTTGTTCGGATTATTTTCCACTTTCATACAGTTCATTAATTTTATCCTCTCCCAACATAACTGTATTAATAACTTTTTCATCATATATCATTGAAAGAGAGAAGAATGCAGGTCAGTTTTCCAGAGTGAACCATTGCAGAGAACTTAGCATTGCTGCAGAGTAATCATCTACTGTTTGTATTATGAAACAGATTAAACATGTAAAGTTTTTTTTTGGGGGGGGCATTACTTTTACCCAATTGTTGGTAAGACCTAAAATACTTCACAACATATCAGTTCACTAGATTCCTGAATATATCATTAGCTATACAGTTACAAAACCATACTAAAAGCACTGAAGAGGTAATAAGACTGCTCCATGCTAATCTACAGAAAAACCATACAAAAGTAGTCTAACAACCTCAAATGTAAGCATCTTCATTTTGAAAGGCAAGCTAACGTATCAAAAACAAAGGAAATGACCAGTAACAGTAATAAATTAATAAACTTTTCACATTAAACTGCAATTGGTTTGTCAGCATCTTTAAAAAAGTAAGACACAGATGGGTCCACATATAGACTCTTGAGTAACACATGAGAGAGAAAGAGGAAAGAAAGCTTTTCCTTTTCTCCAGAAAAGATCATCACGCATTCCCCCTCCTCCCCCCCCCCCCCAATACAGCAGCAGAAACAGCAAAGGTCTCAGCCATGAAGTCCACCATATCCTTTTTGTTGCTCTAAGCTTCTATGTGTAGCATTACTGTAAAACTGTCAGGTTGAATCCTTATCATACGCTGCAGGACCATACTCTGCTCATGAGGTGTCACTTCAATTGGCCAGCCAACAATCAGGCTGACTGTGCACACATGATGTAGCCTCAAGCAACCAAACTCACCACAACCATTTGCATGAAATAAATACCAGAAAGAAAGGGGAGGATTTTTTCCCCCCTCAAATGAGGCAAGTTATGCTTTTCATGTTTCTACTGAAAGAAAACAAATCTTTAACTCCTCATAACTATATAATTTCACATAGTGGTATTAAAGACTAACACAAGCAATATTTACTTTAATGTGGAATTGTATCACGTTCCTTTTTCTCAACACCACACAAGTTACTATGTGAGAATTGGCACGTAGTTTTTAGAACATCTGCAGCAACAAAGGATAACAGATCAATTCAATGAACAACAAAAAAAAAACCATTAAACAGAATGAGTAAAGCACATTCCTGTGCAACTGAGGTAGTTCTTAGTTCACAAAATCTTTTATCAGTATAAGCATTGATTCAATTTTTTTTTTCTTCTTGATAGAGAATAAGCAGGTAACCTTGCAAACTGACTTATAGCTGCAACTCCAGTGCCATCTTAGAAGCACATGAAGATGAAGCAAGGAGGCACAGACAATACAGCTTCCAGCCCGTATGAGGATTTCAGCAGGCTCTGGAAATCAACAGATGTGGTCATCCCACTGTAGATCTTCAGTAATGAATACCGTTATACCACAAAAAATAAGAAGCCAAAAGCTATACTGCTTCTAACAGGTATTTAACAGAGCATAAATACAGTTTAAAACCCATTTCGGGAGCCTTTATCTTAGAACTGAAGTTCAAATGGTTAGGCAGCTAGCCAAGGCTTTAAAGGAATCAGGAGACTTCATGTGAGTGAAGACATACTATTTGATGTGCACCAACTCCTTCCCTTTAAAATTGTAGTGACCAGTACCTCAACTATTAGTGTAAGAAATACTTCACCAAGACCAAGAGATACCCCAACAGAATATCCAAAAACTTCACAAATAATAGAAGTATGCAATTGTTTACACAACACAACTAAAAGTCATCAACTATCCATCAGCAAGCTTTTGGCATAAAATAACTGACCACAGATGCGTAAAACTAAATCAGCTGCTGCATAATTGCTTATCAATCTTCAGATCTGAATTTGTATTTAAAAACATTTAATTTGTTCTTCAAGTTGAAATTTGAAACTAGCAGCACACACATGGTGCTCAAGTTATGACCAGCAAAAAGTTTTCGCTAAGCCAGGGCAACTAATCCAGCCACAGCCCACAGGATGTACACAATGGGTCCACTCCCACAACAAAGTTCTGACCTACTCAAGACAAAAAGTGAACTGCAATACATCCTGATATAAAGTTTAAAGTACTCAGACAAGAGTTCTAGATCACAGAACTGCTTCAGAACTCTTGCACAACTCTCATTAACAATGGCAGCCCTTGAGCAAAAGGTTCGATCCCAAAAGTAAAAGGATAGAAGTCTATCTGCAAGCTGCACCTGAGGCAGCAGTGTGAGAAGCTTAAATTACAAACTCAAACCTCCCTGTGAGCACTAGCTTCTATAATTCCAGACAAAACAAGACATAGCATTCTGCAAGTCTTCAGGCTAATTCAGCACCAGAGCTGCTTGTGCACTAAACTGACAATCATCTTCTCAATCAGAGCGGCAGGAACATCGTTTCAGTTTTGCTACCTTCATTTCCCATCTTGCTATATTCAATTGCCAGTTCAGTGAAAGTAGAAGCCACAAAAAAGTTGAAATAAGAATAAAAAGTGGCTAAAAAGTAGCAGTGTATTTAATCTTCTAGCTTAAATATATATGTATACTTGATTCCTGCCACTTCTAAAATCATGGAAATTGTTAACAGAACTAGTGACAACAGAACTTACACAGCTATGGAATTTGGCTGCTATCTGCTTAGACTACCAGCTGTAACATGCACAAAGTCTTCTCATCACTTCAGCTTCTTTTTCATTCAATATCACTCACTTCAAAGATGAGTGGAGAGGTGTTTGTAATAAACTGTGCTTTTGGACTTTTCACTCATTTCTATCTCAGCAGAGTCTGAAGAGATTAGGTTAAAAGGTTATTCATCCTTTTGTAATATAAAAGCCTAAATTTTAAACTTACGCTAAGGTACTCTGCATACAGATTTAAATGGTAAATTATCTGTCTTGTTTACTACAAACCATGTAGCTTGAAATAGATAGGTAACATCTCTACAACAAACAACTTAGGCTATGATTTTAACACAGCTTTCATATTTTATAACGATCTCCAATTCTTAAAACTGCTCATTTTAATTTGCAGTGTAACGTAAGAAGACTGAGGCAAGACAACCACATTTCAGGAAAGATGCTGCTTTTTAAAAAACAGAATTTAATCTAGGATTTCTTAAAAAAATATATATTTAGGAATAAATAATATGCTACTTGGTCTGCCACACTGAACAGACCACTGAAACCTCCCCATTCAAATAACTACAGATGTGGAGGGAGGTTATCTTGGATTTTAATTCAGAAGTTTGGTTTTATATACTCCTTAAGCAAGTTTCAAACTGTTATTTGCATCATGCCACTAACGCATATGAACAGTTTTCTGCTGCATGAGTTTTGTTCACATTTTTAGAGAAAACTGACTCGACAACCTTTAGTACAAGTTCTTGCCAACTCAGATAAACTTGCTCTGCTTTTTCTATGCAGAAGAAAAAACATTTTCACTTAACTCATTTGGTTTTCATAGGAACATAAACCCTAAATAACATCTATTCAAACCTTACAAAGACCCAGCAACAACAATGAAACCTCTTACAGAAGCACAAGACAGTGATCTAAAAACTGCTGTCAACATTCACCAAGCACTCTGGATTACTGTGTCAACACAAAATCCATAATCTGCTGGAAGCAGATTATGCAGCTCTGGTTTTCTATTGCAGACAGATCAAATCAGTTCAATTGAATGCAAATAAAAACAATCAATCTTTGCTGTTCAATAATTAGCTACCGTGGTTTATTTTAATTTACTTGTATAGCATAGACTTATAAGATCTACACAAAGGGCCTCCGCTCCAATTCTGATATAAAACAACTTCAGTTGAGACAAATTAGAATTATGGTTGAAAGGTTTATTTGTCCAGGTTCATACAGACTCCTGTAGAATTAAATGCTGGCTAATGAAGAACAATGGAACTTCTACATTTGAAAGTATTGGCACATGACCTGTTTTTTCCTTTAAAAGAGAAGAAAGTACATTAATTTCAGTACAACACAATCTTAATAAGGAAAAAGCATTTCTGCAGTTAAATATATCCAGAACACTCTAACACTTAATGAAATTATTAAAATGTAATTATTAAAATTACTAAACTGCCAAAATGTACTTCTGCAGAACCAGATAAAAATATATAAATAAAATATAAATTTAGTAAAATATACAAACAACAATATTAAAAAGTGCCTTTAATCGAGAGTTTCTCTTGCAATAAATGTGACCTCTGATGTTATGGTTGGACTAGATGATCTTGTAGGTCCTTTCCAACCTAATGAATCTATGAATCTCTGTCAGCTTCAAAGTGCGACAGCTTAGTGAAAATAGCACTGAAATAAAAAATGATAACAAAGGGCAGAATTAAATGACTAGGTTATGCAACTTCACTCTAAAACTCACCTTAACTAGGTAAAGTTCTTAAACAGATGCTTGATTAAGCACCAGGCTAACACTTGTGATTACTTCCTCAAGTGATTAAAATTAGGCGTTTGATTAGGTAGCCTATTTAATCAAAGACTAAGTGCTTCAGTACACAAAATACTAACTGTTATTTACATTTTTCTACAAATTAAATGAAATTATCACTTGGTTTCTTGAAGAGCACATTATTCAGTATAGAGCCTGCAGAAATTGATGAATTGATTAAAAAAAAAAACAGAAGAGTTCCTCTGGCACGCTCTCCTAAATTCAAATTCTGTGTTTGAGTCAACTTCGTATAGTCACAAATAATACAGCTGAAAAGAAGTTTCTTTAAGAAATCTTTCATGCATTTCTTCTCCACCTCTCAAATTTGAAGTGAATATAACCATACACAATAAATTAATTTCAGTTTTGCTTGAAGAGCATGAACATCTCTAAGACAAAGCAGTGGGTCTAAGCAGGATTTTTACTTCCTAGATCCTCCCTTCTAGGACATGCCTCTGATCTCTAGTGCTCAACACTCATTCTTCCTCTGCCACTTCTCTACAAGACAAATCTGTGCAGTATCTTAAAAAACAAAACAAAACAAAATCCCTCATGATACACCTTTCCTATCCAGTCACTCCTCTTCCTCCCGTCCATGCTTCAGTACTTTCAAACTGCTGTTTTTCAGTTCTCCAGCTCCACCCTCAGAACTCTGATTTTATTTCTGTACTTTCTACAACACAGCTCCTGTTTTTAAGAACAGTCTTTCTTTAGGCTCAGGACTACTACAGCCAACCAACAGCCAGCCTTCCTCTTGGAGGCAGCTAGCTTTGCTGCTCTTGCCCTGCTCATCTTTCACAACCTCAAGTCCCTAGGTTCTCTTCCTGCTTCTCCAGGCACCTCTTTCAAAGGATGTCCCCTCTGTAAAATAGTAAGTCTAAAAATATCCCTTCTCTGCGTTTTTTTTTTCCCAGTTTTATTTGCCTCTTATTATCACAACATCAACTCCTACTTCCATGTGGTGCCCTCATTTCTTGCCAACTTGTTCAGATTTCAGATGCTTATACTCTAACACCCCTCCATTTTGGAAGTGCCATCCAAAATCCAGGAAGAAAACTCTCTGACTACTGTGTTCTGTTAAAAAAGCTGACATTATTGCTCACAATACGTATCAGGTGACTTGATAAAACAACCATGTGCTCTTGAAGTTCTACACTTAAACATTTAAGACAGGCACAGGCAATACACTGGCATACATGTTCATTCTCTTCCAAGAAGTCCTTAATATATGCCAGTGTCCTTCTAGGCATGTGTGACTGCACCTAAGGTAGTCTTACAGTCACTTGCTCTGTCTCCTTTATTTCTCCATCAGCTTAATCACAATGACTTTTGGCTGACTTTCAGTTGGTTTTCCCCGATTTATCATATTTCCATTGATCGTTATGCCTCAATGAGCACCTTTCTATCTCGGTGCACTATAACCCAGAAAATATACATGAAATCCAAAGAAAAAGTCCACGCACCCAACAGATGCAAAGATACAAGTAGCCTACCGTGACTCCAGTGCTCCTGCAAAGCAGAGTTGTTGAGGAAAAAAAAACCAAACAAACAAGGCTGCTCACACACTAAGCAAAGCTAGACTTTAAAGTTCTAGAACACGCACCCATTAATGCCTTTTGCTAAACTAACATATTAGCCCTTAAACTAGTATACTGATCCTTACAGGCTGTATCAGAAGGGCTGGTTTAGCAATCTCATATGCAAAGATGATATCAATGAAGCAAGCTCTCCTCTTGACCACACTCAGAAAGAACACCAAATACAATTAGACAGCTGATGGGCTTCCAAACCCAATACAACTAACTCAGAGGTGAGAATGGTACTGCAGAAACCCTATGTATGCACCTGTTTTTATTCTGAAAACTTTGAATTGTGGTGCAGACGACAAAGCTGTGAAGATTAGGTCAGCTTCATGTTGTCCAGTCTGAGTTACTGCTCATCAGCTAACAACAGCAACTCTATGGGTGCTTCGAGAATATTCCAGAGGAAAACTCAAACAGGATGGTGACTGTAGATACTAATGGTGAACAGCAATTCATCAACTCCTCCACAACAGAGGAGGGATTAAAAAAGCTGCATGAGCTACTACAATGTCACGTGAAATCCAAGGATGCTGTCACTTTCAGCAGAAAAGCTGCATGAAAGGCAAATAAGTAGCATTCGACTTCCTGCTTTTTTATTATTATTATTTACTTATTGTCTGTGAGTAGAAGGGGACTTCCCTCTTCCACCCCATCTTCAAAAGTCATTTGGATGAAGAGATCCGTCTGGAGAGAAGTATTTGCTTGTTTTCTTGGGTGAACCAAACAAAAATGCAGAAGAAAACGGTTAGAAATAACACGGGAACTTCCTATGAGCAGAAAGAATTCCAGGATGTGAACGAGGTAAATCTGATATACAGACCTAAAACCTCCTCAGAAATCAAGATGGAATTGAGACTTTTCAGAGTCTGACTATATAGTAAATGGGCCATATTACTGTAAATTGAGGTTCATAACCTGCAAATTGGCACTGCAGGAAGTACAACACATTTGGAACACTAAGAACTTAAACCTTAGTGTACCTTAAGACCTTTAATTTATTTTTATTTCCAGAAAGGAAATGGGCAGATGTCTCTAACCATTATTACTACTACCTTCAAAAGATTACAGACAGCTAAAAATATGGTGTTGGATAAGAATGAATTCTGAATTTTCACCGGCTTTTGTGATTCTTGCAGTGTATTCCACAGCAAGAAGTTCTTTCAGCTGTACACAGATGTTACCTTGCCACTACAAAACAATAGTGCACATCACTTACCAAACTGCATGGAATTAAAGAAAACCAGAAGGCAAAGACGACTAGAAAGACAATAAAGCTATTTCTCAAGAGAAAAATAGCATAAAATTCAGGTGACATGAATATACAGACACTTGAACAACATTCAAGCTAGGACTTTCAGCCACACACATGAGAAGAAGTCATTTCTGAACAACAAGCTAAGCCCAATAATTTTGTGAAGAGATGTGTAAAGTTACCATCAAAGGCCAAAGACAACATGCTGGCAAATACAATGGTAGGCAAAAGCACTTTCATATTTCCCTAGAAAATAGCACCCATGCTTCCTTGCCTGTACAAAGACCACACAGTAGACTATCCAAACTCTAATTCAACTAACAGCTGGATTCACTGATACGTTTGCTTTCATCACACCTTCGAACATCTTCAAAAGGATGGAAAAACGGCACATACAAATTAAAAATAAAAGTAAAATTCGTCCTCTGAAAAATAAGCATTCAAGAAACAAATGTAAATTAGTATCAGTGTGATTAAGAAGCTAGCAAGCAGACATCTTCTAAGCTGTTCCAGCTAGAAGTAAAAAATAAGGAGTGAGGTCCAGTATTTCTTGTTTATGTAAAAGCCCTATTCCTAGAATAAAGGAAGACAAAACCATCAAAACAGTACTATTCCATCACTCAAAGCCTTCATAAATCTGTTTAGATATCAACTGCTTGCACTTCACTTCTCTAAGCTTTCCAATGAGACCAAACAAATGACAGTGCACAGTCTTACTTCGCTTTCCTGTCCATACCTATTGCTATCAAAATTAATATTTAGCAAACTCCTCACCACATAGTTCACATTCCTTAGCATCTGTTTGCCTTTGCTTCCAGCAGACTCATACTTGCAGCTGGTTCATTCTGATTCCCTGAAATTGCCTGTGTATAACCACTCCTGAATCAGTTCAGCCTGACAGAGCTGTAATATCAAATATTTGTTAACGCGAATTCACTAGCTACTGGTAAACAAGTTACCACAGGACTGGAGATCTAAATCCAAGAACGCCTGAAATACAGAAAGGAATGCACATACAACCTCCTCCCTTGAGCCATCCTGTTTGTACATCCATCATCAACCATTCTTCCATAAAACATACTTCCAAGAACGTAAGATGCTTTTGGGAACATACTGCATTTTCTCTGTATCTCACAGTAATACGTGCCATATTACTAAATCACATCTTTCAGAACCTCACATCTTTCAGAACCAAGGCTACCCAGTTATGGATGTACTTGAATTTTCGAAAGCATGCCTTAAGCCCTCATCTAAGAAGCAAAAATAGTAACTGTCTTTTCTATAGAGATATAGACATTAACTCTTTCTATAGCATTTTGAACAAAGATCAGTTAATCATCATTAAGTTGAATGCACTTGCGACAGAAGTTTTGCTGTTACTGGTACTGCTAACAACCCCAGGTATTTCATTATTATCAATCCACAAATCACTCAAGTTCACCAAGATGAATTTTGATGTTTAACTCTGCAGCAGCTATGAGAAAGCCTTCACAGCTGCAGGATTTGTTACCTGCAGAAAAGTTACAGCAAAGATTCATCTTCTAGCAGCCTACTGACTAAGCTAAGCACATTTCATACTTTTACACCTGGTGTATCAAAAGGATAACATTAACTCAGGCTGATGCAGTATTATATTCTCTCCAAAGTTCATCAGCAGTCCCTGCTTGGGACTGGCCAGCGCAACAGCTACAACTTCTGAACAAGGTCTGTTCCTCCAGTAGTGCTTCAGGGACACTGCATCCCTCCTGATTATCCTTCCTCTGCAGAAATCCCACAAAACTGAGAAGCTTTTTAACTATCCTTACTGTACGTGTTTTGATGAAGCCTAGGTGACAGAGTAACAGTGAACTCATCAGAGCTTATAAACAATGCCTAGCCATAAGAAGGGGGAGGCTCTGACAACATGTATATCCCCCAATCTACAGTACTAACAATAAAATCATGAGGTGTTATTTTTACTCAGAAAATCCAATGCAGGACCAGGAAAAAAAAAAATCAAAAACCTAAATGCTACTTTGAGTAGCTGTACAACCACAGCTTACTACGCAATTCAGAAAAAAAAAATGAACCTTTCCTTGAGTTGCAAATCTCTAATTGTTTAAATATATGGAGGTATATCCTTTACAACACTGGACTTTCCAGCTAACTTTGAAAACAAACCAAAGAGATATGTTAATTCCGGTAATTCTTACTAAGTTTTAGTAAGATTTTAGGGAAGGCTTCAAACCTTACTAATTTTTTGAGGAAGAATTTTTACATATTTTAGGGAGCCATTTTAAAGAATCTTTGAAATCTCCGGCTCACTGATCACCAGCTAAATTTGTAACGATTAAGTAAATACAAACTGTCACATTCCATTGACTTAGCTACCTGCTTTCCCCTCACCAACGAAAAAAGTCAGCAGTAGCAAAAAAATAAAACCAAAACCAAATAATAACCGTTAGGATGACGGGTAACAGCTATCGTGACAACATACACTTAAACAAAAATGCAGTAAGGGAAATGATATTAAAGCAGGCTTTTGCACTCAAGATTGCTTACACAGGGAACAGAAGCCTGGGAGGAAAACTGAAGTTGACTTAATTTAAAAAATATATATATACCCAATATTCATTGAATGGTACAAATTAGAGATACTGATAAATCAAGCCTCAGACATAAGAACATAAAGAAGTAAAGGGCTTCTCAGTGAAAAAACTGCAGTGGAATCCCATGTTAATTACTAGTCACTCACAGCAGCAGAGAATGATTCTGAAACGTTCACTTCTACACATGGCAGACTCTTAGTAAGATCAGATTAGAGGAACAAGGATAGAAAAACTTGAACACAAATCCCAGAGTTCCTACAGGCTTTTTGCTTGTGAAATGGAGATGAAACAGAGCTTAACAACACCTGAACTTAAAATGCGTATAGCTTAAACCTTACATAGAAAAGCACCGGGGTAGGAAGAAATAGGTGCCCCAGAGAAACATTTTCTTACTACCCATTCTTAAGACAAAAGGTGAGAAAGTAACAATGTTTTAAGACTGGCAAGTTTCAATTGAAGAAGAAAGATGGTGGTATGTTTAAAGAACCAAAGAGAAGATGCATGAAGTTCCCATAGGGAAGAGTGAAGAAGAGGTGAGACCACAGTCACTCATCTGTGGCAGCTTCCTACAGGACTTGAATGCAACACAGCACCAATTTTACTACACCAAGTGCTATGACATCATGATAACTCCCCTTAAAAACTGCTGTTACACACCGGATAGTGTCCAGTAGTACTGCCCAGTACCCGCAAATAAGCAGAATAACAAGTAGGAGAAGTTTCTTCCCCTCACTTGCACACACGCAAAGACAGAACAAGAGGGAACATCTTCAAGTTGCACCAGGAGACGTTCAAGTTATTTATTAGGAAAAATTAATTCCCAGGAAGAGTGGCAAGGCATTGGCACAGACTGTCTAGAGAAGTAGTGGACTCTCTGTCTTTGGAGGCATACAGGAAATATACAAATGCAGCACTGATGGATGCAGATAGTGGGTATGGTGGGGGTGGGTTAGCGGTCTTTTCCAGCCTTAATGATTCTATGAATACGGAACCAAGCATCACTGGACTGTGCCCCCACATGACAGACCAGCTTCTCAAATGTCTCCTTTTTAGTAATACAAACCAATGACCGATCGGAGATTACTCTTTTATTTTGTTCTCTAACTAGAGCATTAACTCAGATACAAAACCAGTGAGTTGACACATTTTGTTTTCCATTAACAGAAGTAAAACCCTTTGCTCTAACCCGAGCTCCCAGAATAACCCGCTTTCACATGCTGGATTTAACACTCCATAAACAGGATCACAATGCTACACTAACAAACACCTTGGGCAAGAAGCTCCTTCTTGTCTGATAACAGAAGAATAAACACTGTCTTAAAATAAAATGCTTAAAGCCCACGTATCACGTGTATGAAAAGAGAGCGCATGCATGTGCACCCCCATACGTAATTCACACACGCACAGACACAGCCATCTTTTGTGGAAGGCATCTATTGTAACGCGGTCATTTTCACCTTCAAACACACAGATAGCAGACCTCACATACGTGCGTGCCTAAATACGCAAATACCAGCGGTACAATAGACGCCCTTCCACTAAAGATGGCTGGCTCCATCCAACGTAGACGGGATGAAAGAATCAGGGCCGCTTCCCCCACAACTCGCTCAGAACTTGGCGCCGGGCGGCTCGCCCCCCGCGGGGCTCAGCGCTGCCCACAACGAGGGGCACCCGCTCCCGCCGAGGGGAAGGCGCGTACCGCCCGGCCGAGCAGCCCCCGCCCCGCTCCCGGGCCTCAGCCTCCTCCGCGGCGCTGGAAGGCTCCGGCGGACACCTGGAGCGGGGCTCCGCGGCACGCCCACCCGCCCCCGGCTGGCCGTACGCCCCGCAGGGCCGGGCCTCTCTCGCTCCCCCCTCCCCGCGGCCTCCGAGCGCGCCCACCCGCGCCCCCGGACGGGCACCCGGGCTGTGGGGGGGCTCCGGCAGGTTGGCCCTTGAGCTGCAGCCTCACCTCAGAACCAGGCGGCCGCCCGCGAGACAGCAGGAGAAAAGAGAACGCGGCCAACCGATGAGCGGCGGAGGCAGCGCCCCAGCAGCCTTACCGGCTCACCTCCTGCGTACCCCGCTCCCGCTGCCCGGCGCCTGATATCATCCCTCCGCCGCTCCCCGCCCCTCGTCGTGACGCACTCCCGCTGCTACGCTCCCGCTATGGCGGCCCCCGGCGTACCTGCTCCAAGCGCGGGGAGCCGCCGCACAAAGGAGGTCGGGGTGGAAGCGGCGCGGCCGTGCGTGGGCTCCCGGCCTCGAGAGGAGCGTGGGGGCATCTCTTCCGTGGGCACTGTGAGGGCAGAGGTGTCTCCTGAAGCCCCTGCAGGTGGACCAAGGTCTATGCTACCTTATTTTCTCCCTCCTGATTAGTAACTGCTTGTATTTTGCTCTTCCCGGTTGAAGAAGGGCAGAAAAAGATTTTCACGCGGTGTTACACAGTGATGAGGGTTTTGCCATGATGTACTGTAAGAAATGGTGTAAGACAAGATGACAATTTAACCCAGCCTCCTGCCTTTTTTTTTTATGATATATATGTATTCAAGATAAATTAATAAAGCAACTCCTGGGCCTTTCAGGTGGAAAATTCTCCATCCATCTTTTATCACGTTGATTTGCTAGATAGTGTGGTGTTGCAAAGGAAGCCTTAGCAATACATGATGTAATAAAATATTTTCCTCCCTACTTGCTTAGGGTATGGATGTGCTGTTAAACATTTTTTTTTTTTTTTAAAGACATCTTGCAATAAATGACTGCCCTCACGTGTCACCTCCACTAATGTTCAGAAATAGATCTGCATTTCATTTATTTTTTGTTGTTACTGTTTCTTTCATCTTTTATGTCTCTGTGTGAAATTCACAAAGAAAAGCCCGCATTTTTCTTTCTCTCTAACCTAACTTGCTGTCATAGTAATCAGGGTCAGGATGGTATTCCTGGTCCCCCAGGAAAGTAATCAGTACTGGAACGCAGCTCCTTTTAGCACCTCGACTGCCAGTGCTGAACTGGATGTTTAAAGGAAAGGTTCCCTCCACCCATCATGTTATATTGTGTTATATTGTGTTATTTTGCATTCCGATATCTTAGTTTAGTAAGTTAGCTTTCCTCCCCAGTTTGTTTCCGCTGTTTTATTTTTAGGCCCATCTCCCATTTCCTTTTTTCCCTTTCCTGGTGCATAGGCTCATGGGTCCCCCTACCCCATTCATCACAGAACTGGGATGGACCAGCCTGTAAACCACTGACACATGGTGGGGTTTAAAACACAACTGGCAAAGAATGCCAGGTTATGGCCACTGCTTTGTCATATCCAAATCTCACTGCGTGTTTGTCTTTCCATTTCTCCTCTCTTATGTCATGCTTTCCTTGCATGTTGAGCCTTCTAGATGGACTAATGACACTCATGTCATGCACTATATGCAATGGGGAATCTCACAGATTACACTCTGTAGAACTGAAGTGATAGTTATTTGGGGTTACTATGGTTGTTTATACAGTAAAATTAGGTACTGTCACAGCCCTTAGTAGCACACAGGAAAAGGATGTGCTCTCAGAAATAAATATTTTCATAAAATCTTTGCATTAAAGAGATAAGGCACAAGTGGAATATCTGGCATCTCACCCTGTAATTTCACGTGTTCTTTCCCCGGACTAGTAGAGCAACTGATGCTTTCAAGAGATGTCGTGCTCAAAGGAACCGTAATAAATTTCCTAGCTCATCTTGCAGTGAGGCAAGACCAAGACTAGGAGACATTTGTCTAAGTTGTCGTTTTTTAATCTCCACTGAATGAGATGCCCTTAGCCTGCCCAGGTAGACTCCTGTGTTAAAAATCTTACCAATTAGAACAAAACAAAACAAACAAACAAAAAAGAATTTAAAAAAAATGTAACTAGTTGTTGTGGTGCTGTATTTGTGAAAATCATCTGCTGAATGACCTAACGAAGCTTTCCAGGGTAATATGCTGCAATAGAAATGTACCTGTTGGCAGATGTTATAGCTAGGGATTCCCAAGTCAATCACTTGAGAAAATGAAGGATTTTAACAGCTGAAACACTGGGGTGTGCCAGTGAAAGGGTCTGACATGGAAAGTACTGGTGTCAGATGTCAAGCAAGCGTGTTAAAGTGCACAGGTAGGCCAGCAAGATTCAGCAGACATGAAGGACTTATTAGTTCATTACTAATGAATCAGCCTAACCCATGTGGAAAAATAAGGACAATCTTTTTGCGAGATTTATGTAACAAGACCCAAACAAAACAAACCAAGCATACATAACATGCAAAATCACAGCTACTGACCATCTTGCTGTATTTCTATCTTTTCACTCCTAGATAAGGGAAATCTTAAAAGTAGGGGTGTTACAAAAATAAATGTACAGGAAAAAAAAAATAGTGGAAAGAATGTGTATCTTGTAATTCTCATTCTTGACAGTGTTTAAGAGCACTTAACAGCTCTGTCCAGTGCATCTGCATTCCAGCTTCCTCCTTTTTTACTTACCCCACCAGTCTCCACATTAGGGACAAATACAGCCTTCACATCCTTTGCAGGACCATGTTCAATCCAGTAAGTGATGTCATCTCAGCATCTTCGTTTGTGAGTTACTTGATCTACCCAAATGACTTATTATCAAAATGTTGTGTTTCAAAATCTTGTGAGAATTTTTTTTTTCCTTCTTATATTCTGGTATTATTGGTAGAAACATAGAAGCCTCCATTTCTGGTCAGCTTAGTCCACTTGCAAAATGATTTTTCTGTATCATAAGAAGTTTCATTATCCAGCAGTATGTAACAGAATTCATATGTCCTAAGTGAACATCTCTATTTCAATTTCTAATTTCATAGCCTGAAATCATACCCCAATTCCTCCAAATAGTGTAGGAGTTTTCCCACTCAGAATATAAACTGCCCAGCCCCTGTTCCCTGAAATACTCCAGAGCTATACTGTTTTCTGGTAAGAAACATTTTGGTGTGGTATTTTTGGTAAGTTTTACCAGGAGATGAAGTTTTTGTTCATCTTTGTTCATCTCCGTCTTCCATTTCTTAATAAAAATCTCCATACATCTTAAGAACAGAGTGGCTATCAGTAGACAAACCACTGGGGCTAAAGATGAACCAAGTGGAGATCTTTCTCCTGTAAAAAGCAGGAAGATAAGAATGAATCTGGATAATTACTCAGTTATGTTATTTTGAGGAGTCATATCACATAGCTGGTTACCTTTTTACCTCATACAGGTGATTGTAAGACATGTGCAGACCTCTTCTCACACTGTGCAGATATTGCAGTCAGAGGTGTGTTGTCCACTCAGGTAGACATAGTGGTGTGCACAGTGAGCAGACTTTAACCATGTCAGCTTTACTCTTCATTATGAAAAGGCGTAAGTAACACAGAGAACTGTCAGTGTGTTTGGAGATGCCAAGGGGAAAATTTAGGTTTAGAAATTGCTCTGAATCACAGAGCAACCCAAGAGAGAACACTTCACAAAGGTTGAAAAGCAGCTCTACGGAGTTCTAAAACTGCCTAAATCATCTTGATCAAATATATAGATTCTTCACTCTTAAACACCCTCCACACCCACCAGTACTAGCATTGCCTGCCATCAGTATTCTGGCCTCTGCAGGATGCATTTCCCCTGCTCCCATTTCCCTATACAATGCCCTTACTATGCAGTTAATTAGAAACCTGGCCCTGTGGCCTCTGTCCTCTTTCTGGCCCCATGACTTACTGCTCCTGCCAGTCTCAAGGCTTAAGGCCCTTCACAGCTTTACTGTTGTGAGATGAAACATCATAACAACCCCATTCACTCAGGGTAGAAATACTCAGCCACGCGTTGGCTAGCTTCAGACTTTGAGTGTTAGGTAGAGTCTTTACAAGGGCACACACGGGAAGAAAGAGGGGAAAGACACAGACAACGAAGTTTACAGTTAAATTCCACTACATTTGCAAGAAATTACTTATATAGGAAAGAACAGAAAAAGTTACTGTCATCAAGCTGGATTTATCTTAGTGTATAGTATGTTATGACAAGAACAAGTTAGCGTTAAGAAATTTGTAGTATTAGCTTACACTGTTAATTCAACAATTACCTATGAGAATGACTTTACACAGTGGTGAGTATAAGCAAATTACAAGGCAGTTAGGCCTTCCAATTGTTAAAAAATAAAAATTCAACTGCAGTTTTACTCTAACTTCTGGCAAAAATACACACATTTCTCTTGTTCTTCTCTGCAGTACAGAAAGATTTTTTCAATTAGTACCAAAGTGGCACTCAATGGTTTCCTTCAAATCCTTTCTTAAAGTCTGTGTTACCTGCAAACACTTGATAGCAGAGAGTAGATAAACAGATGCGATTGAACCAGTCCTTGTCAAGATGGTCACTGCTGTGTCACTGCTGCCTTGTACTTCTGTCAGCCTATAAGTCCATGTTTGTGTTCTTATCATGAGACTGACAGCTCTCTGAGATAAGAAACATCTTCCATTCGTGCACATGACAATTCCCTGTCAATGGCAGGATTAATGTTTTGTGACAGAGAAGAAATCGAAGCACAGTCATGGTTTTGAAATCCCACATACATGTTACCACACATAGACAGAAGTATCAAAGCCAGGAGTTCATCCCATAACTTCAACACCTCTAAAAGAAGCATAGGTTCTTTTGAGTACGGAAGGAATGTGGCTTATCCTACGTTTTTTTTTTTTTGGATTGAAAGTTCTCACTGCCTTATCTTTTCACTTGTCTAACACAGTGATTTTTAACTTGTGGGTATGCACCCCTGTGGGTTTTTGACCACTTTTCAAGGGCTTCTGAATGATAACTATGAAAGGCAATGCTGCCCTAGGGTTAATTTTACACTAAGCATACATTGCAAAACAGAGGTCTGCGATGCAGAAAAAACTGAACACAGTTGTTGCAGATGAACACATTTAGTGCCAGTGACATAGAAAATAACTTTTTTTTTCATCTAAATATACGTATGCATTTCTCACCAGAAAACACAAATTCAGTAATTATTCTGTTTAATTCTTAGCACTTTATTTATTCAGATTATTTTATTGCTTGAAAAGCAGTGATCTCATCTACTGAGAGTCACTTTCAGGAGCAAATCTGCTTTTTTACTCCCAAAATTCAGAGCAGAAATAGCATTTAAGTCTCAATGGCAGATCTCCATACATACTGTTTATTTTTATAAGCTGGTTCCCCTGGACCCCCTGGTGGAGTGGGTTTGTCTATACTGGAGGTCTGTCCCGAGCACAGGAGAGCAGTGGCATCAGCATACCCTGCTGTGTGACAATGCCTACACTCTCCCACCGGCTCCAGAGGAAACCACTGAAGAGAACAGCTGCAAGAGCATTTCCACAGTGAATGAATATAAATCACAGAATCGCGGAATCACAGAGTGTCAAGTTTTTGTTTCTTTCTGTCGTTACTGAAGAGCATTTTGTGTGAAGAAGAGGAGGGAATATTTTGGAAGGAGGTGAAACTGTTATAGGTGTGAAGAGAACGACACACACTGATCGCTGCCAATAGCAAGGAATTTATTGAGTAAGCAATAAGCGAGCAAAACAGAGCTGGACAGCCGGGAGTCTCCACTCCCCCAGTGGCACGCAGCGGGGGCCTCCCAACCCCTCTTTTTATTGTCTCTTATTTTTTTTGCAGTTTCTTAGAAGGTCACTGCTATCTGTTGTTCATTGTCCAGGTCCTTAGAACTAAGCACTGTGGCTCCAGTTTGCACAAACTACAGAGTTTTTAGACAAAACATTTATATATATATATTTTGAGACTTCTACAAACTACATAGTTCTCAGGAAAAAACACTGAAAAACACTGACACATCTGTCTCCAGTCGGTTTGATTAACAAGTACAGAACTCATTTTTATCACAGGAAGAACTTCTGAAGTTGTGCCTGGAAACCTGTGGATTCTCCATTGAAAGCATTATGAAGGGGAAGAACTTGGGTTATAACAGGTAGGGAAGAGGTGGGAAAGTCCCAGCAAAGGAGCATTGAGCCTAGAAGATCACCAGTGGACATGAAGAAAGTCACTGCAGCTCTAAAACTGGACAGGGAGTGACAAGGTCATAGAGACAAGCATATGAGACATTCGTGGGAGTATAAGGAAGTCAGAGAGACTGTTGACAACCTAGTACTGTTTTGTACAACTTTAACTCCATCTAATAGCAGCAAGTCTTCTCTGAGAAATGTAGAACCAGAAGGATTCCCAGTCCATCCCCTTGTACTAAGGGAGGACTGATCCTGGGCACAACTTTGTCAGATATTTATCTAGCCTTGCTCTTTTAACCTCCAGTGAAGATAAATACACATAATTAGCCTTTATTAAAAACAAATAATACCCATACCTTTCTTTGATGCTTAACCAGCACATCAACGTGCCAGTTTCTTTTTGTCCTTTGTCACTGTAACCATGAGCATGACTGTTCCCTTGCAGCCTAGAACATTTTCACATGCATGTACATTGTTCTCAGTAACTACCCCATGCTTTCATGCTTGTCTCAGAGGTGAAGTTTCCATTCCCTTTCTTGTTCTCTCAACACTACAGCTTGTCAGTATACTTTTAAAGTGCAGTAAACCAAGCTGGAAAAAATACTAGAAAAACTACAAGCGGGAAAATTGAGATTCCACCAGCCTGAGTAGAGCAAAATAGTGCCCACAGTCAGCATTACTTCTTTCCATACATCCTGGAAATTGAAAGAAGAGAGATCATGACTGGCCATAAAGAAACACATTTTCATGATGAAGAGAGTCAAGCTTTGGAATAGGTTGTCCAGAGAGTGTGCAGTCTCTGTGATTGAAGATTTTCATTAGCAGATTGCATAAGACCCAGAGCAACCTGAGTTGACCTCACAGGTGGACGTGTGTTGAGAATTAGGACTAGCAACCTCCAGAGGATCAACCTGAATCATTCTGCCATCTTTTGAAGAGAATTGCTTCTCTGTCGATGATGTTCTCTGCTGATCCACATTCAACTTATGAGTACTTTGAAGTCCTTTTCTAAGGACTGCTACATGCCCTTTTAGTCTCTATGTTATCAGTGTACTTTTATTTGTCTTTTCAAATAGTGATTGTACTATTTTTTTTCCCCTAAAAACAGTAAAGTGATATTCAGTGCAACTTCTCCAATTTGCTCGGCTCCTATAGAATTCTTTTATTTTCTCCCATTGAGATGTCACCGACAAATACAAAAATCATACTCTGCACTGCATTGTAAGAGTTAGCATTAAAAAAAAAAAAAAAAAAAAAAGAATACTGCTGGAGGCAAGGTAGCTCTCTCAAGAGCCCTATTTTAAGTCCCTTTCCCACTAGACAATAAATAATGCTCTTTGAGCAGAGTTTTTCTGTCGGGTGTGGGTACATTGTTCAAATTTCATACAAAACATGTTTCCACAATTTTTACAGCTTTGTCGAGTGAAACCAATTTTGCAAGTCCTTCTAAACCTTAAAAAAAATATTTTCAGACATTTCCTCTTTACCTACTATGCAGTTATTCTGTCAAAGAAGAATGATCTTTGTAGTACCTGGCAAATCTTGGCTGTGTAATTCTTTATCACTGTCTGTTTAGTAAGAAGTTGTATAAGATTTTATTCCACTAATTGGTAGCAAAGCAGGACAGAATTTACAGTTCTCCACCTCCTTTTTTAATTCTTGTTGAAAACTGGTATTCTTTTTGGAGCTTATCTTTTTCATCCTGGAATATAAATACTAACGGGTGAGAGTTTGTGTCAGTGTATGCTGCAATAATTGAGCCTCTCTAAATATTATGCTGGGGTTTTTGGTTTTTTATTATTAAAAAATTTTATTATTAAAAATTAGTTGCTGAATACTTAGTCTCTTCTGAATTTTTTATCATAATTAGCCTTATAACCTAACATGACTGTATAGACTAGACTACTTGGAAGGGTAATTCATGCCAGGTGGCCTAGTAGTCAAGGCTGGTGAGAAAGGTCACTCTGGAAGGTACCAAAGAGTCATTTTCAGTCTTGTCTGCAGTACTGTGTTATTTCACAAACGTTATCCTTCCCCCTCCTCACCTGTTTGTTCCTTTTGGGCCCCTCACTACAAGAAAGACATTGAGGCCCTGGAGCGTGTTCAGAGAAGGGCAGCAAAACTGGTGAGGGGTCTGGAGCACAAGTCTTACGAGGAGCGGCTGAGGGAGCTGGGATTGTTTAGTCTGGAGAAAAGGAGGCTCAGAGGAGACCTCATTGCACTCTACCACTTCCTGAAGGGAGGCTGTGGTGAGGAGCGGGTCGGCCTCTTCTCCCAGATAACTAATGACAGGACGAGAGAATGGCCACAAGTTGCGCCGGGGAAGATTTAGATTAGATGTGAGGAAAAATTTTTTCTCTGAAGGAGTGGTCAGGCACTGGAATGGCCTGCCTAGGGAGGTGGTTGAGGCACCGTCCCTAGCGCTGTTCAAGAAGCGTTTAGATGAGGTGCTAAGGGATCTGATTTAGCAGCTTAGTGCGTAGGGATGGTGGTAGGAGGATGGTTGGACTAGATGATCTTGTAGGTCCTTTCCAACCTAATGAATCTATGAATCTATGAATCTATTTCACCATTAACCCCGAAGAGCTGCTCTCTTCCATCTCCAAGGTTTACTGATGTTAGCTTTTTCTGAAGTGCTCTCTGCTGCTGCTATAGCTTCTGCTTATAAGAATCACTCACCAGTTTATAAGAACTTTTTCCCCAAATGCAGAGCAAGTGCTTTCAGCATTGCATTACTGGTGACTCCTTTGCAAGCCATTTGTTAAGTCACCATAACAGTCTGGAAGTGTCTGAAGTACAATGATAGATGTGTTCTCCTGAGGTACTGTATAAAGATTTCTGAGAAGTAGGAACATCTCAAAAGCAAGTCAAGTCTGTGTGTTCAGTGACATAGTTTTGAAAGTGACAGCTTAAATTCCAGTCTCAAATTGATCTTCATGTTTGCTCTCTTTAAAATACACACATCTTTACATTTCCAAATATCAGACTGAGATTTTTAGCCTCTAAAATCAAATATTCAAGATGAGGAAATGGGTAATATCCTTAGGAAAATTTCTAAGAATGTTTGTTCTGTAGTCAATATTTCACAGTCAGACAAAAAAAAAAAAAAAAAAAAACTTTCTTGATTACTAGGAGCATGTAAAGATTTACTGTCTTTAGTGTTGTTTTTTTTTTTTATTATTATTGTTTATAGTGGGTAACAGTATGTAATTAAGTATTTCTGTACATTCCTGCAGGACCAGGTCTAGGAATTAGTGACAGTTAAGTGAGAGTCTTGGCCAGTTACTGGAGGAACTCAGGTTTTGTTTATACACAGATATTTATTTCCTATCAGCAAATCTTCATATTAATCAGCCAGAATTATCACAGAATCATAGAATTATCTGTGGTATAAAATATTTTCTAGATCAAGTCCAACCTTCAGCCTGACCTACCAAGCCATCACTAAATCATGACCCTTAGTGCAAGATCCACAGCCAACACCCATTGACCCATGTTCTTTCTTTGTGCTCCTACATGACAGCCTGTGAGGCTGTCAGTACATGCTGTCTTCTGAGTTACGGTTCTGTCTTGCTCCAGTTATAGAAGGGAGAGAAGGTTCATTTACATGACAACATTAACATACAGCAGGTCAAATGTTAGCCTGACCAGTTTATTACAAATCCTAGTTGCTTAGGGATATGGGGAAGGGAAAACTGGTCATAGAAAAGAGATAGGAAATAAAAGCAAGGAGTCTTTGTAGAAGATAGAAGAGAGATAATCACCACCATGGCTCCAGTGTTGTTTGTGTGTCTCCTGATCCTAAGAACACCTCTGGTCAATGTAGGAAATGGGAGAAAGATGGTAAGCTTCACACTGTAAGCAGCAAGCAGGCTCCAGGACATTCTTTCCTAAGAGGTTTTCCTCTCTTAGGGAATTCCTCCATCAAAGGTTACTTTTCTTTGGAAGTTCTTCCAAGATTTCTTTTCTTTGCGAGTTCTTCAGAGTACTCAGTTTATCTGGGACCTTTTGTCCCCTGCTTCTCAGTTTCTTTGTTTTTAATTCTTCTTTTCTCTCCATTAGTGTGACACTCCTAGTCTTGTAGATAAACCAGCAAGGAGTGCTGCCTCCTTTGCCATGCACATACATTATTGCCTCTTGAGGTGGTCAGCTTCTTCAAGCCACTCCCTGAAAAAGACTGCTTGTCCTACTTCTGCTCATCTTTACGTTCATAAGCATGGTGGCAGCCATCACTCACCCCCCTAGATAATTTGCAGTAGTCAGTTAGTCTTATCACCAAAAATGCCTCAGAATGTGAGCTTTGAGCCAAAAAGAACCCACAGATTTGTCTTCCACAGGTTCCCCACTACTTCTTCTCACTGCTTTCAAAGGTCCAGGTGGATGGACATCTAGAAGCAGAAAATTCACTATTAAGCTGCTTTGTACAGAGGGCAAAAGGATGAGGCCATTCCTGTGACTTGTGTTTGTGTGGTCTCTTCCACCTGCATTCAGCCTTGAGACCAGCTGTGTATATGCCTATGGAATCTGTATGCTCAGCATTGCTCGTGATTGGGAATGTGGCTTCACCTTCATAGGACTACTAGATGTATTCATTTGATGACAAATTTTTGACATCAAATGTGTAGTGTGTTTATTTTATTGCAAACAAAGAATGTTTGTTTTATTTATAATAGCAAACTATCGGCTCGATCTAAGAATGTTTTGACTGGGAGAGAAGTTGGCTTTTCCTTGCTATTCAGAAAAAAAAAGTCCAAATATGGAATTTTTAATTAGAACAAATAAGTCTTAATGACTTGTATCTCTGAAAGGCTCTGACAATACCAGAAGGGGTAAAAAAAAAAAAAGAAAAAAAAGCAACCTAGAAAATTTGTATTTGCATAAATTTATTCAGCCATACTTGAGATCAAAAAGAATTGTCATAGTTTGAACAGTGCAATTGGGAACAAGCCCACAGTGCAATAATGAAGTATTGGCAAATAAGTATCTTATAATTTCAAAAGGCCCAGGAGGATCTGAGGAGAATATCCTCATTTTACCTCAGCTAGCCATGTTGCAACTGAAATGTTGTCCTAGTTCCACGGCAATTAAAGACTCCGCTCACTAGATCCAGGGATGATTTCTCCTCTTGCAACACCCCTTGTGTGCTACAATAAATGAGGAGCAAGCTGTTGTGATGTCTCTGTTGAATGTGAACTGATAGACAGTGGAATGAATGTACAACATCCTGCCTCTGATAGAGATAGGAGACCAAGCCATTGTGACTGTAGGAAGCAGTTTAGGCCAAAAAGAAACTAACAGCCTTGAACTGTAGGGTGCAATATAGCTAGGCAGAATTCAGCCATCCGAAGTGCTAGCAGAGTGGACCAGTAAAAAAACAAACAAAAACTGCTTCCCCCCCCACCTCCCGCGCACCCCCCCCCCAAAAAAAAAAAACTGTGGAGACTTCTACAGAGTTTTTTTACAGACTGAAATAAATAATTAAACAAACAAACAAACAAATAAGTAAGTAAATATTTCTAGTTTCATATTTTACATTTTTTCTAGAGGTTTCTTAAGTTTCTGAGAAGGTATATGAATGCAGTTGTAAAGCACTAGTTAAAAATTTTACATTTAATACTGTATCTAGAGCTCATCTGAAAATCACAGTGAGTTGTCTAAAGAGACTAATTAGAGAAGATAATTACTGGTATCTTAACTAGGATAAAGTATGTTACAAAACAGATCACTACCACTTCATAAATGACAAGCTCTGTGATACCTTTAAGTTATAAAGTTAAGTGTTAATGAAAATTAATTCTCAAAATCAAAATTAATGGTCATATTCAGAACAAGAAGTGTAAGAATTAATACAAAATATTACTCTTATGTAATTTCATATCCAAACATGCTCTTTTAATGTAGATCAGTGTTATGCTAATTGGAATTTACAGATAGAAGAGAATAGTGAAGTTGTCTTTAACGTGACCAAATTAGATCTAAACTGAGGTTTTTGAATACAAATTAGTAAATCTGGCATAATGCTTGTACGTAGTTTTGTTGAGTACAGATCTTCTTTGATCATTTCTGGGTTCGTTTGAGCTCCCAAGGAATTGCCAGAAGCACTGGGATATACCCTTACTTGTAGTGTGATAATCAGTATGAAAGTATTGTGTACTTACCTCCTGCTACTCCAAGTTATCAATATTTCAAATTACTGAAGGTCATGTTTGTGAATTCATACTTCTTGCACCGAGGGAAAGAATAGTACTGAGTGGGAGAGTTTGGAACAGAAAGATTTGTGTCCCCATACCAGTGTACATTTTTTGTGCATATTAAACATAAGCACATGAAAAAGAGCTCTAATTTCCATTGTTAATCCACCTTCCTGAAAACAGTCACATTAAATTGTGTAATCACAAGTCTGATGCTCTTTTCAGGTGACTGAAATAGTGGAAATATAACCCTTGCTTTTAAAAAGGGGGAAAAAAAGGAAATGCTAGATAACTACAGGCCAGTCAGCCTTACCTCTGTGTCCACTGAGATCACGGAGCAGACCCTCCTGGAAAATATGTTAAGGCACGTGAAGAAGAAAGAGGTGACTGGTGGCAGTCAACATGGCTTCACTAAGAGCAAATCATGCCTGCAAAATTTGATAGTGTTCTATGATGAGTCTGCAGCACTGATAGATAAAAGAAAAGTAACTAACATCATCCAGTTGGACTGGACTGACTCAAAATTGGCACTCTAAGAGTGCCTCAGGGGTCAATACTGGGACATGGACTATTGAACACCTTTGTTAGAGACAGAAACAGAGGGACTGAGTGTACCCTTAGCAAGTTTTCAGACACCACAGCGTGTGTTGTTGCTGATATGCCGGAGGAAAGGATGACAGCCACAGGAACCTTGGCTCAAGTGATGGGCCCAAGAGAATATTCACCTGGGTCAGAGCAATCCCAAACACATATACAGGCAGGGTTTTGAGAGATAGAGAGCAGCCCTGAAGAAGATTCTGGAGTATGTTCTGTTGAATCATACAACTGTCACACTTCTTTAACTGTATGTTTATTTTAGGAGTGGATCTTTTACACCTCTTGACTCCGCTACCAGACTCTTAGGGCAGCAGCAGTGAGGCTGGGATTGTGGGTGAACAGAACAATGCAGGGGGCAAGAGAGACAGATTCTGTTTTTCCTATAAACGTGAAATATTATGAAGAAAAGTGAATAAACATACACTGTTCTTCTCTCTAACATCATTAAAGTGCCTCTCTCTCTACTGGCTCACTCACCAAACATCTTATGTCCCTAACCAGTTTGGCTGACAGAGAGGAATGGTCCTGCTTGTCAATACAATGCAAGTCTGACAATTTTCACGAATTAAACTCTTCATCTGCATCTCAAAAACGGAGAGGTGACCTGAGATTGAAATGGCACTAAAGTAAATACATAGTGAACTGTGAACACCCCCAGAATATAGATCACTTTACACTGGTGGTTGCACAGACAACATTCTCCTCATTCCCATCCTCTAAGGAGTGGGAGAAAATACAGTGAAAAAAGGGCTCAACGATTGAGATAAGAACAGGGAAATTACTCACCAATTACTGTCACCAGCAGAACAGGCACAGCATAAGATGAATGTTATTTTTCGCTTATTAATAACAGACTGGGGCAGCAAGAAATAAAAGCAAGCTAAGAGCTTTCTCTCTCAACCACACCCTTCTACCCATCCCTCCCTACAAGCAGCACAGAGTAATGGGGGCTGCTGCCAGCTTCCCAGAGGCTGTAGCTCCACAAGCACTGTTTCAGCAGAGCTCTGAACCACGAGGCCTACCCATCTGGAGCTCGCTGCTCCAGCACAGGGCCCAGCAGGTGGCAGTCCCCAGCCCCACCGCAGGCTGCTCCACATGGGCTGCAGCTCTGGCCTGGGGCTGCCCCTGCAAGGGCTTTCCATGGGCTGCAGCCTCCACGAGGCCTTAGCCACTGCTGCACTCCGGGCTACTCCATGTCTGCATGGTATATCTGTACTTCTGTAGGGTTGCCCGTGGGCTGCAGGGAGATGGCCTGCTCCTCCATGGGCCCCTCTGGGACTGCAGGGAGCTGCTGCTCCACACATGGAGCACCTCCTGCCCTCCTCCTGCGCTGACCTTGTGCTCTGCAGGCTGCTACTCACATTTCTTACTCCTCTCTTCCAGTTGCTGTTGCACAGCACATTTCCCCCTTCTTAACCAGGCTCTCCCAGAGCACACCCAGCGTCACTCACAGCTCAGCTCTGGTAGCAGCAGGTCCCTGCTGGAGCAGCTGGAGCTGACTTTGATCTGACATGGGTCAGTGCTGGGCTCTGCTTGACGAAGGCCCCCCGTTGCTACAACCGTGCCATGTAAACCTAGTATTCAGTAGCAAGTTATTAGCCCAAACGGTTCCAGTTAGACTTCAGAGGCAAGTAGCCGTTCTGAAGGCTATAAGGTATGTCCTCAGGTTTATGCTGCTGATGTAACTGCCCAGTGCATGGGTCACATTCGGTTAATGACTACATGGGGTGCACTGGAAACAAATGTGTGTGTGTTGTGGAAAATGGTTGAAGCACAGGAATTCTATAACTAAAGCAGAAGACTTTCGGTTACCATCAGAATGAATGATAGTAGTTTTATGAAAAAAATGTGCATTTAACAAACCCATAAAAACAAAGCAAAGTTATGGTCACCCAAGGCTGATAAAGAGTCATTTCCAGGAGATGGTGCTGTTCACAAGCCTTTTTTGCAGCTTCCCTGGGAAACTTATCCATATTTGCATCATAAATCATTAAAATAATGTCTGAATGTTTTTCTGAATTACACGTCTGCATGCTGAAGCGCCCACACCCCCTAGCTCCTTCAAAGAAATGCCGTGCTCAAGCAGGAGATTTCATGAACTTACATGAAGGAAATCACAAGTCTCAACGCTCCAGGATTTTTTAATTTGCTTTTCTTCTCCAGAACCAAATCCTTGTGCCTTATTTTGATCAAGAATTGTAAGTCTTTAATGAGGGTGAGGGACAACCCAATGTCACAGCACCAAACCTGTAATTGATCACTTCTGTAGAGAGTCTTCAGGTGGGTCTTAAGTGCTTGCTGTAGGAGTTGCATGTTTCTGACTGTAAAGCCCAACAGGTGCCATGCTGGATGGAGAGGTGCAGAACCTGGAAGCTGATGCCATATGAACAGACAAAACCTGGCACATACTGAACATTCACAGCCTATACTGTGACCATGGGTCACTCCTGTGCCTCTAACACAGCTCTGAGATGCCCTCTTCTTCAACAACAAATAGCCTATACACAGGCTGCAGAAGACTTGGCTCCTGTTCTCTCCTTTGCCTGAGGATACTAAAACACATCTCTCAAAAAAATGTGCAAGAAACAGTATGGGCTGTTTTTCAGGACAGAGGCTGATTTTGTGGAAAAAAGAGTCTAGGAACTTGGGAGGAATATAGGAACACTGTCAGGGCATTCAGTGTTGCAATGAGGGGGGCTAAAGCCCACTTGTAATTACAACTGGCTAAGAAGTTCAAGAACAAAAAGAAAAGCTTCTTAAAGTATATCAATAGGAAATAGAAGACAAGGGAAAATATGAGCCTGCTGGTGAATGAGGTGCAGAAAACACTGAGAAGGCGAAGTTATGGAATGTCTTCTTTGCTTTGGTCTTTATTGCTAAGACAGGCCCTCAGGAATCCCAGACCCTGAAGGTAAGAGAATCTGAAGAAATGAAGCCTTCCCTCTGTTCAGATCTGGTTAGAAACCATCTAGGCAAACTTGGTGCACATAAATCCATGTGTGCCACGTCCATAAGTTCTGACGGAGCTGGCAAAAGTTATGTATCTTTTTCAGCTCTCAATTCCCTTCTATTTTTTTCAGTTGTCAGTAAAATAACCTTTGGAGGTCCAACAAGGGCAAGCATACAGTCTTACCCCAGGGGGTGGGGGGGGGGACAATAATCACATGCATCCATAGAGGTTGGTAGACATCGTGACAAGTCTTGAATATCTCCAGGGAAGGAGTGTCCTCAACCTCTCTGAGCAGCTTGCTACAGTGCTCTGTTGCACTGACAGTAAAGTTCTAAAGAAGTATTTCATTTTCACTCAAAAAGCAGTTCTGACAAAGACTACTCTAAAATTCAAGGTTAGACTAGTTAGCTGGAAATACGTTATTAAAAATGCAGAAGCAGGCCTTGAAGCTTGGATGGCCATTCCAGAAGATTATTCCAAGCAATCCAGATTTAGTCCAGCTCCTGCTGTCAGTCTACATGAGTCTTCACCTTATTTGTTTTCTGCATGTGTCAAGACTTCATGTGGAGAGCTAGTTCATTTTTTCCAACTTGTGCTTCAAACTGAATAACCTCTTGTTTGGTGACTAGAGCAAAATAGCCAGGAAAAGGAGGGAACTGAGAAGAAATCTCCCATGCCATGTCACAAGGAAGAAAATGATGTTCCTCTGCCTTGTTTTCAGCTGGGATAGACTTAATTTTCTTTCTAGTAGCTGATATGAGGTTGTGTTTTGGGTTTAGGATGAAAATAACATAGATAACACACCAACTGATAACAACCAGTAGTTGTTGCCTAGCTGGGTGTATACAGAGCTCATGTGATTCACCTCCTCATACTGCCCTGCCTATGTGGGGACTGGGGCTGTTCAAGAAGCTGTGAGACAACAGAATCAAGATTGCTGCCCCACGCTCACCACAGGGATATTCTGTAACATATGTCAACATGCTGACCCATAAAACCAGGAGGAGTTGACCAGAGGTAGGGAGGAAGCAGGTATTGTTTTGCAAGGGCTGGCTGAGCGTCAGTCAGCACGTGATAGGCAACTGCTTTGTACATCACCTATTTTGTAGGTTCTTTATCATTATTACTGTTTTCACTTTATTTTCCATCCTATATCAGAAATCACAGTTTTACCTCTTTCCATTTCTCTCCTGCATCCCACTGAAGGGAAGTGGGCCAACAGCTGTATGGTGCTGAACTGCCTGCTGTGTTAAACCACAACAGTCAGCTTACTCCAGCAGGAAAAAAACCGCATTTTGCCTGGAAAACATTGCAACCAGCATCTCTGGGTTCACATGAGAAATGTTCTTTAAAAAGGCTAAGGGAGGAAGTAGAAGTTATGTCAGTGCTGACAGGTTTAGTCAGCATTGCATTTAGCAAGCTGATCCGTGCAGCAGCAGGAACCAAATGCTTCTGTACATGCCTGGAAGAAATCTTTCAGACATCAGAATAACTTGATTGTTAGAGTCTCAGTACTGACATGCTCAGGCAGCAAACAAAGGGTTAACTAGGTTTTGGATGGCACTACAGAAACCTTTGGTTTCTTTGGAATGTGGGGTTTTTTATCTGTAAAAAGGAAAATGATGTTTATCTAAGAGTGTTGCGAGATTCACGTGACTAATGTACCAATGCTTCTGAAGTCATTGGACTGCTTCAGTAAATGCAGTGACAGGACTGGATCTAGAGCCTTGGCCTTGCAAGAAGCAGAGCCTCATGGTTTTCTTCTGTCAGCAGTATTCAGGATCTGTGGATTTACCTAAAAATGAAAAGTCACAGGTTTTAGATTTGTTTAAAGTAAACTAAAATTTTACATTCATGACTACTGAATATCAACAGTTTGTGTTTTCCTTTTTACAGAAATTCTGAGAATTTTCTTTCACAACTGCCTTTAAAACATCTAAAACCCTCATTTTTGGCCAGTGAGATTTTACCAGAACTGAGCATTGGAAGTTTTTGCCATAAACATCTGTAGCTTATGGATGTTTAGTATCCCTTGACAAAGCATTTTTGGATGAGATAAACAGATGGTCCGTTGTTCCTGTGTTCACTTCTGTGTTACTTGAATTGTATTTTCATTGTTCTTTGTTTCGTGTGTGTAATAGACACTCTTGGCTGCTTTTCTCATGACCTATATACTTAATTCCCCATTAGCTAACAGCATTTGTAAGAAAGATTAATAGCAGAGATGTGGCTCACATCTGCCTAGGGACACTCAGGAAAACTTAAGCCAAAGAAAATCTTATCCATTTTACTCCCAAGTGAAAATTTTACTGAAGAGTTAAACATGTTTCGATTTGGGTAGTTTGCCTCCTTCCATGTCTTGGTAGATAAGCTTCTCTCAGCTCTCTGGCACTAATCTGAAAAGTCTCTTTGCTTTGAGAGAATATTTAAGCATATGTTTAAGTTTTAAAATGTGCTTGAGGCTTGTTGCAGTTGTGTTTAAACACATTTCTGATTATTTCAGCTAAAGAACTGAGGTCTCTGGCTGGTTTATATTTTACTTACTGAGAAAGGCTTGTCTGAAAGAAATTCCCTTGTCTGCAACAAGAAGCTGTAAACAGTGAATTAGTGAATCAATGTGATTTTAGACCAGGAAGCTGCTCTGAATTACATTTTTCAACTTTCGTTAAATTGCATTAAGCTCTGCAAATGAGCCATTGGGGATACAAGAGTGGATCATAAAAATCCATTATGAGTATATTAGTTGCACTGGGTTTTAGTGCTGTAAAAAATAGTTTCACTGCTTGGTTGAAGACTTACTGAAAGAAGAGCACAGAAGCGTCTGTTATTCCATTCTAGTGCTCCTTACACCATGTGTGAATGTGCAAACAAAATAAGAGACAGTTCATGTGATTTGTTCAATATGCTCAAATTCATTCATACGGTACTTCCACTGACTTAAAAAATAAGGTCTACATTTGGATCTGTATCAGTAATATAACAGTGGATAAATGAGGAAAGGTTTTGGTGGTTTTTCTTTCTTTTTTTTTATTTTATTTTCCTTCTGTGCTGTTACAAGAAAATTAAAAAATAAATGAGTGTGTTCTTTATTACTGATGAGGCTAGCAGATGGAAAACTTTATAGCCAGCCTGCACACTAAATAAATAAATAAACAAACAAATAAATAAAATAAAATAAAATAAACTCTTATCTCCTGTACATAAAACTTAAAATCAGCCACAGAATATTTTCTAGCTACATAACAAAAAATACAGTAGAAAGGGAAAAATTAACTTCAGAAGAAAATTCTGAGGATCATCTAGTCTAACTTCTGCGTAAGACCCACTGGGTTAGAATATGCTATACAAAACTGTGTTAAGTTTTGAATATATGCAAGAATGGAGACTAAGTCCTCTTTTGGCGGTCTATTCCAGTGCTTGACCACCTTCCTGGTGAAATTTTTTCAGTATATCTAATCAGAAACTCCCATATTTAAGTTGTCCCTGTTACATCTTGTCGTGCCGCCATGCACCTTCAGGACAACTTTGGCTCCACCTTCTACACAGTGTGGTTAGAACAGCTGAAAACAAGAGGAGAGTGTCCTCTTAGCCTTCTCTTCCTGAATCTGAAGGAATCTAGATTTCTCAGCTCTGTCTTGTATGCCATGTGCTCCAGACTCAAGCAAATAGGTGGATGATTGGACTGGATGATCTTGTGGGTCTTTTCCAACCTTAGTGATTCTATGATCTTATCATTCTATAAATAGGTGAGAACCATTAAAATGTTTCCATTATCTCTCTTTGTTCTGCTGTACTGCTGACTGGGTCGCTGGGTCCTTTACACAGCTTCACAGAATCACAGAATCCACAGGGGTTGGAACAGCTTGGTTAAGAGGTCATCAAGCCCAATACCCCGGCAAAAGCAGGTACCTTACAGTGGGTCAGATAGGTAGGCATGCAGACAGGTCTTGAATATCTCCACAGAAGGAGACCCCACAATCTCTCTGGGAAACCTGTTCCAGTGCTCCATCAGCCTTACTGTAAGTAAGTTCTTCCACATGTTATTAGGGAACTTCCTGTGTTCAAGTTTTAGAGTGTTACTCCCTGTTCTGTTGCCACACACCACAGGAAGAGCCTGGCTTCATCCATTTCCATTCCACCTCCTTTTAGATATTTATAAATGTTTATCTGATCCCCTCTGAGTCTTCTTTTCCCCAGCCTGACAAACCCAGGTTAGTCAGTGTTTTCTCATGTGGAAGATATTCCAGGTCCTTAGTCACCTTTGTGGCCCTCCGCTGGACTCCTTCCAGATGATCCCTATCTTTTTTGAACTGGGGAGCCCAGAACTGGACACGGTAGTCTAAATGTGGCCTCACTAAAGCAGAGCAGAGAGGGATGATAATAACCTCCCTTGACCTTCTGACCACACTCTTTTTAATGCACCCTGGATCCCATTGGCCTTCTTGGCCACGGGGGCACACTGCTGGCTCATGGCCAACCTGTTGTCCACCAGGACACCCAGGTACTTCTCCACAGAGCTCCTCTCCAGTGGGTCATTGGCTAACCTTTACTCATGCATGAGGTTATTCCTCCCTATGTAAAGGTTTCTTAAACACTCTTCTTCCTCTCCGTCTGCTCTCTGTCACTTCTCAATGCACATCTGAATCTATTCAAAGTAGTTAAGAAAAACAATCAGATCCTTCTCCCTGTGTTCCAAAGTTTGAACACAGACAAACTTGCCTGATGTATAACCACCGTGAGCCATGTGGGAGCAGTGTGAGTTCAGATCTGGGTCCCTTCCAAGATTAGGAAGCACACTCCCAAGGAACACAAAAGCCCAGTGAGTCTCCCTTGGCACAGTTAGCTCTCACCAACATTGGGCCATCCACTGCCTCTGAGTTACCCTGTCACATGGGCATAGATTGCAGCATTCTCCTGTACTGAACAACAGTAAACTTCAGTGTGATGCCAGGAAGTGAGAATTTCATGAAGAACACCATATCTTGTCAGGCTTGCTTTGAAATGCTGAGTGTTAACAGCATTAACTGTTTCCAGCACTGGTGTTCAGGAGAGACCCTTACTCCAAGGGTCTCTGTCTCTGGCTCCAAGCTCTACTCTCGAAGCTTATTAGGAAAAGCCACTCTAACATGTTCTCAACACAACCCCTTTCCAGAGAGAGTGTAGCAAAACATTATGGATGTTCTGAGAAGGACAGAAGTCCTACCACATTTCTGAGGATTTTCAAAGCAAACGTGCAAGGTAGAGGTAACAAAAGAAACTTTCATTGGTGGACCATTCCTTATGCTTAGAGTTAAATGATGCAAAAGACAGGAGGGCTACCCCATGCTTCTGGATTAATTCCACAAAGTCTTATAGAAAGACATTATCATTCTACACAGATGTTTTGAAATTAGTTTTAATGCGTTAACTACATTTCAATAGTCATTTCTGCTCTGCAGCCACTTTCCAGACTTCACGTTTTATTCCCGTCTTTAGTCTGCTTCAGTACAGAGAGTGGGAGTTGCACAGTGCCACTCCTGTCCTCTTAAGGCACTATCTAGTGTATTTCAGTGTACTAGCAAGTTAAGAAAATTCAGCACAATGTCAGAACATCACTAACTACTTCAATTAAAACACATTTCACTATTACTGTTTTTCACCCTGGACTTCCATGAAAGAGCACTACACAATCCCTGGAATGTTCCTTAGTAGTGAAAGCCACACAGATGCTATTGCTGATTTTTTCTTAAGACTTTTATGATGTGGTCAGTTTTTATGCTGGAAATTATATTTGATGGAGTTTGATGTGTTTGGTTTATGGTGTAAATAAAACTGCAAGCCAGTTCATAATTCATGATAGGACAACAGAAATTTTAATGGACGCACAGATCTCAGAAAATGAACTAGCCACTAGGGGACAGCAAGAATCCTAACATGATGACACATAATATATAATATTCAGCTATAATGCCACTAATAGATGTCAAAACCAAATGCACTGTGGTATCTCCCTGAACTGAAACATCTATCAGTTTTCACAGGGGAGCAGCCTATCACATTTAGTTAGTTGGGTGGTAAGTAAGAATTGTTTAAAATATTGCAATAAAAATGCAGTAACGGAATCCTAAAAAGAATAATTTGCAATGTTTAATTCTGCTAGAGAAAAAGTATTTCCCTCCATGTCACATTAGCAGACAGAGATAAATTGATCCAGTGTGTAAGTCTCTGGGCTTGGGTGATAGAGATAGGTTTCTGAAAATTAATTAGAAGCAGTCATAGAGATGAAAAATTTTGAATAACTCTAAAAAAAATAGTCTGAAAATATTTGTGGATAAAAAAGGGCTTTTAGAAGAACGATTTCCAGAAAAAAAAATATTTAATTGCTTCATGCTGTTGTTAGTGGAATACACAAGAGATAATAATTTCCTGATAAACATTTCTGACCAGTTCAGCTGATTCTTTGTTCAGAACAGAGATGTATTTTTCTCCACTGAGGCAGAAAACCTGAAAAGGTCAGCATGCTGCTGAGTGCAGCTCACAGAGATGTGGCAAAAGCATTGTCAGAAGGCGGTGTTACATCCCACACTCTCGCTCCCTGCAGCCAGGAGCCTGCCCGCCCTTTGCTGAATGGACCTCATCCTCTGGGAAGGCACTGAACCACTCTTTTCCGAAGTCATACTTTGACTAAGGCTCACATTAATTGGCAAAATGTTTCATTGGCCATTAATGGATGTTTAAACAATGTGGCCTTTGCTAATGTATTTTGCAACTGCACGCTAAGATCAGTGCCAAGATGCTACTACAAAAGTAGTCTGAAACCATCAGACAATAAATAATCTATTGGTACTACCGTTATCAGATATTGGCTTGCAACCTAATAGCTTTTATGGTTTCCCATTAGATTGCTAGCCATTTATTTAGTCTGCAGGAAAGGGGTACTGTGCTAAATGAAGGAGCAGGAATGATCTGATCTCCACAGCTTATTCTGTATCAAGGAAACTTAACTGATGGTTCTGGCTGGGGAGTTAGGAATGTCACCTTGCAGAAACCCACCAGGCAGCATTCAAATGCGTCAGTGAGTCAGAGTGAGCAAATCCAAAGCACTATTTCCCACTAGCCAATCCAAGAGAAAAAATCTGTCTGTACCCTCCTCCTCACAAGAATGGCTTAAAAAATAGCGACATAACAAATTTATGCCTGCTTCCTGTTCTGTGGGACTTCAGCTTCTCAAGTCCTCCACCACAAATGATAAGGTTTCACACAGCAGCTGCATCTGGGGCTTTGAAGAGAGCAACGGATGATGGGTTTGATTTCAGTTTAACCATACATAACACAGAAAAAAAATTCTTAGAAAATTGTAGTGTGCCTTTCTGTGCAAAGTGCATCCATGTATGTAACCTAAAGAAAATCTTAAAATCTGTGTGTATGTATTTCACCAAAAGGTGCTTTTCCTTACCACTGTCTTTATACATATGTGTATACACTTATGAGATAGATGCTCATGAGGATGGACTCTCTTCTGGAATCACCATACAACACTGTGATACTGAAGATGTTTTTGGAAGCAAGCAAGTGGTAGGTGCAAGAAAGTTTGCTGAGATATTTTGCTGGCCACTTCCTTTCCTTCAGTCAGAGAAGATCCCCAGCAATTTGTTCCCTGTAAATCCCATATACCCATCCAAGAGCTGCTCTCTCTGAAAACTAATTATTTCTACCCATCTTATCTTAGTGAAATATTTGATCTAATGTCCTGATTTCATCTGGGAACAGAGTTGACTTTCTTTGTAGTATCTGGTAGAATGCTCTGTTTTGACTTTAAGAGAAAAACAATGCTCATAACACACCACTGTTTTAGTTGTTGTTCAGCAGTGCTGCACAGAGCCAAGGACATTTCAGTTTTCAGCTCCTCGTGCCGTCCTGCCAGCAAAGGGCTGAGGGGGCACAAGGAGCTCAAAGAGGACAGAACCAGGGCAGCTGATCTAAACTGGCCCTTGGGTACATGGGACGTACATATGTATGGCTGTCGCATATATATGTCATTGTATGAAAAAACTATAAAACTGAGGGAAATCGGATGGGGTTGAGCAGTCTCTGCTCAGGGTCTGGTTCGGCATCAATTCCAACTCTTTCCCATCCCATTGGGAGAAGGGTTGTGAACAGATAACTGTGTATTGCTGAGCAGTCTTCTGGATTAAACCACAATATCTTAAAAATGAAACTTAGATGTCACAGCAGTTCATCATTAATTAAAAGGCCTGGAATGATACTAAAAACAGAGATAGGGAATGTTCCAGACATATTCTAGAAATACTGGCAAAACCTAGGAGCACAGTCATGCACCAAAAATGGTTTGCTAGCGTGGACATACTCCTACTGTAGAAATGCTGTATGGAAATATATGAAAGATTGCCTGAGTCATTTTTGTTTTTAGCCATCCTGAATGAAAGAAATTAAATCCACCAGACCTCTAATGTCCCGAGAGGTTAAATCTAAGAATTTACAGCAGTGTCACTTGGGTTTACTGCAGTAAAATTATAGGAAACTGAATCCCCTAATCAACACTTATTCAGGCAAACTTCTGGGTTTTTATGTGTAATTCCCACAAGAAGACAATGCACCTGTATTCCCTTGTGTTTTTGAAAAGCTTCACATCATTTCTGAGAACTGGCTAAGGTCTGTTTACCTTAACCTCCCTTTAATGTCCTCTTCTAGCTCCATTTCAATCTTATGCCAACATCGTACAAGGTTTAAAATACATATTTTTTACACATTTTTCCCAGAATTAGCAGAATTATTTTTTTCCCAAAAAGCAGTGGCCAGTCATTCATGTACATAAGTACTGCCTTTTTATGCAGTGGTTTTCAAATCACAGATAGGCAAATCAGAAATGTGCATGAGTAGATAGTGGAGGAGTTACAACCTGATGCAGTGGGAGGACGGGAAGAGGCTGAGGTTGCCCTCAGCGGAACTGGAGGTGCTGCAGCAGGTGAGAAGGTCTAGAACCTAGAACAGACAGAAATCCACAGGAAACCAGTCTTCAACTAATTGCACTAGATGACCTCCAGGGGTCCCTTCCAATCCTGTTGGAATTCTGTGATTCTGTAAAAATACAGAATAACCATAAATGACAGAGAATTGTCATTAAAGTATGAATGTGATTTTACTAAGTGTGGTTATCTTGCACTGGGCTTGAACAAAGGTGGTATTTCAGCAAATTGCTTATATGGCTATACAGACTGAACATGTGGAATTTTGCATCTCTTCTACGGCCTGGTGGCTGTAGCACCTGAGTGATATCTGGGTTGTAGCAGAGGTCTTACAGCTTGCTGCTGTTGAAGTGTGTTATTTCAGGTGTCATTTTCAGGTTGGATATTAAGAAAGATTTCTTCTCAGAAAGAGTGGTGTGACACTGGAATAGGCTGCTCAGGGAGATGGTGGACTCACCTTTCCTGGAGGTGTTCAAGAATCATGCAGGTGTGGCACAGAGAGAAATAGATTAATGGGCATAGTACTGGTGGGCTGATTGTTGAACTAGATGATCTCAGAGTTCTTTTCCAACCTTATTGATTCTATAGTTCCAAAGCCAGAAGAGCAACCACACCTCTGTACTAAACATTGGTTTCACCTCCTATCTCTTAATTAACAGGACAACAAGCCTTGCTAAGATGCCTGTCAGCACACATGGCTCAGTCCCACCCCATTGACAGTGTGAATCCAGCTTACTGATCCAATGCTTCAGTGAATGGAGACACTTCATTGACTAGGTGGATAAGTGAGTCTGGCTTATCCCCTGTCCTCATTTGCAGGCTCTTATGGTAATGCATCGTGCTTTCTCTACTTGCAGTAGGTACCCAGCTGAATTGTTAATTAATTACCACTGACTATAGGATAATTAATGCTAATGCAACTAGTGAATTTATCAGCAGTATTTCTGTTATCTGTCGTCTCAGTAAGCCTTGTTTTCAGCTTCACTAACCTGTTTCAATGAATGTCCCAGGGATCTCTGACGGGCAGGTGCTGGTGAAACTGTTTCAGTGAAAGTCCTTGAAAGGGCTCTGACAAGCAAACATTGACTTTGGTAAGTGGCTACTCATCAAGCCATTGACAAAGTTTGGGACTAATACCGGGTTTGGTTGCACCTAGACTCCTCTCCGAGAAGCTCCTAGCAACTAGTCTCATTTGAGCAATAAGGCATCATTCGTTTTTTACAGAGCTCAATGCTTTGTTGCATATGTTGTGAGTCAAACACTAGGCCTTGGTCTTAACAAACAGCATTTATTTCAGTCCTAAATATATCTTCAATACAATGTTTGTACAAATAAAATTCACTGTGTTCTTCAGCTAGTGTGAAATTACAAAATCATGTAATCACACAATTGTAGAATGCCTTGGATTGGACCTCAAAACCTACCAAGTTCCACCCCCTTGCCATTGGGGTAGATCAGGCTGCCCATGGTCCATCCAACCTGACCCTGAACATTGCCAGGGGTGGGACATCCAGAACTTCTCTGGGCAACACATTTCAGTGACTCACCATCTCCTGAGTAAAGAATTTCCACCTAACTTAATATCAGCTTTCTCTCAAATTAACATTGGAGTTACCTGTTTCCCTTATCATTTGTTATTCGTTTCTTTTTAGGAAATACAGTATGAATGATACTAGAAAAAAAATACTTAAACTATTAAGTGTAATGTATTAAGAAACATAGCATTAAAGAAAGTGTAAATCCCTGATGTGCTTTCTTCTGGTTTTGATTTGACTTACACAAATGGAGGTAAACAGAAAATCTCTCCAATGCACTGTGGCACAGTCTGCATCATACAGACAACCATACAGCAATGGTCTGTTAATTCCTAACTCCTTACATATTTTCTTCTGCATTTTCCACCAAGACCTATTTCCAAATTTCTTGTCTTCCCTTCTAATATCTGCTGGTTGTCCAAACTTACAACAGATCAATTCTCTAAACAGATTTGTCTTCATCTTTAAGCTTTCATCAGGAGTACCAGAGGGAATTCTGTGCAAAATCCAAGACAGAGGATGCTGACTTTAGTCTCTCATTTTATAAAATCTTGTCAGAAACTTTAGTCAAATAGATTCAAACATTCCCATGGTATGTTTTATAATGCAAGAGGAAGAATTCACAAGTAATTAGTAAATCAAAAATTCCCTATTCAGTTATTGAATGTTTTCTCAAAATATTTTCCATCTCAGTCTGAAGCCCACAAATGAGGAGAACGGATTCCTCGGGGAGAGAAAAATATTTCATGAAGTTGATGAAATTCTTAATTGTTCTGAGTGGTAAGAGAAGCCAGGCAATTCTCCTTTCCCCACACTTAGAATTTCCTTGACCCTTACTTTCAGCCCTTTTTATTCACTGTCTGTATAACCCCTACCCTGATCTAATTGTTAGAGTTTTATTTACTATCACATGATTTGTACAAGGTTTTACTGCAGCTTTTTTTTTACTACAAAGCAGACAGAATTGTTGTTAACCAGAAATCTGGCACAGGATCTTTAAAGACTCAAAACTCATCTTCTGCCTTTTTACTGTTCCAAAACTGGTGGGTTTTTTTTTGTTTTGTTTTGTTTTTAATATCCTCAAAACATGAATCATTCTCAACAGAGGTCAGCCTGTCCCAGTGTCTAAATAATAATTCTTGTGAAACAGTGAAATAGAAAGGAAGGACTGTTTAACAGTCTGTAGTGGTTGAGCAGGAACTATTTCAAACTGACCTGAAGTCTTCTTACGGCTCACTTCATTATATAGCTTGTTCTTATTCAGTTGAATTACCCAGGTCATCATGATCACGATGGGTTTATTCAGGCTCAGAAAGCACAGCTAGTTACTGTCTGTACTAATGAACAACTTCTAGACATACATTTGATGAAGAGAGATTGGATTAGCAAAAATAATTAGGAAAATTATTATTATTATTATTAGAGAGGAAAAGGTAACTCAAAATCAAATGAAAGCAACATGAGCTTTTAACCTACTCACATAGTCTGGTTTGGGAAATTTTTGTCTTCATTACATCAGACAATAATTTTGCACAGCCTGTTCTGATACAAGAATCACCAGCAGTTCTGTGAAATTGTCTCACCTGCAATTAGTCAGACATCTGAGATTACCACGAACTGTGCTGCACGTGAACATTAAGCTCTGAAGTTGAGTTTCTCCTTGAAACAGCATGAAGCAACTATTCATGTTCTTCTTTGCAATGTGCATTGACATAACTGTAGCTCAGGTACTCACAACGAAGTTACAGCTAAGTTTTTGTTTTCTGTCTCAAGAGAGGCTGACTTTGGGGAATCTACAAGTAATAGCAATCAAAGAAATATGGTCTTTGTCAGTCACGTAACTTCTTGAATAATTAACAGGGTCAGTGGGTCACCACTGGAAGAATTTCTGATATGCAATCTGCAATAACACAGTGGCATGGTATTCTGCACGCAGAAGATCAATGTAGTTTCTCTCTCTCAGTGGCATAGTTGCTTACTTCCTAACACAACTTCCAAGAAGCTCCTTCCTTCCACCCTGTCCATTTACAGTTTACAGGAGTGAGTTTAAAAGCTACATGAACGATTTAGGGACAAAAGCCCTATTGACTTCCAGAAGACCTTATGTTCTGATCATAAATCCTCTAGATGCTTCTGAGTCTCCTGGCGCACATTTTCTCAATGTCTTAAGTATTGAACCAATGCACTTAGTCCAGAATAGTCCTAACATCAGAAATAAGAAAAAAAAAAAAAAAAGAAGATGAAAAATAAATCAGGTCAACTCTGAAGCCCCATACAGATTTAGGTATGTAGTTTCCAGTTCCTGATACCCAGCTCTTCATCTCTGGCTCATCTCTGAATGCTGGCCATCTGTACTTCCTTGCATTTTGTGAGAAAGCTCTGAAATACTGGTTTGTAAAAGTATCGGTCCCTTACTTCATTTTATCTAGGCACCTATTTATGGATGTACATCCCAGCAGTGGCACATCATCCCTGTCAATACAGGACAGTGACCTGAAATACGAAGGCATCAGGAGGAAGGGGTGCAAAGGCCCCTCTTCTCAGGGAGGACAAAGAAGAATACATGATGGGAAAAGACTGTCAAGCCAGTCCTTCATGAGATGAAGTGAAAGTATAGTAAATATGATGCAGACATATCAGACAGGCACAGAGACTTTCTTAGAAAGTCTCAAACACAGCTTAACAAACTTAAGACTTGACCCAGAAGGAACTCATGCTGAGAAGAGTCAGAGTTGGCAGTTCTGTCTCACACTTGAGACCTCATTTAATCTTTGTAAGAAAGCTCTAGATCTCCCTAATAAAGCTGCACAGAAATGATTATTAGCAGCTTTATACTCCTAGCCTCCAAGCACTTCATCAGTGTGCAAAAAGTCAGTATAGTTCTTCTGCACGGTGAGCAGTTCCTTTGTCTTGAAAACAAAGACACTGAGAGAGGAAGTATTTTGACTATGGTAGATTACACCACAACTCTCAGAATCAGAGTCACAGGATAGTTGAGGTTGGCAGGGACGTCAGGATCCATATGATCCAACTACAGCTCAAATCTGAGACACTCAGAGCACCTTGCCAAGGAACCGTGTCCAGATAATATAGTTTTTGAGTAGGATGGAAACTCCACAACCTCTATGGGCAACCTGTGCTTGATCAATCTCCTGGTAATTAAATGTTTCCATCTAATCAGATGAAACCTACTGTTTTGAAGCCTGTGAATTCTCCCTTGCTGAATCTATACTGACTACTCACAAGCACATTCTTGTCTTTTATATGCCTGGAAGTGTTTGCCAGGGTCAGTTATCCCATCATCTTACTGGGGATCAAGAAGAGGCTGATCAAGCTTTCATTCCTTTTCCTAACAAGGTCAGAGGTGCTCAGTGACTTTAACAGGCTCTTTTAGTTAAAGTCACAAAGTTGAAAATAGAAACCTTACCATTTAGTGCACTTCTTAATGTTACTGCGGTTGCCCTTGTTGAGCCAGTCGTTTTCTTCCTTACAGAGAACAAGAGAGCTTGTTGTTTGAACACCAGAATATTGAGGTGCCTTCTAGTCTCACTCCTGAGGAAATTAGCAATTAAAAGGGATGTACTAAAATAGACTTACCATGAAACGGTGCAAGACTGCAGGCCTACCACATTGCAGGGAGATATCCGTGACTTACTGCCCAGCACTTAAACAGAAATGTTTCTCCCCAAAGCATAAAAACATTCTTTCTGCAATTGGCTGGCCTTTCCTTTTTTGGTCTGATTGCGCATTGTCTCTCACTTGCATTCCCTCCTCCTTTGTCATAACTCTGCAGTTAACAGTCACGTTCTTCCCTTCATATTCCTTTTCCAGGCCTCTTGGTACTCAGCCTCTTCTATTAAAATCTCATCTAGCTTCATTATATTTTAACTATAAAAGGGAAAATCTATTCCCTCTCCATTGCACTAATTTATTTCTTGACTACATGCATCATTCAAAAATGTAGTCCAGTTTTAAGAGAGCAAGATGGAAATTCAGCTTGCACATCACATCTGCAACTCCTGGGTTATGTGGCTGGGAATAGATACTAAATATAGAAATTAAATAGCTTCCACAGTTAATCTAGATTAAGTTAAAATTTTAATATTGAAATTAAATATCTAATGTGGCATTCAATCAGTAAACTAATGGGATCATATTTCAAAATATGAAACAGAAGACAGAACGTTCAGTATTTTCCACCAGAGTCTCACTCTTAGGACATGTAACAATTTTTGCTTAGAAGCCTATAATTCTCTTCATAAACCTTATCAGACTAAGCAGTTTCAAATCATGGGAAGATTTGGCTGTAGTCCAGTTGAAGATCTACTGCTGGGTCTATTGTGGCATTTACAACAGCTGGCACAGGACCTCCTTACTGGCTGAAAATCAACTAGGGAGTCACTGAAAAAGCAGAAATGCCATCAGGCCAGCAGGATGTTAACACCTGGCCTGAGCTGATCCATGCCAACTTAAGTCCATATCTGCCTCAGAACAGCTGTGCTCTGTAGAGAGGACTTACTCTTAGTGGGATGAGGGGAATGACTTGCTCTTCCACAAACATCTGCAGCTGACAGCGTATTAAATAACAGAAGACCTTATATCACCCCAGAAAATGCTGGAAGCAGTCTCAGCTGCCTATTGCATCCCTGTCTCTGGATGGTCCTGTGTCTCCTTACTTGCCATTAATACTTCCATGCATTGGGAGCATTCTTGCATCTCTCCAGGATCCTGGGGCTCTTGAATCCCCTTATCCCTGCCTACCCTACAGATAGTGACTGACGTGCTTTGTGCACAGCCCTAGCATGGCAGAATAAGGCAACAGGTTCTGTTGACACTGTCAACACTGGGCCACAGTGTTAAATATAAACACACAGATAGCACTTTTCCCTTCTAAGGATTTTCTGGGCTTCTCTCCTCCATCAGTCTATAAGTGTTGGTACACAAATCAAGCAAACTCACAGTATTTCCACACCTCATACCTCTATGTTCTTCTGGGCTTTTGCTTATTGCAGCTTGGACAATGCATATGGGTTCCCCAGCAAACTGCATTCTTCAAGGTACCCAAAAGCTCCCTGATTTTCTTGTCATAGTTTTGCTAATGCCAAAGGCCCGACAAGCATTCTCTGAAGTTTATTCCTGTACCCAGATGCTTAAATAATTTATATCATCAGAAAATCACAGTGTTGACACGGAGATGCTTTAATATTAAATTGCTGTAAATCTGGACCAGATACATTCTGCTGAGCCCAGTGAAAGGCAAACAGCACCAACATGACAAGGTAGCTGAAATATTCAGTACATTTGGAAAGATGTTTGGAAATCCAAGCAGCTTACAATTTGTTCTTCTCTCCTATAGACTCTAAAGGAGGATATGATTTGGCTGAGCAGAACAGTAAGTTAATAAAGTCAGAGGACTCTGTATACTTACAGTACATAATAGTGTTATAAAAGGGAGCAAACTATTCAAGAGGAACAGTGAGGGTGGTGAGACAATGGAAGAGATTGCCCAGAGAGTTGGTGGATGCCCTGTCACTGTACACATCCAAGGCCAGGCTGGACAGGGCTAGCTGTAGGTGTCCCTGTTCATTGCAGGTATGTTGAACTAGATGATCTTATGGAGTCCTATCCAACTGAAACGATTCTATGATTGTAAATGTTTTCTTTTTTTTTTTTTCTTTCTTTTTTTTTTCACAACAGGCTATATACTTGCAAAGTAATTCAGTCTCTTTTACTTTCAAGCACATGATGCAGGAGAAAGAAAGAGAGAGAAGAAATCCATCTGAATAATCTCAATTAATCTTTATAGAGTGAAAACGAAGGAGCCTCATATGATTAAATCCAATCGTTGTGTCGAAAGAAAGAAAGAAAGAAAGAAAGAAAGAAAGAAAGAAAGAAAGAAAGAAAGAAAGAAAGAAAGAAAGAAAGAGAAAGAAAGAAAGAAAGAAAGAAAGAAAGAAAGAAAGAAAGAAAGAAAGAAAGAAAGAAAGAAAGAAAGAAAGAAAGAAAGAAAGAAAGAAAGAAAGAAAGAAAGAAAGAAAGAAAGAAAGAAAGAAAGAAAGAAAGAAAGAAAGAAAGAAAGAAAGAAAGAAAAATGTCAGAACACTACAGAAGGAAAAGAAAGGTAAAATCTTGAACAGACAATGTGAGTGCTGCCCAGGTATGTAGAGAACACAGCATAGAATAATTTCAAACATCAGTTTATGCATCAGTTCTCACAGAGAGCCACCCACAGGGTAGAATACAGCAAGCTTTAATAGCACAGAGAAACATTTCAAGTTTGCTTTGGGGCAGGAAGTAGAAACGTATAATGTAAGAGGCACAGGGCAGAAAACAGTGGCACGCTGTTTTCTGTAAGTTTCTTCTGAATGGACTTACTTCATTACCAGCAGCAGGAGTGGTTTTTCAAGCTGTGACATTTTAATTCATTTCAATGAAACACAGACCGTGTGAGTTAAGAAGATGCAGGGTTTATTTGTAAAGAAAACCATCATTTCAACAGATATAGAAAAAGATGGGTAACAGGACAAAAATATACAGTGAGGGAAGAATGTGGTGGAGTTCAAATAACATCAGCATGTGATTGCCTCAGCAGTGTAAAGTGACTTTTAAGGTTGTTCACAATACACTGTGTATTTACTTCAGCGTTATTGCCATCCCAGGCCACTACTACCTTTTTAGGATGCTGATGAGCTGTTTCATTTGTGGAATTGGTCAAATTTACATTGCATCCTTCCTCTCTGCCAGCCAGACTGGTTAGGGATACAAGTAGGGTGAGAGTGATGGTTGATGTGGGAGTCAGGAGAGAGAAGACACAGAGAACTCTGGCTGCAGAGCATACTTTCTTCCATGCTTTCTTGCTGATGTTTCTTGATGAAGAAACAGTGAGAGAGCAGCATAGTGGTGCTTAGCCATCACAGTAGACTAGAATTCTCTTTCACTGAGTTCAGTGAAACCCTCATCACTAAAATCAACTGGTCCACTTCACAACATGTACAAACACCACCAAATGTTCTGATTGGAAAGTGGTGTAGTCTGGCTTTGTATCTGATTTTTGTCCCTGTCTTGCCTGATCCTGTAGCTACTGCTGTAGCACTCTGGTACTCACAGCTCAGTCTCTCTCTTAAGTACGTGTGATAAATGTTATCCTTTTCAAGCTGATCTCCTCCCACAGTTGTGCTTTTCTGCAGGCAGGAATTCAGTTAGAAAAGCAGGTGGGGAGCTGTGCTTTATGAGAACTGTGTATTTTTTTTCCATTTAGCTGTATAGACAGCTAGACTAGAGGCACAGAGAGATCAAGTAGCATGCAAAAAGCAATAATAATCAAAGTTCAAGATCTGGTCCCCAGATCCCTGTGCAGAGATGTGAGATGAAAAGTGGGTTTTGCAGAGGTATTCAGCACTAGGAAAATACTGCACCCATCTCCTAGTGATGAGGAATGCAGATACCAGAGAGAAAAAGAGGATAGCTGATAAAACACAGTCTGGCTGTCTGTTTGGAAGTGAAGATCAATTAAGTGTGAACATCTTTGAGTATTTCCCCCCTTAGAAAAGAAAGCACTGCTGGAAAAACTTTCATGTACCAAATGAGCTGCTTAACAAACTCCAGTGACTTCTCTTGAAATTAAGCTTGACTCGTTTATTCTTTTAGCATGAGTAAGTGAAAATGACTGATCAGATTGTCAGACCTGGTCGATCAAGACAATAAGAGACAAAACCCCCCCAGACAGGCCTGGTGCCAGCTGCCCCACTTGTCTGCTGTCACCCTGAGCAACTTCAGGAGCTGTTTGCCTGATGTGTGTTACAAGTCCTCCCACAGGGATGAGCTTGGGTTGATGAATGCAGAAGCAAGATGCTTCTGTGCCAGTGCCATGGGGACTGGCCTTGGGGAGACCTCCCAGCAGCCCTCTAGTTCCAAGGAGCACGGTGGTATGCAAAGGGGTCACTGAGGAGACACGAAGGCACCTCTCCCTTCCAGCAAGACCTCCTGTTACATTTCAGTCGATAAAAGCTTGTGAAGTTTCAGAGGGCAACTGAGAGAAGCCAGACAAATGGAAGAGGACACTAACAGAAAGCAGGGGCTTCATTCCACCACTGGAGCAGAAAAGACCTGCAGAGCCAAAGATGCTTATCCCAGGGAGTCCTGAACTTCATTCTTTCCTATTGATCTGCCTAGATTTCAGCAGGGTTAATAACCTTTGCTAGTCTATCCTAAAACATACAGCATAAAACCCATAAGCTTGTATGGTAATCTCCCCTCCAGGGCTAGGAAAGACCTAAAGAAAGACAAAAAATCAGAAACCAAATTCTGAAGATAGGAAACCTGTTGAGTGATGACAATGCCTTCCTTTTTACATTGCTGCCTCACATCCAGCTTTCTTCACAAGGGCAAAAGTGAGGGTGAATGTGGGGGTGGTTTTCTCTGGTTTCATTTTGTCCACATTGCTGCAGAAACATGAAACTTGCTCGGTGAATCATATTCCCTAATCACGTTATGTGTCATCTAATGCTCATATTTGCTCACAGTCTCAGCAGTGAGGTAGGAAATCTGTAGGGTGTTTTCAGGCTTTAACCATCATGTTGCCGGACAGTTGATGTGGTACCTAGGAGAACTGTGAAGCCTCCACCTGATTGTGCTGGGAGGAGCCCTGCTGTACCTCCTCGCTTTCCTTTCCTGGCATCTATATTGAAAGGTATGCAAGGAAACAGGTAGTGTGTGCAAGCACAGATGTCATACCATTCCTGAGTGTCCTTTCACACCACTAGCACTAGCAGTTTGTCCTGACAGCCAGTTTGGCATAACACTGCATACAGAAAGTATCACAAAGCACACTATGCATTCTTTTCCTGGCAGAGGTGGTCACTGTGTACTTTTTAACTTCATCTCTTCCTGTTAGCCTCTAAAGTGTCTTCTACCAGGGACTTGAGAGCACAAATCTTCAATCACCCCATCACTATCAAAAGCATTCAGAGGCCCAGGTGAATGATGCCCTACAGTTAGATTTGCTGTGTACCCCCTACTACTGTTAACCAAAGATCACCATAGACAAGTTAATCAGTCACAGTTGTTTATATCAGTGAACTGAGATACCTGAGTTTCTGAATCAGATCAAGATCTTGTGTCTTCTGGTTTTCTCAATGCATCTGTCAAGAGAGAGTCTTTTGTGGCAGGATCACAAGAATTGGTGGAAGCAACAGGAGAATTGGATGGCTTGGAAGGAATTACTTGCTTTTTTGCTCCCCGTCACTGTGCCACTTAAAGCACATGTAACTGATTCCTATTTGGCTGAGGTAAAAGCCAGCAGAACAGTCACATTATTTGATTTTTGGCAAAATTGCTGGTGTCTAAGTAAGGAGAAGTAGGCTCTGTGGTCAGGCAATGGAGCTCCCTTCAGATGTGAGTCAGTGTTACGCACACATTTTGTGAAACCTTCTAGTGTAACCTGACTTTGTGACTTCTTTAGCTAGAGTCACAGAAATCTTCCTTTCTCATTACTGTGAAAAACAACTACAACTCATGCCATACACATGTTATAACTGCCTTTGGTCCCCACCTCTTCTGGATAAACTTGCCCACACCTTTACAAACATGTATTACCACTTATATTATCAGTGAACAGGAAATTCATAGAACAAAGAGAACCTGTGAAATACCACCCTGGCATACTTCTCACCAGTCTGTGATAACACTCAGTGGATGTTGCTCTGCTCACTGAAGATACAGATCACTCATCAGACCACAATACAACGGTATCCATGATGAGCTAAGGGTATGCTGTCATCAGTGCAGAAAATACTGAGAATCAGGCCATGTTTACCATTTCTATATCACACATTATTACAAGAAAAGTAGCAATGAAAGACAGTGGGACAAGAGAGGTGTGGAAAACCTGAGTATCAGTTAGATGTAAAAAAATCAGTGTATTATCTGATGAGACTGGATCACACATATTTGTAGATCACAAAGTAAGTTATGATGGTATCAGTCTGCAGTCTGTTGAAGAGCTTGCAACTTTCACCTAAGGGAAAGTAAAACAAGGTTATTTGTAAATGATTTGAGAAGAAATCTAATTAACATCCAGGACATTTATATTTAAAATAATGAGCTCTATATTCCAGAAGTGCTGTTTCTCCTCAGATTCTTTTCCTGGTTGTCTGTCTAAAAACCCTCTACAATTAGTGTCTTCAGGAGCTCCATCAAACAGCTGGGTTTTATCTGACCAGTGACCTGTGGAAAGCATCTTTCTGCTGGATTGCAGGGTAGGCTTTAGTCTGCTTGACTGAGACCTGTTGGTTACACTTAAATTCTAGGTTTATAGGAAAGTTGTCTTCCTAAGTTGGACAGCTGTGATCTCTACAGGGAGGTCAACAAACTACAGGGAAGAACCTGCCTGCCTGAGACTGGCCATCTAAATAAGACTAAGTAATGACAGGTGCTTTAATTTGGCTCATTTGGCCAGTGAGCCAGACAGTTCCTAACTTAAAGGATGAGTTTTATTTGTGAGTAGCTGTAGAGAAAGGTAATACAGAATCAACCCAAAACTGATCACTCTGTTTTGCTATACAGTGTAATAAAAGGTTATCTCTAAACAGCTTAAAAGCAAATATAGCTCCATTGTCCTGGCTGCAGTGATCTTTTTGGCTTTCTGACTGCTTTGTGCTAACATTCTTAACAAGGGTAGAGTTGACTTGCAGAAGATGTTGTCCAGTGCACTTTGGCAATACAGATTATTCATAATAATAAGTGGATTCACCTTTCTTGACTAACTCAATAGCTGAGAAACCATGAAGATGTTTCTCTGACCTACAGGGACACAGCCTTCTTGGGAAGCAAAGTCTAAAAATTATTCTGCTGCCTGAGTGCAATGGAACTATGTTTTCTTCCTTTTATCCTTCCTTCCTTTTCCTTCCTCCCTTCCTTTTCCTTTTCCTTTTCCTTTTCCTTTTCCTTTTCCTTTTCCTTTTCCTTTTCCTTTTCCTTTTCCTTTTCCTTTTCCTTTTCCTTTTCCTTTTCCTTTTCCTTTTCCTTTTCCTTTTCCTTTTCCTTTTCCTTTTCCTTTTCCTTTTCCTTTTCCTTTTCCTTTCCCTTTTCCTTTCCCTTTCCCTTTCCCTTTCCCTTTCCATTTTCCTCTTTTCTTTTCCCTTTCCCTTTTCCTCTTTTCCTTTTCCCTTTCCCTTTTCCTCTTTTCCTTTTCCCCTTTTCCCCTTTTCCCCTTTTCCCCTTTTTCCCCTTTTCCCCTTTTCCCCCTTTTCCCCTTTTCCCCTTTTCCTTCTCCTTTTCCCTTTTTTCCTTTTCCCCCCTTCCTTCCTTTTCCTTTTCCCCTTTTCCCCTCCCCCCTCCCCCCCTCCTTCCTTCCTTCCTTCCTTCCTTCCTTCCTTCCTTCCTTCCTTCCTTCCTTCCTTCCTTCCTTCCTTCCTTCCTTCCTTCCTTCCTTCCTTCCTTCCTTCCTTCCTTCCTTCCTTCCTTCCTTCCTTCCTTCCTTCCTTCCTTCCTTCCTTCCTTCCTTCCTTCCTTCCTTCCTTCCTTCCTTCCTTCCTTCCTTCCTTCCTTCCTTCCTTCCTTCCTTCCTTCCTTCCTTCCTTCCTTCCTTCCTTCCTTCCTTCCTTCCTTCCTTCCTTCCTTCCTTCCTTCCTTCCTTCCTTCCTTCCTTCCTCCCTCCCTCCCTCCCTCCCTCCCTCCCTCCCTCCCTCCCTCCCTCCCCTCCCCTCCCCTCCCCTCCCCTCCCCTCCCCTCCCCTCCCCTCCCCTCCCCTCCCCTCCCCTCCCCTCCCCTCCCCTCCCCTCCCCTCCTTCCCTCTCCCCTCCCCTCCCCTCCCCTCCCCTCCCCTCCCCTCCCCTCCCCTCCCCTCCCCTCCCCTCCCCTCCCCTCCCCTCCTTCCCTCTCTCCTTCCCTTCCCTTCCCTTCCCTTCCCTTCCCTTCCTTCCCTTCCCTTCCCTTCCCTTCCCTTCCCTTCCCTTCCCTTCCCTTCCCTTCCCTTCCCTTCCCTTCCCTTCCCTTCCCTTCCCTTCCCTTCCCTTCCCTTCCCTTCCCTTCCCTTCCCTTCCCTTCCCTTCCCTTCCCTTCCTTCCATGTACTTTCCCCTTTTTGTTCAATTTCCACCCACCCTGCAACTCATTCAAAATCATGATGTATACTGATGAGGTTTGTGCTGCACAGAAAGGTCTGCCAGCAAAGAGTGAAATCCAGCAGATGTATTCTGCTCATTTTAATGGTCTCCCACTGAATACAGCCACAGAGCAAGGAGAATTTTGTTGTACTCGTTCCTTTGATCAATTAATGTTAGTATGACAGCTTCCAGAGAAGTCAGACAGGACCTCTGGGAGGTAGCTAAATGCAGAGCTCCTCTGAGCATGGAGTTCACTACCATAGCAAAAACTGCCCTCAATAAAAAGCTCATTTTATTCAGTCATTGTAAGTAATTAGTATTTTCCCCACTGACAATTGTCTGAGACTGAGTATGATAATGAACTTTGTTCCTGATGAAGAGTAAAATGTATTTCAGTAGTTTATGCCTGTGCAATAAAGCAGGCAGATATGCAAGTTATGAAGGCTGTGAACTTCTATATCCTCATTTTCTATTTCCATGCCCAGTTCCAGCACTCTCTTGGGTCTTGCAAACAGCTAGCAAAAGCTCTGACATCAAGCAGTGTGCAAATGCTGGGGTTCTGAAACCTTGACATTGCTGGTGATTCTTACCATGCAGCACTGAGACAAGTCTGTGAAACGCTTATCTGGAAAACAATTTGTCTGCACTACTCACAGCTGATCGATTGCAACCTGTAGTTACATCTCCATGGACAGAACTGCTCACATTCATACACAAGCATAAGTTTCATGTTCTGCCAAATGGACAGTCTGGGCTTTTAATAGGACACAAGCTAGAAATGCCTAAGTGATAACCTGATCTATTGATTTTCCCCTTCTACATTTTACTGTCAGCTAGTTCCTTCTTGATTCTGCTTAGTTCTTAGCATTCCTTTGACAACTTATACACAAATGAAAATAATATCTTATGATTTTTTACCCTCTGGTACCCATAAGGAGATTGTGAATTTTCCAAATTATTCTGTAGATATTTATGCATATAGTATTTATGTTCAGTGAAATTACAATCAAGCACTTCATTTTGTTCTCCTCAGTGTTATGATCACCAGCCACAGAATTAAATAACTTTGGTCAAGATTTTGTCTCCATCCATCTAAAAAGAAAGCAGATCCACCAGAGTCAAAAGAGCTACTGCAGTTTTCTTTGACATAAAGTAGAACCTGAATTACCAGTTTATCTTCAGCAAATTCACAAGTAAAGCCAGCTCACATCCTCAAGACCCACAAGTCCATACATTAAACCATTATTTGGTGAGTGGCAATAGCAAACACAGCAACAGGAAAGCTTTTGCTAGGGAAAGAGGATATAGTCAGCAGCAAGAGCTTATAGATGTTGTGCCAGGTAGTGACAACCTTTTGAAGATTCTGGGAGATTTATTGTCTGAAGATATGATCAGGACTTCATGGAAGAAATGTGCTATGAAGGAGATTTCTGCTATCTGGGACACGGCAATAACAGATGTGAAGAAAGAAGTTTAAGAAATAGTTGAGTCTTTTTGACACACTAGAGAAGAGAAAAGCAAATAGAGACAGGAGCACAGAGACTGTGCATATAGGTGTACAGAACCAGCAACAGAACAAAGGAGCAGTACGAATGCTGACAGTTCACATTTCATTTTCTTTTAACTTTTGAAACTGCTAGTGAAAATTCTGGGAAACACCAAAGGGAGATTCCAAAGGTCAAATTTATGTAGTAAATGCCATAATACTAACTAATACTGGAGTGAGGCATCACTCAACAGAATGGAAAAAATCAGCCATACAAAGTTAATAAAACCGCTTTGTAGTGGTGAAACCTGCTACTTAAAGTCAGAGGGAAGCAAGATGGACTTTAGGAGAGTAAAGACAAAAGTTTTACATACAGTTTGTAGGATTTTCTTTCTGAGATATTTAAACATAACGACTTGTGAATCAGCAAAGAAAATACAGAACCTTTTATTTATTTTATGCATGTATACAAATAGGTACAGATATAGAAATATGTCTGTTCTTGATACATGTACACCTACATCAATACATACACACATATACATAGGCATGTGCGTGCTTACAGAGGGATGTTGTGTGCTGTGTGTGCTCTCTGGCACAGTGTCCAACCAGGGGCAGCCCAGCTACATCACACCTACACAATCCACCCCCGAGTGAATGCCCAAATGTGAGAAGTCCCGCAGCGGAAATGCAGTGTTACATGATCCCACCTTAGCTGAACCTGAAGACCTCTTGCAGCAGCAGAAGGCACAGAGAAGCCTCTTATCTTGCAGGCATGGGGGACCACTGTGAAAGACAGAAACTGTTTTCTTTTATTTATTATTTCAAAGTTTTCTTCGTGAGGCCTTTCTGGTGATGAGACTCTAAGTGAGAACTGCAGGTTATCTGGGTGGGTGTCACCGTGCCACAGTGCCTCTGCTTATTGTTGTAAAGACAAGCAGAAGCAGGGTCAAGCCTGTTTTTTTCAGGGTTTGGCTTGGAGAAGCTGATCACTGCAAAAGACAATAATGCTTGTGCATGGCAATGAAGGTACCACTCCCTGCTGGCTTATCTGTTGGGCCAGGTACGTCACACTAACAGAGAAAAAAGAAAAAAAACCTGAGAAATGGGGGATAAAAGGCCTTCACTAAATTTACGACTTTGGAGAAGAACTCCCAAAGAAAAAATCTATGAGGGGTACTCCAGAAGAGGAAACAGAGAATTCCCTGAGGGGGGAAACTCTGCGGAGGAACCCTGAGGCCTGCTTGCTGCGAAGCTTCTTGACTTTCTCCCATCCCCTGCGGTGACCAGAGAGTCCCTGAGATCAACGAACCTACTACGAACCTTGCTGGACCCACGGTGATGATTATATCTCTCTTGCTTTCTATCAAGACTCCTTGCTTTTTATCCCTTTTCTATCTCTCACCTTCCCCTCCCCATATCCCTAAGCAACTAAACTAATAATTGTAATAAACAGGTTGGGCTAACATTTGACCCGTTGTGTCTTAATCTCACCATCGGGTATACACATAATCAAAGAACCTCATCTCCCTCCTTCATATTGGAGTGTGACAACCACTTGCCAAGTGGCTGAGCCTGTCTAGTCATGAGAAATGCCTATTATTTTTAATGTGCAGCCATCCACCAGAGTTTTCTCTGAATTAAAATGTTTCCCATTTTCTCTCAAACTGGTAGAACTCTGCTCCTAGCAGGATTTCTCAGGTATTGTCTTACTGGCACAGAAAAGACACAGAGAGGACTGAGAGATGTGGCTCCACTCTTGGAGGGCAAGTCTGCAAGGGAACCCTTTGCAAACTATTTCTTTTTTCTTATTTTTTTCCCCCACAGGAGATCATTAATCCTGAAAGCAAGAAGTCTTTCTATTGTAGGGTTTCTTAGAGGAGCTTGCTCTTCAGGATGTGATGCAAATGCTCATCCTTACCTCTTTCCTCACCTCTGAGCTCACCCAGCTTGGTACTGTGCAGTGCTGATCCAAAGTGCAAAGAAGTTCAGCAGTGAGGAGAGACACAGACCCTGATCCTTTATCACTGAGGAGCTCCTACCAGTGCTGGAGGCTGTAGGGAGGAGAGACCCTCCCCAGCCCTCAGCAGCACTGCCCTCACTGCAGGGTTGAGAGTCCTGTGTACCCACCTGAAAGAGGCATCCAAGCAAACTCTTCCTACCCACTACTCTCCTCCCCACATCATCCTTGAACCTCTAATCCATGGCTGAGAAGGGAGAGTGCTCCTGACAACATGGGCTCAGGATTTACTATGATTTTGCTGCTCAGCTTGCAATAGGATGAACCCAAATAGTTGAGGCAAAAGCCCCTGTGCCTTGTCTTTTCTGTTTTCCTCACTGTGCTGCTTTCTTCAAAAGGAGCTCTTCATTCTTTAAAACACAAAGAGTTTAGTCCCTTGCCTACTGCTGCTAGCTCCAAATGGAAACAATGCTTGTCTGAAAGAACAAATACTCACCACTGAAAACAGCTAAGCACAGAAGTCTGCATCCTGCCTCACTGTATATGTATAGTGCCTACTGAAGTACTTTTGAGGACCTTCATCAACTAGGAGATCAACTAGTACAGTATTTGTAAGGCATGAGCCAACAGACACCTCTCAGCTCCTCAAAGGAGTTGAGCAGCCCTAAGTCTCATGGGAAACATTCGGAAGCATCCGCTTCAGTCCATAGGTTTGCAGTGCCCATGTCCCTCTACACCACAATGGGACTTGCTTGTGGAGTCACAGATAAAGGCAGACACATCCCTTCAGATGGCAGTATCTTCAGCATTATTACTGCCTCACCTGTATTCTCTACTATGGCTCTTACAGAGCAGTATCTTTGTCCAGGGCATGTCAAAACAGAGACTATGAGAATTTTTTCTTGCAGCCAATGCTCTCTCCCACTCCTATGAATAAAGGAAAACAAAGTCTTACAGTAGGGTATTCTGTTACTTATTCCATAGGATGCTTTTAGCCACCCACCAGGAAGCCCACTTAGGTGCCATGCACTAAAGGATATTTCTATTTGAACTTATACGTGAATATTTGGGTCTCTTGACTTTCTCAGGCACCATATGGAGCCCGAGTCACTTTTTCAGGGGACAGTGAATGAGAGCCCAGTGGAAGCCAATCTTTTGTTCCACTTTCCAGTAACAAATACCACAGTCTGCTGCAATGACAGCCTTACCTGCAGTTCAGGTTTCTGGGTAGCAATAACCACAAATTCTAAGAGGCAAAACCATACGCTGTTGGGCAGAAATTTATTTACAGAAATCCAGTCTAACTTGATTGTATACTGAAAACTGGGCTTCTTCAATTCCTAAAGAGGTATCATTTATTCTCTAATGTGCTACTTTTGTACACACTACCCAGATAACAAGCCCTATTTTCCAGCTTTTCCCTACTGCTATTCATTTCTGACTCTAGTTTTGCAGTCAATTTTCTCCCTTTGACTTGATCTTTGCCAAATCAGCTCATCCTGAGGTTTGGACTATGTTTCTTACAGATACTGACTTGCTTGAATCTCACTCATCTCCTGGATATAACCTACTCCTTATATTCACCTGGTTATCCCAGTTGAGCCCAGCTCTATTTTACAACATTTGTACTGCCTTTAATGGATCATTGATAGCTAAACTTAGTAGCAAATTCCTGATCTTCTTTTCACTCTCACAGAGATAACACCTTTTTGTCTCTTTGGTGCATCATACTCATTGCTTATTGTCATTACCAACCACTTGGCAACATGGCAGCAGACTGCTGTCTTGTGAGCTCTGTGGAAAAAAATAATCTAAGTACCTCTCAAGTGTGTGGATTCCTGTGTTGGAAGAGGAGAGTTGTTGCAAATATGTGGAATTTTCATGTCATTTCACAGAAATCTTCTTTGTAATTATAAATGTGCATGACTACCAGGGCCACGTTGCAGCACCCTGTTCTATTTTTAATTTAATTTTTCATTAAATTAATCAAATTTTTCTTACCTCTGCTCTGGCAGGATTATGAGCAGGTTCATTTGTCAGAAGGCCTAATTACTCAGGGATGGATTACACAGAATGGGATGTTTCTCCTACGCCAGTAGTTATCTCCCGCAAATCATAGTGTCCAGGAAATGCTCTAAGCAATATCTTAATAGCTTATATATGAAACAAATGGACATTAAAAGCTGGAGCTTAATGTTTGTTTGTTTGTACAACAGCTAATGAAAATGAGTGGCAGGAATTGCATCTCACCACTGGCTCCCAGGGCTGTGCACTGCACCTTGCCTATGCAAAAAAACCAGAATTGTAGGGTGAGGCAGGTTGCATGAACCTTTTCCCTCTGAAACCATTTTTCCTGACTGTAAGCCTTGTATTTGATCAAGATGTGTCCTAGGAGTCACCAAGTGCTGCTACAGCAGTGGTTGGGAACTCAGGAGGTTGCATCTCTTTCATCACAAACCTTGCAGCCACAGATCTGCCCTGCGAGCTGCTATACAAGCCACGCGAATGCTTTACAGGTCACACACTCACCATGCAGAAGAGGTGCCCCAACTCCCCAGTCTCACAGCAGGTTGGTTGGGTTTTGCCTTTCATGAAGTGCAGTTGCTCACAAAAGCAAAGGTGATGATTTTGTTTAAAGGAAGTCTGTGCATGTTCTGAATTGCATATTGCTGGCTGACTCACTGCTCTGAAGGTCAGTGGCTGAAGATACTGCTAGATGAGACTGAGGACCCAAAGCCCCTCCTGGAGCTCTGACGAACAAACAGTGAAGAATAAAGTCATTACCACAGCACAAAGAACACTGTGACCTTCACTGTCTATTCTCTACATTAAGGCAGAGCCTAAACCAATCTTTCAGCAGCTCTGGTTACTATGTCTTTCAGGAAGGTGCGGTAAGTACCTTTTCATGGTATAAAGTAAGAGACGTTGTTTTTCAGGGGATTTTCCTAATAGCTTTTCATATAATGGCTGTCTGAGATGAAAAGTGAAGTGGAGAATTGGACTTGCTAATTCAGTAAACTGCTCTATGATGCATTTCTTCTACTGTTGCTGCAGAAGACAGCACACTAACTGGATTATATGTATTTTTACTGCAAATTCTGCAGTTGGCAGCTTCTGGATAGACAAAGTACACAAAGGATGTATTTCACAGCTTCCCCCTTGCATGAAACTCACAAGAACCTTATGCACAAAACTCAAGTCAGTAATTCTCAGGGAATAAAACTTCCCATCATTCCTCATTTCTTTTATTGTTTATATGTATCTCCGAGCTTGTATTCAGCACAGTAATTTTTTTAAGATTCACTTGCACTGCGGTCATCCTGCTTCTTAGCCCAACTACCAATTCCATTGCCTGAACCCTAGGCTGTATTCTGCTTGCTTGCAACAGCCAGCTCCCAGCTTTGTTGCATGACATTAGCAAATGCAAAACACATTTTGTTAAGAAAAAAAAAAAAAAAAAAAAAAGTTCATTCGATAAGATACATTATATTCAGCTGCTAGAGTTGGCTATCTTCCAGTCCAAGATTTCCAGGCATATTGTTTTGAAGGTGAAAGTGGTACTACCCACAAATGTTAGCTGGAATATTGCTTGATACCGTAAGTGATGGTCAATTGGGAAACTCTAAGACTCAAGCTGCAGTGTTAGGAAGCATTCATTCTTTAATAGCAGTTCTGGATGCATGGGGTTCATCCTCTTATCATGCATAGCTTACATGAAAGTTCTTACGCACATAACTTGTGTTTCATATGCGGAAGTTATCCAAGAAGTATGCTACACATGCAGAAGTTTCTTAGAATCATGTTACATCTGCTAGTTTCCTAGAAGTATGTGACATATTCAGTGACTGATTCCAAGTAGCACCTCCTTTTTCCTTGGTACAAAGACTCAGTTAAGTCTTTCTTATTCCCTTGGTTCAGAGACAGGGCAGGGGTGTCCATCAAGGAAGACTAGCAAGCTTAATAACATTGTTACAACTTGCATCATTACAAGAGCTCAAGGAGCCTACACGTATAGGGATGTGAGGTAGAAATCAGTTTGCTACAGCTGTAGGAGTGGCTATGTGAAAACAGAGAGAAAAGAGCAACAGATGTGAAAAGAGAAAAAAATGAAGACTATAACAACAGAACACTATGGAAATACACATTTAGGACTGTTTTTTTACTAAATTTATCTTGGCTTCAGTGAGTGTTTAGGTATGTGCAAACATGAACCTTTACATGCATAGGCATAGGAATACAATCATGGTGCCATAACAGTTATTTATTATCTTGATTAATTATATATGTTACTCCCTATCATGTAACAATGTATGATCACATCACAATAATAAGACAAAAGTTATGTTTTCTGGGAAGCTTTGCTTCCTACCACTTCATAGAATCACAGAATTGTATGAGTTGGAAGGGATCTTTAAGGACCACCTAGTCCAACTCCTCTGCAATGAACAGAGACACCTACAGCTAGATCTGGTGCTCAGAGCTCCATCCAACCTGACCTTGGATGCCTTTAATGACAGGGCATCCTCCATCTCTCTGTGCAACCTGTTCCAGTGCTTCACCACTCTCACTGTAAAAGACATTTTCCTTATATCCAATCTAAATTTTCCCTTTTAATTTCTGTTATCCTATCACCACAGACCCTGCTAAAGAGTCTGCCTTCTTCTTTCCTTTAGTCTCCCTTTAGCTACTGACAGGCCTCCCTCAGGTCTTCCCAGAGCCTTCTCTTCTCCAGGCTGAACAGCCCCAGTCCAAACTTGTAGGGGAGGTGTTCCATCCTTTGGATGGAATTTGTGAAAAGCTCAGGATCAGACATTATTTGGTTGTCATTTACCAGCTCAACATTAAATCAAGCCATGTTCTTTACAGTATTTATATGTGCTGAACTGCTCCTGCTCTGGAGACCCACAGTCATGGCATTCCCAAAATGGGAAGTCCTGGTTTCACCAGGAAATAGACACATAACCTGCATGGAAATGAAAAAGGGCTGCTTTAGCATTGCAAATTAGGGCATCTCAAAACCCCTTGCTCTGTAAAAGCTCTTCTGTGTTACAGTTATAACACTGAGTTTCTTAGGCCATTCTTCTTTTATTACATTTTCCAACAAATTCAAAACCTCAGAGTTGTCATTTCTCTAAATTGTTATCTCTTCTAAATTGTTCCTCTTTCTTCCAGTGGACTACAAAAGATAACCTTCCTCTCCTCAGAAAAAGGATTTCTCAGTTGCAAACATTTACCACTACAAAACTTAATGGGTATAATGACGGTTGAGCTCCTCTGGATGTGTTGCATCCCTTTCCTTTTTGTAATCTTTGCTTTTTTTACTACTCATCTCCAAAGAATGAAATGTCTAAAGGAATACAAGGCACAGCTGGCTTGCAGGCAGGTGACCGACAACCTCCCTGTAGTTACTATCCACATTTGCACGGCACAGTGAGCTCCTTGGTGAACAGGTCCTTGGGATAGGATAAGGTGTTTTGCCTTCTAGCTTATAAAAGCATAGATAGCATTCATAGGAAATATGTGTGAGATAGCTGAAAGTAATCTATTATGGAAAGATAATGAGTAAATTGCCATTAGGAAATTATTTATAACTTAATTAGATGTCTAAAGGCAATCTATGGGATTTGCCTGTGAGGTGTAAACATCTGTAGCAAAATTTGATGCACTTAGTTGTATAATGTCTCAGTTGCATTCCCAGATCTACTTCATGTTTCCCAATTCTGCTGCACGCCAGGTGCTGAAGGATAAAATGGTGTTTACTGTAGCCAAGCTCAGCCTTATCAAAGTCCACTTCTTGCTGCCCTGTGCTTGCAAGCACAAGAACTGATTGCAGGCTTCTTGGTCCTTGAAAAAAAGGAAAGAAGTACAAAACAAGCAGTGGACATAAGGACAGAAAGCCCTTAATCAGATCTGTGAGACTGCAGAGAATACACAGATGCATGTATACAGAGGGATTCTCACAACCATCTGATTATACCTGCCTATATTACCTGTCAAAACACACTGATCAGAGGTTTTTTTCCTATTAATACTGTGGGAAGAAGCTGGTTTGGAGCAATCTGAGAAGGACATTCAGGGCAACCTTTCTGGGTTGGTGTATGCTGCAGACATTTGCAAAGACAGTGAAAAAAACACAATTTTCATTCATAAAGTATTGAACTAATACCAACTTTCTGCATCCAGAAATAAGTAGGACATTGGTAACTACTGTATCATACACCGTACAGGTTTTGATTGAAAAGCTATGTGCCAGTCAGTACCTCTGGTGTTTATTCATGAGCGAGAGGTAATAAGGAGGCATGAACAGTCATACAGACCTACAAAGTATTTGCCAGAGGCTTACTTCCTATTAGAGGTACCACGCTTGTTTATCATTTGTTGCAAGCTTGCTTTGCAAGAGTACTGCATGCTTTTCATACCGTATCCCAGAATTTCTGTACAGACTCTGAGCACTCCGGTCCTGCGTGTGCTGAGTGTGTTGTCAACTCCCAACTCCCATTCACATATTGCTTTCTTAACTCATTGGCTGCCAAACACAGTACACATCTGAGTACTCCATTCATATGCAGATGAAGAAAAGAGTGTCACACAGGACAAGCCGGAAGGGAAAAGTGAACAGAAGGAGATAGAAGAAGAAATAACAAATTTTGGAGGGTATTCAAAGAACTATTATTACTGTTTTGTCAGACTCTGCCCTGAGACTTCTTTGCATAGTTTTCTTTAGCGCTTCTGTTCAGATTATTTTGTGAAGTAACTGATCAGTTCCAGTACACATGGCAGTGACTAAAGGTCACTAAAAACAGAGAAAATGTTCCATCTGAAAGTTTACATGTTTGAGAAACAGCAAAAAGAATGCTTATAGCTTCCCCTCACTCACTCCAAAGGAAAAGACAATATGGTTGCAGAGGAAATAATAAAAAATACAATATTCTGTAAAACAGCAGTTTCAGCAGACATTATCTGTCAAGTTTACTGGCAAATCATGCAAATCCTCATAGTAATTCAATAGCAGTCTCAGAGTGTTTCTTCAACGCAAAATGTAACTAACATCCAACTGACATTTAAATGGCTTTGTCATAACAGAACCCACACAAAACTCACTTTCTCATCCTTGAAAAGTTTTTGTTTGTTTGTTTGTTTTTGTTTTTGTTTGGTTTGGTTTTGGTTTTTTGTTTGTTTGTTTTTCCCAGGGATATGTGCATCTGTGATGCTGGGTCTCTTCTTCATGGTACTGATATAGGCTGGCTTAGCAATAGAGATCAGTATACTAGTTTAAGGACCAATATATTAGTTCATCTAAAGAAACAGATTAGTGTTAGTTCTTAAACTTCCCATTTTAGCTTTGATTGGTGTTTGGGCAGCCTTCTTTTTCTCAACAACGCTGCATCACAGGAGCACTGGAGTCACTGTAGACCACCTTTATCTTTCCATCCATTGGGGGGAAGGACTTTTTCTTTAGATTTCACACTAATTGTTTTGGGTTTTTGTGCATGAAGATAGAAAGCTTCTCACTGAGGCATAACAAGCAATGGAGATACAATAAATCAGGGAAAACCAACTGAAGGTCAGCCAAAATCCACCATGGTGAAGCTGATGATGGAAAAATGAGGAAGTTAAGTGATCTAAGACCATCAGAAGCACCTACCACACATTCCCAGAATGAACTGACATATATTAATTCTTTCTTGGAAAAGAATGAACGTGTGTACCAATGTATTGCATATGTACGTCTTAACTGTTTAAATACAGAACCTGAACTCTGATTTATCAAGTTGTTTGGTACGTACTGTGAGGAATAAAGAAATGGCATTCCAGGATTTCAGATGACAGTACCTCACCTGTTTTGGTCTTACACTTGGTTACTTGCTGTATCCACAGCACAGAACTGCATAAATTTACACCTTTGCATGATTATAGGAGGAGGCAGTAATAAAAGCAGTACTACTTCTGCTGTTCTCACTTAAGAACTATGAATTCAACTTTTCAACTATTCAGGACCTTAGAGGTTGCTGTTTCTTTAGATATGTATCCAGAATGCAAGGAGATAAGGCTTCAAGCATGCTATTATTGCATTAGCCTGGACCTTAAGCTGGAGGTCATCTTAGATAATCTGCATTTTTCAAAGCAATACAAGTTAAAATGGAAAAACATTGACAGAGGCAAAACCAACAAAATTCATAAAGATAAAAAGGAAAGCCTTCAAACTGTTCAGATCTTATACATAATTTGCAAGGAACTCCTTGCTATCTCTCCCCTGCCCTTGCTTTTCACCCCACAGTATAAGTGGTCCCATGTGTCTTGCAATCCCCAGCCTCACTCACTGCCCTCTCCAGCCTCCCTCTGCTTGGGCCTCCCTGCAGCACCCAGCGCTCCAGTCCTGCCACCAGCCCTGGAGGACACTGTTGTGTTCAGAAAGTAGCTTTGCTCCCAAAGCAGTATTCACATACATTTTGCTTACCTCTTTATTTATTACCAGTTTAGTTTAGCTATGAAACAAACACTTCATCAACGTAAGGTTTTGTACTGTCCAGTGTCAAGAGCAATGGAGATAGAGGATCATGGTGTACCAGTGAGTACTACTGTTACTGTAATCAACAAAACAAAGTCATTAACTATTTAAGATTTTAGAAGATCACTGATTTGCCACAGAGACCATTCTCAACAGTGGAAAACGAGAAGATGGTGTTTGCATAGAGAATGTGCCTGTCACAGGAGCTTCAAGGACCCTGAAGGCATTTCTTTTGGGGTACAGGAAAAGCAATTTTGTGTCTGTCAAGAATTAAGCTTCCCAGAAATATGAGGTTTGCTCTGAAAGTAATTCCTCCTATTTTATTATTTTGGTCCAAAACATCAGAGGCAAATATTGTTGGTATTGGTGGCTGTAGAGACTGAACCTTCCCACCAATATCCTGTTACATTTTGTTACTGTGTCACAGATGGCAGTAGAGGGACAATCGGACAAAATGATGTCTGTCATGAGAGTGTGTATGAAAGTGGTGTGTCATTGAATTCTTTCATGCAGAAATAGTAGCACCCACTGATATTCATCGATGTTTGCTGAATTTTTATGGTAACCAATCAGTGGATACGGGCAGAGTGAGGTTGAAGGTGATGAAACACTGTGAAGTGGGGTCACTTCTGCTGGTGTTCTTGTTATTCACTATGCAAAAATACATAGCTATAGTTGGTGATTATTGAAAAATAGTGTTTTGTAGCTGAGAACTGTCTCTATCAAACAGCATTATTGAGCATTTTGTACCTGTTGTAGTTTCCAAGGAAATAAATAGGAGGCATTACTTGTGGAGCAACATATACTTTTAGGAAACCCTTCTCTTTTTTTTTTTTATGTAATTTTTAAAGTGACCTGGTGTCAAGAGTGAGACTCCAGCCAAGGCTAGGAACAGAAAAAGAAACAGGTTGAAGTATGATGCAGGACTCAGGAGAAGCAGGAGTTACTTTACAGCAGGGAGTACTCAAGGTGTGACTGTGCAGCATTGGCACATCTCCATTAACTTCTACTTTCAGGCATTGCTTCTTAGTAATACATGACCACTGAAATCTTCAGCTTGGCTTCTGTCACGCTCTAATATAAAGAAGAGAGACATGGTTCTTTGATTATGTTATACCCGATGGCGAGATTAAGACACAACGGGTCAAATGTTAGCCCAACCAGTTTATTACAATTACTAGTTGCTTAGGGATATGGGGAAGGGAAGGTGAGAGATAGAAAAGGGATAAAAAGCAAGGAGTCTTGATAGAAAGCAAGAGAGATATAATCACCACCGTGGGTCCAGCGAGGTTTGTGGTAGGTTTGTTGATCTCTGGAACTCTCTGGTCACCACAGGGGATGGGAGAAAGCCAGGAAGCTTTGCAGCAAGCAGGCCTCAGGGTTCCTCCGCAGAGTTTGGATGGGTGGATGTGTCTGCACCATGGGTCCAGAGACCTGAGGATTCTGAGATCTTAAGCATCTGCACCAGCATGACATCTTTGGTTAAGCTGATGGCTTCTTAGTGGTTCAGCTATTTCAATTTGTGTTGTACCTTCTCCTCCTCTGCATGTTCTCTTTCATGATTAGAATAAAATTCAATAAGTTAACCATGTTAAATAGGTGTGTCTGCTCATACTGGTAGGCATTCAGCTGCTTCAACAAGAGCAGTGTTTTCACATGTAAACTACTGTAACTGGTGCTAATTATTGCAAGGTCCAGTGGTCAAAATGAGCGAGTTCCACTCCTACTTGAATTTAGCTGTTTTTAATTCTGTTGATTCTATGACATTATCTGAAGACTTGATCAAATGCAACCTGCCTCCTGCATAGAACAGGCCATGAGAAACTGAAGTAATTCCCACAACAAGCCTTCAGTTATAGCTGAACTAGCAATACCTCCAAATGGTACAGGATCAAACATAATCCTAGGTAATTTTTACCAAAGGCAAATTCCCTTGCTGAGAAAGTGTAATAATTTGCATTTTATTGCTAATATCTGGCATCATGTTCCAGCCACTGGACCTTCACTACATTTCTGTCTGCTAGATTAAGCAATACTGCAGTAGCTGAATTGTTCACTTTCAGCTTTTATGGCCTTAGATCAAGTTACTTTTTTGCCTGGGGACAAAAAAAGACAGATATCTCAGTCTCTCAGAAGCCCTGACATATAACTTCTTCTTGGCTGCCTTCCATTCCCCGTGGGTGTAGCTTTACTTTTATCTGGTCAAGCCACTTACCTATAATTCAATTTCTATTAAACATTCAGCACATTGTTCATCTGCATCGGTGGGGGGCAACTGCAACAAGGGGACATGTATGGATTGATTTTTCTACAAAAATCACAAAAATGAAGAATGTGATCAAATAGTTGATCATAACAGATTCAGTAGAAAATGTCTGATCTGCAAGGATTTTTCAAGAGCTTTTACCCAGCAACCAGAGGGAAGGAGAACAAATCCACTCTTAGAAAGGCTCCAGAACTGGTTTGTAGTGAAGCAATTGAATCACCCAGGGCAAGATTCATTCACTACACAACTCTATAGCCCACATTTTGACATTTCAGCCGTCAAACACACCTTCATCCTAGACCTACGGACAACAGAAGCTGTTGTGAATCCTTCCTTTAGAGAGGAAGTTCTCCTTTAGAGAACTGAATCACTTTCTGATTCCTTCCAAAACTAGTCAAAACTTAAATTATCAAATTTAGTAGGCACCTCCCTCGTCACTATGCCTCAGCTGGATGGCCAGATGTGATCTTTTCGCCCATCTTGACAGCAAATGCAACTTTGTTGAACGAGTTCAATTGACAACAGTTAATTGCTCACAGAGATATCTCCTCTGTCCTTTACAGCCCAGCAGTCACTACACTACTGCCTGGAGCACAAGGGTTCAGGTCACATCCCTGCCTCATCACAGCTTGCATTGGAGGAGAAGACAGCAGGCAGATGGATGTGTTTCTGCCGCAGTTTACACTAGCTGGTGGAGTGCAACACCTTTCTTTAATGCTTTTCAAACATCCACTTTCTGGAGTCAGCATCTCTCTCTGGTTATCTGAAAGGAAAATCTCTTCAAAAGAATGATGTCTTTTTTCAGAAGGGAACAAATTTGTTGTATTTATCTGCTACAACAGCCTTTAAGTGCTAATGGTACTGCTTGAAGCGTTATTTTTAGAGCCGCAGACTCTTCCTCTTCTTTCCCATTTACCATTGGCCACAATGAGCAGTGCCTCAGCAGAGGGGAGGGCACAGGCCCCAAGGCCCTGGGAAGCAAATGGGAAGTGGTGTTACACAAAGAAGGGGGCACAGTGTGAGCAGCACCGCTGTGATGTGTAATTTGCCCAGCAACCAAAATAAACTCCTTTTAGTTTTTAGACTCGTTTTTTCATTTATTTGGCTCTGCATGGTTTTATGACCATAGAACCAAATTTGGCTGCCACGATTTCAAGGAAGGACAAGGCGTTTAGCACAAGACCTATTGTGTCTATCCCGTAATGTACAAAACGAAATTTTAAATAAATCTTCATTTACAAAAGCCATAAGAGAGAATTCAAAGATTAAAATCTTCATCCAGTGAGCCAACAACAAAGCCAACAATAAAGATAATACAATTAGCTGACTGATTTTGAAAACTGTAATCCTGATAGGCTCTATGGAAGTGAAGGAGGCAGTGTTTGCCTTGCTGGGCTGACTCCTGCTCCAGCCTGCCTTGCTTGAGAGACAGCCCCATCCTTGGGCAGATGTGTTGTCTGTGCTGACAGACAGATGCTTTTCTATTTATTTCTCTAGTTAATTTTTCTGTCTTACAGCAAAGCTGGAAATAAGAATTTTTCCTTTTTAAATGAGTGCAGCAGTCAGAGGAGTAACTCTCTGACTATTTGCATGTAATCTGCATGTGATAGTAGCTTTGTGCATTTTATTTCTATTTTGTCCCCACATCATCAGTTTCTTCAGTTTCCTGAAATGAATTTTCTAAACCAACTTTTCTTCCCCTTTTCTAATGATGTACATGACTGTGCTCCTTTGGATGCCTCTTTCTGATACACCTTTTAATATATATCTCTGCCTCTACCAAGCAGAATCTGGAGTGAGAGAAAGAGGTTGCTTGGCACAGGAACAAAGAATTACTTTTCTTCAAAAGGCAAGCAGAATAAAATTTGGGTGATCTCTTTGTGATGGAAGCTCCTACGTGTTGTACCTGTTCAGGCCCAGAGTAGCTAAGCAAATGCACATGTCCCACCAAAGGCCATTAAACGGAAATTCAGCCATTCTCCACATTATTGTATTGAGAGCCCTTACAGCTGCTGCTGGAAGAAAAGCAAGGTCTAAACTCCAGAGCAACATAGACTAAATGAGAGGCAAAATTTAGTTGATATGGTTATCTTAAGGACACAAAGGACCTGGGGCTGCATTATTAATAGATAAGACGAAACCACAGGAAACATTGAAGTATAATAACTCTTAGAGAAGGCAAAGACATGATGCCATCATTTCTTCCATTTTGAACCTCTTGAAAGAAGACTACTACTACTTTTCTGCTAAGTGTCTTGCAATGTCTTGCCATTCTTTGTCTACAACTGGTATTTCAATTTGTCAGAGAAAAGTGCAGATCCACCTATGTTTTTCACAGGTTCAGAATCACAGAATGATTCATTCATGTTAGAAGGTATCTCTGGGTCCATCTGGCCCAACTGCCACTTGAGCAGAGACATTCAGAGCAGGGTGCCCTGGCTCATGACAAGGCATCTTCTAAAGATCTCAAAGGAAGAGAATCCACAGCCTTTGGGCAACCTGCGCCAATGTTCCAACACCCACACAGAACTGAAGTGCTCCCTGGTGTTCAGGGGAAGACTCCTGTGTCCTAGTTTGTGTTGTCCTGGCACTGGGCAATGTTTTCTTAACACACTTTCATCAGTTATTTTTAGACATTGATAAGACCCGCCACGAGCCTTCTCTTCTCCACGCTGAGCATTCACACATCTCTCAGCTTCTCCTCACAGGAGAGATACTCCAGTCCCATCGTCCTCTTGATAGTTCTCTATTGGACCTTTCTATACATCTAGATCTCTCTTGTACAGGGAGGCCTTGTTCCTATGGCCATTAACATTTCAGAGATAAAATATTTACATGTAGTCATACCAGCTGTATGAATTCCAGTCCCTGCTAGGTTTGTGAATAAGTGGTGATTTAATGCTTATTTTCAATGATCCAGTTCTGATTTCCCAGCTGCTATGCTGTGGTGGTAGTAATATCACCTGCAGAATCTTGGTGTACTTTCTAATCTCCTTCTCATCACTCTGGGTAAAGCTTGCCATCCTTTCAGTCTCAGAGAATGAATTCAAGCAGTAAAAAATGCTCAGCAATAGGAAAACTGCAGCCTTTAATTAAATCACAATGAAGTCTCTTCATTGTAGCCCAGAGAAGAGACTTTAAAATAAACTCAGATGTGTTACAGCTAACACTTGAGATGCAAGGTAGAAGTCAGTCACATATTTTTCACATTAGCACATGTTTAAATTGGTTTCTAGAAATAACACAGAAAATATCATTAAAAACCATTGACCTGCCTTAAGCAAAGAATTCACAGACTCTTTTTTCCATCCTTCCTGTTGCAAATATCACAGTACTGTGGAGTTACCAACCAGTCAAGCTGCAGTACATTTTCAATATTTTTCTAAGTACTTATTTCTTACAGGAATAGAAGCTGACACAAGCTCTGGGCATTTTCTCTTTAACTATTTTCATTTTCAAATTGCACTTAACCCAAGTCTTGCTTACCTTTATCAGAGATGGCATCAGCATCCATGCTATAGGTACTTTCACTTAAGCCATTCTTAGCTAAGACACATATGTGGCACTTCTATACCAAGGAAACATATTTTCCCCATCTACCTTTCCAATATGCCTTCTAGCTCCTTTCTATCTTGAGAAAATTTTCAGTCCAAAGCTGCATGGTATTTGATTTCCCCTCATTCTAAAAAAGGATTGCTGCTCTAAGGATTAGCGTAGTTTAGCCATGGGAAACTCAAAAAACCTGATAGTCTTGGAAAAAAGAGGAACAGAGTAGTGTACAGCTATTGGCTTGAGAGACCAAACAGTGCTGAGACATTTCCAGAGAAGATTTACTGTCTGTTATTTACAGATGATACTGTTCTGCAGTAGCATTTCTGTGAAAATGGGAGCTATCACCACCAACAACTAAGCAAGGTCTATGAAAACAACACAGTCAGATACCATACCTGAACTAAAATTTGAGGTCACACCATAAATATGCAACAGCCACTTAAGCTCTTTATTTGCTGCACCAAAACTTTTTTTCTCATGGTCACACATTCTGCCTCGATTGTTAGAGCCATGATGGAGTACCCACTGTTAACCCAGGGTTAACAGACCAAGTGTTTTTTTAATTACAATTATAGATTAGATTAGTCTAAATTCTAGTGTTTCCTTTCACCGTCTTTCATTCTAATATCAAGAAAAATACACTGTGAGACATTTGTGCTTCTGTATTCCTTCCTAACTCCATGTTCAGTCTGGGAAATTCATTAGTGAGACAAGCTGCACAAATATCTGGCACCTCTTTTTTTAAAGCACATTGTTTCTTACTGTGTTCACTTAACTTTTCATGTTAGGATGCACTCAGCAACTGTTTCCAGCCACTAATAAAGCAGCAGGCTGTACCTATACTGACAGCAGAAACATCAGTGCTCTGCAATCACATCCTTCCTGCATAGGAAGACCATGAGAACCGATAGTCCATCATGCAGCCGGCAAAGGACAGGATGGGTGGAAAAAGGACATCTTGAGCAAGAGAAAAAGAGTTTGAACTATCTGATATGGCAAACATATGTGCGTTTCAAATTTATGAAATAACAAGAAGAGTGAGGAAGGAGCAGAAAGAAGAAGAAAGGCAAATCTGGACCTTACTAAGGCAAATAAAAATCAGTCCTGTGAGAGCAAACTATTGCTTATAATCTACGTTGCAGCCCAAATTGGATACCTTTGTTTGTTTGTTTTGTTTTTTGTTGTTTTTTTTTGTTTATTTTTCCCATGAGCTGGGTTCTGTTACTTTTCTCACTGAGATAAAGGCATTTTTGGATCATGATTCAGCAAAGAAAGACCCACCTGTCTAAAGAACAAAGGTGGTGAAGTCAAAGGCAAATAAAGAAGTTGATCCCCAACATCACTATCTAATCAAGTGTATTATCTGAACTGTGACACATACATCAACTTCACACCCACACTAATAGCAGAGTCAAAAACAAAAAACAACTAAATCAAACTAACCAACCAGCCAACCAACCAACCAAATAAGCAAAAACAAAACAAACAAACAAACAAACAAAAAACACAGAATATTATTCAAAAGCTAAAGAACTTACATTTTAGCAAATTTTCAACACAGGAAAATTGGAACATATTGCCCCAGAGTGTGAATTTGATGATCTTTAGCCTGAATGATCCTATGATTTTGAAAACTGCCTTTTACAGGCATGATTGGCCTTTTAAAGTTACCTTCATAAATGGGTATATTTATAATTCATAAAAAAGAAACTATATACAACTTGTACTTTTCCAGCTAGCAAACCTAACACTGTAATGTGTGATGGTGCCTTATTCTACGTCATCTTTGCATCCACTTCTTTGTTACCTAGGAAGCAAGCACTGCCTTATTTCAGACTACTTAAATCAAAGGCATTGTTAACCCAATTCAGTTGAAGCAGCACAGAGCTGCACATTGATTAAAATTATTTGCTTCAGTTAAGTTTATTATGCTGGTGTGTTTTATTTATAAACTTATAATGAAGCAAATAATTCAAACACAAATGGGAACGTGTGCCTGTACTTCCATATAAGTAAAAAGTCATGAGCTATCTAATTATATATCATTAAAAATCAGTTTACGTGTACAGAAGGCTGAGGCTTGGTCCTCTGGCATCCCAGTGCCCTCTTTTATTAACTTTTTTCCATATGAAAAGTCAAATACTGGTGTCTGAATCTGTACATACTATCAATATTTCATATTCTGCAAAATATCTATAAATTACATCAAGTCAGGTGTGAGATGTGGCAAGTCACCAAAGTAAGCAACATACACTATAAAAATAATCCCCATTTATTTGAGAAACAGTACATCAGAGAAATAATTGACCTGTGCATACACAGACTTAGTCATAAATAACTTTGATCAACAATTAGCACTTTGCATCCAGCCCAAAATGAACATCATCCATAGGTTTCCAAATGCTTTACAAAGTATAAGAGCGTTGTTTCCATTTTACAGCTGGAACAGAGAAGTCAGATGACTTGTCTGAAGACTAAAAAGAAATCAGTGTCACAAATGGGGAAAAGGTCCATGACTCTTCACTCAAGCCCAAGCTTAAGCCATAAACATGTTGACTCGACTGAATTTTAAAAAGCTGAATTAAAAAACCAAATAAATAATGAGACAAAGAAATGAGTTGGTTCCTAAAACTCAAAGAAGAAACTAAGCTTTCTTGTGGACACTGGACATGATCACTGTTTTGGCAATCTGAGGATCAGTAAAACCAGACACCTGAAGCCACTCACGGGAAGAGGTCCCTGGATTAGAGCTAGATATGCAGAAATGGCAAGGAGCAAGCTGGACCACGAGGCCCACTAGAACCACCAGAACTGAGCTGGTGGCACAGCAAAATTGTGGAGAATCCCCAGAAATGGCAAAAGTTATTTTTTAATCACAAAGTTTCTGTGCTGACCAACAATTCCCTCACACTGTGCATCTGCCCAGCTGAGAGGAGGCTGCCCAGCCCCTTTCCATGGTGGGGAAAATTGGCAGCATGGGCTGCCTTGAAGCACAGCTACTCCAATGCTGACCTGCTCGGAAGCAGAACATCCTTGGACACAGATCAGCCTTGGATCATGGGTGCATGAGGCTGTGAGGCTTGCACAGAAAGTTACTTCTACACAAGGCCTTCCTATCTGAGTGTGTCTGTCCTCACGATTGCTGCTGGACATAGCACATTTTGCACTTCAGCATAGCACAGCCCTGCTGAATACTGATTATAAATAGCACTTGTTACCTATTGCATGTAAAAATGCTGTCTCAGAAGGACTGGAATTTTACAGGGTGATATTTCTACTGGCAGGGGAGACATCTTTTGGCATGGTTACCCGTACTGCTCTTGAAGAACAGTAGAGTGTTATTTGAATGTGTTCGCATAGGTTGCTTCAGTCCACCACCACCCATTCCATAGGCACAGCACAGCCCCAAACACAGGCTCCAGAAAGACAAACCATGCACAGACAAGCTGGAAGAAGGACATAATGCTGTGTTCACTGTGGCATTCAAGGGTGCATCTTCCACTGTGCCTCCAGAAGCATTAACATCACAGCTCTGTCAGCACATGCATGCAGGGATTGGGGCAGTCCAGGCTGCAGCAGGGGCTGCACAGCCCAGGGGATTCACTCTGCTCTCTTGATTGTGTCTGTGAGCTGGGCACTTCCAGTTTTCCTGAGGTAACAGATGCAGAGGTCTTTGTTTCATACCTTAATGAAAAAGTGCAGGAAAAGGAGACAGACGAACAGGGATGGTGGGGTTTCTTAGGAAAGACACAAACACACCATGTAAAACAGGTTTCTGAAGTATTCCATTAGGACAGACAATGCCAGGGAGTCCAAAAAGCAATCCTTACCCTTCCAGAATCACCTTGAAGAATGGTTATGGGATTGTTGTTGCAAGTTAAAAAAACAGTCAGCAAGAGAGTTGTTAATTTCACAAATGGTGTTCAGATACCACATCTCTTCGAAGTCCTGAAATTAATGGAGAAGGAACTCCTCTGCAGCAGGTTAGGACAGGAGAATCCCAGGCCCCAGGCTATAGTAGTACATAGTACTGGCAGCTGGGACAGCAGATCTGCTATAGGGAGGCATTTGCAGGACTGATACGCAGAAAATGTTTGTCAGAAGACAAATAAACCCACTCTTTTTGCTGTTCTGACAGTTTTTCTGCCAAGCATTTTACCAGGACAGGATCTACTTTGGAGTCAAACTTATTGGCAAACCAATGGCCGTAATTCATAAGCCATCTTAATTCTGCAGCCCCATAGATGCAAACACTACGAAGGTGAGTACCAGTGCATGGAGGATACAAATGGTCTTCAAGATAATTCCATTTCACCAAACGAGTTTTGCTCTGCAGGTCTGTGATATCTTGGGCGGACCTTGAAAGTTCCCCAGGCACCCCAGGAACACGCACAAGAGTGGCCCAAAAATGCTCATCTGGAGAGTAAGTATCCCTTGACCAGTCAAAAAAGTCTTTTGCAAGAGAGCTGCTAAGGGTGTACTGAATAAAAGCTCGACTTAAAACAAAATAGGCACTGCCAACAAAAACCTCAATATTATGAGGTGGTGGGTTCTTGGAAACATTGGTTTTCACAGGCATCTGCATGTATTCGTAAGGCACTTTCATAAGTTCATGATGATAGGTAAATCGTTCTCTTTTGCTGCTACTTGGCTTTACAGTTTCCAGCATGTTTCCCCCACCAAGTTTCTTCAGTTCAGCAACCAACTGGAAATTTGATCGCAAAGGGAAATCTTGACCACACAAGTTAATAACATACTTCCAGGGAACTGCAGAGTCCATCAGGTCAGACAAACAATTTAAATCTGCTTGCAGTCTTGAAATATGTGCATAGTTCACCATCTCCAGTTTTGATGCTATGAAAATATTGGGGAAACATTTCGCTAGATTGTTCATAGCAGATTTAAAACTTTTTGCTGCTTTTTGGTCATAATGAATGCAGTATACGTTTTGATGACTGTACAGTGAATGTATGAGCCTTTCAACCATCACTGCATCTTTGTGAACAACAAAAGAATAGGCTATTGGAAAACTCTCTTCTTCTGGAGAAACAGGTTTCAGGTGGTATTTCCTCAGTTTACGATACATGTCGCAATCATTCGTCATCGCAGTGATATCTTCATCATCTAAATCAATTATATCTTTCCTTCTTATCTCTAAACTCTTGCCAATTTCCTGGGGATCTTGTTCGTATATAGATGAACAGTTAATTTCATACTGGAAGTGGTTTCTAAGATAGGAATATCTGTTTCTAACATAAGAAGAAGTGCTCAAGAAGTGCTCAACCAAATAAATACTCTTAGGTGGAAAGAAGTGTCTTTCAACATGGAGGAGCTTCAGGAGAGCAATCACCCACCCTGTGAAACACAGGATCATAATCTTCCTTCTTGTGGGACACTTGTAGGGAAACTTATGCCTCTTCATTCTGTAAGAAAACCGAGATACGTTGATATTTTACAAGAGGAACGATACTGCAGAGGCAATTACATCTTTACAACATAAACACCACCTTTCTTTTTAATCATCATGTTAATTCAAATACAGATTTTGCCACAATAACAGGCAATTATTTCATCGCCCCAGTTATCTGACCAAAGGCAATAAAACACCTCTGATTTCAGATAATAACCAGCTAAATAAAGAGTGTTTGGATAAGACTCCTCCTGTATATTCTCCAGAGCACATTCTTTCTTTTATTTTTGAGACACAAAGAGAGGTACAGCAACCCTTGAATTGGCAGAAACATGCTTGTCCACTTAAGTGAGTAAGATGGAGACTTTATTTTCTGAAGCAACAGAGTTCAGAGGGAGGAGCAAAAGACTCTCTGATGAGTCTGCAAAGAATGCACGCTTAACAGTGGGCATTAGATTAAAAAAAAAAAAAGAGAGAGAGAGAGAGAGAGAGAGAAAATATTTACTTGAAATCTTTAGAATTCATTCAGAGCATCCTCATTGTCTTTAATACTGGGGCTGGACAATGAAATCCGAAGAGAAATGAATTTCCTTCCTGTCCCTTCCCAGCAGGGTCTGACATGTCTGAAGTTCAGATTTCTTGAAAGTACTGCTAATCTCCCCTGAAAGAAAGAGACATATGAAGACACAGCATTTCCACCCACTGCAGGTAATATATAATACAACCTTTGAAGGCAGGTGGGGCAGCAGTGAGAAACAGTACTTATATCTTGCTTTGTGAGTCACCCTTGACTGTGACTGCAAAGCAGAGACAAGGCCCTTTTTTGTGGAACGGGATATATAACACCACTTCTGTGAAGCAGTTTAGCAACTGAGATAGTACAGCAAGGAAAACTCAACACAGTGATCCTGTTTCCATATATTTTTGCCTTACCAGCTGAGTGCAAGTGTAATTGTTGTTGTTCCTGAACTAGTTAGACTAGAGTCCACATCCAAGTGAAGCATTAGTTTAAGCTCCATTTCCTTGCTTTCCTTGGACTGTTCTTGGAGAACAACTCCTAACATTTTCTTTTGGGAAGAAACTGATCCAGAATGCTTCATAGTGCCCACCAACTTTACCATCTAGGTTCAGACTTGTTATTGGCTCTGAAACTTTGTACGTGCACAGTCAACAGAAGGTTGCATGTAACCTGCTGTAAATCTTACGTAATGCTGTTGCAATGACAGAGAGGCTTCAGTTCAGGACAGGAACAACACGGTCTTTTGCAAACCAAGAGACGATTTGGGAGTGTTGTACATAGTCTCATGCTGGGAGGCTGCCTGCTCAGCAGGCAGCTTGCCTCCACGTCCCCCACATAATTCCCACTCTTCTTCCTCCTTGCTGAACAAAAGAGTGGACACAGTAAAAGCAGTGTGTGTTCTCTGGTTCCTGAAGCTATGTAACAGATGATGGTGCCATTGCAAAAATGCCCCAGCCAGTTTCAGCATTATCCACGTGGACGGATGGCTCAGTATAACCCTTCTCCATAATTCCCTATGACAAACATAAGGCAAACACCTATAGTGTTGTGCCTTCTCCTCAACTGTACAAACCTCAACAGGAGCTATGCTTCCACATGGCACACCAACATCAATCCTTCAAACCAAATGCTGGAGCTGCCCTGCATCTCTTCATAGTTTTCAGGTGTGGCTACAGGCAGGAGCAAGACAGTGGGATTACCAGAAGTGACTCAAATGCTTGCAGATTCCATGTAGGTATGTAAAAGCAAAGACTGAGATGTGCATGCAGCACTTACTAAGATACTAATGGCCATCTTTAATGTACCCTTTATGGCCTGGTCACAACCTCTAGATCTGCAGTCTAAATGTAGCCTGTCACGATGGAGCTTTTTCTTTAGTCTCTCTCCCTGTGTTTTCCTTTCCCTGATATTTCTTCTCTGGGAGTAAAAGAAAGGGAATGTCACTTTCCCTGAATAGATGCATGCAGCCTTGATGTGAACTCTTCATGCAGGTGCCCACGCAAATTAACCAGGCCTGCTTGATCCTCTGGCATGCTCTGTGCTACACCTGGTGATACTGGGTACGGATTGGGAAGGGACTGCACAATGTACTCAATTTGTAAAAGCCAGAGCTTTGAGCTTTCCGTAGGTTGTGCAAACAGCCATCAAGCATACTAACTAATGATGAGAAAGAGCAGGTCTCACCCTCCAATGCTCCATTAGCACAAAGCCAACATACCACTTTCTTCCTTAGTTAGCACTACCTTGCCTTCAAGTCTTCTCCAAACTAGTATGTAATCAATGTCTTAATGTTTAATCCAGATTTCCCTTCTACCTCTTTTCGTTGTCTTCTTCCTTCCCTCTTCAGCTCTTCCTTTGCAGGAAGCAGGGACCTAGAGTGTGATCTCTCTGGCAGCCCACCCTGCCACTCTGCTCGGTCATCTGTCTACCCACCAAGGGCAACCAATATCACGCTTGACTGAACAAAGCTACTTCTTTCACAAAGGCAACTGAGAGGCCAGAAGAAGAAAAACAAAGCAAAACAAAGCAAACATGCTCTCCAGTGCTCCAAAAAGCCTATATGTACATTAGTCCTGGTCAGCTCCACCCAGCATCAAACATTCTGTTTCTAGGTGAACCAACAGAGAAGCCAAGATGACAGTTACCTGCCTAAAACTGCCATTCCAGACCACTGGATTCTTGTGTGGTGTGGAGATAGGTCAGGATAAGAAAGAAATCACCAGGATAGCACTGAGGTTTTTATATCCCAGCTGATGGGCAAAGCAGCTATACTCAACACAGCTGAACGTTCCCATTGATTTCGGCATTGCCAACCACAAGGTACTATTATGCAATAGAAAGAGGTCCTAGAACCAAAAAGCTCTGGTGATGTGGTTTGAATTCCTGTGGAAAATGGAACTAAGGAGCACTGGTGAGAAACCTCAACTGTTCCACTGAACCCTTTGTTATGGAGGCTCTCCCTGATCCTGGTCAGCATGTGTTCAGATGATAGTACCAGGAGCTAGACATTATATCTTCAGCTCAGTTGTTTTCTTACAACTCACAACAATTTCACTATCACTACAGTGGTAAGCAGAACCAGGCTGTGTGTGATCCCACTCACCTTTCGTCAGGGCAGCCACAACCAATATGCCACTGTCTCTCCTACTCATCATTATCGCATTAAATTCACAGTCAGCATTGTTACGTCCAAAGCCAGGCTCAGTGTACTGGTATAGCAGCAACAGCTTTGCTTGTTAGGCACAAAGCATTTGTCTCTAACCAGACCAGAGAGAGGGATTTCCCAAGCAACAGTGTGAGAGAAGACAATGGAAACCCCCAGGACAGAAGAGTCACCACTAAATCTCATCAGCTTTTGGTTAAAGTGCACAGCTCTTATTTCTTAGCACATGCAGCACTTGAAGCCCCTCTCACACACAGCACTGTGCCACACACATGGTCATCCCTAGAGGAGGAGAGGGAATGAACAGGAGGCAACAGACAGTACAAGTCACCTGCAATTGCTCAAAGCACATACCTCGGGTAGCACTGACCACAATGGATATCAAGCTCATGAGTAATTTTTCTCTCAAGTACTAACTATGCAGGATCGATATTCTGTCTTCACAAGGAATTGTAAAAAGCACAAGGATTTTCCAGTAGGAACAGGGGGTGCCATTGCCATCATACTTTGTTTCTTAAAATTTCTGTCTCTCTCTCGTGCGAACACTGCTGAAGGAATTAATGGAGTGTGGCCATATCTCATAACCAAAACACACCTCATGGCTACAATATACACGTGCACAGTATCTGGCCCAAGCATTCACTGGATGGGATGCAAAGTATTGAATGGCTTAGAGGAGACAAAGAGGGGGTTCTATTAATCCCTTGCATCTGTAATACAAGAGCAAGGTTAGTTCAAAGAAAGCAGACATGCAACAAATACAAGGGAAACTCATGCACATTGTGTAAGAACACATGTATGTGTTTATAGTTTATGCATGTGTTTATACATGTGGTTACAGTCTGTCAGAAGGCATCCTAAAGACCGTGAACTCAGCAGGATTCAAGAAAGAATTAGGCAATCAGCTGGCTATTGGGAGTTTCTAGAGTTACACTGGCTAAAATATAAATATGGATGAAATCTCAATTCTCCAACACCAAGACTTAAGACAATTAGTAGCTGCCAATAGCCATAACTGGATTTTTTACAGACAAAAATGCTTATTGTGACTACTTCTCTGTTTTCTGAATTTCCTTCTATTTCCTTTTGGACCAGAATAAGGACTGACCATCAGATTTATTATAGCACTATTTCCTTCCACTCAGGGAATAGCTGGGTTTTCTGTATTTTCCACCTTGCAAAAAGCCACTCTGAGCAGCTTTACACCTTCAGACTCTTCAAGCCATTTGCTTTATGCAACTGTGAAAGCCATGCAATTATGCCGAAGGACAAACAAAGGGAGGGTTTCATGCCCCCTAAAGGACTTCAACCATGCATCGAGTCCTTGGTGCAGAGGAAGACACCAGATGTTCTAGATAAAGAACACAGGAGCTGTGCCAGCTTTTGTCAGCAGGGCAAACCCTCCTGAGTGGGACTGAGGGAAGCCTGAGCTGGAAGAGAAACTCCCTCCTTACATTGACTAGACTTACAGAAGGACCAGGAAATGCATGGCACTCCATGCTTGGGCTTTGATACAGTGCAGCTTTTGGGAGCCTGAAAAAGTTCTGCCGCAATTCTGTGGCTTGCAAACCTCTCATCAAAACCCATAAAGCCCTCACAATCAGAACATAGGCTTTCTTCTTCTCTCTGTCCTTGAACACTGTCCAAGCAAACAGCATTTTGACTTATCTCATGGCAGCATAACTCATTGTTGCTGGAATTAAAGTGATGAAAAAGCCTGTAAGAGGGGCTTCTTTAGCAGCGATTGTTCTTGAGCCTCACAGACTCACAGTGAGCACTGAACCTTTTGAAAGTGATGAGCAGAGCTTGGCCAGCTAAGGGAAGCATGGGGAAGAAGACCATGCTGAATGCATAAGCATGCTAGAAAATGCACACTTGGAATTAGACAAGCTTGTTCTTCCATGGGGAGATGGAACTAAGAAAAGAGGTAATAATGTACGTCGGTGTTTACATATTATGCATATTTTGGGTAACCAGCAAAGGTCTGGGGAAGTGAATTACTGCAGAAAAAGCATTACTGCATCAGTCACTACTTGCTGCTCTCGGCTGGCTGTGCAAAAGTTTACCTTACTGAGAAAAAAAACATTCTTGCTTGCAAGCTGGTCAGCTGCAGAGTGCCCAGAAACATGCCCCGCGGTGTCATCATGCACATGGAAAGCAGAATTTGCATCTATACACCAGCCAGAGGCAACCCACTTGTGTCCACCACAAGGCACAGCCAACTCCAAGTTCATACTGAAACACTTTCACAGAGGCAGAAGTAACATTCACCAACATGGCAAGCAAGGCAAATTGAACCAGTGTTTATTTCTTCTAGCTTTTACAACACAGCTTACTATGGTATAGCAGAAAAACGGAGAAGCATGTAATTTCTACTGAGAGACTACAGCTGGTTGAGATGTTAACTGCTTACAGGGTGAAACCCAAGGAAAGGCTAATTGAAGGTAAATTAAAACCCACTTTTAGTATTCTTTTGGGAGAGACAAAAAAGAGAAGTGTTAAACCAATTATAATTCTAGCTCAGCAGGCACATACTATTTCTAGGCACTACTAGATATGCACTCTGTAAATTGGCTCTCCCTTCACCACTGCTGCTTGCACTCAGAGCAAATGGGCAAAAGAAAAATGTCTGTCCCCCCTGCAGCCTCTTAGTAGTTTTGTCCCTCAGTGCAAGGTTGCTGCTTTGACAGTTTTTGTGCTTGTACAGCCATGCATGCCACACAGGGTCCAGTCACCACCTGACAGCAGATGAAGCAGCGGGGATGAGAAGGAGATCCCATCTGTAAGCACTCCAGGTGGAAGAGCAGAGCAGTGGTTGGGAAATGGCCCAGCAAAAACCTTTCCCTCATGACAACGATTGTCCTGGGAATGAAGCACTCTTGCAGCTAAACACTCTAGATTTTGTTGCATTCTCCTCTAAAGACACTAATTTAAACCACTGTGCACTACCACAGAGGCAGTCAGGCAGCTCCAAGTAGCATTTGTAACTCCTATATTACATGCCTTGTGTTATTTATAGCTGAACATGTACAATGCCGTGAAACAACACCAGCCAGTGTAAACCTGATTTAGAGTGCCTACGTGAAGTATCACCTTTTTAATTAAATCTTTGCAAAACTAGATCTTTTGAACTGTTGTGTGTTCTCAATACTATGGGGGCAAACAAACCACTGTTATTCAGATGGTCAGCTGCAAATCTGGGGTGGCACAGGACACCTTCTGTGGCCCATCACTCTTCCCGTAGGACCATACATATGGAAAGAAGAAAAGGAGGAGTCTATCCACTTCTGTGTAACATGATGGCCCTGGAGGGAAAATCAGGAGGTGGCTGCTGGAGGAGGAGCAGAAAACTCAGATATTAACCTGCTGAGTCACAGCATTATACAGGATGTTGTGCTCCAATGTTAAATCACTAAAGAGCCTCATGCAAACAAGGAAGATGCAAGTTGGTTTATTGCAAACCACATCTGGTACAGGGTGCACACCCACTCCTTCAGAACAAAAACAAGTTTAAGGCACCACATGGGAAACCATACTACTGTGCTGTCATGCATTATTTCTTAGCATTGTCTCACTGTGTCCTTGCGTATTTCGTGACACGGAGCAAAACTCACTGTGGTTGAAGCACTCAGAGTGCTTCTGGATTTGTTTCTGATGGAGACCAGCAGAGAAACTCTCCTGTACAGCAACTTTACCTGTAGCCCAGCTGGCCACCCCTCATGCCCCTGGTATTGGTGGTGCACATCAGAAAGCACCAACTGCTTTGCTAGCTGTGGAGGATGCCCCCCTGAAGAACCCTCCCCAGATGTACCCTTAAGAGTCTGTTTTAACACATCCAAAAGGACAGCCACCTCACTGGCCTCATCAAAACCTGCAGTCTTTTTATCAGCCTTTCTCATGTAATGTTTTGTTATTCCTTTTTTGTCTGTTCACCACTCTTTCTGGGAAGAACTATTTCTCAAAACCCAGCCTGAACATCCCCTGGCACAACCTGGAAACATTCCCTCTCATCCCACCATTGTGTCTGTGTGTGTGTGTGAGTGTGTGTGTATGCAAGAGAGAGGAAGAAACTCTTCCTGCTTGTTATTCTGCTTATTTGTGGGTACTGGGCAGCACTATTGGTTACGTTCCTTTGTGTAACACACCAGTTTTTAAGGGGAGTTAGCATGGTGTTGTAGTGCTTGTGTAAGAAAGCTGGTGCTGTGTTGCTGGAAGTCCCACAAGAGACTGCTGCAAATAAGTGATCGTGGTCTCTCCTCTCCTTCAAACTCTTTCCTATGGGAACTTCATGCATCTTCCCTCTGTCCATCACCTTTTCTAAGAGGCTGCTACCTCTCGCTGTTACCTGAGAGAAAAGACTGAATCCTATTTTGAATTCAGATCATGCTGATTTGCCAAGAACTCATTAACCAGATTATTTGCAACTGTAAGGAGCTTTGCAATTCCCCAGCACTCAGTTTGGTTTTCTCCTCATGTTTGCTGTTTGGAGGTCCTTGCAGCCCAGCACTACAGGATGGGAAGGAGCTCCGAGTGTGGGATTGAGGGGTGAGCCAACAGAGCTGTCTGAGGAAGCTTTCCCTGCACCATGGTTCCCTGAGGAATGCTGTGAGACGCACTCCAGTCAGCGCACACCAGCCTCCTGCAGTACCTTTCTGCCAGCCCGTCCTGAAGGACTTGTTTGGTAGGCAAACAGAATTCCAAACACAGCCAGCAGCAACGTGGATCTGCAGAAGAACAACAGCCACAGCCTCACTTAACATAACTCTCTCCCTAATGTTTCCTGCTTCTTTCCTGCTTCAGTGTATGTCATGCCAGGTGGGGACCAACACCATCTGTTGGGATGGCAGGGTGTGTTGGCTGCTACCAGAAGAGGGATTCCTGGAAAATTCAAGTTGAATGTAGGCAGCACTCACCCCCAGTGTATCTGGAGTATAGGGTACTCATGATGGATAAATACCATCGTGGGGCTTCCTGATTTTGTGCCTGCACAGAGCAAGAGTTAAGGATTCACATAAACTCTAAAGACAAATCTGTGAGAGAAGAGGAAATGGAGATGCAGGGAAGCACGAGTCCTCCTACCCCTCTGTGCGGTTCTATCTCCCATGCAGAAACCCTTCTGGGCAGGAATGAGGGTCCTCTCCCAACACTCAGGTAAAAAAAAAAAGAAGAACGCAAAAATATGGAAACTCAGGTACTAAGTAAAGTTTGAGCAGCAGAAAATAAGTGGGAAAATGATGAAAGAGGAGAATGGAGAGAGGGGTCAATGAAAGTAGGTGCTCTCGTATAAGTGGCATTAAGAAAAAATGAAAGCAAACAGCAGCCCGACAGGTGTGCCACCTGACATGCTGCTCCTCCAGTCTCAAAGGCACCTGAGCCTGGAAAAAAAAATTTATTCACTTACTGGTGTTTCCTGGTGCTAGCTGGTAATTTTCATTGCAAATTTATCTATGATAGGGATCTCAGAGCTCCTGGAGGAGTACTTTATACTGGCATCAGATCTAGATCAGTTGGCTTTATCTGCTTTGCCTGTTTTTCTACCTGTTTCCCTGAGCTGCTTCCTTGCAGTGGAGCCCAGTGCCAGCCCCGCTCCCACAGCCCACCCCTCATTTTGACCTGCCTGATATAATACACAGATCTCCTTCGAGGGACTGACAGCTGGAGAACTAAGAAACCCATGTTTTTCCCTTATTACTTTCATGCTGTTTTACAGACTTCTATTTGAGGAGTTCATGACGTAGAAAACCTCCCCTTCACTTTTAGATCCCAGCCTATTCAAACAGTAAGTCTTTTAAGATTCTGAAGATTTGAAATAATACGGTGCCCAAAGAACAACAACAACAATATCTATAGTTTTTCACAGTCTGATTTGTTTTTGCTTCTGGAAAAGAGAGCTTCTAAGCAGACAACTGAGAAACATCAATTCTGCAAAGATTTAGTGGTTACGGATATCACACTTGACTTCGTCATCTCACAATGACGCTGTCATCCTAGCACTAAATATTAGGATATTCATGGAGTATGTAGATTAGAGTTTCTTTACAGAATAGGGTGTGCCAACAGAACGTAATTCTAATTATCTTCCTACCCCATTCCTAACCCTATTCTTACTGGTTAGGCCAAACCTTGAGTACTGTGTTCAGTTTTGAGCCCTTCACTACAAGAAAACATTGAGGCCCTGGAGAATATTCAGAGAAGGGTAATGAAGCTGGTGAGGGGTCTGAAGCACAGGTCTTACAGGGAGCAGCTGAGGGAGATGGGATTGTTCAGTCTGGAGAAGAGGAGGCTCAGGGGAGACCTTACAGCGCTCTGTAATGACCTGAAAGCAAGTTGTGGCGAGGTGGGGGTCAGCCTCTTCTTCTGTGTAACAGTGATAGGATGAGAAGGAACGTATTCAAGTTGTGCCAGGGGAGGTTCAGATTGGATATTAAAATGATTTTATTCTCTGAAAGAGCAGTGATGCATTGGAACAAGTTGCCCAGGGAGGCGACTCAGTTACTGTCTTTAGAGATGTTCAAGAGACGTGCAGATGCAGCACTGTGGGACATGGTTAATGGGTATGGTGGAGATGGACTGACAGATGGACTTGATGATCTCAGAGGTATTATTCACCCTTCACACACACACAGGTGATCCCCAAAATCACAGTAGAAAATCAAGCACCACTTCGTCCATTCCCGAAACATGCCAAGGCCATGGAAGCCACATCCCTGCTCCCTTGGCCAGTGCGTGGGGCAGGTGATTTCTTGAGTGAGTGCATGATGGCATCTCATCCTGGCTGCTCTGCATCCCTTGCTAGCCTGGGCTGCTTCAGAGCAAATTCTGCTGCAAGCTGCTCTACTGAGTGCCCGATAAGTACAGACTCTTGGCTAATCCCTTGGTACGCGCAGACAGCTCTGCCCTGCCAGCCGGTGGGTTTGCAGCATTGCTAAGGCTCAGAGCTGCACATTTAAACTCTCAGACTTTAAGAGGTGGGAGTATCTCTGTTTTTCAAGGACTTAGTGCACCATAAAGTCAGTAGTCAGAGGAAAAATACACAGGTAAATAGAATTTACTTCTATCATGGGGCAAGTGGGAGTTAACAAATTCTCTCTGACTTATACAAAAGTTTAAAATAATAATACCCTATGGTGTAGTGAGAGTTAACCTTTACCCTCATACTACTGCACAGCATAAAAATCAGACCCAAAGGGGCCAGAGCTTGTGTACATTGGCAGCAGCACTGGCATGACAAGGCTGAAGCTTCCTGTTGGAGATAAAGGCAGGAGAAACCGCACTGTGCTGCAAGAGGCTGCAGCCAGAAGCCAGGCACGCTCCTATCCTGAAAATGGGCAGAGATGCCTCCACCTTTCGTCTGAGGCTCTCTCTGCAGACCTCACTGTAAGTCGCACCCACCTTCCCTGCCCGTCACAGCTGTCACATCGATCGTATCACTCACCCTGTGCTTACAGGTCCCCTCCTGGTATCTGTACCCTGAAAGTGCTGTGGGACATTCTGTGCAGCAGTCTAAGTCCCGTCGTCAGCTGCTCCCCCAGCTCCAGGTCTACCCGTGCTTCTGGTAAGTGCCATGATGGTACACAAAGGAGCAAAGGGAACTTCACTGACCTCAAGGATTTTTTTTTATTTTTATTTTTTAAGTCTGAAAGTTAAGCTGAAAAATCACGAGAGCAGGCTTGTTCAGTAAACCATAGGAAAGGAGAAATTACCTATACAATAAGCACCTGTTCGTGTTTGCTCAGATGGCTTTCCTAAGCACAGAGAGAATCGGGAAAACAAACTTAAAAAAGATCACATCACAGAATTGTATGAGTTGGAAGGTACCCTTCAAGGTCATCTAGTCTAACTTCCCTGCAACGATAAGGGACACCCGCAGGTGCTCAGTGCCCCGACCAGCCTGACCTTGGATGCCTCCAAGGACAGGGCTTCCACCACCTCTCTAGGCAACCTCTTCCAGTGCTCCACCACCCTTACCGTAAAAAAAACTCTTCATTATAGCCAGCCAAAATCTACTCTCATTTAGTTTGAAACCATTTCCCCTTGTCCTGTCACCACATACCCTGCATATAAGCCTGTCCCCTTTCTTCTTGCATCCCTCCTTTAGATGCTGAAAGGCTGCCCTCAGGTCTCCCTGGAGCCTCCTCTTCTTCAGGCTGAACAGCTCTAGCTCTCAGGCCCCGTGTTTCATCTGGACAACTCAGAAAAGCCCAGGTCAGCCTGGCTGCTCCCCAGGAGCCAGGCTGAAGCGCCATCCCCAGGAGGACACAAGTCCATGTGGTGCTGTCCCCAGTAACTAATGACTCCTTGACTCAGAGGCCACACTTTCCCCTTGGGTAATGGCATGGCAGACAACCCAAGGGCAGGAATCTGGGCTACGTATCATGCTGATGGTTCCAGTGATACTTTCTGAAGCTTATTTCAGGCGACGTAACAGGTAACGACCTGCAATGCAAGTCCACCTATAATACAAAAATATTCTATTATGGTTTGAATTTTGAGTGGTGCTGTGAGGTCCCAGGAGTTGGACTCCATGATCCTCACAAGTCCATTCCAGCTTGGAATAATATGTGACCCTATAAGTACCTCAGTTCCCATTTTCTTGCCATTATACATGATGCTCCTACAAATAGCAGTTACAAAGAAATTTAGAGGAACCATGTCCTGTGCAATTTGCGTGTACATTAAGAAATGCCACAGCACTTTCCATTGGGTACCCCTTATAGCACGTGTCACTTTCTTCCACAGGCACGTTCTGCACACCATCCCTTCTCACTGCCAGCTTGCCCAACAGTGCCAGCCCACAAGCCAGGGGCTGACATGCTCTGCCACTGGGGTGCAAAACGATCGAACGACAATGCATCTGGGTATGACATTACCTGAGAACTTACATTTTGTCAGAGTCGTCCATCCTGAGCTGGAAGAGAAGGGACTTGCGAGCAGCACATTGTGCTGTGAGATCCTCATCCTGCTGGAACTTCTCAGTCAGAGATCTGGCTTATTGGCAGAGATGTACAAAGCTTACCTCCCCTGCCAGGTTCAGTACCCTATGGTTTATGTGCCAGAAATGAGCTTTATGTGACTCATCCTTAGCTCCTCCATTGATATTTCCTGGTTAATCTTAAAAGCTGAAGCCACATGGGACTCCTGATGCCTTTTCTGTAACGGTAAAATTACACCATAATTTCTACCAAAATCCCCTGTGCACCATCTGTGATTGAGACCCAGCCACCTCACCAACCAGCACCAGTAGCTCAGTCCATGCTCCTGCCCAACGCGGCTTTTTTTTTTGTGTGTGTGTGTGTGTGTGTGTATGGGCACAGAAACTACCAGAAAGAACATCAGCATCTCTCAGGTCCTGGTGCTGAGCAAGAGCTGTCACATTTCCAAAAGCCCCTTTCGGTTATGCCTGCATTGTTGTGTCCTGAAGTCTTTTAGCAGAAGTCTGAAAACACTCTCGTTCTGCTCTGCTAATTGACATGAAAATCCCACAAGGGAGTTGCATAGATCTGAGGATTTTTCTTGATACCAGGCTTTACATCTCAGGCACCCATTGAGGTCCTCAGCAGAAAGGACAAACAGCTGGCAGGCTGACAAGTTCTTGGGACTTACCTGTTCTCTATGAATGTTTCAACATTTTCTTGGCTTCCCTGAGTGCTATACATCAGTGCTTGTCTTTACACTAGCTGATAGCACGCTGCTTGACCCTTTGTGCTTTCTGAATTTTACCTTTGGTTAATTCGCCTGGACCACTTCTGAAGAATTCTAGAGATCTGGTCTCAGCCAAAGAGCTATTTTTAAGGTGATGGCTGGCAGTCTGGGGACTTACCAACATAATTTGCACATATTATGCCAGAAAATAGCACAAGCAGCACAGATTACTATCCACAAAACCCGAAGAGCTGTCACACAAGTGGATTTCACTGTTTGGTGCCTCTCTTTTGCACTCCCACAGCAATCCAGCACAAGCACGCCAAAACACAGCCAAGTTTTCCCCATTTCCAACAAGTTGCATCCCTTAAGAACTGCTTGCTTATATGGAATGTGCAAAACATGGTGTTAGTCAGTGCTGTCTGTGATATTGGATGACTCTGCAAGGGGGTAGCATACACAAAAGTGCACAAAAAACAGACCAAAGCGAGTAGCCAACAACTGAAGATGCACAAGGATGGCAGCAGCCCATGCTCCTTCCTATGCTGTCTTGTAAGAGCAGGCACATCACATCTCACTCACGGGGCACCTCCAGCCCAGGATGCTGTGTCTGCGTACACAAAAGCAGGTTCTTGGAAACGAGTACAAAGCACAGAAAGATAACAAGAGCACCTCAAGCCTCTTCTCCACATGCACTTAACATCAATTCACAGCTCAGAAGCTAGCAAAGCTGGGGGCTGCACTTTCTATTCCACTCTATTCCAACATCCCGTGACTTTCTGCCATGGATTTACCCGGTTACAACAACAACAACAACAACAACAACAACAACCAACCACGCTTTCTTATGCTTGTTTTCAGTCTTCCACCTCCCACCACCTCTGGACTGTTGTCAATCTGTTTGTGCAGGACAGTGAGCAGCACGTCCCTCGCTCGCTGCCTTCACTTCAGCTACAAGTTTGCCTTATCCCTTCCCTATCAAACTGTTACCTCCCGAAGCTGTCAAGTGCGAAAATAAATAAATAAAATAATTAAAAGGAAAAAAAAAAAAAAAAAAAAGCTCACGTGGTAATCACAGCAGTAACGCTGTCGGATGGAATAATTTAGGGGGTGTGCAGCGGGGCAGGTGGGACGCTGACCCCTAAAGTCACGTTATGCGGAGCCTCAAGGGAACGGTCCCCCGAGGGAGCCCCTTCGGAGCCCTGCTCCGGCATCACGGAAGTTTCAGCCCTTGAAAGGAGAAGTTGTCTTCTACTTCTGCTTCGCTAGAAGTAACGAGCGCCGCGCTAAAGGAAAAAAAAAAAAAAAGTGGGCGCACTCGGCCGGCTGAGACTAACACACGCGCTCGTAGCAATTTACGGAGCGGTGACACAACACAGCGGAGACTCCAGCCCGCAGCACCACGGATCCGCTCCGCGCTGCAGACCCGCATGCAGCTTCCAGCGCTGCGCTCGGCTCCCGCCGCGCACCTGCCCGCGGCCGCTCCTCCTCTGCCGTCAGAGCCGCCAGTTTCACCCCGCCGTTAACTTTCCGGGCACACGGCGCGATCTTACCGGAGCTCCTCAGCACACTCCTGCTGCCAACGCAGCCCCGCACCGCACCGCACCGCACCGCACCGCACCGCACCGCCCTCTGCCCCGCGCAGCAGCGCGCCCACGCCGCGCCCCTTACTCCTCCTCCTCCTCCTCCTCCTTCCCCTCCTCCTCTTCCTCCCCAAAGTCCTTAGCTGCGGCCGAATCCGGGCAGACGGAAAGTTGGGGCCGGGCCGGGTCCGCCCGCAGCGCTTCTCACGGTGCGTGTGTCTGTGTGAGTGCGGCACTCCGCGACGGGAGGAAAGGAGGGACCGCTGCCCGCCACGCAACCTGGCGGCCAAGGGGAGGAGGAGGAGGAGGAGGAAGAGGAGGAGGAGCAGGCGGCGAGGTCCCCGGAGCGGGGCTCGAACGCTCTCGGTTGGGCAAGCTGCGGAAACAGCCGACCTGGCAGCGGGACACCGCGGTCCTGCAGCTGCCTCCAGGCAGCCCCGCTTTGCTCCCGGAGCGGGGCTCAGCGCGCCCACGGGCGGCTGTGAGCTCTGGACGCGCCGCAACGGGATTGCGTGGAGCCGCGCGTCTCACGGAGCCGTGCTCAGAAGCCCCGTGCGCGGCAACGAGCGGAACAGGGACGCGTCTGTCGGACGATTCAGACGCCGATGAGGATGCTGCAACAATACCGGCAGAAAAAAAACTTCAGTCCGGATCAACGACCCGAAGGCCTTTTGAAACTTCCTTCATCTTTGAACTGCTTTACTCTCTTGCTGTGTCGCATTTAGGCTTCTTTCTTTTTCCTGATACGGCCAGAAATTCACGTTCCAGATCGTCTGTTTGATAATTTCAGACCAAACTGGTCATTTCGCTGCTGATGGGTATTAGCAGTGCCTAAACCTCACACCCGAAGTTGCTCGCTCTCTCAAAACGGCAGTTTCCCCCGACGTTTGATATCCACGAATAAAAAAAGTCTTTGTGCCATGACCACAAAACACTCACCGACTCCAGCGCCTCCGAGAAACTACTCCAATTCCTATGGCGACATCATTTTGGTTTACCTTTTGCTCCCACCCTGTGCCCCCTTCAGCGTGATTTGCAGATAACTGCCACTGAGTATTTGCACCATACAGGACCTGAAATCACTTTCCACAGCCAGCCCTCATTCTTGCCATTCACTCACCTTACCAGCTCTGTCTGGTTACAGTTCAGCTTTGCCTGGCAAGAAAGTACACTGTGTTGTGCTGATCCTCCACACTCAGCTTTGTCCATCTCTTTGCTTCTGACTCATTTCCCCTCACCTCCTTTGCTTCTACCTGCGGCCTGTGCTATGCGGGAGACTGCAGTTTCACATTGGTCTCCTCTGGCCTTAATGTGGACGAATCCCAGCTGTGCGGTTTTGCCTCCCAGCTGCTGATCTCCCCTCGCTCTCGTGCTTTTGTTCCACACCTCGTATCCTTCCTCCCTGAGTGCGATCTTACCACTGATTCTGTTTTACTCCATCATGTCAAAACATAAACGAGTAAATTGGTGGGAATGCGAATCTGAATTCATGGCTTTTGTTCACCGCACCGTCTCTTTCTCCTCTTACTCTGCATCTGAATGTTAACAGCAGACAGAACGCCGAGGGTTTTGTATTCTTCGTGTTTCTTGTCCTTTGTTCTGCACGGCACGAAATGCGCACTAATTCACAGCCTGCCAGTGGAGAAGCGCTTTGTCAAGCAAGAGAACAGCATCACAGAAGAAGCAGGAGGGGCGACGTGGACCAACCACCGCCGTTTGCCGCTTATTCAGCTGTACTTGGGATCACTAATAGCTGCCCATCTCTGACCTGTGCTAACAGCTTGTGTTTTCATGCAACAGTACGCTGAGAAAAAAAAAATAAATCTAAGCTGAGAAAACATCCTGTTCACAACGGTAAGACTTCTGTCATCTCGGAGCAGGTCTTTACATTAAGAAGAAGATTCCAGTACGCAGAATATGAAAAATTCATGGGTGTAAGATCTAGGAAGCAGAGCTCCACACTTGTTGCTCGTATTAAAACGGATAACGTTGTCAAGCTAGGATGCTTACATACAACACAGGCACTGAAGAACGCGCGAGCTTACTTTTACATAAGATGTCACTGAGAGCTGCTTCCACTTAACTCTGCATTTTTACCCTTTGCCCACTTTGAAACAATCAGACTTCTGTTACTGTATCTTAGCATTGCCTTAGGTCACAGGAACACACTGGTGTAACACTACAGAAATATTCACCAACCGCTCACAGTTTTTTATTATAATTTTATTAAACAATTCCTAACGCAGAAAAGATGTCAAATAACATATAAGTGGCTCTAACAGTAACTTTAACAATCAAAAATCTTTCACCTCTGATGAAAAACCACTTTTCTGCTCCAAGGATGCCCCAAGCAGCAGTATCCAAATGAACAGCTTCCTTAGACCAATACTCCTTCAGGTCTGTTTTGCTGCAGCAGCTGTGGGAATGTTGTTTACTCGCCGCTTGCACACTGACCTTTACTAAATACCCGTCACTCAGTAGCCTTTAACTTTCTCAGGCTTCAAGGCACTTCGCTTTTTTTTTTTTTTTTTCCCATTTTTTTTTCTTTTAATCTTTACAGCCTAACAGGCAATGATTGCTCATGCATCCTCAGGCACGGTATTAACTCTCTGACCATCAGAAGCCTGTCTGCCCTAAACCTTCTCCTGTTTAAGACACTAATCAAATCCCTGCAGAACAGCTCTTCACACTCCAAATAGCGAGCTGAGTATGTTATGTATTGACAGGAGGTATTTCTCACCCCATTCACTCCAGTTAGGAGTAGAAGGTGTTATTATTTCAAGCCTTCTTACAACTCAGGGAATGAAAGAACTAGAACACCGCTTGAATACAGATAATTCCCCTAACAGACAAATGTACAATAAGCGTGCCACTGAGGCAGACTCACACTGTGCAAAACCAAAACACACAGAAATCCCCCAGCAATCAGGCTGAAAATCCAGGATGTGGCTAGGCTGAAAAGCTCATTTACCAGAAGTGATCTCACCGTACTTCCTGTCATGTGCTGGCACGTATTTTCTGACTGTCAGACGGATTTGGTTGAAGCAACAGCAGAATTTCCCTGAGTTAACTTTCCAACAGCTTAAGAGCCCTCTTCTGACTTCGCCCAGCATACACCCCATTCTCAATTACCTGCACATAACCAAGCCTCACAAAGCAAAGTTGCTGGTGACTGTCCAAGCTGCCCATCTTGACTTTCGCTTAATAGCTTACATTACTGCACAAACTCTTGCAGCCACTTCTGACAGCACGTGCTTGGGCAGATGGGTCCAGCACTGAGATGTAACAAGTGGACACGGGTGCTGATATCTATCTGGTACTGTCCAGCATGGGAGGATAAAAAGCCACAGAAATCAGTGGGGTGTCACAGAAAGGTTCTGGCACAACAGAACACCATTTGTGGATCAGTGTATAACAAGCCCTGTCCGTTTTAGTACATTAAAGCACAAAATTTGATAGTGACAGTTACTCCCACCTGCTACACAGTACTCTTCAGTTTAATCAAACAATCTTTCAGACCATTCCAAGGGCAGGGCAAATGACTTATCAAAACAATAGTAACAAAGCTCTCAGAAGCAAACATTTGAACATTCAGAACTAAACAATGATGGAAGAAAAAAAGTATTGGCATTTAAGGAGACTTCAGAATCCAAAATTTTCACATGCTCTGTAGAAATTCCAATGCTTTTCCATTTCAGGCCATGGTAGAAACTCCTCCACAGATATGATGAGTAACTCAGTGAACTGAAGAAAACAAGTTGGACTTTCTGCTGAGTTGAATTGGACAGAGAAACCTGTTGAAAAAGAATGTGGATGATTATATGGTGCACACTGACACAAGTGAAAACATCCACTGGCAGTATTATCTAGACAGGTGTCAGTATCTTGTTGGAACTGTGCAGGCATTGCAGATCCCACTGCCCTAGATGTTTATATCATGAGATCTCAGATACCTCATCTGAGATGCTGGCACAGTACTTGCACTGAGATTTCAGGGATGTAAGGCCAGTGCTACATGCTACGGGGGGGCTCAGTGTGAGAATCCAACCCTCAGCAGCAATTTCCAATGATACAACGGCTCTCATTGGGAACTGGAATGGAAAATGCAGATGTTCATCAGCATTACTCAAATTTCACATAGTGTGTACATAAACAAACAGATGCATGCTATCCAAAAATTATGGAATCTCTTTTACCGTGCCCTTCCTATAGTCTGGAACAGATGATATAAAAAGAAAGCTGCACACCTGTATACTAAATAAATAAAGAAATAAATAAGCAAGCAGTATTGAACAAGACTTATGTGTAATACTTAAACGTCTGCAGGACTGAAGCAACTGCTGCAGTGCACAAACTTAAGGCATGTATGTCACTGACTGACCATCTGAACTTGTAATTTTCACTGATAAAATCAGTTACAAAGGAGTAGAATAAATATCCTGCGCTAGCAAAAGTTACACTATTTTTAATTTTTTTTCTGTAGGATCACGCATCAGACTTGCTTTTGGGTCTGCTGCTGTTGAAGCTACCTGACTTCGTTTATCTTCCACCCACAATTTTTCCATTCAGTACCAGAAACTGTACATGTAGCAGATGTTAGCAAGGGAAGGAGGACTGCCATGAGAGTGGTGATGGACTCTGCTTGAAAAGAGTGCTCAGACAGTATTTGTTATTTCAGGATAGGTATTCCAAGATGATCAGATCAGCCAAAATAAATCTCTCTTAAAATGCAAAAAGAACTTGTCTCAAGCAACAGCAGTTGGCTGTTTACCTTGCACTTATTCCTGGGCTACACTATGTCATACCAAGAATTTACCTTTCTCTTTTACTTCAGCTTTCCAGTTGTGTCACTTACATCAATTGCCAAGTGCATGATATATTCACTGAGCTGACAACATTAGTAGGTCCTCGTGGTGAAAAATCAGTATATCCTGTAAGGTACTAGACATTTCAACTCTATTTCTCCTGCCCAATGAAGATTTGTCTGCAATGTCCTGATTTCAGGGAGCTCACTATGCAGAGCAGAGAAGTAGCACATTACTATAAATGGTAAGAACTGTAAGTTCAGAATTGCAAACAATCTTGCACTTGTGTTGTTTCATACTTGTGACATTCAGAGTAAACTTTCTGACTTCAGTGAGGAGATCATTCCAGGTTTTACATTCTCGGTGTGACTTTGGCATAGTCATGCCTTATCACAATAGAAAATGGAACAAAAAAGCACAGTGGAGCTACAATCCAATGTCCAACGCATATTTCAGTATCATAGACTATGGCAAGTGAAGATTGGCAGGCTGAATACAGGACAGGTTGTATAATAATGCTTAATGCACAAAACCTTTATCTTTTATGAAAGAGTGGTCAGTCACACTAGAAGTCTCTTACATACTCAATTGGAAATAATTTTTCAAGGAGTATAAACAAGAATATTTGGATGGGAAGTTGCAGAATAATTCTAAGGATGATCCTCAGGAAACTAAAAATCTTAAAATTAAGTCTGGGAATATCTCGATAAAATAAACTGGCAGAAACTCAGACAAAAAAATAACAGAATTGCATCTAGAATGACATGACAGGCATGACTTTAACCCGTTTCGCTTTGTGGAAAAGCAGCTTTTTCATCAGTAGGTTAGTAGAGAAAAAATTCAGTGTCTGAAGTTATTTTAAAATTCTTCTTTGAGAGATCATAATTGAACAAGAGACATTCATTTTTTACTTTTGGAAATGGTCCTTCTAGTATTCTTGCTGCAGCATTCTATCTCACAAAAAAAAAAAAAAAAAATCTAAAGTAATATCTGTAAGTGTAATGAAGTTATGGCCATGTAAATCTACTGAAATATTTTTTTTCCCCTTGCAGTTGGTGGTTTTCTTTGCTGATTCCTTTTTCAACTGTATCATAGATTTCCCACCATGAATTATCCATTGGATTAAGATTTTGTAAATAAAATGCAAGCATTACATTATAAATACAACTGGAGCAGATAATTAAAAACTCTATACTCCCTAATATTCATTGAACTTAGGTAATGGTCAGCAGCAAAACTACAGTAACATATAGGCCTTAGTGTTATCTCCTTGGTACTGACATTGGTCTTGAGTAACAGAGTTTCCATATCCACACACAGCATCTTCTTCCCAAGTAAGAACTATTAAGTTATGACTGTTTATTCCTTGTGTTCCTTAATCCATATTCTAAAAGAGGTGACTAACATTCATCCTGTTTCCATTTTTCTTTCTCAACTCTTCTTCCCTCTTCTCTCTTTGCTTATTATTAAATACTTTAATACCCTCTTTGAAGTTTCCATTCTCCATTTTTCTGTCAAATCTTCCCATGTTGAAAGTTGTCTTTTTAAAAGACAAGCAGCTTAGAGGCTTTTAACAGTGCAGAAGTGCTTCCATACTGCTATCCAAAACTCATCTGTATGCCTTAGGAGCAGAAAAAAGAAAAATAGCTGGATAATTTGCATGTAGCCAGGATCTTCTCTGTTTTACTACCTTTGCTATCTTGTCAGGTGCTCTTCATTTTCTTCCACCTTTGTAAGCTGTAAGATAAGCATCAATTAGTATCAACATTGGAATGAGCCTTTTTTTCCTCTCTTTCTCTGTAATTCCAGGGAAAACACAAATCCTCTTGGTACTCTTTCCATCCTGCCTGCCAATAGCTTTTACATCTGTGTTGGCATCCGTTTCAGGCTTATAGCTTTGAAACTACTTTAAAACAGTTTCAACTTTTATCTTCATTTTCTTGCAGCTTTACAAGACGTTGCTTCTGTGGTAGGTAAGATCCTGAAAATGCTATTTAAGGAAATTCCCATTAGTGCCGCAAAATCATAAAAGTCAGGCCAGAATTTCCAGCTGCATAAAAGTTAGTCACAAAAGATTGCTACTTCTGTGCAGTCATCACTTTCTGATCATTACAAAAGAAGAACCGTTTTTTAAAAACGTCTATCCCACCATTTTTCCCAGTAAGACAGTGTTGGAATCACACAGATACTGTAAATCACTTTGTAACTACTATACTGTTTCAAATAATCTGTAAAACGAATTCAAACGTTCTTGCCTTTTAACCACCAGCATAACTGAGTCAACTTACAAGCATTAATCAGTCTAGCGTAACACAGAAGATCATTACTACATCTGAGAGAAACCCTAACTGATTTGTGATCTCAACAGTAAAGTCACAGAAGATATTATCTACCTGGCTCAGAGGGATCTGTTAGGTGCAGCTAGTTTAGATATGGTCTACAGATGCATTAGTGAAGAGAAAATCTAAGGACAACACACTTAAAGACAACAGCATTTAATCTAGAATTGCAACATGAATATTTGGAACAAAAACAATCTTAAGAGATTTCAAGTTTCCTTGGCCTCATCTGCATTCCACTCAAGATCTCAAAACAGACATCGGCCCTTCACATCAAGTAAGGACTCAGAAACGACAGCCAGCACTTCACACAAACTACGTTTTTAGATCCTGTTACTCTCAAAGTCCTGTGACTGAACTGAGGCATACAAATTCTTCCCATGTTAGTGGTAATGTTGGAAATGACTTATTTACAGTTGATTAAGACCTGGAATCTTAGAAAAACAGACACTGTGGAGACACTAGTTAGGCTAGACCTTTCTCTGACAAAACATGAAGCTTCCCTGATAACTGCTTGTTTTGTTTTGTTTTGTTTTTTGTTTCTTTTTTGTTTTTTTTAACCTCTTCAGAAAGCTGACTCTTTTTTCCAGGTCTCCCTGCACTTCTTGATTCACTTCATGTGATGAATATCTTCATTCTGACAGATTTTTCCTCCTCTTAATGCTGAAGCCCAGACTTCGGCTTTTGAAGACAGATGAGTAAGAACTGATCCTTTTCTAACATTGAGAGGTCATCCAAGTCAGACATCCAAAAGTAAGGAAACCCTAGAAGATACAGGCCAGCATGGAGTTTGGCTACTTTGTGACACTTTGTGTCCAAACCTATCTTTTTCTTCAAAAGCTTATTTATCAAATGTGGTATTTCTCTTTCTAATACTGGTAATTTGAAAAAAAAAAAAATTGAGGCTATTTATCACATCTTGCAAATTAAATCACTTGAGTTTGGAAGTTACCTAGTTAACTATAAGGATGAGTTAACTTCTTGTACCACGAAGATTGTACCAGAAACTACACAGCAATATTTTGGAATTTAATTAATGTTTCACAAATTATTATTCCATTCTGTTCTGTTGACAGTAGATAAAATGTTTGATTTGAGAAAGCAATGTTTCTTCCTCTACTTAATAAATAATAGCATTTCTCATAACCTCATTCTTTCTTTTCGTCCTCTAGCAAGACTGACAAAAGCAATGTCGTAGAGCAGGAAAACAAAAACAAAAGCACACGCACACAAAAAAGCTAGGTATCTAGAATCAGTCTTCTTTGAAGGTATTTCATAACAGTGACCTGTCTTGATACACTCTAATTCTACATGGAAAAAGTACTTGCAGGCATGATGAGAGAGTATGAATTCATGCTTTTTATTCTGAGGCATAAGATACAAGGTTTATGCTAATCTCTATTTTTGTACTTCGTTTGCCAGGAAGTACTGGGAGACTTTGTACTTTCTGCAGAGATACAGTTACTATTAAATCTGTTTCTAAACGTTTAAAAGTTGTATTAATAACACTTTGTAACTCTCCTGTCAGCACTGCAAGTAGTATAAATACAATATATCACTCTCCATTAAAACTTTTTCCCTGGTCATTACCTTACACAGTAAGGTAAGTATTTTTTCCTATCTGCTACATACATTAGGTATGTGCATGCTAGCCACTAACAGAAACCTTATGTGATATGATAACAGTATGAAAAGCTAGCTCCTCTTCAGGATCCTTGTGCCAGTTAAAGTTAAGTCTTTTTATTTACCAACATAAGGAACTCAAATCCTCAAATCTATTACAGAAATAGAATATTATAGTACAGAAATACAGTGTTACCTGTTAGGATAAAAAGAGAACAATCCAAGTATCAGCAGACTTTACTGACATTACTGCAGCTGTAATTTCATTTTTCCCAGAAAAATGTACGATTGACATACACGCTAATATCAATCTTAAAATGTATACAGGCTCCCAAAGAGAATAGATCTTCAAGGCTGAATTTATTTTTAAATAAATAAATAAATAAATAAATAGAGAAGAGGAAGGGAAAAGTAAACGGAAAAGGAAAAGGAAAAGGAAGAAAGAAAGGAAAGAAATACAGTATTTTAAAATACCAAGCCAAATTCCTTTTTTTTCTAACAAATACTTTTACATAACTGTCCAATGGACTTTCAATTCCTGGATTAAGTCAATGATTCTATTTAAATAACAAAATACTCAGTTCTCCAATAACAAATGCATACACTAGTATCCTTTATGAAAACAGTGTGATCCCCTAAAAGGATTTGGAGGAAACTATTTCTTGCTCTAACAAACACGCTGCAGGTTCCCATCACCAGTTTCTCTTTTTTCCAATTTATTATTTTGATTTATTACTTTATGCTTGATAGACAATAATTTACTTGTGTAATCATTTGTAAGATAAATACACAATTACCATAGATTGTTTCAAGTTTTCTATAAAACCTGAGTTTAGTGTAACAAGTTATTAAGAACCAGCTCCAGGGCCAATCTTGAGTAATTAAAAAGCAGCTATTCAAAATTCTCACAACTTACAGCACAATGTCATAGATTAGAAGAAAAAGAAGTACAAATCCTTTTGCAGCTGAGGTCCAAATATTTATCTGATAGAAATCCTATTGCCCATGGTTTTCACACGCTAGCAAAACCTACAGGAGCTGTGACTTGCTCAGTGGATTATTACGTGCAGTCTCGAAACATTTAGAGGCTTCCCCTAAGCTATTACTGTGTGGTGATTTAAACAATGAGCCTTTTTCCTTAGGCAATTTGTTTCAACTTTGTTAAAATTCAGTGCTGGAAAAAAAAAAAAAGGTGTGATGTATCAGAATGCTCATCAAGTTATTTAGGTAGCCTCCTGAGTGCTTTAATTTGACACTATTAGACTGCGTTGTCAAAAAGAGTCTCGATTCCCTGTTCAAAAGCAACAAAGCAAGCCTTCCTCACGCTGTTAATTACACTGTCTTTCTTTTATCACTTCTGTAAGTAGGACAGGAAAAGATAGGTGCATACTAGGAAAGTAATCTACAACGGCTCTGTTTTTCTCAGTTTTCTCTCAGTCTCCACATGACCACTGAAGCAGATGAAAAGCAGCTGTGTGCAGCTGAAAGGCCAGATATCAAAGTGCGTCTTTTACAGCTTAAAAGTAAAAAGGCCAGAGAGCCACTGTTTAAAGCCCTTCACAGTAAGTTTACTTTTAGCCAGGTTTCTTAAGAAAACAAGATTCCTGTGCACAGGAAAAACTAACCACTGTCAGCATGGTCAAGCACTGGAACAACTTGTAAAGGCATGCTGCACAACGTACATCCTTGAAAATAATCAGAAATTGACTGGACGAGGGCTGGAGCAATGTTATCAGACTTGTAAATTAGTCCTGCTTAGACCAAGAGGCTGGACTGGACACCTCCAGAAATTCCACCTGACCTACATTAGCCTACAGTTCTGAGTCACCTAGTTACCTTTGAAGTAATATGCCAGTTTCAGAAAAACAAAAACCAACCAACCAAACAAAAAAGCTAAGAGGTAAGAGAACACAGACATTAAATTCTTAGAATTGGCTTCTATGACATTCACTCCTTGAGATTATTTTTTTTATTTTTCGTTCCTGTTCTCCTTAAAAGAGAATTCTATGTGGTTCTCATTATCCACTCAGCTCAATACACACTCAGTAACACACCCTTTTACCTTGCTGAAGGTCACGTAAGAGCGGGAAGAGGATTTTGGAAAGGAGGAGTACACAGATGAAGCAAAGCTATACTTCAGCAGGGCATAAAAAGTTATTGGAAAATGCAGCTTTGTAAGTTTTGCTGACGTAACTATTTGCTTGTTTGTAAAGTATGCAATTAACCAAAACAAATCTCTGGACCTTGAAAGTACTGGGAAATATTTTTAAACAAACACTTTGTCTATAAGGTACAAAGGAGAGAACACAGAATGCATTCAAACACAATAAAAATAAATTTCTGAAGCCACAACTCAAATAATAGCCTTGCCATGAAGTATCTCTGAGATGGAAAATTATCACTGATAGAAGCATTTGTTTACAATCTCACTGCTTCCGTAACATAAAATATGAAGAATACGTAGTATATGTCTCTGTCCTATACAGGAATTTGAATCAGGACACTGTGTAGTTAATGAATATTTTACTACAGGATACTAATATTTACATGTATTTCTATACTTCCAAATGCTTCTCTTTCATAGAACTGTCACTAACGGTGATGTGCCAATAATATCCAATCCAAAACTCAGACATGCAGAGTCAAGCTCCTCTAAGTCATGACATTTGTTTAAAAAGAATCAAACTTCAGATTCTCAGTTCCCATCCTGACTTCTTAATTACTAAATAATATTCATCATCTTTTCCATCCTTCTTCCAAAAATATTAACATAAAAATACCAAACCTTATCAGTGAAAGTAGTTTCTGCCATAACTGTGTAAGCCTGGGCAGAATCTGGAGCTCTGAATTAGGAGAACACTGAGGAGTACGCAGTTTAAGGTCTAAAGGAAAATTCTTGCTGATCTGCACATGCAATGTTTACTAGTACTCCAATGTTATATTTACACAATACAGAAATACTTAACAGTTTTGGTTTCATTCTGTGGAGCACTTCATTTCGATTTAAATATTCTCCTGCCCCATAAGCAACCTCAATACCAGAACTCTGCACTGCACAAGAATAACAAGATAAGACCAACTAGCAAGAAAACTGCTAGAATTACTCTTTTATCATTTTCCAGGACTAGTGAAGCCAAAAACAAATATTTGTTAAAAGTCAATTTAAAGCAGTTGAGCTTTACATTTAGAATTTATTCATCATGAAGTAAAGAAGAAATGGCTTTGTGTATCTGCATTTGTTTCCTATGAACCACCCAAAGGGCAAACAATACAGCAAATCCATCCTTGGGCTATGTGGGTTCTCAAGGCACTTCAAAAGTTTGATTCAAGAGACTCAAACGCAAGACAAGTTTTTGAATAATTTTCCTTCCTAAGTAAGAGCTATTTCTCCATAGTTTGCTTTAAGAAATATTTTTGGTCAGAAATCTGAAGTTTCTCCTCAAGAGGATATAAAAAGTAGATACAAAAGGTTTGGGTTCTGTAAACCAGATATGTGGAAACGGTTGGCTGGTTAAATTTTTGTTAAGTTTATACAGTGCACACTAAGCAGTTCTCCCTTTACTGACAAGAATAATTGTACTAGATAAAAAGAAATCTACATTGGAAACAATATTTTTGTGAATTTCCAACATATTATTATAGTACTAGAAACTTTTATCTTGCATAATCCCTACCTGCCTGTCAGAGGTTATCTTTGTCTACAAAGTGAATACTCATCACTTTCAGGAAGTTTCCAGATAGGACTGGTAACTCAAATAACAGGGTGACAACAACCACACATGCTAAGTTAGCTGGTAAGCAAAACTACAATGGGTAAGTTGAGAAAACATTAAGATGCTTGGAGGTAACTTGTTCAGCACAGAAACACAACTCCTGTGAGCTGTAACATGTAACTTTTCAATTAAATTCAAAGGGAGTTCAGTCTGCTGAGTGGTTTATTTTACAGGGTGTTGATGGTTTCTTTGGATTTTTTTTTGAGTGTGTGATTTTAAAAATGACAGTTAAGACATTCAGTTTGAACTGCTCACTATTAACATCCACACACAAACATACAAAAAAGTAGGCTAACAAAGTATTTTTTGCAGAAGATTCTCAGCTTCAGGGCTTACTCCATCTTTGCACTGCAGCTGAAGGCCTTGGAGAAGCTTCTACAATGGCTTTACAATATAAATTTCAGTTCACAGTGTCTGACACAGATTTAGACTTCACCTCCCATACACTTGTTACTGTTTCCCACAACAAATTTGATTCACTTCAGTGGAAAGTGACAATGGCCACTCAGAGTTTGAATTTGACCACTCTGACTGCACTGCAGTTGAACAGGGCTCTCAGTGATCATGCCTCTGTGGTGTAATCAAAGGTAATACAGGCAGAAATGAAATGCAGTAAGCACTGCTGAATACTGCTAATACTGCCAACAGGGTTTAATGTGCAATCAACACAAAAAATGTAGTATTTAAAAGTAAATTTAAAAGCTCAGTGAACTCCCCAAAGATCTCAGCATCTTCAGTAATGTTTCTATTCCTCTCTCTGAATTAGACAATTTTACATTATTCCACAATGCTGTTATATCAGTAATATATTATTCTACCTACATCAGGGAAGCATTTGTCTTTGCTCTTTCTCAGTTACTTGGGGACAAGTAACTGAACACTTCAAATGACACTGAGTTATTCGGTTAACTATATGAAAATAACAAAATGTTTCTAATTTGGCTTCAAGAGACTAGAACATATGGAGCTCTAAAAAACATTATCTCTATTAGATCAATCCACTCAAACAGCAGAGTCATCATTTCTCACCACTATGCTTTTCTTTGCTCATCCAAATCTGGATTCCTGTTCCTAAACCTGTTCCCCTTACTATCTGTTTTTCCTCATGTATCTGCTCTTTATCTCCATCCTTTGCCATCATTATCATCTATTTTTTTTACCACTTAAAAATATAAACCTTACTCTTTAATTCTCTGGCAACAGGAAGATCTTCAGCTGCTTCTCTTTCACTGCATGGAAATGTTTCCAAAGTTTCTGTTTATGACAGCAATGGGGACCGTAATTAGTACTGTTGCTTCAACATACTTGGAATTCCACCAACACACATAATTTGTGATCTTAACACAAAGATAAAATTAAAAGCTATGCACATAACTGGGTTTCCAAAAGAGTAAGCAAAGTATGATATTAATTTATTAAAAATTTCACTCACTATATATTAAATATTTTTAACAAAATTTTTCACAGATATTTTTACATAGCACTCAAGTAATTAATAATTATCTCCTTGATGGAACAACTTTCTGAAAGAAATGTACTTCTTTAAAGACCACTTGCAATTTATGTCACTATTTGTGTTGCAATTCATGGATCTAATATATGTGTGTAGCCCAGAATAAATCAGAGAGCAATGGATACATTTTGGAATTTAAGCTCTTCTGATGCTTCAGTCATGGTGAATATTAGATTTTAAGTGGTACATACCTTGAAGCTCTCTCTGTTGTGATGGCATTTCCAGGTCATTAGAAATAGGTGCATCTTCAACAACAAGCTTTGATAATTGTGTCCCACAATAAAGAACCTACAAACAAGATGGAAAAGGATAACTTTGTTTTAATTGCTTTGTGTTTTGTTTTGTTTTTTTCTGATAGGTGAACAACTTTCACTTTCATTCTAAAATCGAGTTTAAGCTCTTAATAGTCTGCATCTGCCAATATCAAGCAGAAATTCTGCTAATTTAATTTCTTATTGAAAAAATGCCATTTATCCACTAAGATCTCTAAACTGTAACACTATTTTTGCCACATTTGTCCCTGACGTTTTGACATTTCAATAAGACTGCGCTTTTTTATCCCCTTATTTATTCTCTTTATTCTTTTTATTCTCTTTTTTTCACAGTGAGGGTGACAGAGCACAGGAACAGGCTGCCCAGAGGTTGCGGATTCTCCTTCCCTGGAGATATTCAAGACCGATCTGGATGCCTACCTGTGCAGGCTGCTGCAGGGAGCCTGCTTTGGCAGGGGAGCTAGACTCAATGATCCCTTCCAACCCCTACAATTCTGTGACTAACTACCTATCAGCTTTTTCAGTCCCTTTCTTAATCACTCTTAAAACTATGTTTTCAAAACACTGACAGCTTATAGAGTAGGTATTCCGCAATCTCTAAACACCTATGTCTAGTTCAAAATTCTACAGCTACTCTTCCTGGAGTTCCTTCTGTTCAAAGCACTTCATTAGCAGTAGGAAGACTTCAAACTCATGCTCGTACCCTGTTTTTGAGACTGAGAAATGCAGACTGAAAATAGCAAAAATATTTCCTGACTGCATATCATCTTATGAATTACAGATTTGCTATATTTGTTACTTCCATTTATAAATATTATTTCTTAGTGTAAAAATCAAGCTTACCTTGTTCCATGCATACTTCCATGTCACATAAATATCACTTCCTAGTAGGTCTTTAACCCACTCAACTGGATTCTGAAATATTTTGTTCTTACTTGTTTTGACCTTGCCATCTGCTAAAAGTGTCGCTTTGCAACTGAATTCCTAAAAAAAAAAAATAAATAATAATACTTTTCAGCTCATAAATTAAAAAACCTTAATTAAATTCATAAAAACATGGAAAAAAATGTTGGACCATATAGCTGAAGAGTTGCATCAATTTTTTTCTTTCTCAATAAATGAATAAAAATTCTTATGGCTTACAGTTTTTTACAGTTCAGCAAGTTACAGTTTTGTTATGTACATTGCTGGTTAATGATGGTTACTATGTACAAGGTTAAACAATCAGAATAAGGGAATGATTCACCAAAAATATTCAGCCACCTTCCACTATAACAAATGGTTTGACTCTGTAAGAATCTAAACTGTTTAACTCAAACACTTTGATGAACATTAAATCTTATTCACAGTTTCATAGCATAGGTCCATAGCGTTCAAAAACCAAATGCTGCATGCCCAAAGCTTATTTAAGTACTATGTACTTCTAAGTAGGTATATATAACTGTAAAGACACTTCACAAATCTCTTCCTTGAAATTTAGAGGCCAGTATCTGCTGCATTGCAATCTCTACACACAAATGAATGCCATTTTCTTTTCACTAAAATCACTGACTTCTCAAAAGCCACAACATCAACATTACAGTATAGGGTTATCATTCCTTAGGATCTGCACATAGTTAGTCATAATCACAGACAACAGTCTTCAGAGATAACAGAATGCTAATTTAATCATTTTAGGGTTTGAAGGAAAATTACACATCCCCCAACAAAAAGAAGAGTGTGTATAGATCTATTACATAATCCAGTGTATAGGGTCTGTAACTTGATAACACTGTCTTCTATTACAAAACATAGCAACAAATCAGCTGCTCTTTGAAGAAAAGCCTTCTCAAGCAGAATTGTAGGTGCAGAAAAAGAGGTCTTTTCTGCATTAACTCTAACTGGTTAGCTGAAAACAACCTTTCACATTCTAATTAATATGTTGCTCTGGAAATTAACTAGACCACAGATGGGAATTCAGTCAATAATTCCATTTACTCAATACTAAGTCAGTTCCTTAGCAGCTGTCTTAAAAATCTACTTTACATTTAGAAACATGGGGTCATGCTTTTGTATTAAAATAAGAGGTTGATTTTACTTTAGTTTTTGCAAACATGGTTTGTATCACACCGCAGAAACAGCAGTTATGTAATCTGGCATACATCCATATCTACCATGACACAGAGGAAATCCTTCATAGCTGCTTCAAAAAGCTACATTAGGTCACAAAAAACTGAACATTCCCCTCCTTCAAAGTTGAGGCAATACACAACACAGACCAAACAACAATTTTACTCTGACTTTAGCAAAAAGGAACACTAAGAAACTGATAATGCAAAGTTAAACATTACATAACCAGTACTTTGGGTATTGAAATTATAGGCTAACAGAAGACGTTATCCACAGCATTTTTCTTTAAAAACTCATAAAAGATTACTTGTAACTAACACACACCATTTTTCACTGCTAAATGCTAACAGTACAGTCCACTGTTTCCCCATTTTGTTGTTTGTTGTTGTTGTTGTTTTCCCTCTCAATTATTCACTTGTGATAGCATTATTATATCTCAAAAATTACCTTCAGTGTGAATTCCAAAACATTTTCTCCTGGCTTAATCCTTCCCATTTCAAGAAGATCTATCAGTTGAAGTTTTCTTTTTGAGCTTTTTCTTACATACTTCCTTTGTTTTCGTTCACGTTCCTTGTAACTATAGTTCTGGAAACACTTCTTACTAAGGTTTACTGGATAATCTGTTTTTGATGTAAAATTTGTCACTGAATCTGCAGTAGACAAGTTCCCACAACTCTGAAAGAACTCTTGATGCAGATTAGGAAAGTTACCAGCAGACTCTGACGCCGCTACTTGCTGGTGCTGCTGGAAAGCTTCCTTCTTATGTGCATAACTGTGTATATCCTCATGTGCAAGAACCTGCTGACAGTCACTGTCTGGCTGACAAACATTATTACTGACAACAATGCTATGGGCTCTGGAAATATTTAACGTGTTGGTCACTGAAGTGTGATATGATGACTTGTTTCCTTGCTCTCCAACTGCTATGTGATCGATGTCTTTTTGCTGAGAACACTCGGCTTGAGCAGTGGAAGCAGCAGGTTTTGAAGGCAATGCCACTAACTCTCTAGCATTTGGCAATGCTGGCATGTCATTGAAGTAATACTTTCTTATCCAGTTTTCAGATGCTGAAGTACTGACAGAAACCACTTTGTTTCTAACTGCTTCTTTATTTGCTCCTGTCTCAGCCAAGCAGTTGTTTGGGTATTGGCTGCATTTCTGAGCTGAAAATCTATTTTCTGAACAGAAATGTGCTTCTACACTGTTTTCGTTAGGCATGCTGGAACCAAGCCTCATAGCATCTACAACAACATCAGTATTCATCATTTGATTCTCTGAATCTGATGGTCTGAGCACTTGCTTTGATTTTCTGTAATCTTCTATTTTCTGGAGTAATTTCTTCTGGTTTTGGACAACAGTCAACAAATTATGCCTAAAAGAGAGGTTAGCTTCTTGTTCCCTACACCGCGGTTCTTTTTTACAAGATTCTGCTGAAGCCCTGCAGAAAATTTAAAAGTAATAATAAAGACTACAGAGTTACTGTGAACATAAAACAGAAACAGTTTAACTCACTAAAAACAAGGGTATGTTTCAAAAAACTTTATGAAACTCTAAGATCTGAACAAAGCTTTATTTTGTTATATTTAAACTTGATAATATATTATTTATTGTTCAAATGCAAGGCTTTATGCACAATAAACTGCAGAATCCTGACAAAAAGTAAGATGCAAAGCATCAAAACTGCAGTAAAAACCTTATACCATCTCTAACTCATCAGGTTTGTATTACCACTAGTCAGTCTTTTATCACTGCAAATCACTGCAGCTCAAATTTTGAGGTTCTTTTACAATGAGCTCAGAACGAACTACTGAAGTTACTATCAGATATTTTTTATGGTCTTTCACCACAAAATGTTTAGTGAAAATCAAAACTGTAATAACACTATTAAAACTATTCATACAAGGGGGCAAAGCAGTTTAGAATGTTATTTGCTAGCCTGGGAATCTCTTTCTTCTCATCAGGCCCTGCTTCTTGGTTGATCTGGTCTCCCTTTAAAAGACTCCTTTCCAGGGATTTCAACTCCTGCTGAAATGAGAATTCTTTATTTTCACCACTTTGGCAGGAAAAACACCAGTATGATCCCCTTCTCTTTCCTTATCTCACCTCATGGGGCAATTGACTGCACCGCTGCTCTGACAACTAAGACAGAGAAGTACCGCAAGGTGTGGGAAAAGGAACAGCAACAAGGTTTGCTTTTATACTTCATCCATGGCACAGACACCACACAAGTAATATTATCCCACATTGGGAAGAGAGAGAAGAGATCAAGACAGAGGTACAGATAAGACTAGTTGGTATCGAACAAGGACAGCCAAATTACAGTGTGACTGTATTAATATCCAATACTATGACAGTGCTTGCAATCTTGTTTATAATCCATTATATGATCAACGTATCAGCTTATTATCAATCACTAATATTACTAAGCCTTCACAACTACAGAATCCTGGAGGACACTACTGAAACTCCAGATATTTTTCTAGTAACTTTTCTTTGGTGAAATTTTGTTGCTTTATTGCTGAATAAAAACAGCAGAAGAAACTGCAACTGAAGAGGAAGAATGAGGCAAAAATATGACTGGAAATACAAGGGCAAAGCAACATACAAATATGACACTTTTTTCTCCTCATTTTTCCTAGGTGAAAAAACGTTTTGATATCTTCAAAGGAATATACGGAAACTGAGAAGTAATACATCTTCCTGTGCCATTTAATTGAGCAACAGAAAGATGAAAAAAACATGATAAAAAACATACTTGTCTGGTCATTCATGTCCCGTGTGGCAAAACATTTTATGTTATTTTGTTAAAAAGTAGCTTTACATCATATAAATAATTAAAAGGAAATACAACATAATTTGGAATTCAGCTCATTACAGTTGATGGGCAGCTGTTGCATTAGGCACAGGGTATCTGCAATACCCAAAATTATCTACCAGTTTTTCCAGAACACTTGATTTCTTAGTATTAGAAGGCAGATTAAGATTGTGAAAATATAAATTGCTTTGTCTTTGTTTTTTTAAATAATCCTCCATCTTGTTTGCAAGAATAGTTTGGAACCCTATTTTCCCTTGCCATTATTTTCTAATAATTCATGTAATCTGTGTAGTTCTCCTCCTACTGAAAGTAGCAGAAGCAAGTACTGATCTGCAGCAAAGGCTGAATGAAAAGAGATCTTTCTGCTTTCGCAGCAATGTTATTAATCTCCTAATTACCTCCATGAGTAATGCTTTACAAAAATCCTATAAATACAAACCTTGTATTCTACATACCTGTATTTTTTAACAAGGGCATCCCTCTCTGCTTTCTGCTCTGCAAACATTTTATTCAAAGTAGCTTCTATCTGAGACAGGTCTCGGGTAAACATGTCTGTCCATTATTTTGATGTAATCAGAATGATGATGGTGACGGTTAGAAGAAAATAATTATAGCAATAACACATTTAATATAAAATAGTATATAAAAGTATAAAAATATTGTTACAGCATTATACTGCCATGCACAATAAAAGCTATTTACAAAATAGCTTTACATTTAAAGAAATCACTCTCAGGAAGAATTAAGTACACGTTTAATCTAAATTTAAATAGTCCAAGTATCAGTAAAGTTTGAAGTATCACTGCCCTGTCTAGAAAGGGAACAGATTAAAAGATTAAAAGCAGATTAAAAGAACTGTCACATGCCTGAGAAGCAGTGAAACTTTATGCAAAAAGCATTCAGGCTTTATTCTTACACATCTAAATATGTATTATAGAATAACATTAAATATAGTGAATAAAAATTTATGATTTCTTTCTGTAATAGGAGAAGCAGTTAAAAATTCTCTGGCTGTTCACTTTTCTTAGACATATATCATAATGAAGAGTTCATAAGTCACCGTGAGCAGATACCACTGAAATAATATATGAAACCTAAAATCTCTGAAAGCATAAAACAGGAGAGATGAGATTTCATTATGGAAAATGGGTAGTTATATGACTAAAAAATGTATTTATGTTTCCAATAACCTATTTCATAGGACCTACCAGTATTTATTATTCATTAAATTTGGAAGATACTAAAATACTACTCTCACTTATCATAGAGTCACAGAATGGTTTCTTTTGGAAGAGATATTAAAGACCATCCGTTCCAACCACCATCCCAGGGGCAGGGTTGCCATCCAGGTTGTTGGTTTGCTGCCTAAGGCCCGGTCCAACCAAGTTAATAACCAAGTTAATGCCTCCATGGATGGGGCATCCACATTTTCTTTGGACAGCCTGTGCCAATGCCTCACCACCCTCTGCAAGTTTAAGGTAGTTTAACAGAAAATTTGAATCTATTATTTAGAGTAGACTGTATTGCATAAGAGCACCTAATTCCCGACTGTTAGTCTGTCAATATATTGACATATTCTTATTCAGACTTGTGTTTCTTCACAAGTAGTCATTATGATTTCATTTAAGTAGCTAGATGATTGACACTTCAGTCAGAAGTGGTAACAGATCACCACGTCCATCTCACACATATCCCTAACCAGAAAGTCTGATACTTCTTATTTTCTCATTCATGAAGTTGTACAGATCTGTTTCACCTTATTACACACAAAGCTTTATCATGCATACAGGATCCTGCCTAGCATATGTCTGTTTGACAAACAATTTTCAAGCAAATATAATTTTAATTAACATTTCAAACTTCATGCATTTGACTTGGAAACTCTAAGACAGAATAATTCCATATTTCACGTTTATTTTTGAAGGGACAAATTGATCCCTTTAAATATAATTTGAAAACTTCATGCTATTTTCAGGGAACGAAATGAAAGAAAACAAGCTTCCTTACTGCTCTGGAGCAGAAGTATTTCAAGGGTACGAGCTGCTCAAAAGTACACTAAGTTCTTCATAACTGTCTAGGAGAGAGACACTGATCAAAGGCCTTCTGGCAGCAAGCTCTGCCACTTGAAAAGCCACAACCTCATGATCTAGGAAGTCAGTGTCACTTAGCAGTCTCTTGAGATTAATCTGAACAGAGATTCAATAGGCCAAGTCAAATTACATATCCAGGCATCAGCATTTCTGAAACTGTCTGTCATCAACAACACCTTCTGTTTAAGATTTCTTACCTTTTCCCTTACAAATTATTTCAGGCTCCTGAAAATGTGGCCACGATAGAATGAAAATAATATAAGCATTACTTTAAATGCAAACATAACTGTTCGTGAACACGGAGGGGCTCTAGATTTTCATGTACTTATCACTGATGAATGCTGCCAACAGTGTGTGTTTTTTATTTGATAATCCTTTTTTTATACTATCAGGTTGATTTGAAACAACGTATTTCTGTGCCTCTTGCAGCATGCTTTCAGTTTTTCATTCTTACATAAACTAGAAGTATTTTAGGAAGTACAGACATCTGGAAACTACTATTAAAATCTTACTCGCCAGTTGTAATTTCTGGAGGAGTTATCCAAACAGACCACTGCAAAACTATTTCTAAAATGGTAATATTAGATAATTACAAAAAGATTATTGAAACAACTATAATTAATATCTACCTGCATCTTCAGAAGTTCTCAGTTCAAGCAGTAACAGTTCCTTCTGCTTCTTTTCAACATCTTGTATGGCAGCAACAGACTTCTGTTAACAAATACAGAAATTATAGCAAGAAGGAGCATCAAATGCACTACGTAACACACTGCTCATGATGCATGGCCTGCATCATTCCAGAGAGGGAGCAGTTACTGTGTGTAGGCCGTGGGGTTACTGGTATGATATAAATAATGTCAAAGTTGTGTTCTGTAAGGGGATGTCACAACCAGGGTTTTCTCAGTCATTCAGACTAGTCTAGTTCAGAGTCCTGCCCCGGAATTCAACACAATTATCTGATAATGAATCTCACCAAGACAGTAACACCTAGACAACTTACACATAGCCTGTGAGTTTCAGTACGAGCTCTCCTAAACATATGAAGTATTCAAAAATCTTTGTGGGTATTTTAAAGTAAGATTACACAATTTCTAAAAGTCTTCATTATGAAGAAAAAACATTACACTTTCAAAGGGATATTCTGGAAACTTGATGAAAAGCCTAGGATTCCTGATCTTTTTCTATTCATCTAAGCAATAAAAAATGTTTACGTGTTGCCCATTATTTGCACAAAATGTATGAATACGCTGGAATCACGATCAGATGAAAGTGATAATCCACAATTTTTTCATATGCTGTAATCCACAGTTTACTCATCATGATGTTGTTATTTACATAGATTCTAAAGGGTTAATTATTTTAATGACAGTTTTATATTATTACATCAGGAAATGACACTATACAGTAGCACACTATGGAGCAGTACAACAAAACTGTTCTATTATCCATACCCACCACACTGTATTTCTCACTCTGGGGCTCCAAAGACAAACCACCATTTTCGCAGCAGTTAAGACAAGTCATGCTTAGACTTCCTGACATACAACTGTTCCACTCCACAACTAAGAAAATAAATATAGTACATAAAGTTTTAAATGTAATTGCAGAACCACTATGTGTTAAGACAAACTAGTACAGGTTACAGAAATGCAACAGTAGACCAGACTACAATAAAAACATCTTGCATATGCAAATGAGATCAAATTTCTGCAGTATAAGGAAATAGTCTTAAAAGCTACCATTATAGATGATAGCAAAAATTTTAAGAGCAAAGTAAGTCCTTATTCCTCACATTTTCAGGAAAAAAAAAAACTTACATATCCTATTTTCTAAAAATATATGAATAATTATCAGTTGATAGTATCTGTGCCAGAAAATATGCAGCCCTGTATACTGCATTCTAATGTGTAGTTTCACATCAAGATCACAGTGTAATCTGATTTATATTATAAAGCCAACGTACCTGTAACATCACTAGTTTCAACATGTCTATATTCCACAGAACAGTAAGACATAAGCAGTTCTTTCATTTCATCATCATCAGCTTCATCCAGAGCACTTTTCCCAGAATCATTCTTCTCACAAGGATTTGCTCCATGCTGTAGTAGAATCCTGGCTGCCTATTACATATTGTTATTTGTACTGTGGTCACTCTTAATAAGGAAATAGGATAGGACTTATAAATGATAAATACTATTTATCATAAATCACAAATAACAAAGGTACAAATAAACCTGTCACACTTGCAGTCTCAACTAAACAAATAAGCATGATTTGCTCGTATATTTCTAATCTTTCTTTAGAATACACATACAATTTACAACTTGTTTGTTAAACCTCCCTTACCTATGATAGTATTACATACAGCAGTTACAAAACATCATAGACTTAAATTAAAAATAACCAAACAACTGGTGAATTATGAACAAAGTGCAGAAAAGAAGTGGGCTGTTTCCACTGGATATTTAATAATGGTTTTATTCTTCAATTATGTGCACTAATGTTTGGAGGTTTTTTATTTCCAAAATTCAAATCATTTGTCTGTATGTGCAATTTTAAAATGTGGAAAAGAGATTTCTAGTACTGGTGGAATCATACACCCTTTAAAATTCAGATCATAAGAAAGCATCTGGGAGGCAGAGCTTGGATGCTAAAGAATTTCAATGTGCACAGTTTTTCATATTTAGTATTCCTAATTTTCTTACTGTTAAACAGCAGAAAGAATATGGAAGTTCAAAATCTGTTGTGCTTTTTCTAGAGTAGAGACAGAACCTTCTCTACTGGTTTCCCCCTACAAATACTGAATAATAGTTTACGTGTTCTCAAGTGTAAGGTCCAAATACTGTGAAATCACTTCCTTCATTTTATCTTGCCCCATAGAAAAGGTAAATGGGATTAAAAGTCAGCTCCTTTGACAGGAATAGAGGTGCTAAATTGGAGTCAGCCAGGCATAATCTGCTTATGCTCAGTTCCTATGGATTTGCTGTGCCATTCAAATAAAAGGCAGACCTCTTGAGGACTGTATTTATTTCACCAATTCTGCATGGATCCAAAGCACCTTCCCTAACTAAGTTTTTTTAACCATGTATATTATAAACCCCAAGTCTATGGTGTGAGGAATTCCCAGTCATTTAGGACTTCTCTGTGTGGGGGAATCCTAATGGTCCCATTTCCACAGCTCCTTATCTCAGCCCATGCTACAGTTGTGTTAAGGCCTCACCTGGAGTACTGTGTCCAGTTCTGGGCTTCCCAGTACAAAAAAAGACAGGGATCTCCTGGAAAGATTAGAGCAGAGGGCCACAATGATGATTAAGGGGCCTGGAGCATCTATCTCTCTTATGAGGAAAGGACAAGCTGAGTCTGTTCAGCTTTGAGAAAAGACAACTCAGAGGGAATCTGATCCATTTCTATAAATATCTACGGTGTGGGAGGCAAAGGGATGAGGCTGGACTCTTCTCAGCAGTGTGCGGCGATAGGACGAGGGGAAATGGCCACAAACTGAAGCACAGGAAGTTCTGCGCAAATGTGTGTGGGAACTTCTTCACAGTGCAGTGACGGAGCACTGGCACAGGCTGCAGAGAGGTGGTGGAGTCTCCTTCTCTGGAGACATTCAAGACCCCTGGACTCCTACCTGTGCAACCTGGGCTAGGGAGCTGCTTTGGCAGGGGGTTGGACTTGATGACCTCTAGAGGTCCCTTCCAACCCCTACTGTTCCGTGATTCTGTGATTTACAATCTGCCTGTAAATATAACTTAATGCCTCACTACTTTATTCTGTGAAGCCCCTACTACCCATGATAAGCACTGTGGTCTACTCCTTCCCTTCCACTGGCACAGTTCTTACACAGGCTCAGCAGCCTGCCCTAGATAATGCCTTGTTTTTAGAGGACTACTTCTCCATTTGTTCAGTTCCCTAAGCTAGTTTTATGCATAATCACCAAAAAACGCCATGCTAAAGACTGTCCAGTGACTGCTGTTAAAGACATGCAATGTTAAGCAATCTTAGAAATGTATCATTTCCTTTGTTAACTGAACTCAACTTCTCTCCTATACTCTTAAAATACTGTTTAGTCAAGTTGAATCTTGTTAATAGTAAATGAAAGTATTTTTAAATGGGAATGAAGAAAATAATAATGGTTCAGAAAAAAATTTACAAAAGGTAAAAAAATAGGACAAGATATTTTTAGATGTCAAATCTGGTATTTTCATTGGCCACTGTGATACTTCAACTCATTTCAGACATACAAAGGAAAAAAAATACCCTCAAAAAAGTCTTTTGCTTAGAAATCAACCATTTTTTCATTAACTGGAAAAGATTTTCCTCTTTTATTTGCCTATAAAACTTCAATTTTCTTAGATAGTATTTTGTCTTCTGATACACCTGTTCAACTCCTATAGCTTTTAATAGGAGGTGTATTCATGAAAGCTTAACAAAATTTTTCTGATTAATAGTCTCTTTACAAACAACAAACACAGAATGTGCATGTACCAGATTTAGTCGCTGATTTTTTTCCCACATCAGGGAAACATTTTGAAAATTTAGGAAAATAACCTATTCCATGTCTTTAAATATTACAATTTTCTTTTTAAAATCATATTTTGAGACTTAAAACTTGTTTACTTTAATTTACTTTAAGAGGATTACTAACTTATAACACTTCTTTAGATCTCAAATTTAGAATGCTCAGTGTTTCAGTATTATTTTTAAAAGGTCCAATATGTGGAAGAGAAATACTGGCTGCTCCTGAGCTTTTCTGATTTGTACACTGGACTGAAAATGTCAATTAACTGTACAGTAATAATTGTCACTACTGAAAAATAATAATTCTTATTTTCACTGACCCAAAGAATGTTGATTTACTTCCTAAATGTATATACACTAAAATTGCACTAGGAACTTCAGACTTTTCAGATTTAAATTATTTCACTTTGTTGGCCCAATACTGGAAATCAGGTAACATAACTTACAAGAAAAACATACCTCCAAAGAATTGGTACAAACAGCATCATGTATTGGTAAAATGCCACCCAGACCCCTGCTGTTAACATCAGCACCAGCCTTCAGTAGTTCTGAGATCACTTCAGTAAATCCACCAGTAGAAGCTTCGTGAATTGCTGTCCAACCTAAAAAAAGTACAATATGCATCAGATTTGAAAACATCCACAGAAACCATTAACTAGCAACTATACATTTTGGTGTGTTTTCTGTGAAATGAACTTTGGACCCCTAGCCTTTAAGATTAGTCTTGAACAGAATCATCATAAATTACTAAGGTAAATTATTTTCCATTCAGCTTTCATTCAGCTTACCTTAGAGGAAAATGTATCCAATATCAACCAGAAAAACATTTTCTACTCTTCTATTACACTTTTAAAAATAATATGAGAAACAAATAAGCAAGCAATTAAAAACAGAATAGAAAGAATCTAAGCAAATGATTATTACAACTGTTCCCAAGGAAATATAAGATACATGTGACTGTGTTTCACGCAAACATAAATATTCATCCCTCTGATCTTTCATGGCAACTGGTCAATTTCAGTGACATTTAATAATGGATGTAGGTCTCACAGATAGCAACACTATGAGGGTTTCATATAAATGTTGTACATAAGGAATGTGTGCATGCATGCATGCCTTACATATATAAACACTCATGTGCCGTTATAAAACCATTCTTACTGTACTGAGAACCATAGTGTATGTAATTACTATATGTTATTTAAAATTATGTTACAGAACTATTTGAAAAAAAATGAGAAAAAAAGCAGAAAAAAAACCACGAATCAACTTATTTATTTAATAAATATGTAACAATGATAAAGAGAAGCTATTTTCTACAGCACTGTGCTTGAACAGTTTCAAGAGTCACAAAAATAAATCAAGATTCCAAAATTATATTATACAAACTACATAAGACCGTACGGACTGAAAATGATATTAAATTACGTCTAGAACAAATTTATAAGAAAGCGATCTTCAAACCTGCATTGTCTTGTTCATTTACAGGAATTCCAGATGATATGAGAGTTTTCACCAAAGACAAATTTCCTCTCCTGGCAGCAACATGCAGCTTAGTTTCTCCATTTGCATTTTTCTTCATTTTCTTCTTTGTCTTAACTGTTGTATTATATGTAACATTAAGTCCTCCTTTATTTTACATTACATACATTATTTTACATTATCTACACACAAAATTATATCCTCCTTTTTGGTAGACAAGAAATATTTTAAATGCATACTGGATGTTCATTAGCAAAATGATGCATCTTTATAAACAAGGAATTAAGCTTCCTAACTTATCTGAATTAGTGTAAACTTGTGCAATACCATGGCCTAAATTATTCAGTAATATTAACTACATCAAAAGTTTAGAAAAGAACCGTAAAACAGCATGGATAACAAATTCTGTGCCAAAACATTTACAGTTTATATCTAGATGACTTAAGAAGAGTACAATGGATTACTGACAGGAGAAGGGGGAACGGCTTTAAACTAAAAGAGGGCAGATGCAGGCCAAATGTTACGCAGAAAATCTTTACTGTGTGAAGCTATGGACGTCAGTCTGCCTTGGAGGTACTGAAGGCCAGGCTGGATTTGCCCCTGGGCAGAATGACCTAATGGTTGTCAACCCTGCCCATGGCAGGAGGGTCGGAACTGAATGGTTTTATGGTCCTTTGCAACCCAAGCCATTTTATAATTTGATGATTACAGAAGAACAGGGAAGGTAACAAGGTTGAAAAGTTTTATACTTTACAGAGGTACGAAGTATGTTGTGTTTCTCCACTAATTTCGTATAATTTATCATGTGTGCTTGCCAAATACGTAAAATATATGGGAAAAGGTACTTAAGAAAGCAAAGACAACCATTATCACTTTTCATTCTGGATTCTGTATCAGAGAGGACATAGATTTCTGTGGCAGGTATTTTCACAGCTGTGGTGCAACAAAGTCTTGTGGACTGATTACAAATCCTTGACAAACATCAAGTGGCATAGCTAAATTGCCTTTTAATTAAACTTGTGAAGCACTTGGCTCATGAATGTAAATAAATTTTTTTAATCCTTCTCTTACTGGTTCACAAAACAAACAATATCCACTTTAAACCATCTATGATTGTGAAATAGATCCTAATTCCCAGGCTTCAAGTCAACAGACAGAAAACTGGAAGAGGTGAAAAGAAAAAAGAGCAGATCTAAAAGGTATTAATTCTGCATATAAAGTAAAGATGAGCTTATCCTACAAACTGCAATAGACATGTATGTCTGTGTCACAGTGTGTATAAAACTTCAAAAGCTCTACTATGCATTTTAACTTCTTTTTTTACTTATTCTCAATGCTTTAATACTGTGCCATTATATTAAACAAACAAACAAAAAAAAAAGCCAAAAAAACCCAGAAATCACTTGTTTCTATTCCTGGCTTTTTAAAAATATGGAATTTATAAAGAAAATGAAAGTATAAAATACTTTAGCCATTTTTTTTTTTATTATTCATATGAACAATTAGTTCCTGCATCCCAAATGTTTCCTCTTTAGACAAGCTGTCTTCTCAAACATTTCCAGTTATCAGTACTATCAAATATCTTCCATGACTTGACAGCTGCCTTGTTTTACGTTCTTCCTGTCTTCCAGAAAATCTATTTTCCCAAGATTTTATTTAAGCTAAACTAGTGAGCCTGTCATCCAGGACTGCTGGAAAGCACAAGATATACTGCAACTATATAAAAGAGAGGCATGTAGTGAGAATGTATCCATACTAACTTTAAATCAGCTAAAACAGGTTCTTTTGCAGTCAGACCATGACAGCATAGAGCTCCACTTCAGCTATTATAATCTGTCAGAAGGCATTTGTGCATCCAACTTTGCAGTGGGTGTACTTGGCCCACACTGTACTGGCAACCAAAGGAACTAAAAACTTACTTAATCAAATGAAAACTGATTCAAAAGCATGCAGAAGGGACTCAGTATTGAAATATTTCTCCAGCAGCCTAAGACCTACTGTTCTGTAAGATAACATACTGTATTTTATTTAAAAGCTTCTGAGCATGACCTCCTACAGTAATCATTCATTTTCTGGTTCCTGTTCCCCCCCACCCCCTTATTCATGAGACAGTGGCCTAAGGGCTCTTTTCAGAGATACAGGAGAGAAAAAAGGTGCACAGCAGCCCACTAAGCTAACAACCCTTAGTAATATAGGCTGAAAGTGAACAGAAATATTTGCAAAGTTTTCCAGTTAAGTTGCCATGCATGACACTACTCTTCATGCTTGCTAGGAAACATCTGAAAAACATAATGGGACACTGGTATGTGAATCAAAGTTCTCCATGAAGTACACTGCCAGGAAAGATTAGGACCTTGGCAGATAAATAATCCAGGGACTGAACAAGCAAAGAAAAGGTAGAGAGGCTAGAGTAGCCAACAGTAAGGTTTGAGTATGCTGGAATATTTTAACAACTTTTTTAAATAGGCATTTGAACACTTCACTACTGGTCTGTAAGTAATTCTTTCCACAGACCAAACTATGAGTAAAGCAAGCTGTTTGTGCCCTCATTTTGGGTAAACAGAACAGGAATGCCAAGAGCCTAACAGGTGACTGATTAGGCTGAAGAAGCACTGCGCATGTGGTCATCTAAAAACAGGAGATTTTCGTTCAAGAATGGAATAACATAAGGAAAGCCACTGGGACACCGAACAATCAGACAGGATACAAAAGCCAGTTAAAGGCAAAAATATCTGAAAAATCTGCAAGCTATAAAACATTACCCCATCTTTCTTTATTTTTTTCTGTTGCAATCAGAATGCCAGTCTCCAGAGCTATTATTAATGCCTTCAGCTATAAAAAAGGCTATACTTTCTCCCATGACCTCTCAAACAGTAACATTCTTCTACAACGAAGGAAATAATTAAATTTTAGCTGGAAAAAAAACAACACTGTCTGTAGAATCTCCCTTGGGGAAAGAAAGTTATCCATGAAATAACGTTCCAGAGAAGATCAGAATGAAAGACTCTTGTCTAGCAAGTAAAGAACGTAAAGGAAAAAACATCCCACTTACTCCACTACTAGTAATGAGCAAAACCATGAGATGCAGAAATTAACTTTTGTAAGGAAACAAATGATTTCTATGTTCAGTATTTATTCTTGCAGTAATTAATATCAGATAGCGACATACATCAAACGTGCAATGCTTTCTTCCAAGAATGATGTAAAAGGGATTTCATAGAAGAGAAGGAAGCAATCTAGAAATAGGAAAGCTATGTACTGAAACTGTCAAATACTGGAGAACAACAAGCAACAAGAAGCACCGAAGCACCTGCTTCTTTCCATTCACTCTTCCACTGCCACAGAAATACAGAAACTTATTCCAGAATCTCAAGACAACAGGAACTTGAGAAGGATTGAAAATTAGTAATCATCTGAGACATTAAGAGGAAATAGTATTCTGCACAACTCAGAACAAAAGAAAACAAGAAGCCTGTGACTATTAAAGAAAAAGGATCAGCAAGAAATTTGCATCGTTTACTGGTTAATTTTTGTCATGACGCGAAGAATGCTAAAAGACATTGCAGAGACTGGCTGGTGAGTCCTTAATTCAACATATTAAGTATAGTCAGCATCCAGACCAAAGTCATCGAAAGAAGGCAGCTCTTGTCAGAAAAGACCAAAAGAGAAATAATAAATAGAAATGTATATATATAAGTATATATATAAAGTGTGCCAAATCTACAGAAAGCGAATTTTTAATTGATCTCTGATACATGAAATACCTAACGGAAGATCAACTTAGTGTTATCGTTAGCGCTCAGCTAAGTGACTTAGTTAATAAGGGATCAATTTAGTCTTATTTAAAAATCTTAGTTATGACTTTGCATCCTCTCAGTTAACATACTGAAAAAAGACTGATGAGTACAACAGACAAAACAGATAAAGAATATATTTTTTGTAAAAATGAGTGAGTTCTAGCAATATTTCAAGTGTTTGTAAATAACTAGATTGTTTGTTGAGTATGCTATTCATACTTTCCCATGCTTTCATTCCTGTATTACAAGAGGTTTTCTTCCCATATGTTCGGAAATAAAAACAACACTCTGTTTTTACAGAATACTAACTTCTTACCTGATTTCTTAGATGTTTGCTGTGCTGACGCTTGACTGAACTTCGAACGAGCAGATGAAAGCTCGTTTTTCCTTATACTGGAACGCAAGTTTCTCTTTTGTCTTGTCTCCTGTGGGTCTAACCTTAATCTTTTGGTTTGGACTTCTACTTCAGTGAATTGCAAGAGCATATTGCACTTTCCACTCCCTTCTTTATTCTTTTCTGTGTCTTCTCTACCACCCATTTCAGAAAATCTTCCTTTATCTGTCAGTTCAAAAAAAGAACTTGACGTATTTTCAGAAATTGAATAGGTTACTGCAGAGGTAGTTTGTCCTGGAGTAGGTAGTAATTTGGATTTTAACATCACTTAACTCTTTACTAACTAACAAGCTATGGATACTCTAACATAATACTGTACTCACTCTTCTTTGTATGCTAACATAATGAGATTAAATCCAAAACAGTTCAAAGATTCTTTTGAGAAAATAAGTCTTGTACAGATTCATGTTGCTAAAAAAAAAAATCATGGTGCTTATGATTTTTATTCTAATTAACAAACATTGTGATCATATTTTGAAAATACAATGGGGATTTCAATATAAAATAGCCTCTAAAATACAAAGCAAAAATGACTAAATAATTAATCTGGCATAGTGGATTGTATCAGATCGTATTCCATGTTTTTGCTATTTATGGCAATAAACATGCTCTGGAGAGTTAATGCTGCAGTTTTTCGGCTTTAAGTAATTACATACAATGCTTACAACCAATTGATGAAATCACTACTTTGAAATAAAATCTAGCACCTGTTTTCTGAGTTGTTTCCTTCTGTGTATTTTACACATTCTGAAATAAATAAGGAGACTTCTTCTCTGTATTAATACTGAAATACAAACCTGATTTTGAGTTGGTGTCCTTAAGAACTTGTCTCTTTCGTTTAATTTTATCTACTTTCTTGTCGTGTAGTTGTAAAGCTTTAAAAAAAATCTCTGAACTATGAACATTTTTAGTTTCCTTCACGTGACATCTTTCAGTGCTTTCTTCTGCATTAAGCAGGATTCTCCCTCCTGCCTCTGGCTGCTGATCCTTTTGCTCACTGGTGTTCAGTGCACCATCAGCAGAATTAGGACTTCCAGAAGAACTAGCTTCACTAGTAAATGCTAAAGGCTCCCACACTAGGAGTGTTTCTGTATTTATATTAAGAGCACATTCTGTGCAGCTGGTTCCACCATCCAATATATTAGTGAAAGTGTTTTGCATCTCATTTTCAATAGTCTGTTGCAATACATCTACCTTTCCTAAATCAGTAAGATTTGCACATGCTAGATCCGACTCATCTGTTTCTAAGAAAACCTGTTAAAACAAACCCAAAGAAAATTATAAAAACAGAGTTGCTCTATCAATTTTGTTTCCATTCAGAACAGATTCAACTTGATCTGGCAAAGAAATTATTTGTTATGAAGGTATTCTCACATCAGTATTTAGATTCCTGACTATCATATCATTACTGTTACTCAGTGATCAGCCCTTTTGAGAGGAAGTCAAGGCAAGTAACAAATAAGAGTCACGTTCTGTTAACCCAGTAGACTCAGAAAGCTGTACAGACAGTTTTTATCCAGAAACCAATGATGCAGAACAACATCATCTACTATAACATCAGAATTTGCCGAGCTTCCATCTTTTCTGTCCTTTTCTTCAGTAGTTTTTCTGTTGCAATTCTGTCTGATTTACTAAGCTCAATTTTCATAGACCAACTGGAATGGAACAATTACAATTTGAAACAACAACAGTGATGTCCATTGTTAGGTCCCACACCAGGGAGTTAAGTTTTTCCTGTATTCATTTCCTGCTATGTAGATAGACAAAAAGAAGATAAATACTTCTGGTGTTTAGTACTTCTGATTGAAATTACTTTTGATTATTTTTCTCTTGGCTGTAGCCTCTGCAATATCAATAACAGCTATTTATCTTTTTTGAATGCTTATCTTTGTGGTTTTTTTTGTTGTTGTTTTGTTTTTCCATTCAGTTTTCTGGCCTCAAAACCCTGAAGAACTGTATCTTTTGGTAATCCATTATTCTGCTTTGTTCATGTTTAGCAAATATTTCCTTTGGTGCTTCAGTATTTTCATGCTGAATTGTGCTACCTGCAAACCTTACAAAGGCAGAAGTTCCCTAACTCTTCCCTACTGAAGCCCAGTATAAAGAAATTACTGCACAGATTCAAGACACAGCTATCTAAGCACTATCCAGCCAGGCAACAAGTACTGAGCAACAGGCTACTTTCTGCTGTTTTAGTCAGCTTACTGCAAGTACAGGAGGGCACTAACATACCACATTTGTTGTAAACTACCTCTGCAGCACCTGCAAAAAACTCAGTAAGACCCACTGTGCATGACAGAAAGCTGACTGCCTCTGTCATGCATGTTCACAAAGCTGCAGATTACCATAATCAACCTCAGGAATCAGCAACTATTTGTCAAACTTTGACATAATGTTGAATGTCATTCTGCTTCAGTCGCTGTTGGAAACGTAACAACTGATATATGCTGGTTTTGAAACACATTTCATAAGCAGCTGTCTGCTCTAGTTTACTGAAGACTGCTAGAAGTTCATCACAGTACAGTACAAATTAACAAAGGGATTCTTTGGAAAGATGTACCTGGTGCAGGTTTGTATCCTCTGTGCTTTGAGCACTTAATGTATTCTCTTCATCATCTCCACCTGAAATGAAATTAAGACAGAAGAAAACCAATAATGAGAAGGGGCTGTAATTCTTTGCTTTGTATACATAGCATCTTGTGTCTGTGATCTTGTAACAGTATCTACCACATTTAGCTATAGAGAAAAATTAATGACCTACAGGCACTCTATTAGGATCTCCAATACATATATATATTGTTAATTAAAATCTTTGGGTATGATCTTCATTGCTGAAGGAATTTTGTACAAACCATGACACAGTGGAGTAAAGTATAGTATTATATTTACAAATTTTTTGGAAGGTCAGCAACTTGAGTAATTACTTTTGAAACTTAGAGGAGCTACTGCATTTCCCTAACTTATAGCAGACTTCTCTGATCTCAAGAGACTACTGAAACCAGTAACACTGGGACAATTATGCTTTTTCTTGTACAATTTGGGCAGAGAAAGGAATGGAATAGCTACAGAGAAGACTTCAGTGTGAAAATAAAGAGGGATAATTCCCATTACCAATTTCAGTACCTTGCTGGCAAGTTTTAGCTTTCCAGCTACATAAATTGATATATAAGTAATACACAGCCTACCAAGTTTTTACTATAGTATTAATACACTTTATAAATCTATGTAATGCATTCTTAAAACTACGCTGGTCACAGAACACTGAACAAAAGCCATGTTTGTTACACTTTGCTATTTTTACTGCAATACACACGCTACTCCCAGCCCTAAGGTTTGCCCAACAACCCATGCTGGAACCTTTAAATTAAACAGGCATTTCACAGCATGACGGCTCTTTCTCCAGCACTTTCAGGAATCTCACCTACCAAATGTTAACCCTATCATTAAGACCACCTCCAGTGATCTACTTCCAATCCGTCCAATCTTGGTCCCAAATCAAGCACAATGGCACAGCTATTGAACACTGATCAGGACAAGTTCTAGCCCAAACACCCCTTGTGCTCACCTTTATTTCAATATAAAAATAGCTCTAGTCCAAGAAAAAGAACACCGTTGTCTTTTAATACCTTGCAAACATACAGCAATCATGCTGCGTAAGAAATGCTCACTAGAATATCAGACAGCAAAGCTCATGAAATTACTAGTTATATTTAAGGAAATACTGTGCAACAGATATTCGGAACTCCTCCACTTAATAATGATTCTCTCCTACCTGATACTGAATGTCTTCCAGATCTTGCTAGATGACGTTTAAACAGTCTCCGCATACACGGCTCAGATGCTTCACCTAATGCACTCCTTCCCATCTCATATTTTAATAAGGCATCAGCTCCATAATGGAGTAATAATGCTGCTACCTAGAAAAACAAATTTTTCAGATTCTCTTTTCTCAGCATTTTCCACAGTCCTTCCTTATACAGGTCTCTCCTGCACTTGAGAATATGAACGATCAAAAAATAAACATAAAGCCTACAACAGTTACTTCCTGTATTAGTTAATACATCCCAAACATTCCTCTTGATGTATCCTCTTGATTATCCTAAAGTCTTACTATTTTTATTTCTATGAGTTGTTTCATGTTACTAACCTGATGCCACTAAGACAAGGTCTCCTGAAGTAAGATAAGATTCATCACTCCCTAAGTTTATAATTAGTGGAAAATAACAAGCACTTTTAGGATATGAGTCACCTTACATATTTACATCATATAGTTTAAGAATATAACTTGTACCGTAGATGTGTACTTTACTGTGATTCTTGTATCTCTGAAGTAAATTGACAGCTATTTCAGATGTACAGTATACATTCCACTCAAAGGAAACCCACTCAAATGGTCTTACCAACATTTAAGCTTCTGTATGAACTGTAAAGCCTCATTCCGTTGTTATTAAAAAAAAAAAAGGGCTCTTGAGCAAAATGATCCATGTAGTTTTTTTAAAGACATTGACATTGTTCTGGACTGCATTAAAAAAGGGGTTGCCAGCAGGGATAGGGAGGTGACTGTCCCCCTCTGCTCAGCTCTTGTGAGGCCCCATCTGGAGTACTGCGTCCAGGCCTGGGGGCCCCAGTACAGGAAGGATGTGGAGCTCTTGGAGTGGGTACAGAGGGGGGCCACTAAAATGACCAGAGGGCTGGAGCACCTCTCCTATGAGGAAAGATTGAGAGAACTGGTCTTGTTCAGCTTAGAGAAGAGAAGGCTCCGGGGAGATTTCATTGTGGTCTTCCAGTACTTGAAGGGAGTGTATAAACAGAAGGGGGAAGGCCTGTTTATGAGGGTGGATAGTGATAGGACAAGGGGGAATGGTTTTAAACTGAGACAGGGGAGGTTTAGGTTAGGGACTAGGAGGAAGTTTTTCACGCAGAGGGTGGTGGCGCACTGGAACAGGTTGCCCAGGGAGGTTGTGGATGCCCCACCCCTTGAGGCATTCAAGGCCAGGCTCGATGTGTCTCTGGGCAGCCTGCTCTAGTGGCTGGCAGCCCTGCACATGGCAGGGGTGTTGAAACTAGATGATCATTATTGTTCCTTTCAACCAGGCCATTCTATGATTCTATGACATTTTATATCTGATGATCTTTTCTATTGTTAAGACTGCAATCATATTCCAACACTAGCATGGCTATACTTGTATGTCTGCCTTTCTCTCTTCAGCGTCTATTAAGATCTGTTATCCTACACCTATGCATTTAAAGTCCCTCATTACTTCTAACCAGACTGTTATTGACAGTACTGCTTACAAAGTTTTCTCAATTCATACATTCTCCTGACAACACAGCACACAAAGCATCCAATTCACTGCAAAAACCCTTTTGATTTTCACTAGTTGTCCCACATCCATGGATCCTTTAAAACAAGGAATATTAAGAACTCTTCTTTAATGAGGTCTTTAGCTGCATATCACATCTGTATACCCTTACAATTAACTAAAAAATCTCATAGTTTTCCATATGCTTACCTTTTTTTGTGTGTGTGTGAAATAATTAATTTTCCCGTACTGTATGTGGCAGAAGAGGTAAAGCAACCAAAAGCTACATTTCCAACTTAAAATAACTACCTAGAAAAAGTAACTTTGAAAGAAACAGTTACACCCAAAATCAAGCGTGCCAGGTCAGTGCAGTGATACAACTGCAATGGTCCTGAGGAAACAGAGCCCCAGTGTGCATGTACCATTTCACATGAATGTACCAACCACATAACAATTAACACAGCTCTGAGTAGAATGATGTTGATGTGCTTCAAGTGACCTAGCTGAGATCAGTGGTTTTCCAATACTGTTCAAGTTGCTGACTCTTTAAATATTACTTGTGGAGATGCAGAGTCCCTCATGTCTAGCCATGAATGCGGTGGCTTTTTTACTTTCACAGATCTCAGAAACAATTCATGAACCTCCAAAGAGTCCTCAATCCATAAGCTGCAAACCAAGCTTGGGGTTCTCAAGTCTCAGGGAAATTATTAACCCTTCCTCTTTTCCCTAGGGAGACTTGGAGGAAAACAAATTAAGTACTATTTGGTTGTAAGACTGAAAGAGAGCAAATGTTTACTAACAAAACTTACTGCATCCCACAAAAGTTCCTGAGGGGAAAAAAAAAAAAAAAAAAGAAAAAAAGCACCTACTTGAAATGAATAAAGACAGATGGCAAATGGGCATTTCTAGAGAAAGAAACAGCCAGCAGGTAAAAGTCACATGCAGAACTATGACAGAAATCTGGACCACCCTACAACCATGCACAGGCAGGTTGAGACAAAGACTACCAAACAGAAAGAGAATCCAGAATTCAGACACAGGGTATGAAACCACAGCATTTGGCAACATCAGTTATAATTAATTTGCACTGATCATTCATTTGATTTTCTGCTTAAGACTACACAAAGTACAAAGCCATATATTCATAACTCACCACAAGATTATTTTTTACACAAAACATAATCTGTGTGTGCCTGTTGCTGCACACCACATATTCATGTTCACTAGAAAACATGCATGAAAAATAAAATCATTATAACTTTCAGAGGACTGCTTAGGTCATAAAACACTTCTGCAATGATTGTAAAATATGTGGAACAAACAGTATGGAACAGTAGGAACCTACTCATCAGTAGTACTTCAGGCACAGTCCCAAACAGAATAAAATTTGTAAAGTATGTTAATGTTTGGAACAGACGTTAAGCAGAAAAGACTTATTCACTCCTGAATTAAGCCATAATCTGAAAGGACAAGCCCACATGTAACAAGGCTATGTGACTTTCTGGGCTAAAAGCAATAATTTATATTCTTAAATCATAATTTACGTCCAAATTGAAGTATACCTTAGAATGGCCTTTTTTAAATGCATTATGCAGTGGCGTTATTTGTTTAATTCCTCTAGCATTAACATAAGCTCCTGCTTTCAAAAGCTCATTTGCTATCTGGTAACGGCCTTCTAAACTTGCTTCATGTAGTCCAGTCCAGCCTAAAAGAAAACAAGACAAAAAAACCTTAAAAAATGAAAATACTCACATTTGGATGAAATATTTTATAAATATATATATTTATATCAGTTCTAGATCGTCTATTAGATAAGTATTCCAGAGGGATATAATGAAAAAGTAGGAACTAGTGTGTTTTACAGTGAACTGTATAAAAAAATTCTTACTAAAAATCTCAGATGCTGGGAGCTCTCAGTTTTTTGTCAAAATTTCTATTTACTGAAGAAACAGGTTCAGCAGAACATTAGTTTGTGATTAGATAGTACTTTCAAAACATTTTTAGAAAAAAAAAAATTATTCCTCCTGCACTTCAGTAACTTCTCCCTGAACTCAGCACATACTCTATTTTAAGAACAAGGTATATTTTCATTGTGATCTTTTATCTTTATGACCAAGATAAAGGTAAGTAAGAATGAAGACACAAAATAACAACTAGGATAGCCATGTCTTAGCAACATTTATTTGCAACTAACAATATAAGGCAGTACTTCCAAAAGCGTTTTTAATGTTTTTCAAATTTCTAAAAAAAGCAGTATGATATTCCATATCCATTCGCAGCTACATGGAAAGAGCCAAGATATCAGCTTCACATGGGTCAGCTTCATGACCCACAAAACAATTATATCCCATAAAGGAGGTGCTGAGGAGAAATAAAAGATAGAAAGCAAGTCTGTGAACTAAGTTTATCATAGCCTTGAACGAGTTCCTTGAACACTGACTGCAGCAAACCTTTTTTTCTTTGTAGAGTGAGAAAACTAAGAAGAAGACAAAGGATCTACCAGACCCTATTTTCCAGCTCTCAAACAAGCATTCCTTACAGAAGATCATTTTGACAGACAGACGTACTCTTCAGGTATCTTTTATTGGCAGAGCATAGCTGAGTCCAATTCGCATACTGAACTGCTTATCAAGATTATTCTGTTCATCTTAACGAAATTATCTTAAATTTAGTGAAAATGAAACTACAGGACCTCTCTTCTAAGCCACTCAACCCAGAATAATGTTCATAGGTCACTCTAGAAGTAATGCCTCCTCTTAATTTCCATGAAAACTACAGCAGATATGAAGAGCACAACAGTTTGACAGAGTAAATTTTCAGCTACAAAATACTATTTTTCAGCTCAGTTACTACCAACAGCTATGCATTTTTGCCAGCAATGATTAAGAGCCTGCATGCCACACTCATAAAAATCTGTGTGGCCACCCAGAACATGGCTCATCTTTGATGTTGCTGTTGCAACCGCTGAAGCACACCACTTACCACCTCACTGTTTGGTCTCTATAAATGTTCAGCATGTGTTGATGAATGTGAGTGGGTGCTGTCCACTCTGCAGGGAGGAATTCAACGACACACCTTTGCTTTATACGCACTCCCATGTCAGATGCCATTTTATTAGACTGCCCCTCTGTCGTCATCTGTCACACAGCTACAAGTAACAGAGTACTGGAAGTTTCAATCCCTACCTACCAACAACTGCCTCTGACATTGTGGGCCAATGTAACAAAATGGGAGACACTACTTTCAAAGCACAGAAATGGGTAAAGGGTTTATGATGGACACAGAATATTCCATTCATTCGCCTAAAAACTTTGTGGTATTAGGTACTGTTCTCAAATGCCTGGAACTCAGCTTTACCTACATTGCCCAATGTTGACAGAGTTTCAAGATATATGGTTTTTAACTATGTCATTTCTAAAATATTTTACTTGCATTTTATAGAGCACCTCATTGATGAAGAAATTCTAGTAATTCAATATTCTGCAGCAAAATCTTCAAATTGTTTAAGGAAAAGAGAAGAAAGTTTGACTTAAGAACCTATTCTGTCCGACACTAAAGTATCTTCTATGTAATATAGTAGTAATATCCTGAAAACCTACACCTGGAACATGAGTTCCAGAGCCAGAGCTTAGGAACGTGATTCTCCAGAAACTATTGCAAAGACAAAGTTGCACTGCAACTACTTTTTAACTCCTTCAAGGGACTTAAAATAAACATTCAAACTGAAACCACAGACAGTATCCTATGTTCACCCCATCCTTCATACTAATGTCTAGAAAAAAAAAAAAGAAAATCAAAACTCAAGTATTCAGTAAGGTTCTCAAGAACAGTAACAAAGTGGAGGAGGAACAAAAAAGGTTAGGTAAGATATGGATAATAACTGGTGGATAGTTTTAAGAATAGACAAGGCGTAGGGCTAGAATATAATAAACAGAACAATAATTTTTCAAAGAGAGAAAGATGAAAGCGCATTTCAAAATGGCATGGGTCTGTCAACACCTTTCTCATTATATCTCTGTCATATCACAGAATAAAGCAGCTGGCCTGGGTGAGCTTCCCATCTCTTCAAGGAATTTTACTGAAGCACACCTTGCACAGTTGTGCTTCTATCAAAAAGATATTCACCCTTAGCCACAGGACAACATATTTTTTGTTCCCACAGGAGAGCTGTGAAATCTTAGCCAACACACAGGATGGTTTTATTCATTGCAGGAATTCAAATAACTGTGAAACACATTATATTGATTATATAATTAAGAGACTACACTGTGGTAAGAATGCACATAACACTGAATTAAGGCTAAGTAAATTTAATTGCAGTTTTTTCTAAGCTTCTCAGTTCTCGCTTTTTCAGCAGAATTTCCCCTTTTTATGCACTTTTATACATAGGTCTCTGTCTTTTCATGAAGAATTAGCAAGCTAAACCAATAAAAACACAATAATCTATTAACCAATCACAGATCTAGTTTTACTGCACGAACTCATATTATGTACTTATATTATTATACCTACACATATTTATAGATAGTACATCAGTGCAGCTGCAGCTTACCAGCATAATCCTTATCATTAACATTTGCACCAGCTTTTATTATGTTATGTACATGGTTTAGATCTTCAGCAGCAACAGCCCTGTATAGTAATGTCTTGCTGTATGCATTCCGCTTATTTATTCTTGAAAGCATAACATAGCATTGAGGATTTGTGAAACTCCTATGACAGACTTCTTGTCCTAAAAAAAATATATATTAAAAGATTAAATTATAGTTCCACTCAAAAAAGATCCATAGTGAAAGCCATAACAAAACTCCAAATTAAGTTCAACATACAAGAATATGACTTCAGAAAAGTATTAAGTTCAGGCATTTTAATGATATTTTTGCAAAATAATTTCCTTCCCAACAGTTGATAAAGCTAGTTTATAACTCACTGCAAGATGAACAGACTTCAGTAGCTAGTCAGTAATGCAATAACGAAAGTCAAATTTATCAGCAGTTTTTTTGTAATTATTTACCTGTAAAGCTTCTACTTCACAACCAAGGAATATTTACAGAAGGATAATGAATGAAATTAGCTCCCTCAAGTTTCCCGATTTCTTCACAAACAGCTCATTCAACTGTGCAGCAAAGAAAACTGTTGGACCAAAATCATTAGCTATCCAACTGAAAATTACCTCTGCTTGAGAGTCAGAAGCCTATATGTCAATGTAAATGTAAACTAAAAGATACTATTACTAATTCCTAGCTCACTATTTTATAAAAGAAATGCTGTCTTCCACTTCACATTCATTGTACTTCTGAGACTGGATGAAATCATTTCTGACACACAGATGATCTGTACTGCATTTTAACAGCAGTACCATAGCAGCACCTCTTCACACTGCAAAGATGAGCACTCTGGCGCTGCATTCCTGAAAAACAGAGTGATGAGAGAAAGAAGGAAAACACAGGAAGATGGGCTGCAGTAAATAACACTGTAGTGGTTCAGGCCATTAGTTGATCTACTAGTGAAAAGAAAAGGTTTGTAGGGGCTACACTACATCTCCACTGTTCTTCTTCACAACCTGTACTAGATGCTGTTAACTGTTAGTAACAGTAATTTTAAGCAAGCCATAGTTCTCTAAGGGCTGTAACTAACAATGCCTAATGCGTCTACTTTTGGTATACTGTGAGCTCAGACTAAGTCGATCCCAACCTTTAAGCGCTCAGCTCTGCACAGATTTTTAGAATTCAATAGGCATGGACTCACCCAGCACCTTCAATCACATGAATACATGGGGAGTATTTCTATTCTACCTGTTCAGTCTTGCAAGATCATCATCGCTTACAACATATTATGATACAATATTCAAAGATCACTTTAATCAGCCAAGAGACTTAGGAGGGGTAGTTCTACACAGACAAACATAAAACAAGATACAGTTTCATGTTATACTTGGCAGAATTTAACTAGACGTTGTTACTTCAAGAAGTCCTATTACACCTACCCTACCTTCCCTACCACCTTCCTACTGTCAGACCAACCGATGCCTGCTGATACAAACCAAAACTTCAGTTAAACTTTTTTTCAGTGAATTATCAAGCTAAGATGACTCACAGATTCCTGATTGCTAAATCTGATGCAAAAGGGAGGTGAACTTGTTAGGTTAGATTAACATTAAAATACCTCTATAAGCAGTGCAATTCCTTCTGGAGAAATCATGCTAAAAACAACAGCTTATTCTTTGAGTAGAAACTAAGTCATTAAATAGATCAGTGTCTAAATTTATCTAAATTTAAATATCATAAAAATTGTACCTCGATGGGGAATAATGAAAACCCTGTGATAAGGGCTGTTAATTGGCAGTAGAATTATTGATATTTTCTAAGATCTATAATGTAGCTATTACAGTTTGAATCTTACAGACTTTTTGACCTGTTCAAATCATAGCAATTGCCACACAAATCCAGACTGAGGTGGCTTTAACAAGAACAAACTTTCAAGATCTCAGTCTTAAAGGTTAGCTCTAAAGCAAGCATATAAGTATGGAAATTCTGTATTCTCCTACCCACACTATGAGTCAAAGAGTTTCTTTGCATGCATCTTCTGCATGCACCTTCAAAGTATAAAAAATAGCAGTCTTCCTCTCTGACAAAAGCCACTGGAAAGAAGAATACTTCAAAAGGGCACTCAGTGACTGTAAGAGTGAAGGTATACTTCCTTACCTTACACATAAACGGAATAACAAAATAAAACATTTTAAATAGAATAAATTGCTTTGTATAGGTCAATTCTGAAGGACGGCACTGCCCTCAAAGTGATGCTGCACACCGAATACTAGATTATAGATTTAGAATCTACATTTTCACCCTGTAAGAAAGCAATTTTCTTCTCTGTCATTGAATATACCATAAATGCTTAATATATTGTTGCATAACAAAAAATGCATTCCAAAAAAACTCTCACTATTCTCACTGAGTTTGTGCATACAAATCAAGTGTTAGATGGTAATATGCAGATTTAAGCAAGCAAAATAAGTTATCAATAATTTTAATTATTAAAATAAATGTATCTACCATCTTTCTAAAAGAAATTTATGTCACATATACTGCAAAGACAATGAATTACATTTGGATCAGTACAGTTCTTCAAATAAAAAAGTAATTATCCGGTACTTATCAGACAGCTATCTTACTCATTTTATCTTTGATTCTTTTGCTCCTCCTTCTCTGGTCAGTTTTTCTACCCTCATTCTTAGATACTTCCTGGGACATGCTGATTTCTGGATCTTGTTTGTTTTTAGCAGATTTCTGAATTTTACTGTCAAGAGATTTGTTCGAATCAACAAAAACATTTTCTATATGAAGCTGCATTTTCAGTAGTGTTAAGAAGGTTAATATATTTGACTTTAAAATGAAGTTTCTAACAGCATGGAAGGATACATGCCAACTGAATAAATGGAAAAATCAAGAGGAAAACTGTCTTACATATCTTTAAAAAGAAGGAAAAATCTTACTTCTGGTTCATCTGAAGTCATTAACATGAGAAATAAATAGTCTGTACGCACTGTACATTAATAAAAAAAAGAAATTAGGAATATTACACATGCCTTTGTCATACCTAAAATACTTGGCTTTTCTTTGTAGTGCAATTGTGAAACAGATTTTTCAGAGTCTCTCCTGGCATTTTTTCATGACTGGAAAGACTATCTCTGTACCTTACTGAGGAAGTCTCTCTTAGCTCCATTGTACTCCCCGATGTTGTTTTAGCTGTTTCTGCATACAAAACAGCCTCTACTAAATGTAAACTTCCCTTTCTAGTTTGTTTTTCATTAGAGGTGGCACTCCAATAATTTGAAATTATTTCTTTTCCTTTCTGATGATCACTCACAAGCTGTGACAAAAAAGAAGTGTTACAAGTAACTGTTAAGCACGCAGTTAAAACAAGGACTGTATATATAAGAACATCGTGCTATGAATTATTTGTCTCAAAGATAACAGAGAATTTACTTAAATTAATAACTAGAATTCTACAAATAGCAGAGGCAGAAGTTTTCATAGGAGAGGTACTCCTAAAGCAGTAGGCCACATCATACAGTTCCAAGGACAGTATGATACTTCGTACTACAACTTAAGTAATATATCTAACCTGACTGACAGGGAATAAAAGTTGTTATTATCTCAAAGTTACTTATTTGGATGTGTGAAATGACTTAACAGATTTGTTTCAGTTTCCCATGACCAAAAGCCTCTGTTCTGAAAAGACAATATGGATGATGTCCTAGGCTAAATAATCTTATCCCACTCTTGAACTAGTCTAGAAAATGTGTAAGATCAGGAAGCACGTTTCCTCTGAGTGAGGTTCAGTAACTACTAGCTGAGATGTTTCTGAAGACATATTATTCCTCATCTACAGACACTACAGAAAGGAGTCGCTTAGTTTACCTGCAGTCCTCTAAAAGCCAGGTATCTAGACGACATTAGACATCCCGGTTCTCTCTACCACTGATGAAGAGGATCAGCTACTTAAAGAGTGACTCATTTCATTCCAAATGGTACAAAGTGGAACCTAAATTACTGCTTTACACCAGAGGCTTATCTCTAACAGTAAGTGAGCGAAATCCCATCCTAATTATACGTCATCATGTGGACTTTCATTTGAGTTAGTTTTAGTAGTGAGCGTGATATGCTGCTGAGTATCAAACAAGCTGCTAAACAGCTGGTACTCATTAGGTTATTATACACTTGAATAACACTGAAGGTCTCAGGGCACACATGCATGCAAATTCCTTCGAAATGACGTGGGAGAACTTGTTAGTACTTCACTGAGACAAAGAATGGGCTATCTTGATTATATCTGCAGAACAGTACAGGTTCTCCACTTTTGAGTCCTTGTTGCACCACAAGAATCCTCTAAGAAACAAGGACAAAAAAAAAGGAGCATAATACACTGTCAGAAGACAAATATCTCTTATTTTTTCCTCATTAAGTTGCCACTCCTTTCTGTCTTCAAAAACAGCAGATGGAAACAACAACACAAAAATCCTCTAAAAATAATTAAGAATTGACAAGAGATTCACATCTTGAAAGTACGCTGCTTCATACTCCAAACCAATCTCTTATAAGCTGCTGTTCTAAGACAAGCAGCCTAGCCAACTTTCAGCACCTTTACATTAGCTACTTTTGTAGCACACTTGATTTCACAGTGTTTTACTCAATATTATCAACAACGACTGAATCAACAGTTTTTGGATGCTTTATATCATCCTAGGGCAACAGAGTGACTGTAAGACCAAGTAAAACCTAGTTGTATGGCATTTCCATATTTGCAGTTCCAGATTATTCAAAGACAATGCAGATAAACCGATTTCTGATTAACAAGGGATGTCTACTACAGTCCATAGCATAAATATACTTCTCCTATGCTTCTCTGTCTTTCTGTTACTTAATCTAAACATTAAGTAATTATAGTGTTTCTTTCCCTTTCTAGTCCTAACAAAGCTTTTGCCTTCGTGTTGTGACCAATCCGTTACCACCCTTACAGGCCAAGACATACATTGTGTATAAAGCAGCACACGGTTTGAGAGGGAAAAAGAAGGATCACATGTATCCGTGCAAACCACTTCTTCAGGGGAGGACATGAACACAAAACTACATCTCGATTTTTTCCAGTCATTCTTGTAGAGGCAGAAATAAAGAACAGAAATGCAGTTCTTAATACATTTGTTAAAGATTCTCAAAAGCAGTCCTGCTAGTCTCTGGGAGAGATGCAGCTGCAACTATTTTCTGTAATACTTGCCACTACGATGGCAGGAATTTTAAAAGCAGAACACAGCATACTATAATATGGGAGAAAGAAAAATCACACACCAACACCAATTAGCTTACCAGTGTGTTTCAGTGGAATAACAGAAGAGTGGTTCAGAACTTCGTAAACAATGTCATACAAACAAGATATGCAAAAGTACCAAGAGGTTTCAAAACTCCCATGCTGACTCCACATTTCCACGTGACTTAATTCTACTAGAATCTCCTATACCACTAAGCTCGGCTATTTTCATAACATGGATATACTGAAACAGAAAAACACTCCTAAACTTGTAAAACAAAGATAATGAAGATATTTAAGCATTTAAATTGCTGATGCCAGTTTTTTTTCCTATTAAGATTTGCATCTCCAAGTAATTTGACTATTGCAGAAAATATTTTCTGATAGGCATAACTTTTTAAACACTAACTAAACTATGTATGTACCTGCTCCTTTGCTGTCCTCTGCAAGCTAAATCCTGTTAAAGCTTTTGACTTGTCCTCCTGAATCACAGGAAGCTGAGGCTCAAGCATACTTGCTATTTGTGTACAGACATTCTCCACTTGCCTGGCAATACCATGTTCTGAATTTGCCGGCTCTGCCTTGGTGGTAAGCTCACTCTTGCTTGGCTCTACAGATGTGTCAGGCTGTACTACAGATCCTGACATGGAATTCAGATCCATCAGAAGCTCAACTAGCAGAGCATCACTGTTCTTATCTGCTGCTGCATCACTGGAAAAGACATAATCAGGATACTCTGATGGATTTATCACTGCAGGACTCACAGAATCACTGAGAAATCTCAACCAATCACTGATTTCGAGTTCACCAGTCCCTAAGTCCTGTTCAGTGAGCAACAGTGATTCTGTGAAAATCATCCCACAGGCTAACGACTGTTCCTTTATGCTGTTATCTTTGTCAACCACAGCCATGGTGAGATTCTGACAATCTTCTAAAACATGCTGAAATACATCTTGTGGTGTTATTATCTCCTCCAGAAAGGTATCTGGACACAGGATTGCCTCCGGAGAAAGATCTTCGTAATTTAATTTCTGTGAAATTTACACATTAAAAAAAATGTTTACAAAAAGGAATGTGACAGCTCTTTCTAAAAAGCACATAATTAATACTCACCGTACAAGCTATCGGTATGCATGTTTTGTTCAGAGATTTTGCATAAATTCTAAGACTTGTAAGCCTACCTTAAGAGTTCATACTATTTCTTAGTAAGGCTTAGACTGTAGCAGTGAACATCCAGAATAAAGGAGACTAAAACTGTAATACAATCAAAGATTTTATGCCATTGTGAACGACTTGGTGGTGTTAAAAGTCTTTAAAAGAAAGACATTGCAAGTTTCTGTCGCCAGAAACAATGAAAATGAACATACAGTATAAAAAATACTTATCAGAACATTGTATACTGTAAGTTTTGATTATGTATTTCATGGATCCCTAAGTAAGGAGCACTTGTGCTTCACAAGCTTCAGGTCAAAGTCTTAGAAGTATCAATAGAGGCTGCAGATTTGATTTTCACACTGAATACAAAACCACAAAACCACAACAGTTTTTGGAACATAACTACTGCTATAAGTACTATTCTCTACACACTGTTGCTTTCATTTTTATACCAATTAATAGGTGGTTGTTTTTTCTTTTTTTCCACTTAAAGCCACTTCTTCAGGCCTAAAACTTACCCTTCTACATGTATATAACAGTGGTGTTGCTTAATAACACTGAAGCTTAAGGTAATTTAATTCAGTACATTCTCAGACTCTTGCTGCCAGCAAGTGGCAATACCGTGTACTGCTAGTATGCTTTAACATAGCCAGTAATGAAATTTGGATAATGCTCACACACAATAAAATAGAAAGAGCAGAAAATGGACTGTGTTGACTCATGTTCAATTTGTAAGCTATTACAGATGTGTGTTTCCATTTTACTTTAACCATTTATTTTTAGATTACTTTCCCATTTTTTGCGAACTTCATGCAATGGGGGAAAAGCAAAACACTTTATTTACAGCTTTCTGTGGTTGAAGAATTGTAGTGTAAATGGTAGGTATGCACATTATTAAGTTTCTATGAGCAAGGCATGATGCACCAGCTGAAGGCTAGGTATAACTGACATTGTTGGAGAATGAGAATCACTGTTGGAGAAAGATCTGTCAGGCATAAATGCCTAATATGTTAAGAACCTGAACACCCAAATACCAATGAAAATCCATCACTTAAATATGGCTAGTATTTTATAACTCCCCCCACTAAATACAAGTGCCTACCTGTTAGCACAATCCTGTGGGACTATAAACAATTTAAATCTGTCAAACATAACCTCAGCATCTTCCCTCTCCTAACATGATTCTCAACTGTCACTTGCCTGTGGAAACATTCAAAGCCCAGCACCTACAGTTCCTATACCTACAACTGTCTGTTGGAATGGACAGAAAAGATGCTGAAGGAATAGAGCAGAGATAGCTGGAAAGTGAACCGAAGCATTGGCAGGATTCTTCAGTAAGGAAATTTTCTTTTGTGCACCCCAGTCTGGTGAATATGGTCTGAACAGACAGTATTTTCAGCCAAGGGAGGAGCAGGACTCCTCCTCAGTCATTAGGTCAACAGTAAAATAACAGCTGTGCTTAACGCAGTTTCAGGTCCACCCTCTTCCAGAAGAGCTATGCTTCATGCAATTCATTTCACAAGGGAATACAACATGAGATTAACAATGAGGAATCTCCTCAGCATTAGCTTAGTATTTTTTAATAAAATTTGAATACCATCCATTATGGCATCTCTGAATCTCTTCTACTAAGCAGAATTACAGTACTTTGAAAGCCCTGAGTCAAACCCCACTACCTTCCTGTCTCAATGATATCTGGACTCATTCCAAATCAAGGTGCTCCTTAATCCAGGCAGAAATACTGCTGACTTTCTAGCATCAACTCAAAGTCTCACTGCCCCAGTCTTACCCATGAAACACAAGCTGGTTAATAGTTGAGCATGGCCACACTCCAAATCAAAACCTCACACAGGAAGAAACAGGACACTAAAGTCAATGTAGAGGTCTCATCTAAGAACCATACTTGACTGTGAATATAGAAACTGTGGGTTAATAAATTCACTACACCAAATAGCTAAGCCTCAAAGTAAGGCTTAGCCAAGCCCTAAATGTTTAACTCTCCCTGTGCACTGTATGAGTAAGCTGGAAAGAGCCACATCACTTCCAGCAGTTAGCAGTAGATTCATACCATCTTTGTGAAGATGGTTGTTGTTTTTTTTTAACATTCAGAACATTTAAAAAGTTGCTGATATTGTATCCTGCAAACGTTTCGAAAGATGGAAGTGGACTGAATAATATGGAAGAGCAAACAACAAAGGTGCATTGGAAATATGGACTCCTAGCAAAGTTCAGACTTGGAATACATACAAGAGAATCACCACAAAAGAGTTAAGGCTTCAGAATGACCAACACTCCCAGTTTTTGGGAGAATGTTGAGCTGAAGATTATTGCAGTAATCTGGGATGCAAGAGATGCAAAAAGACAATCACAGAATGGTTGAGACTGTGTTGACCAATAAGCTTCTGCAGATAAACAAAAATGAACATGCCCAGTGACTCACTGCTGGTTGTCACGGTGTCTATCCTGCCCTTTCTTCAAACCAATAGAAATTTGTGATGACCATAGGTTTCCTCACAATGTGTTTTCTTGCAGTAACTTGACAGTGCTAACATCAGTCAATAAGGAAAAAGTATAACATGCAGTAAACAATTCCAATCTTCCTGCTACAGGCCCCCAAAATATCCCCAGTGGAAATCTCCACGTACTTCATCTAGCCATTCTCCAGAGACACAGGCATTTTATGTTCAGTTCTGCAAAATGGGAATGTTTCATTTACTAACTGTTTACTATAGCTGTACATTGGTTAACTGTTTGTGTTTCAAACAGAAATACCGAAACTGGTATTTTACTGTAAGTTAACAGTTTTCCTAAGGACCTGCAGATGGCAGCAACGATTCCATTTACCCACTAAGATCCTCATTTCTCTATGACCTCGCAGCTAACATCTTCAGGCCTGCAGACATCCTTGCGATGGCCCATGGCACTGTAATAGGAACGGTGATATCAGCTATTTTTTTGCCACAGTCATAGCAACGCATCTAATTTCAATTCGGATCTCCTTGTCAAGTATCTACAGACCTGAAAGCAATCACCTGTCCAGGGATGAACTGAAACTGCAAGTCAAAAAGCACACATATATGGTCTTCTGCCACAGAAGGACAATAGTAGGAGACAATCATGGAGAGGTTGCAGACTGGACAGAAATAAAATAATGGTTGCAGACAACAGCATAAAGACATTCGATACCATGGCAAATGCTAAGAAACTCCTCATTAAATGCTGCCAGCACTCCCTCTACTAGATGGAGATAAATAAGCTCAAAAGAACCTCACTAATGATCAGACTTCTCTGACCACAGAACCCAGGACCGGAGTGTGCTGTAAGAAATAGGATAAAGGGGGAATGGAGAGAATGTTCAATTCTGCATGTTGATATAAATGGTTGCAGACAACTCTTGGTCAAAATACTCCTGGGTTAGATGTTTCAAGTAACACACTGTTGAACATTTGGTTACAATTTCCAAAAGATATGGGGTAACTTTCTTCCCTACAAAGTTTTCTTTATTTTAGGGACAAAAAAGTGCTTGCAAGCAGGTAATCACCAAAATAATTAGCATTACTTTTGAGTTACATTTGTAACACTCAGGTTGTATAAAGCTTATCTAAATTAGTCTTACATTGCTGCCAGCAAATATAAAGCTGAGGTTATGGCACTTCCACACTCCCAAGCAGCATTGGCATTTATCTAATCTTCTATGGAGCTGCTTTGAAAGAATATCCTGGCTAAATCAACATTAAAAAAATGATGAACAACATCTGACAGTTACTGCTCCTCAAAGTTTTCTTCACTGTAGTGGTCCAACAAGTACTAGTGCTGGAACAGGAAGCAGAAAAAGCAGGTGACGTGGAAAACATGCAGTACCTTACAGTACTCAATTAAACAGGCTAACACCAGAGCAGAATCATTCCCATTCAAAATCTGACAAATCAGAGAAAAGGGAGCTCCAAACCCATCTCCTCTCTTTCACCTGATCAACAGCAAAATCTAATACTAACGAGCAGCATTGGAATTAGCAAAGGCACATAACAAAAAGACTGGTACTACACATACAAGTACCAAGAATGATGAAGAATGACAGCTCCTTCTTCAAAGCCTTCAGTAAAGATTTAAATTTGATACTGACACCATGCTGTGGATAACTAAGCTGCCAATGGAATGTTAAATAGATCTCACAAAAAAAAAAAAAGTATTAAAAACTTGTGAGAATTACAAAAACTATTTGCTAGAGTACTTAGGGGTTCTTGCCTTTCTGATTATTCCTGTTTGGCAAAGTAGTTTCGTCCTTTTCAGACTTGGAAGAATCACTTACTGAAACTGCACACTGGCTACTCTGTCTCACAAAATGGAGAAAGGAAGACCTGGAAAACTATAGGCCACTGAACTTCACATCTGTGCCTGGGAAGACGACGGGGCCAATCCTCCTAAAGCTATGTTACCGCACATACAAGATGAGGAGGTGATCTGAGATAGCCAGCAGGGCTTCAGCAATGGCTGACCATGCCTGATCAATCCAATGGCCGTCCATATGGAGTGACGGCAACAGTGGACGAAGGAAGGGCAAGTGATGTCATATACCTGGATATGTACAAGGCCTTTGACACGGTCTCACACCTTATCTTTATTGCTAAATTTGAGAGAGATGGATTTGAAAGTTGGACTATTAGGTAGATAAATAATCAGTTGGATGACTGTAGCCAGAAGGCTGTCATCCGCAGCTCTTAGGCCAAGCAGAGGATAGTCAAGAGTGGTGTCATTCAGAGGTCCATCCATCAGTGCTCTTCAGTATCATTATCAGTGACATAAACAGTGGGATCAAGTGTACCCTCAGCAAGTTTGCTGATGACACCAGGCCAAGTGGTGTACTTGGAGAAGGTGGAGAAGGGAGGAAAGCCAACCAGAGGGACCTGACAAACTCCAAGGGTGAGCACACAAGAATCTAATGAGATTTAAAAAGGCCAAGTGCAAGACTTAGTACTTGGTTAGCAACAGTCCCCAGATGTAAGTACAGACTGTGAGAACTCATTGAGAGCAGCCTGGGGGTCCTGATGGATGAAAAACTGGACATGAGCCAGCAATGTGCTCTTGCAGCCCAGAAGGCCAACAGTATCCTGGGCTGCATCAAAAGAGGGGTGGCCAGCAGGGAGAGAGAGGTGATTGTGTCCCTCTACTCTGCTCTTCTGAGGCCCCACCAAGAACACTGGGTCCAAGCCTGGGGCTCCCAGGACTGAAGGATGTGGAGCTGTTGGAGCAGGTCCAGAGGAGGACCACAAAGATGATCAGAGTGATCAAGTACTTCTCCTATAAAAGCTAAGAGAGTTGGGCTCTTTTAGCTTGGAGAAGAGAAGGCTCCTGGGAGACCTCACTGTGGACATTTAGTACTTGAAGGGGGCTTATACGCAGAAGGGGGCCCAACTTTTTACGTGGTCTGATACTGATAGTACAAAAGCGAATGGCTTTACGTGGTAAGAGGAGAGATTTAGGGGCAGGGGGTTGGAAGCAGGTGATCTTTAAGGTCCCCTCCACTCTAAGCATTCTGTGATTCCACAGTACTCTGGTAACAGCTGCAAAGCCAAAGACTTAGGTTAGGAAGCTTATTGCCAGATTAGTTCTTAAAGGAAAAAAGGAGTGAGCAAAGTATTCTCCTTTCCGCTTCCCTTAAGTAAATCTCAATCACAAAAAAAAAAAAAGGGTTCAGTTAATTAATAATTAATAGCTAGATATTTATAGCAGGAAATATATCATTTCGGTAAATATCTGATATACCTGGTTTTCATATGAAGGAACATAAGCCATAAGGTTGCTTTCTGGAGGAAGAACTCCTAGGGGAAAAAAAAAACTACAGCAATTAAAGGCAAGTAACTAAAGGCAATTTTGCTGTCTTACTTTTCCATACATTTCTACACGTATCGAATTCTCTGATAATGAATAAACATAAGTGGTTTATCTGGCAAACTAGATTTTGAAAGTACAATGCCGGTGAGATCAGAAATAAAACAATTCGATCAAAATTATTCGTACCTGTTGAGTAAATACACAGAGGGAAAACCCTTGGGGAAAACAAAACAAAACAAAACAAAACAAAACAAAACAAAACAAAACAAAAAATACAGAAACCTTCAAGTTTGGATCCTTAGTGTATAAAACTACAACACTAATATTACAAAGAACTAAAAATTAATTTCTATGACAGGAAGGCCCAACCCACAGGCAGCACGTGGCCCAGTTTATCCCATCTTGCAGCTACAGGTTTCAGTTTCTGTTTGCGTCATTTTCAGTCAACGCATATACCAAGTTGACCACATATCTTTCCAGACTTTCTAAGCCCTCTCAGATGACTGAGAAATATCCCTCACTTCACAGTTATGTCACATTCCAGTCACTGCTTTTTGGCAGTACGTACATTTAGGAACCACTGATCAAAAATAAAATTTTATCAAAAATCTCTGATCAACACCTTGAGAACTCATGGAGAACTGCAGCCACTGTCACCCAACCAGCCTGATGCATTAGTTTCACAAGAACAAGGTTAAACCTCCCCCTAGTTTTCTGTTTTTGTTGCACTCTTTTTTTATGTTTCAATAAAAAAACATTAAAAATTAAAACAATTTTTGTTGCTCATATACACTGAATATATCATATATGCCTGTTTCAGGCACTCTGAAGCAGAAATAATGCCTCCTGATTCATGATGTTGGCAGAATGGCAGCAAAGGTTGAACCTTCCTCCCAATATTCCACTACATGTTGTCATGTGACAGATGGCAGCAGAGGGGCAGTCTAACAAAATGGCATTTGACATGCAAGTTTGCATGAAGCATGAAGCAAAGTTTGGAACTGAATTCCTCCATGCATAAAAAATGGCACCCTCTGACATTCACTGATGTTGCTGAACCATTATAGAGACCAAACAGTGCATATGAGCACACTAAGGCAGCAAGTGGTGTGCTTCATTAGGGGTGACACTAGTGAAGACACACTGCTAGGGGTGGTGACTATGCTGAAAATGAGCATTTAGTAGCTGGGCATTTGTTCTACCATGTACTTGTTGTGTCTGTTTTAGTTTCAATGGGAATAAATAGGAGGCATTACTTTTGGAACAATGTCTATCCGGCCCAAGACAATTCCTTTTCACTCAGTGAGGCCCTCAGAAGCCAAAGGTTGGATATCCATGGTCTACAGTACCCACCTCACCAACAAACTGCTACCACGTGAGTGTGTATAAACATATAATTCATGAAATACTAACTCCAGGATACCAAATATAAGTACCACAGGTAAAATGCTAAGAATAGTATAATCTATCACATTCATAGAGACAGAAGGAAACCCAGGAGAACAACAAAACTATTCGGATAGCAAAGTACTGAAGCCCAAACAACAGGCCTCCAAGCTGACCTCTACAGTCTCATAACTAAGCCCGGCACGTTAGTATCTGATCATTAGCAATTTACATAGTTTAGATAAAACATCTCATTAGCAAGAGATGTAGCTTAGATAAACCACTCTGAGAACATATTAACTTCCCCTTGCTTAGAAGCATGGTACCAAGGCCTCGCACACAAACTTCCCTTGTTCCTCCTGGAGTCTTGGCCAGGCTTAAGGTGGAACACAAGGTGGAAAATTAAAACAGGTATTTCCACCCTTCACATCACATAAGTTCATTTATTCAACAATATAAAAACTGGATCCTCTTGTAGTAACTCTGTAGACCTCACATGATGGACACATCACACAGGACCTCCCCACTGCCAGGAAGGGTTCTCCAAATCCCCACTGTAGCCTGGGCTCCCTAGCAATTGTGGATAGGGATGATGGTAAAGTATTAAGGGCAACTGATATGGCTCTCTCCTAATCACTGTGGTTAGTCTTACATAGTGATGATTAGCTGCACTACTTAGTTTTGTTTTACTCTGTCTCATTTCACTTAATATTTCACTGCTTTAAACAAAAGTAAACATCAACAATTATTTAACTTGGTGTCTGTGTCCTTCATGATGACCTAGCCCATTGGCAAAACAGATAAATCCTCACTACCACAAACTAAAAACTGAGTCAAATAAGCACATCTTAAATGAGCTTTATTGAATGATGTCACGTTCTTATTTCAGTGGAAAAGCGTAGGTAAGTTCAAAAGGGAAAGAGAGTTCTCTCAGACAAACTCTGTACTTAGTATCTACGAAAGGTTCTGCTCCTGGCAATCACCACAACAGGAAAAGTTTCCTCAAATTTCAATGGATTCCAGATAAAATGTGTACTAAGTAAGCTGATTAAATATATATATATATTTTTTTTTTTTTTTAATACATCCAGGTCTTCAAATTGGCAAAAAGATAAACAAAAAGAAACCTGAAGAAAACTAAGAACACTAGAACACTTTGTGTCACTTGGAGAGAGTATACTGACAGAATAAGGTAGAAGTAAGGAAATTAAAAGTATGCAAAAAAGCCAAGGAGGTAAGAATAATAATATGTAATAATATGTAATAATTTTATGTAACTACTACCTGTTCATGCAATCTCTTCCAAGGGAATTATTAAGGAATGTTTTAAATAATGAATGTGCACATATTTAAGATAGTAACGCATTAAGTATTTGAAGAGAATGGATATATTTAACAATCTTAAAGCTTTATTCAATAATATATGCTACCATAGTTATATATGACTATACCACTATTACATGGATGCATATATTTTATTTATATCTTTTCAGTTCAAGTACTGTGTACCAGAATGAAAAGAATATATTTCATACATTTCCAAAGCAAGACATTCTCAGGAAAAACAGAAATTAAGAGCAAAACTATCTTTAAAACTCTGAAAACATGCCTTTTTTTTTTTTTTTCTAAACTACTAACTATAACTACGGATTACATGAGAGAACTCACGGTTCATACAAACACATGGGGGTGTTGGTTGACAGTCGGTTAAACACAAGCCAGTAGTGTGCCCAGGTGGCCAAGAAGGCAAATGGAATTCTAGAAGCCAGAAGGAACAGGGAGGGGATCATCCCTCAGTACTCAGCTAAGGTGAGGCCACGCTTCAATTAGTGTGTTAGTTTTGGACCCTTCACTACAAAAAAGACAACGAAACCTTGGAGCAAATCCAGAGAAGGGCAACAAAGCTGCAAAGAATCTGGAGCAGAAGTCTTACATGGAGTGGCTGACAGAACTGGAATTATTCTGGAGAAGAGGAGGCTCAGGGGAGACCTTATCATTCTACAGTGACCTGGAAAAAGTTTGTGGTGCAAATGGGGCTCAGCCAGATCTCCCAGGTAACAGTGACTGAACAAGAAGGAACATATCCTCAAGGTGTGCCAGAGGAGGTTCAAGTCAGATATTGGGAAAAATTTATTCTCAGAAAGAGTGGAAAGGCTGCCCAGGGAGGCGGTGGACTCCCATCTCTGTTAGTGCCTAAGCAAAGAGCAGATTTAGTACCTGGGGACATAGTATTAGTAGTACCTGGTTGGTCAGACTAGATGATCTCAGAGGTGTTTTCCAACCTTAAAGATTCTCTGATCCTAATATTTAATTTCTGGTGTTATGAACTCTGGCAACATCCACATAAATGATTTGCTGAGAAGAACAACCTGAAAAAAAAAAAAAAAGACTGGAATCTATTCTACCTCCTATCTCAGTCGTTAAAGTTACACGGGTGTTAATAAGAGATAACCTGAATAAAACAACAAATCGTCCACACTCACTCCTATAAGCTTAACGAGCAGTGGAGAGGCTCATCCTGTTGGCTGCCTTTGTCTGGATGCTGCCAGCCTCGTGTCAGCCTGTATGCCAGACGCGAAGGAGCAGGACAGCCTCCCCCGATGACAGCCAGCATTGCAGAAAAAATAACATCAGCAAGCGATCGCATCTGCTGGTCGATTTTTGCTGTTGCTGCTCGTTTCTTTTTGCGTAGAATTCTCACACCTTCACTGACTAACGCCTTACCGACGCAAAGTAAAAACCAGCGGCTGCATACAAGCCCACCAAGTGAAGTTTAAGACCTACCTCGCCTGCTCTCGGCAGCCCGGAGCGCGCTGCCCCTCCCGCTGCCTCACCCGGCGCCGCGGGCTCTCCTCAGGGCGGCTTCCCGCCCCGGAGCCCCCCCTCCCCCCGCCACGCTCTCGCCGCAGCCACCGGCACCGCACCGCTACTCACTTTTCCCCTCCCTTGGTCTCCTCGGGGTCCCTCAGTGAGACCTGCAGTGTTCTGCTTGGGGCGGTGAGCCTCGGGCTTCCGACACATGCGCTGTTCTCCAGAGCCTCTCGGCTGCGTGCACGCACCAGATTGTCCTCATTTCTGTGCTGCTGTGGCCGCGTGTGAAGAGTTAAATCAGTCTTCCGTCCTGAGCAAATTCGTTTCTGTAAACTCAACAATAAGACTTCACTTACAAAGGTGGATCAATGACTTTAGCTTATGCACTTTTGTACTTATTGCACAGGCTTTATAGGCTAATTAATATTAACTTCTCTGCCTTGGGTGGCATACAGTTAGAGCTAATTAAACGTGTTCTGTGTTACACAGGGTAGGTCGCGTACGTGGGGGAACATGTATTAGGCAGACTGCGAAGTGTGTTATCTCCCAGTACTTCAGCCAGTGAGGAAGGGAGAAGGGACAGAACGCCTGGGAAGTAAGGGTAAAAAAAGTCTGTGACCTCTGTCGGATTGAGACACCCTGTGAGGAAATGCCCTCAGTAGCCTCTGTTCAGATAAAGAAAGACCCTCCTATATCTCTTCTTTCAATGAAGATAACTGGGCAAGCCTACTTCAGGATTTTTTTTTTTTTCCCCAACAGTCTCAATGCTGAAATATTTTCAGTATTTTCACAAAATTTGTAGGTGCACTCTCATATGTACCCCTCTGGCCACCTTTAACATTGGAAGAACGCCGCCTCAGCATTGCCCCTCCATGTGGTATTTTCAGGCAACACTCTATTAAATATTGTTGAAAGGGAGAAACCGAGGGAAACTGGAGACACAGTTTAGATACTCTCATGATTGAAAAACAAAACCTCTTTTTAAAGAGGCATGGCCAGCAGGTAGAGGGAGGTGACTGTCTCCCTGTACTCTGCCTCTTGAGGCCCCACCTGGAGAATTGTGTCCAGGTCCTGAGCCCCCAGTATGGGAAGGATGTGGAGCTGTTGGAGCAGGACTTCTCCTATGATGAGAGGTTGAGGTAGTTGGGCTTGTTTAGCTTGGAGAAGAGAAGGCTCCTGGGAGACCTCACTCCAGTCTCCCCGTATTGAAGGAAGCTTACAGGAATGAGCAGGACTGACATTTTACGTGTTCTAACAGTGAGAGGAAAAGGGAGAACAGTTTTAAACTGTAAGAGTGGAATTTTAGGTTAGAAGTTGGAGGAAATTTTTCTCTCAGAGGGTGGTGGTCAGGCACTGGAACAAGTTGCCCAGGGAAACTGTGTGTCCCCAGAGGTGTTCAAGGCCGGGTTGGATGGGCCCTCAGCAGCCTGATCTAGTGGCTGGCAACACTGCCCATGGCAGGGGTTAGAAACTAGGGCACCTTTAAGGTCCCTTACAGCCCAAGCCATTCTATGAATCTATGAGTCCAAAAACAGAAATCAGGAAACTTAAAATGCTGTTGGTGTAAGCTAAAAGAAAAAGGCAAGTTCAGGAAAAATTAAATCTTTTACTAAATCAGACTCCATTGTCAGTCTTGGCTGAACATTTCCAAAGATTAACACGTTCTGCCAATTCCAAAGTAACACAATAGGAACATCTGGTGATGACACCCATGAACCGGTGGAAAATTCTTATTATGGTCTTACCCCTGAACTCATATCTGTATGACTGTTTATCAAAATCAAACCTATTATTCCTATACTAGTGGGACCAAGGAGAATTTCTACAAATGTCCTTAAATGTGAGGCCTGGTTACCATAACATCAGGTTTTCAAGGACTGAATGGTCATAGTGGAATGCCTCGCAGCAAAGATCACTCTGTGGCTTCTGGGAGATTGCACTGACCCAGACCAAGTGTTTTAGGATTTGCTCTGTTGTGTGTCAGAATATGGAAACTCTTGATTCAGTCTGGAGTTTTGCTGTTAATGCAGGAAAGGATGAGCCTAAAGCTATAAATCTGCTAGACATGTTTATGCCACTGCCCTGTCAAAAATCGTTGTTGTGATTAAGAACCCCTTTCCAGTGGCCACATTTGCACGTATACACAGAGTGGTAACAGACTTGGGAGAGGAGATGTCATGGCTCTTACTCACTGCCTGAATAATGCTACTGTCCAGTGAAAAAGCTGAACAGACAGCGGTGGCCTGTGATTGATTATCAGCAATCAAATGCCAAAACTGCAGCCTTAACTGTATACAATATTGCAGAATTAAAAACTCAGATATGGGGGTGGTGCCGGGAAATCCAACAAAGTAACTTGACACAACAATGCAATATGTCAAGCAGGTATTCCCTTTATTACAGCGCTGGGTGCATGGGGGATCTCTCCACCAAACATGCACACCAAAGAGAGAAACAAATACATATTTAAAGCTATAGCACATGCATATTCATCACATTCCAAACTCTGGTTATTGAGGGAATTAAACCTAAGGGTCGATTTTTGCTGTAAATTTTCAAACCTTGAAGGGGGAGAGCTCCTCATTATTCCTGAAGAAAGACACCTGTTTGATTATCTTGTTGGGACAACAGGATGTCCATCCTGCTTTCTTATCGGCAAGCTTATTAGTTTGATTTATGCACACCCAACACATCTGGCCCAACAGATAAATCAAGAGGGAGTAGCACCTTTGTATCTGGATAGAGAAGCTGTTCTCATGATTCAGGGGACATCTCACACATGGATGGCATCCCTAGAGGTAAAGGATATGCTTTTTATGTTTCCGCTTTGGGAGCACTACACAGCCAAAACTATCTTTACTTTGAAAGGTATATTTTCAACAGGCTGCCCTAGGGATATACAATTTCCCATACCATTTCCCATGATGTCTTGGTGAGGATTTTAGCAGAAAACTGTAGCCCACCACACATTACCATCTATGCATGTATCGATATACTGATAGAAGGAAGCAATTCAGCAGAAATCAAACATATCATGGAAGGTGTATGGGAAAAATTAATTACCTCAAGACCATAAATTCCTTCAGACACCCCAGAAAGAATAGAACATGCACAAAAATCACCTAGCAAAAAGGAATTACAGCAGCTGCTGGGAGCTCTAAGCTATAAGCACATAACCGACTTTTTCTGTTATTGATTACCTCTTATATAATTCACATAAAATAGGAAAATCATGGGAATGGGCTGAATAGCATGAGAATGAGTTAGAATTACGTTGTGGTTTAACTGGGCAGCTGGCTAAGCACCACACAGTTGTTTGTTCACTCCTCCCTCTTCCCAGTGGGATGGAAAAAAACCACAAAGTAGAATTTGTGAGTTGAGATAAAACTATTTACTAAGAGAAAATGAAAAGGATAATAGCTATGACAAATATGTGTATATATATACATACATATATATACATATATATATATATATATATATGAATGTGTGTAACAAGTGATGCACAAGCAATTGATCATCACCTGCTGATGTCCCTAAGCAGTGGAAAAGGGAGAGAAAGGATTCTTTCAAAAGTCCTTCTGCATGATGTCATACGGTAGGGAATAAGCCTTTGGCCAGAATAAGTCAGCTGTCCTGATTCTGTCCCCTCCCCACTCCTTGCCATCCTCCCCCCACCCCACCCTAGCTCTTCACTGATAGGAGCTGAGAAACTGGAACAGCCTTGTCCCTGTACAACTGACTCTGCTTAGCAACAGGCTTTTTACAACTCTGCTCAGCAACAACTAGAAACATGGGTGTATTTATCCACATTGTTTTTCTCCTAAAACCAAAACACAGTACCATACCAGCTGTTCGGGAGAGAAAAACTGTCCCAGCTGAAACTAAGACAAAATCCAAAAGCCCAGCCCTGTACACCAGACTCACTCTGTTTATGCAAACCAGCTTCTCAGGAAATGTGGTTCCCATTGTAGTGTCTGGCTAAGAGAACAAAAAGGCTGCTAGGGGCTAGGCTCCTAATCTTTCAGAGGCACTGAAACAAGATATTTAAATCTGGAACATGGTTTGTTGTCCCTACTGTGATCAGTGAAACAGTGGAACAGAGGAGAGGACAGAGTGTGATGATTTGGGGACATCCTGTCTCATGGATTTAGTTCACAAGGGAATACTGCTAGCAGCAGGCATTGTCCAGATAGGTCCAGGTGTCACTTCATACAAACACAGCTTGGATCTTGAACTGAATGACTGCAGTCATGAGTTGGATAATGTGTGATTTTCACAAGAGGTATTAAAAAACGCTGGTGCCTGCTTACTTCTTTGTGTAAACCTGGTGAGGTCAGCATGAAAAGCAGCTGAATGAGGAAGCCTTGTGGCATGGCATGGTTCTGTCTGGGCTAAAGCACAAGTGTCCAACCTTTTGATTCGCCTGGGCCACACAGATGAAGACAAATTGTATCATGTAGGTCACTCCAACAGAAATGCCTTCTATTCATTTCCACAGAAACTTGAATAGATACAAAGAACACTGATAGATCCGATTCTTAACTACGAAACAGTCTTTTTCAACACAGGCACCACCAGTAGCTATGTGTCCTCACCAGCGATGAACAAGAGCCTGCATGTTGTGCTCATAAAAATCAGCACCAGAAGTGACCGCTGCTGCTGGTGCTACCACTCTTGGCCTCAGTGTACTCACATCCACTGTTTGGTCTCTGGAATGGTTCAGCAACATCAGAGAATGTCAGAGGGTGCTGTTCTTTATTCATGGAGGAATTCAATTCCAGACTTTGCTTCATGCAGGCTTCCGTGTTGGATGCCATTTTGCTAGGCTGCTGCTCTGCTGTGACAACGCGTAGTGGGATGTTGGCAGGAAGGTTCAACTTTTGCTGCCATTCTGCCAACATCATGAAACAGAAGGCATTACTTTTGAAGCAGGCATTTTTTAATATATGTCATATTTAATGTATATGAGCAACAAAAGTGATTTTAATTTTTAATATTTTTTTAATTGAAACATGAAGAATTGCAACACAAACAGAAAACTAGGGGGAGGTTGATTTTTTTTTTAGCAACATATTCTCAAACCGCTTTATCAAGATGGAAAGCATGGCTGCATATTTTTCCCTATTTGCAGAACTGTGTTTAGCCAACGAACCACAACACGTGCCATTTTTTTTTTGCCATAACTTGAGTTAGCACCGCACTGTGCTCTCCCTGTGTCCTGGTTTCATCTGAGACAGTGCTGATCACATCTGTTGTGAGTAGCAGGGGCCAGGCTGCTCGAGGGGCAGAGCTGCCTCCATGATGGTGCAGGGCTCCGCAGAATTGCAGGGAGCAGCTGCAGGATAGGCTGGGCTGGGCTACAAGGACATGCCTGGGCTAAAGGTTGTGCGAACAGGCAGATAGCACGTCAGCACTGAATCTTAAAGGCCTCAGAATGAGATGTTTTACTTCTTTAACCATTAAATTGATATTGAATTTAACACCCTTCAGTTTGCTAATGAGCTCTAAGAATAACATGATAAAAAATATGTGACTGTAGCACTTGACTCTGTGCTCAAATAATGCTAGGGAGAAAAACACGTTGGGTGTAGGATATAAGGGAGTGGAGGAGGGAAGTTGTAAGAGAAAGGGAAAGAGCCTGAAGGAGAACAGGGGGGTTAGAGATGCGAAGCTGTGTTCCTCTTCCTCTACCAAGACAGGGACACCTCTTTGGTAAGCACTGTGCCACCCTGCTGGGTGAAGAAGACTCGGGCTGGTACGCATCTCGCTGGCACTGTCACCATGCATTAGTGCCGCTGCAGCTCATGAATTTATCACTGGCAGCCCTGAACACGTTACGTCTACTGCTACAGTAACTCTTCTATTCTTTCTAAATGTTTGTGAATCCATTCAGTGAGACCTCTTGTGTGGGGCAGGCAAAGTCAAACTGCATTCAGTGCAACACCCACTCGTGCAGGAATGGTGATGTGGCTGTCCCACAGTGCCGCCAGCATGAGAGCTCGAGGCAGGAACCCCTACACTACCAGTGCACAGAGGATGAGATTTCAAAGTAGAGTAATGGACTCCTGCTCCCAGTGAGTTCGATAATAAAACCACCGTTTTGGTTAATTTTGAAATTCTGTGTTATAATAGTATCACAGAATAGTAAAAACAAACACACACACACACACAGAACACCCAAAAGAGAACAACAACCGACACTACTCCAGAAAAAAGTGTAGGAAACAGAGGCAGATTTAATGGTCATCTTAAATTACGCATCAATTATACATAATTGTTGGAAGTAGGTACAAATTGCTGCTTTGCTTTGACTGAGTCATGTCCATACGCAATTATGGCAATTGCAGCGCATATTGCCACATTAGCGCAGGATGTGCAGTGGCGATGTTTTACTTTCCAGGTAACCAAGGCGAGATACTGAGGAAACCTGTGCGTAGCGAGGGAAGCCAGCAGGGGAGTGGCTGCACGGCAGTCACCGGGATTTACGCACACCACGGGGAGGATGGCAACAGGCCGTGTATTTACATGTTAGAGGACTGAGCTGGCAACAATGATTTCCTCACCGATAGCACCTGCTTTGGGTGTAGCCCCCAAGCAACCCTTCGTCAGCGCATCCTTTTTGTCCGAATTACAGTAACGCTTTTATAGCAGAGTGCCACACGAGGCTATTTCTAAACAGACTGGTGCATGCAAGCTTTGGGAGATACGCAGCGTGACTTATGCGCAGCAGAACCTTGCAGCCCGTGACCTGGCCTTACACGCTGAGCTGGAATCGCTCGGGCCTGGCCGTGCAGGAGCACAGCGAGGACGCGGGTACCCCGAGGTCTGACACAGTGCGCGGCCATAGGTAAATGGGAGGCCGGGGGGGTGGGGGGGGAGGGGCGGGGAACAGCCGCGCGGGGCCTGGATTCCGAACGTCGAGGGGCACCGCTGTTTTCCACAGCCGGGAGCGCGGCGGATCACCACGCGGATCCTAACGCGCAGCTGGCAGGGGCGGCTGGCCGGACCGCAGCTCCGCGAGGCCGCCGCGCACCGACGGCCGCAGACGCGGCGCCTGAGGGCCGCGCCGCACCCGCTCGCGGCTCGACGAAACGGCTTCCGGCCGCAGGGCCCCGCGGGGGCGGCGCGGGCCTCTCGCTCGATCGGCGTATGTAAATAAGCCTCATCCCGCGGTCCAATCAGAAGACGCGAAGGGGGCAGCGCGCTGTCCTATTGGCGGGCGGCCCGTGGCGAGATGGCGTGTTCGCCGCTCCTGATCGAGCCCCGCGCTGTGCGGCGTTCGCGGGGCGGTTGCCCCGGCGACGCGGAGGGTGACGCGGCGCGGGCCGGGCGTGCCGGAGCGCCGCTATTGGCTGCGCGATCGGGCGATGGCGGTGGCCGGCGCGTCGTGCCCCGGGTGTCCTTGCCCGGGGTGGAGCGGCCGCCTCAGTTCGCCGCGCGGAGGGAGGGAAGCAGGAAGGGGTTCGCTGTCGGCCGGGCGGTGAGCGGGGCAGGACCGCGGGGTGCGGCGCGGTGCGCGGCGCGGTGCGCGGCGCGGTGGGGGCGGTCCGACGTCGGGACGGCGCGGGGTCGGGCGGCGGCCCGGAAACCGGCCCTGAGCGGCGGGCGGCGGCCGCTAGCAGCCCGGCCGGGGGCTCCGCGTGAAGCCGTGAGCTAGAGGGACAGCAGGCCGCTGCCCCGCGTCGGGCTGCGTAGCGCCCGGCGGTGCTGAGTCAGCCTGGAGCCGCGGGCGGCGCCGCGCTGAGTGCTGCGGGGCGGGCGGCCGAGGCCCGCACCCGGCTCTCGCGGGGTAATGCTGCGCGCAGCGCTCCGGGATGCTCCGGCGCTGCTGCTCAGGCTTTGCGGGGATTGCTGCTCTTAGCTTTCGGGAGCTGCTTTATTTATTTATTTATTTATTCATTTTCTCCTTCGTTCCGATTCCATTCCCGGAATGGTTTCCCTGAATCCTCTGGTTGGACAGCGGAAGGCAGAGATAAGATTTACATAACGTCCCTTCACATCACACGTTTGAAATCTAACAGAAAGAAGCAGTAGTGGTGCATTTCGGCTTTCAATGTAATGTCTTTCTCATTTCATGCTAAAAGTGTAGGAATAAAAATATTTTAGTCGGACTCCAGAGCACGATCTGATGGAATGCAGTGGCAGTTTTTTTTCATGGAGGCTGTAAGGAGCCCTTCAGGTGAAGAGTTGCTGCCAGTCAGTACAGCCCAGGATCAGCGGTGTGGCATCCTGTATTTCTCAGCAGTAATTAATTAATTGTGAAACATTAGCTGATTAAAAAAAAACAAAAAACAAAAAAAAAAACACTGGCTAATTATTTTTATAATCAGATAAATACATCTTCCCCTCCTTGATTTTTGTGACTCCATTTTACGCTTACCGGGGGAGGAGTCCTACTAGTTCTGCTTACAGCCATAAGAAGAAGTATTTGAAGAAATACATATACACACACACACACACACACACATATATGTTTAAATATATATATTCTCCTTGGTTTTCCTAGACCTGGTAACAATTTGCTACTTGTTTTTATGAATTCTGATATTGAAATTATTGAGAGTTGCATTTATGATCTTAAGGCTTTCAGTACTCAGTGTAGTTGTGTGAAAAGTCTTTTATTTTCCCGTGGAATTCAAACATACTAGTATTTTAGTGGGATGTTACTAAGGCTTTTCTGGTTCTGGTTGTTCCACAGTATCTGGCAGTAAGATATTACTATGACTGGCTTATTTCTAATTAAAAGATACTTTTCATGCTGCTGCTGAAAAATCATAGTTCCACTGTTGTATGGTTTTGCAAGAACACACATTTATAAAATGATGTAAGTGGTATTTGATGGGGAACAACAAGGAATGGCCGTTGACTGAATTTTAAAAAACAGCAAAGCAACCTTTCTTTATTTGAGGGCTGTTCTTCTTCTTTCTTCCTTCTTTTTCAAAGGAAACTAAATAATTTATTTGTAAGAAAATCAGTCCTCTTAATAATGTCCCTCGTTTGGAACCCAGTTGGTTCCATCAGTGAAAAAAATTCTGCCACATCTTCCCCTGGAAGAAAATACAGTGGTGCTGCTGATGCTTGCCTGCCTGACAGTGTGGGGAGGAAGGCGGTCTGACAAGCAGGATGATTCTGGTGTCTTCAGGAGCACCAGACAGACAGATTGGAACAGGTTTTTTCCTGCTGTTTTGTTTTCTGCCCTGAATGACAGCTGCGGTCATGCAAAAGAAAAAGTAGGAGAAATACTGTCTTCCTGGAAGTCTGGTGCATAAATTGTTTTGAGGCGACATAAAGGGATTTTTTAATCCATTTCAGTGTGTTAATGTATAGAGCCCTCAATCCTGTATGGAAATCTCCACAGTGCTAGGTGTGTACTGACTTTCCATAGTTCAGTATTTGTAAATACAAGTCAAACTACCATTTAAGTATCTGTGGGACTTTTGGTTATAGTTATATAGGTAACATTCTTCATAAGGTTTTAGAAGCTTTTGATTTTGTGCAGTGAGAAAAGCAACGTGTTAATATATTTAAGTTATGGTTTTATGGCATTTTCTTTCTGAGCTATAAAACATGAGTAAATATCCCTGATGGACTCAGGATCTTAAGGAACAGCGCAGAGCAAACAGTCAAGGGTGCAGATTTTGTAACTGATGGAGCATTGGTGTTCTCCTTGTGTGAAAGGGAGCTGCTGTTATCCATTTAGAGCAAAGGGGATGATGAAATGCGACAGTAACCTGGGAATGGTTGTTGGTACAGCAAACTGCTGCAGAGTACTGTAATCAAGAAGGATTTGTGTGTTTGAGGTAAAGAAAGATCTGTTTCAAATGGAATTAACTTAAATTACTGAAGAAAGTAGAGAACATAAAATCAGAGGGAGATACTGTTGAGATACCTGCTCTTGAAATTGAGAATTACCAGCAATGGTTTGCTGCTGATTTAAACACTTACAATTAATGTTTTTGTAGGAGCAGAAAGGAGTGACAGAATTTACTGAGTGCCTACATGTGGTGATGATGGAGACAGAGCAATGTCAAAATTGCCCGACAGATACTGAGATGTCGCCATTAACTGAGAGTGAAGGAGAGTTGTTAATAAGACGCTTTAAAGAGATGAGTGAGATATGTGGAAATGGAAACTGATGGGGAAAAAAAGAAATCAGGTTGAGATGGCAGGAGCAGATCGTATTATCTTTCAGAAAACTAGAAATAAATGTTTTAAAATGGAAGGTCGGAGAGTGAAGATGTGTTTCCACACTCGTCTGTTCTCAGCTGTTTTTGTATGAAACAAAATGGACTTTGACTTGTGGGAATTTCTAGAGCTCTGTGCTTTTCCCCTGGAGATCTAACTTGCTTATATGAAATACTCTTTTGTTGCAGGTTTGCTGACTGTGGGAAAACGGTCCTGAAAATGTTGTCCAGACTCTTTCGAATGCATGGCCTTTTTGTGGCTTCTCATCCATGGGAAGTCATTGTGGGAACAGTGACTCTTACCATCTGTATGATGTCAATGAAGATGTTCACTGGGAATGATAAGATCTGTGGCTGGAATTATGAATGCCCAAAACTCGAAGAAGTAAGGATTTAAATTCATGCCGTAGTACTTTTCTGTTAATCAGCGAATCCAGAGTGTTCAGTAGAACAAGATCAGGTTATAATGTTAGAAGGAAAATAAGTGTGGAGAAACTATTGTCTTCTTTCCCATGCTCTGTAGGGAAGCCGTTATTCAAGTGTACACAGTGGTGTGCTATTAAATGTTTTCATTAAATCTTGGGCACATTTCCTAGGAGGAAAGGTTGAGGTAGCTGGGTCTGTTCAGCCTGCAGAAAAGAAAGCTCTGGGGGATCTTATCAATGTTTATAAATACCTGAGGGGAAGGTGAAGAGAGGATGAAGCCAAGCCTCCATTCTGTGGTGCCCAGTACCAAACTGGGCACAAACAGGAACACAGGAGGTTCCCTCTGAACACCAGGCAGCACTTCTGTGGTGTGTGGAGGATGGAGCACTGGCACAGTGGCTGTGGAGTCTCCTCCTTGGAGATCTTCAGAAGCTGCCTGTGCCTGGGCACCCTGCTCTGGGTATCTCTGCTTGAGCAGAGATTGGGCTAGATGGACTCAGAAGTACCTGCCAGCCTCAGCCACTGAACAAGGATTTAAATTTGGGGGCAAACTAACAGTGATATCTATTTTTATCCCTCTACCCCACCTCAAACACTTAGTTTTTAGTGTAACTCCAAAACAGATTTTTGTTTGTTGTCATATTAAAACTCAATGGCAAGTTACTTCCATGTGTAACATGTAACTAAACCCTTTTGTGTTCCATGCAGGATGTTCTGAGCAGTGACATCATAATCCTGACAATCACACGCTGTATAGCAATCCTTTATATATATTTCCAGTTTCAGAACCTAAGGCAACTCGGGTCAAAATACATTTTAGGTACTGTATCTGATTTAGTAAATTATGTGTGCATGTTATTGTTGTTTCTATAAATCAGTAATCGATGTTAGAATGTTAGTATTTACGTACTGAACTGAGTTACTATGGTCTATGCAGAATATTTATTCTGCTGTCTAACCAAGGAAAGTATAGTTTTTAAGAAGGCTTGTGAAGAATTATATAAATTCTGGAATTGTAGTTCTTGAAATAACTCCTATTATGTGAAACTCAAGAAGGTTAGAGCTGGTAAGCTGGTTTCAGTGGTTCTATACATATATATATATATGTGTGTGTGTACACTTTTATTTGTTGTTTTAGACAATAAATGAGAAAGTTTATCACTTCTGTTTCTCAAAGCCCTGCTCTGAGTGCTGCAGAAATTTTAGATTTCAGTATTCTTACAGAAAAAGCATCTGCATCAGTTTATACCTCAACTGCTGTTAATGCAGTCCTTTTTTTTCAATGAAGATTAATCTAGAGTTATAGAGCTTTTTCTGTTTGTTTAGGTTTTGTTGCCCCTACTCTCAGTGTATATGTGGATATATTTAAAATATTTTTTCTTTTCTTTTTTGAAGGTATTGCTGGTCTCTTCACAATCTTCTCAAGTTTTGTTTTTAGTACAGTGGTGATTCACTTCTTGGATAAAGAACTGACAGGTTTAAAGTAAGTAGTAAATGTGATTTCTTGCTTGAATTTTTTTTTTCTTGTGCAATAAAGTTCACACTTTTAACATGTTTCCATTTGTGTGTGTTTGTTTCTTCCCTTTTCTTCCCCAGTGAAGCCTTACCCTTCTTCCTCCTTCTGATTGATCTTTCAAGAGCAAGTGCACTAGCCAAATTTGCACTAAGTTCCAATTCACAGGTCAGTATTGTTATTCATGCAATTCAGCTTTGGAATTTAATGGTCAGAGACGAACAGTCCACATGGAGGCACATACATACAAACGTGGTGTTAGTGATACACAAAAAGGATCAGATGCAGTTCAGGTTCTATGTTCTGTGGTTTTACAAGTGAATAACAACGCTGTACAACTAACGTGCAATAATCATGTGAACTAAGTTAATCTTATGCTTGAATATAGGATTAGAATTTAAACATTGCTTATAGTTCGGATAATGAAGCGATAGTTCCTGGACCAATGTCTTCCACAGAACAGTTATTGATCTAAAATAAATAAATAAATAAATTTGTAGGGCTCTGGGATAGTATATAAACAGATGTCTAAAGTTATAATGCTAATGTGGGAAAAAGCAAAATCTTACCGGAACAAACATGGCATTGTGTGTATGTAAACATTTTTGGTATAATTTTAATATCTCCTGGGAGATTCTTAAAAGCTGTCCAGACATGATCCTGGATGATCTGTACTAGGCGTTTCAAGCAGGGAGGATGAACCAGACAACCTCAAGATGCCCCTTCCAACCTCTGCTATTCACACCATGAAGAATCAACAGTACATTTTGCCCACTGTGTATTGGAATGATACTTCTTAATATTCTAAAACAGATCAGTTTCACTAGAAGTTATTTTATGTGAACAAAACACTGTGCATGGTAATGGAAAGTGATAATTAGACACTTATTGTATGTGTATATATAAAGACTAGTCAAATAGAACATTATACTGTACTGCATATTCTATTTTATACATTTTGAATATGTATGTGTTATGCAATATAGTATACTATATGACTATCTTTGTATATACATATACAATATATATGTAATATACTGTGTTATGCAATACAGTGTATTAAGTAATATCGTATTATAATATAATGTTTTACATCATATATGTGTAATATTATTATAATGTTTGCAGATTATTGTGTAATAATAGCAAGAATGGCCTTCATTCATTTTCAAGAAAGTCCTTCACAAAAATGTTTTTAGCATAGCTACTTAAAGACTGTCCACCTCAGCTGCAGGAGCTTAGAACAATGATGAGCCGAGTGTGGAGAATGTAGAAACTAAATATTTCTGCTATATAAATAAAGACTGTCAAAGCATAACAGTATATGAGAAATGGAGAAAAAGTATTGGAACACATTCCTGAGTTGCTGAATGCCTACCTTATATAAAGCCTTATCACTCTAATACCTGATTTAATAATCGTGTTATGTATGCTCCCTTTCTGCAGATTTTGTCTTTGCTGTAACATACAGAATTTTTTCCTTTCAGGATGAAGTGAGAGAAAATATTTCACGTGGTATGGCAATTTTAGGTCCTACATTTACACTGGATGCACTGGTGGAATGTCTTGTGATTGGAGTTGGTACTATGTCAGGTGAGCCATGAAGTCTAAGGATCTGAACCTTTCCAGTTAAAAAAAAAAATAAAAAAAGCTGATGAGAGAGTAAGTGTTTCAAGTAATAGGCATGGGAAGTGGAATGACTTCATCTATTTATTTGAGCATTTTGGGGGCAGGGGAGAATTACTTCTACTGCTGTATCTTTTATCTTTATTAAGGGAATTCTGTAATACTTTTGTGACATAATATAATTGACTTTTTCTGCATACCATGCTCATGAAAGTGCAGGTGGGGCATGTATTTCCTGAACCCTTAATTGGTCATCTTTTACAAGGGATTTCAGTACATAATGCTGGCTTTGCTAAGATAAGGGGAGGAGTTCCAAACTTTCATCGTACAGTTTTGAAAGTTTAGTAAACTGTAATTATATCTACTTAGGTGTACGCTTCCAAGATTTTGTTAAGTACCATAGCTACATAGCATGCTAGCAAAATGATAGGGCTATGCTCTCATTCATATAGGCAGTTCTTTCTGTAATCTGTGCTTCTGTTTTTTTTCATACTTCTGCCACACTTCTTCAAGTGTTCAAAGCCCATAGAAATGTTGAAATATTAAAAAAATGTTTCTTTTTTGAATTTAGGAGTTCGACAGCTGGAAATTATGTGCTGCTTTGGCTGTATGTCTGTTCTTGCCAACTATTTTGTCTTCATGACCTTCTTTCCAGCTTGTGTGTCCTTGGTATTAGAGGTAAGACCCACTTAAAGATAACACTGAACTTAGTATTCAGCTCTTGTATGCTGTTTTTTTTTTCTTTACTCAGGTATCTGCCAGCATGTTTGTCTTCCTTTTGAAGTGAATAGAAGGGCATGAGAAATTACTGTACCTCAGTCACTGCACCTCAGCTGTTGGACAGTATCTTGTTATTGCCACTGTAAATGAAGCTCAACAGTTTGAGTTCTAAAGCACCGGAGGAAAAAAAAAAAAAAAAAAAAAGAAAAATACCAAAGTAGTTTAAATTAAAGAGTCAGGAGTTTCTCACTTTTTAAACCCTAATGCACTCTTAACTTTAAGCATTTGAGGAAGACTTTTCCAGTATTTTATTTATTTATTTATTTATTTATTGTAAATGACCAAATAAAAATACAGGGCTGAAGATCACATGATTTTTCAAGTATTTTCTGAGTGGGATTTAATTTTAATTTTTATTTCTTCTCCAGCTTTCTCGAGAGAGCCGTGAAGGACGTCCTATATGGCAGCTGAGTCATTTTGCTCGTGTTCTGGAAGAAGAAGAAAATAAACCAAACCCTGTAACGCAGAGGGTCAAAATGATTATGGTTTGTAGCTTTTTTTTTTTTTTTTCCACCTGTCACTATGCAGTCAGTAAGGCATCCTTGTTGAATGGATAAGACTTCTATGTTGTATAGGCATTACTCAAGCTTACCTTGGTCATTTGTGCTAACAGCCCTTGTTACACAGACTGCATGTGTCATACCTATGTAAAACACAGCTTTTTCATGTGGACATCTGATCAGCTTTTTCCTGCTTTCGAGCAAGAGGAAGGATATGCTGGGATGAGTATAACTTATCTTTTGAGGCATGGGAAACAAAATCAAAATGTTTAATCTTAGTAGGTTAGGTAACTAATGACATTTGGAAAATTAATATTTGTGTTTTGCTTTGTCTTTTTAATACAGTCCCTGGGTTTGGTTCTTGTTCATGCGCACAGTCGCTGGATAGCGGAACCAGCTTCTCAAAATGGTACAGCAGAAAATGCAGTAGGATTGGATGAGAATGCACCAAAGAGAATTGAACCTAATGTTTCACTGTGGCAGTTCTACCTTTCTCGGTAGGTCACTTCACAGAAAATGTATGTATTTCATTTAATGGGGTGTATTCGGTAGTGCCCTCACGATGTTGGTTCTTAGGGTGCAATCCATAGTAAAATTTCATGGAAATGGAGGTGACACTTCATAAGAAATACTTCAGTATTACACTATTCCTCCATACTCCTTAAAATAATAGGAAGGTGATGAGGAGCTGGCTGTACTGGATGCATCCCAACACCATTTCTTTCTGCTAAGACTTTTCAGAGCACACTGGAAAGTGTGTTTTCTGTCTGCACTGGAATAATTACTTAGGCAGAGCTTCTGATTATTCACACCCAAGTGTGAATAGAGATCCATATTCCTGTTTCTTTTCCTTCAGTTCAACTGAAAACTGAGCAGCTGTGGTTCTGTATTATTTATGAGAGTTTAGAGCTATATCTTACAAGAGATTTTTGCCTCCCAGAAGTTCAACCTCCATCATACTTATTATTTACAAGGGTTGATAATTGTTTGACTCTTTTTACCTTGTGATGAGGAGGTAGGTGTTAAATGAATTTGGATTAGCAGCTGAATAGTGACTAATTTTACAGGCATTTAACTTATTTTTAACTTTTTTTGAAGATTTAGTAAACAGTGACTGAAATCTGGAGTACCTACATTGTGAATAATACAAGGAGTTAATGAGTAATTTCTCTACCCTAACCTAGCATACTTGTGCCATGTTAGAAAATGTATTTTGACTGGAGTTTGATTAAGTGTATAAAAGATGATCATAACTACTACACTTTCTAAACAAAAGGGATATTAGAAGCTGTTATAAACACACAAATAATGTGTATCATACATTTTTACATTTACTTCTTGGTTTTTGTCTTTTTTTTTTTTTTTTTTTCAGGATGGCCAGTATGGATATTGAACAAGTAATCACTCTCGGCTTAGCCCTTCTCCTTGCAGTGAAATACATTTTCTTTGAACAAGCAGAGACTGAATCCACACTTTCATTGAAGAATCCCATAACATCTCCTGTGATGGTCCAGAAAAAGGTCGCTGAGAATTGCTGCAGGAAACAGTCTGCACTTTTGAAAAACAGTCAGAAGTCTAACATAGTAGAAGAGGCTTTTGTTGCTAAAGATGGAAATGGTAAGTTTTAGCATCATAGTCTGAAGTCTGTTGTTGAACATGTGCAACGAATAGGGAAATCTGTGTTAGCGTTTCTTTTTGGAAATAAATCTTAAGATTTTTCAAAACCAAAGTGCATTTCAATTGTCTTTGTGCAGCTGAAGTCATAAAGCCGGTGTTAGCAGAGTCATCAACCAAAGCTACGTTTGTAGTTGGCAGCAGTAACTCTGTGGAAATTTCATCAGCCCTTAATAAAAAAGAGGAAGAAATTGAGTTACCTAAAGAACCTCGTTCTATTGAGGAATGTGTTCGTATACTTGGAAATACAGAGGTATGGAAAAAGAAGTTGTTTTTCCTCTCTTGTCCCTTTTTTTTTTTTTTAAAGCCTCTATGACAAAATCTGCTTTAAGAATAGCAGTTCATTTTCTAGCTTTTAAATGATCTTGATGATTATAATGTCAATGAATGCTATGGTATTAATAACTAGCAGGGGGAAGGAAGCAAACAAAACCCTTTCAGAAGTCGTTTCTGCTGCAGTCAATTTCCTTTTTTTTTTTTTTTTTTTTCTTTAATGAGATGTGGAAACCAGATAGGTGTACATGTTTTGAAGCTGTAAATGAAAAATCTTCCATTATGATTCTCTCTCTGACCCTAAGTTGGAACTAGGAGCAGAAGAGGCAGCTTCATTATTCATGATTTATCGAGTGCTTTAAGCTTCTTTGTTTGCTTAACTTGGTGCCTGAGTAAAAGCCTTTATGTTAGGCTAGGATGTACAGTTTGTTCCTTTAGGTAGGATATGATGATGTCAAAGTAAAGTTACCCTCTTTCATATGGAGGCATTTAAAAGGATTTTCACTATCAGGTATTTCCCCATCCTTTTACGTTTACAGAAGGGAGCAAAATTCCTTACTGATGCTGAAGTTATCAGCTTAGTTAATGCAAAGCATATTCCTGCATACAAACTGGAAACCCTGATGGAAACTCAGGAGCGAGGAGTGTCCATTCGCCGACAGATTTTATCTCAGAAACTGCCTGAACCCTCATCTTTGCAGTACCTTCCATATAGGAATTATAATTATTCTCTGGTGAGTAAAAGGCGGATAAGTAAAACTTGCTGTGAAATCATTTTCAGAATCTTTGAAACATGTGCTCAGTGTGATGTATGTGAACTAACAACGAGCTTGGTCAAAATAAATGCTTTAGGAAAATATATGTGTGCAAACGTAAGGCATTTCCTTGATGTTTTCCAGTCTAGAGAGGTACGTTAGTTGTGTAGCTTACCCTGAATTTAATTCCAAGGTATGCAGTTGCGTTATCTCAAAATGCGTAATTATAGCAATACTGAGCATGTGTTCAGCTGGGTAAAATGTTACCTTGAGCCTAAGCTACACTGGAAGTTTATTTGAAATTAATTTAACAGTAAAATTTTAACAGCATTTGAGTCTTGGTTACATTCAGCAGATCTTTCAAATATTTGATTTTAACAGTATAAGCTGTTGATAACTGCTGCAGTTAGGAACTTGTTTGCTTTAGTGGAAGGGTTATAGGTTGTTAGCTGAGATATCTTGTTGTAGTCACATACAGAGTATGCAGCATGCTGCCGTGCAAATTTAACGATAACTCCATGTATTATTTTTGCAAGGTTTTAGGAGCTTGCTGTGAGAACGTGATTGGATATATGCCTATTCCTGTAGGCGTAGCAGGACCACTCTACCTGGATAACAAAGAGTTTCAGGTTCCAATGGCAACAACAGAAGGATGTCTTGTGGCAAGCACAAATAGAGGATGTAGAGCAATATGTGTAAGTACTGCATGACATGCTTGAAGACTTGTTATAACATAAAATGTGTTTGGGGACAATATAAGGAATATATTTGACTTGCTAGGAATTTGTTTTCAGCAGTCTTACTTTGTTTCCTTTCTGCTTTCATTTTTAGCTTGGTGGAGGAGCAAGGAGCCGCATTCTAGCAGATGGGATGACTCGAGGACCTGTTGTAAGGCTGCCCACTGCTTGCCGGGCTGCAGAAGTGAAAGCTTGGCTTGAAAGCCCTGAGGGCTTTAAAATAGTGAAAGAAGCTTTTGACAGCACAAGTAGGTTAGTACAGTGGTTATTGTGGCCTTATTTCCTGATATAAGACTTCTGTGGACAGCAGGGAGCTCCTGAGAGAATCTGCATGCTGCAGTTCAAAAAAACTGCATCTTCATTTTGGCTGTTCCATGTCATGTGAATTTTAAGAAACTGAAAGTAACTGGCTGTAGGACAAGACTGGTGACGCACGTTTTACGATGATCAGTAGTAAACAACTGAATAACAGCAACAAATACCTATGTATCATCTGTTACTTAATGCATTACTTATTTTTGTTTAAGCATTCTAAAGTAAACATTAAAGCTTACTTGTGTTCTTAGTGGCACCATACTATAAATAATTTCAAATTTGGAATCTAGCCTTTCTGGGAACCTTGTTAATATAGAGATTCCAGAGAATACAGCATAAGCTAAAGCTAGAAATGGAATGTTTAAAAGTATACAACTATATTAAGAGCTAGTTTATTTCAAGCCCTGGAGTTTCTTCAAAGACGAATGATTGCTTGATTATTTTACAAGGATTTAGAGATTTACTTACCAGTTATGTTTCTTAATGACCTTACAATCGTCTGCAAGGATATGCTTATATTGGTGAGAGTCAGCTTGTGCTGCTCTTTAAACGCAGCGTTTCTCAGTTCTTGTTTGACTGGCCCTTGCTCTGTCTGAATAAAGTTTTGGTTTGTGAAACTTGCATCAGTGTTGAAAAGGAAGATGTTTTGCCTTGCTGTAAAAATGTCTTAAACATTTTCAAAGGCTGTGTTGTTAGTTTGTTTGTACTTGACAGTCAGATGTTTTAGGAAGTACAAACAAGTCAAATTTTTTAGTACTCTGGGATATTTTACTTCATTAAGTGGAGGAGTAAACGACATAAAAAGACAGTAAACGCTTTTTAGGAGGAGAGCACTTTGAAGTATTTAATTGAGAGAACTGTACACATGGTAGCTGAAGGCTTTTCCTGTGCCAAGGGAGTAGAGTACAGATTGCAGATAGTGCTGTTAACTACACTGTGCTATGATTTTACTGTCATTTTGTTGCTTAAAATCCTCAAGGACTGAACTGCTTCTAAGTGATCATTACATTATCTCGCAGGTTTGCCCGCTTACAAAAACTTCTCATCAGCCTGGCTGGTCGGAACCTTTATATTCGTTTTCAGTCCAAAACAGGGGATGCGATGGGAATGAATATGATTTCAAAAGTAAGGCTCAGTCTTCTTAGTAAATGTGTATTTCTTTTAAAAATAATAATGAAAAAAAATTGTATGCTAATAATCTGTAACTACCTGGGGCGTGAAAACAAAGAGAAAGAAGATGCAGCACTCTTTGCAGTGCTATAAAACAAAAAAACTGCTTGAACTCAATGAACATAAACAAGAATACAGTGAGAACGATGAAAGAAAAATGCATTAGAGTAACTTCAGTTTTTCTTTTTTTTTTTTCTTTTTTTTTTTTTTTTAGAGAAGGTATTCTGAATTATACAGAATTTAAGCTGCATGCTCTGTTGCATTAGGCCAAAGATGTTATCCATTAGTTAATCTATTACTGTGTTCACCTTGTTTGTAACTACAGAATGATGGATCTGGTGAGTGGAAGAAGGGCAGTGTAGTCAACTTTTTTTTTTATTTTGCTCTTTTCCAAATGTGAGTATGGGAGAACTATAGACGTGTTTTGTGGGGTATTTCAGCAGGCAGCTAAACACCACAAAGCTGTTTGTTCGCTCCCCTCCTCTCAGTGGAATAGGGGAGAGAATTTGGAGAAAAAAAGAAGTGGAACTCAAGAGATAGAAACTAATCTACTAAGACAGAAAGGAAGAGAGAAATAATGGTGATGATGATAACGTATGTATATTTACGAAACAAGCGATGTACAGCGCGATGGCTTACCACCACAATAGCTGATTGATGCCAGGTCCTGAGCAGCAGCTGTCTCCCCACCCCTCTGGCCAACTCCTCCCTGTTTTGTAGTTTTTTCACATGGTATCATATGTCATGGAACATCCCTTTGGCCAGTTTATGTCAGCTGTGCTGGTTCTCTTGCCTCTGAGCTCCCGTGCCCCCCAACCTGTCACTGGCAGGGCAGTAAAAGAAGCTGTATAACTGAAGGTCTTGGCTTCGTGCTGTGCTTCTCAGCAACAACAAAAGCATCAGTGTGTTATCGGCTTTGTTTGTTTGTTTGTTTTCCTAGTAGCGTGTCATACCACATGCTGAAGAAAATCAACTCTGTCCACCTGATATGAGGACATTACACATGGGATGCACTGTCCTGTTTGAGATAGGTTTTGATATGGACTGCTGTTGCTGTATAAAGTGCTCTCTTCAGACTTAGTACTAAATGTAGCAGACTTTTACTGTTTTCCTAGTATGGAGAAGCTCTTTCTTCCTGCATCCAAAATGACTTCCCTTCATGTCTGTTGTGGCTGATTTAGTTGTATTGAACGTGTAAACATTCACTTGGAATGTATCCATATGCACTGGCAAGGACTCAGTGCTGTTTGTGAAGTATTTCCATATAATTCTGTAATTTCCGTTACAGAAAGGACGGTGATCATGCTACCATTTTGGCCTGTTTAATATTCTTTCTGGGGGACTTGTTCATTTCTTAGCTGTAATTAGTGATCTGATGAGGCTTAATCCAATCTTGCTGTTGAGGTGTGCTTAAGTAGCTTGTTTTACAACCATAATTGATAAATCAGCCATTAATGGTATCCGCTTTTAACAGGGTACTGAAAAAGCACTGTCGAGGTTGAATGAAGAGTTTCCTGATCTCCAGGTTATAGCTATCAGCGGTAACTACTGTACAGACAAAAAGCCTGCTGCTATAAATTGGATAGAAGGAAGAGGGAAGTCTGTTGTCTGTGAAGCGGTCATTCCAGCCAAGGTTGTTAAGGAAGTAAGTGTCTGCTTTATTGTAATTTGCTCATAAAAATACATCCATTTTACGCAGTTAAATCATAGCTTTGCTCCATGTCAGGATGGTTCCTACAAGAGTTTTCATATTGCTGCTGTACAATTAATCACCTTTCCTGAGATCCTCTTAACAGTATATATTTTTTTTCCTTCCAGTGCTCTAAAATAATATGCAATATGTTTAATGATGACTGTCTACTTGAAGACATTATTGCTTTTTTTTCCTTTGAAAGATTATGCCAAAGCTTGGTAGCTTTTAAAGTGAAGTCAGTGATTTTGATCATTTCCACTTATTTCTTGTCTCTTGCACAAGCTTGGCATTCTCTTTGAAGTCTAGGTGCCCCTTACCACAGGGAAAACTGATAATTGTGAGGTTTCACTTAATTCCAAAGCTTCCTTAGCTTCATGCCTGACAAAGCTTCATCACCTTCATGCAGTGCCACACCTTCATACACAGTGCAGTCCTAGCTGGCAAACATAATCTAAATGGTAAGAGCCGTCTTAAAATCACCTTCTGCTCCAGGTAGACAGATTGACTCTGTGTGAAACCAAATCCGTTGCGTATTACCCTGCTTCCAGCGCTGACCCGCACCAATATCCAGGGAGGACTTTATTACACCTTACTCAGAACACACCAACTTGTTCAGGATTTTCTGAATTATGTGTGGTGTGAGGATTTTGCTTTGTTTTCTGATGATTTTGCTCAATAACTTGTTCGGTCCCTTTTGTGAATTTACATAAAACTTCTAGCACAGATTTATCAGTGGAATTTTCTAGGGCAGGTACACCTCTTGTGAAAAACTGCCTCCTTTTGTTGATTTCATTTGAAGATGGGAACAGAGCTGGACACAGTATTCAAATGTGTGTGGTCTTAATTTTATCTTTTGCTTTTACTTCGTATTTTCATCAGTATTGCATGCTTTGTGCATATCTGTCATCACTTGCTGTTCCACTGAATGTAGTTTAAATTTGCTCACAGTGTGATTTTTGTTTGCCTTCTTTGATCATTTTAATACTGAATTGTTGCAAATGTTTTATCTGAATCTTTCAAAATAATATGGTACACCAGTCCATTATTACCGTGTACAGTACTTATTTTCTCACGCACCAGTATTGTTTGTTTTTTAAACTCTTCAGTTGAGCTCCATATTCTTTTGCTGAGCAATGTGGGCGGGGTTTACCAGCTGGAACAACTTGGAAGAAAAGTTGCTATAGTGTTTGGGAAAATTAATAGCATACTGCTCCCAAATTGGTTTGTTTGTTCCAATTGGAAACAGAGTAGGTAGCTGATGAACTTTTCTTAGAGATGTATGCAAGTCCAAACTGACTACTCCTTTGTTATTTGAATAATACAGTCTGCATTTGAAAGGGCTCCTTTGGAACAAAACAAGTATGTATGGTAGAGTCAAATTCCATTTGGAAGCAAACAAGGGGCTATGGGAGGAAGCTTGTTAACGTGAAACAGGGTATTTCCACTCCTGCTTAAGGAATGGTGTATCACTTTGTTTAGGTTCTGAAGACAACTACGGAAGATATAGTTGAAGTGAATATAAACAAAAATCTGGTGGGCTCTGCTATGGCTGGTAGCATAGGTGGCTACAATGCGCACGCAGCAAACATTGTTACAGCTATCTACATTGCCTGTGGTCAGGTAAGTTTGTTTTATGCCAAATCAGATTTTCTCTAGTTTGTAATCCTTAACTGAAACACTTTTGAGTGTGTTTTTTTTTTTATTTTTTTATTTTATTTTTTTTTTCTTCTTCCGGACCTAAAGGATGCTGCGCAGAATGTTGGCAGCTCTAACTGCATCACTTTGATGGAGCGCACTGGTTCCACCAACGAAGACCTGTATATCAGCTGCACAATGCCATCTATAGAAATAGGGACTGTCGGAGGAGGCACCAACTTGCTACCACAGCAGGCCTGTTTGCAGGTACAGAGCAAAAAGTTTGCAGCAGATTGTCTTCTTAAGTAAAAACCTGCTTTTATAATGTGTTGTTGTGGTAACGGCGCTCTTGAATCCTGGTGGATTTGATGTGAAAATACTAGATTTATCTTTAATTAATGATTTCCATGCATAGTAGCTTTTAAAGCTTAAAATTATTAATGAAGAGATTTAAAGCTACTTGATTGGATATAATTTGGAAATACTTTAGTATTAAAATGTGCTGTAAATTTACTTTGTTTTCGTCACGTAACATTGCATGTTCTCCCCTCCAGATGTTAGGGGTTCAAGGTGCAAGCCAAGACAACCCTGGTGAAAATGCCCGCCAGCTTGCTAAGATTGTGTGTGCTACAGTGATGGCTGGGGAGTTATCGCTAATGGCAGCTCTGGCAGCTGGGCATCTAGTCAAAAGCCACATGATCCACAACAGGTAACAAGTACAGAACTTCTGATCTTCCTCTGCTCTTTTGCCCTTTCTCCAAGTACACAAAATTCAGTAATGATTACGTTAATATGTGTAACATAAAACAAGAGCCTGTCATTTCAGACTGCCTGATGTGGTTATTTTTATATGCTTATCAGGTCAAAAATAAATCTACAAGATCTCCAAGGAACCTGCTCTAAGAAGGCAGCTTGAATACTAAAGCAGCTTTGAAATGAAGCAACTGACTTAGGAGTAAAGGGGAAAAAATAATATAATCTGTGAAGCTTAGAATGAAAATCACCTTCAAGTCATTGATTTCCATGGACAATAAACTGAGAAATAATGGACTTGTGTGAGACTACTTATGCCTTTTATGTTCTTCAGTGATTAGAGATGACTTCATGAAAGAAGTGTTGTCAGATGTCTTAAATATAGCTTTGGAATTCTTACTCTTATGCATCATTTTCTGATGGGTCAGACACATGTTTTTACAGGTTGAGATTATTTTGACATATAAACTGGTAATTACGAAGGTGAAATATGATATGTACTTTGTACAGTTGTTTTTTGTTGTTTTGTTGCTTTGGGTTTTTTTTTTCTTGGGGGGGAGGGGGATGGAGTGTTGATTGATGGTTTTTGTTTGTCTAACCTTGGCTTTAATGCATTGGTCCTTTTGAAGCGATGGCAAACCTAATTGCTTTCCATGAATTCCCAGTTTTAATCTTGTTAAAATGTTAAAGTTAGGTCGTGTGCTCTGAGACAGTTTTTATCAAATCACGTTAGCCCTCCAGAAACCTCAGTCTGCTTATAGTACTTACTTTTCTGCAGCTAAGCAACATCCGATGGTTATCTTCACAATTTAGATTATTACTTTAAGAAGAACTTGTGACCTACAAAGTGCTGAACTGTTGAGTTGTAGTATATATACTGAAGTAGGAAAAAGCAGTGTCTTAACTGTTCTGTCATTTAGTTCAGGTACAAAAAAAAAAAAATGATTTTGAAACTGATTTCTTGTCAGAGAGCTCAGTAATTCAAACAAGTGCGGTTTCCTGTGGTTTTTGGATAGGAATGCATTCAAACAGCAAGAGTCAGTAACAGATGTTTACATTTCTTTTAAAAGAAGTCTCTCAAGGTGCAGTGTGCTTGCATATTACTAATATTTTTTTTTGTTCCTGGTGTTTGACACTTATTCCCCAGGAGTAGGTGTGTATCCACTGCTTACACTGAGATTAATGAAGTCAGAAAATCATACTGTTCTTTAATACTGCAGGGTTGGGTTTTTTTTTTATGTTTTAATTCCTTATAAACTTTTTGAGGGATATTTATTTTAAGGTTTTTTTGTTTGTTTGTTTGTTTTTAATGGAAAGTACTAATTAAGGGAATTCAGTGAAATGACGTGTTAATGCAACAGATTTTGTATTAAAATTCTGTACTTGGACCAGTGGAGCAGTCTCAGGTGTTGTTAATGTAATATAGAAAACACAGGTGTGTTCTAGTTTGGTTCACCCTCTGGAAGATTGCTGTTGGTGTCACCCTGTCTAGCTGATCACGGGAGGAAAATGTGTCCACGTGCTTGGTGATGTTCTCTGGGGGGAGGAGGGGCGTGGGTGGCACATGGGTGGATTGGCCTCGATGGGTTTCTTACCACTTTTAAAGGAGTGGCTAGCAGAGGTGCTCTTTAAAGTACAAATTCAGTATAGGTCATATGGGTTGTTTTGTAGTACATCAACAAATTAATATCATTGTAGTGAGCTCATAAAGCTTCTGTGCGAGCATGAGGACATACTACGTGCCAGATATGCTCTGATAGCATGTAAATATCATGAACGTGTATCTTCCTGCAGTATTGTTGTTAATAGCTGCCATTTCATTTAAGGAAGAACTACTTTATCTTCATTCAGTGAGCTTATTTAAAGTAACACTGTACTGGCAATAAACGGTGGCTCGATGTTCCTTTTGGTGGGTTTAACTGACATTCTGTCTTGCAGAATTAACGTTTTGTATTATTATTACTAAACTGTGTACATTTTGGTACAGAACTACTTTTTCAGTTTCAGTAAAACAATCCCAAACTTACTGGCTTAATTGTGATACTTTTAAGATTACCTCCTCATGTAGTGATGTAACTTTGCAAACAACCTACAAGGATAAGGAAAGCTCTGTCTAGCGTACAGTACTGAAGACAGTGGGTACGTGCTACCAGAACTTCTCACCTGTATGGCAGAAGCCTTGTTGCATTTATTCCCTTTGAAGTTGAACTGTGCATTTTGCCCAAACGGCAGAGCTCTCACTTCAGCATTAACAGCGCCTTCTTGTTGAGGCCTGTCTGCCTGGTTGGCCTGTCTTCCAGAAAAACTGCAGAATTCCACTTCTGGCAGTTCCTCGCGAGTCCACCACAGCAAAAGCTTCAGAGCTGCTTTCCAAACTTCTAATTTGCGATGCAAATTTTAAAAACTGCCCTCACTGAAAAAAACAACACAATAATTCTACCAAAATAGGCAGCACTTGTGAGGCAAGTTAATGCAGGAGAGTAAAAGAATATGTGAATACCGCATCAGTAACCGTTTGATTCTACGAGCTCAACCAAGCACTTCATTTGTAAGTTAGCTTCTAGTCAACATCCCAGTACTCATCCTGGAAATGATCAAAAATTTGGGGCTGTATTCCAGCTGTGTCTTTAAACATAAAGCTATACAGCTGTGCTGTCCCTGAGGCAGGGAGATCACTTACTGCATGGGAACCGTTGAATCATGGCCTGAACCACGGATGGATCACGGGAGATGAGCACTGAGTCAGCTGCGGGAGCACAGGTGAAGGCAATGCACGGTGTGACCACAAGGGGTGGAGTCTGACTCCACCTCTCCCAGACCCCATTTAAGGGCTGACCACTCTTGTCGGGAGATCCCTTCTTTGTGTAGTTCTTCCCCTGTGAGCCCCAATCTTCAGAGATGGGTGAGCATTTCTCTTTGTATTGGTTGTCTCTTTTCCATACTGACAATCTGTTTCTACCATCTATAAAATATTGGCTAACAATACCATTTGGTATTATTCATTTTGTTAACTTCACCCATTACGCTCATCTATTATTGTGCATTTCCTTGAAAAGATTAAACAAAGGCACTTATTATTTACTTACACGTACTATTACTTTTCCCCACCTGTGGTTCAGCACCCATGTTTAACATCGGCTATGTCCTTTGGCCTGTAACTGAAACAAACAATGCAGTCTGCATTTTTTCACAGTCCTTGCAGCTCTACAGCTTTTACACCAGCATCAGAGGTTATTATTTCGTAGTTGGTAGGAAGTTAAGGGAAGTACAGGATTTCTATTCCATTGCATGCAGTAGAGTATTTCAACATCACTGCAGAACTGGTGCAGCCCAGCTATTTCAGTACAAGGAGTCCTGCCTGGTTTGAGTCTTTGGTAAAACTAGTCTGGAATCAAGTTCCCAGAACTGCAGCAAACTAAATGCTATACTATTACTGTACTGAAATAGTATGGTGTATATAGTACTACTTCACATGAAATATTCTAAAACTTTAGCAAATAGAAACTCATAAAAGCTCTGGCACAGCCAGCTGGCTTGCTTACCCTTCTACCTTGATCACCTCCTTCTGCTGCCCGACTTCAGCTCCTGCTACACCCCCAGTCCCGTTCCATGGTTTACGTGGAAGCTTCAGAGCTGGCCAGCAAAAGTTAAAAAGTGTCTTCTCCCAAATCTTACTGGCCAGACAAGAAGCTTATGCTCATGCAGCAAAGGGGCTCAGACCACATGCACACCTAACACAGCGTTGCTACCACAAGCCTGTAGCAGTTGCTCCCTGAATGCACGTGACAGCAAGAACCCCAGTACAAGAGATTCTCAGCAGGCATGCCAGCTCATAAAAGAGACTGTGGCCACGACCATGGCTTTGCACAGAAGGCCCCAAGCAGATTCAGCCTCTAGTTGTGTCTGTACACAGCACTGTTCAGACGGTTTTCACCTTTCATGCAAACCCTGCTCCTAACGCAAATACAGCCAAGAAGAGCTGAGGCAGATGGCTCACCCTCACACTAACTTTCAGCTTTCAAGGTAGGGTGAGAATTCTTAACTACCTGTAGTGCTTTTGAGATGTATCAGCTCTGTCTGTCTCTTCTGGGACACAGCTTCCTACTTCAAAGTTCTCCGGCTTGCCTCACTTCGCTTACGGCAGACTGTGCTTCATAAAGACACCCTGCTGATCAGATCTGGGCTTCGTGTGTCCTCATCACTGGAACACCTTCTCTGCTTCACAGGTACTCTGTCCCTCAGTTGAAGTTTGTATTAACAGGCAGACCCATCTTGCTCGAACTGCAATTACACTCAGTGATGTTCCTGACAGCTCTGGATCTTGTCCTCTTTCCTAGAGATCACTGCTGTCTCACGTTGCCTTGTACAATCCTCTGGAAGGAGGATCTGAAACTGTACCTCTTCAGCGCTCTAGGGACTTTGCAGTATATTATACAACAAAAAAGACCTACCGTCCCATTTTCACCACTCCTTTACGTTCATCCAGCTTCATAACCTACCCAGGGGGATACTAGGGGCTTTAGCTCCATGTTCCCACTAGGACTCCGGCCGTCTGGAAAAATGTGCTGGGTTGGCCTGTGCTGGCAGCCAAGCTGCTTGCACTCCTGCCCCAGCAGGACTCTTGAGAGAACTGGAAGAGCAAAGGGGAGAAATACTGCTTCCCGCTGAACACTGTAACAAAATGCTGGTCTCCGAGAGCAAAGTGAAGCCAATCCCACAGTAAAACCTGTGTCGGAGACCATGTAGCTGTCTGTCCAACTTCTCTATCAGCAGTATGACAAGCACTTATTCTGAGAGCTATTTAAAACTGCAATGAAAATCGAACTTCAGGCTTAAACTGAATGGGAAATGTCTACTTCTGCCCACTTTTTGCCAGCTCCAGTTGTTCAGCCAGCATTTAGCCCATACCTCACAGCTAATCAAGCCTACTTTCTATACACTGGAGTGGACAAGGAAAAAAAGGGAGGGGGTCTCTCTGCAGGGAGACCCGAGAGCGGAATGTCAGTACCCAAAGGGATGCTGAGAGAGCAGGGGACGGGCTCAGGAACTGCGCAGCGTCCCTGTCTGACCCGCTGCGGCACGAAACCGCTTACTGAGTGACCCCGGCTGTCTCGACAGCTTTTTAGCGCTGAAATTAAGGCGTTCTAGAAAACGTCTGCGGCGTAACCGTGTTTTCAACAGCGCGCGGGGCGGGGGGAGGGGCGCCGCACCTCCGGGCCGCCGGGTGGCGCTCGCCGCCTCCGCCGGGCCGCGCCGCTCTAGCCGCCGTCATTGTCGCCGCCGCCGCCGCCGCCAAGATGGAGGCGCCTCCCGTTACCATGATGCCCGTTACGGGCGGCACCATCAACATGATGGAGTACTTGCTGCAAGGTAAGGCGGGCGGCGGGGGGCTGGGGGGGGGGGGGGGCGGGGGGGAGGACGGGGGCGGCTGAGCTTGTGCGTGTCCGGCGCAGGGAGCGTTCTGGACCAGAGCCTGGAGAGCCTGCTGCACCGTCTGCGCGGGCTGTGCGACAACATGGAGCCGGAGACCTTCCTGGACCACGAGATGGTGTTCCTGCTCAAGGGGCAGCAGGCCAGCCCCTTCGTGCTGCGGGCGCGGCGCTCCATGGACAAGGCCGCCATGCCCTGGCACCTGCGCTACCTGGGGCAGCCCGAAATCGGAGACAAAAACCGGCACGCGCTGGTGCGCAACTGCGTGGACATCGCCACGTCGGACAACCTGACGGACTTCCTGGTGGAGATGGGGTTCCGCATGGACCACGAGTTCGTGGCCAAGGGACACGTCTTCCGAAAGGGGATCATGAAGATCGTGGTGTATAAGATCTTCCGCATCCTGATGCCGGGCAACACGGAGAGCATCGAGCCGCTCTCCCTGTCCTACCTCGTGGAGCTGAACGTCGTGGCCCCGGCAGGGCAGGACGTGGTTTCTGATGACATGAGGAACTTTGCGGAGCAGCTGAAGCCGTTAGTGCATCTGGAGAAAATCGACCCTAAAAGGTTAATGTGACGGAAAGCCGTGCTGAGGTTGGTGGTCTGGCGGGAGCGAACCTTTGTTCACATCCTCGTGTGTGCGTCTGTAGGGATAGTAAACGTGTACTTTTATCTGGGCCAGGATGTCTGCGCTTGCTGACGCGATTAAATAGAGTCGTGGAAGCATGCGGACTTGGAAGCTGGAAGCGCCTTGAAAAAGCGTGTAGCTACCTGTCTTGGCTAGCATAGCCAGCAGGGACTGTGGGGACTGCCTGGACTCCAGTGCACGCAGGCGTTCTGCTCAGGTACTCCATTGGTTCCTCTCCGCTGCTGGAGCGTTAAGGTGCAACACGTAATAACTGCAGTACTGACTTTGTGGTGTTGGGGCTTTGATTTATTGCTTTTGTTTCGTTTGACACTCAGCCACCATTTGGTATTTGGTTACGTGTATACATGTAGGAGCAAAGTGTATGTAACTTTGGATACAGAATTTCGTTGGAAGTACGAGGACCACCACTCTGTTGTCTGAGATTGTCCCTGCCGGGGGAGAAATGAAATGAAAAGAAATGAAGTGAGATGTTTCGGAGTGGCAGAGTAACGAGGCCACATTCCCACGCTGTGGTCCGCCGTGCTGGCTGGTGTATAAATTGGATGGAGAAAATGGGCCAGAAATGGGAACCTTGAAAGTGAAAGATAAAATCCTTTTTAAAACTATATAAATGTGAGTTTGGAAATAAGGTTTTAACTTGTGAATTTTTGTATATGCCAGAATGCATTTGTTGTAAAGTGATTATTACACTAGACAGAAAAATTGAGTTGATGGAAATTATTTTGAGGGCTTTAGTGATACTATCTGAGTATGGGAAGAGCAAAAATATGAAAAGATGTTGCTCTGCTCGCGATATTGGAAAAAAAAAAATGTATCAAGCAAAAATGATGAATAAGGTGTGCAATTGCTAACGACTGGTTCCATAGATGGGATAAATGGTGACTGTGCTGAGTGCTGGTGGGAAGGAACTAAGAGAAAGTTAAGCCACGAGGTCAGAAGGACTAGCGGTCTGTTCTGAATCAGGGCTCTCACAACAGCCAGCACAGCCATTCAGGCTCCTCAGAGACAAACTGGGGCCTGCTGGTTTGCCTGTATGTGTGAGCACAGGTTCCCCTTTTCTGCCTCCAGATGGATTAATCACAAGCAGTCAGTTGGATCATAAGCACCCAGACAGCGTTCATCGTCCTTACCTTAAGTGGTAAGTTGGAAAGATATACAGGTTTTGCTGAACATGTTGTTATTCCCCGAGGAAAAAATACGCACACACACACACACACACACATTCTTTTTAGAGAAAGCTAATGGGGAAAACAAGAGGATAATAGCAAGGGAAAAGCTACAACGGTTTATGCCTGGAACAGAACCTAAATGGGATCTGAGTACTGTTGGAGGACAGCTAATGATTCAGTAGTGTGACACAGAACATCAGCATGATGCTGAGGACCCACCAACACATTAAGAGCTCTTATGTAAGACACCTGGAGTGGACTGATTTGGACCCAGAAGGGGAAGAGAATAAAACTGTTTAGTAAGTTATTCCTTGGATAGTGGGCCCCAGGTATCCAAAAGAAAGAGTTGCAGAAAGTTGACAGCGTTTCAGGGTTGTTTGTGTCGCAGTTGGTTGAAGTTGTCGCCTGTAACATGTGTAACTACAGAAGTTGTAGAAAAGGAAAAGAAACAAAAGGACACACAGAAGAACAGTAAAGTACAAAAGAGGAAGAGTAACGCAGGAGATCTAGGAGGATGAAGTTACTGAATTTTATTTTTTTTTAGTAGATCCTGGAGCTACTTTTCTGTTATAAATCATTGTAAAGGACATTTAGGTAACCATTCCGTGCCAGTAGTTGTGGCCACGGGAAAGCAAAGAAACCCTTTTTACACCCAATTAAATGTGATATTAGAAACAACATTTCAACTCGTGAGGTTTTGTATGTGTCAGAATACCCTTATCTCTCATGGGATGAGGTCTGTTGATTAAGTTAGGAACTGACATTAACTTCTGACAAGAACAGGATTTGGATACGTGTTCTGCAAGAGAACACCTGGCCTGCACAGGTCTGTTTATTACAGAAACCCTTGAGAGGAGAAAGCAAGGAGAAACAGGTGACTGAAATTCCACCTGAAGCCATGGATGTGCTTCTTATTCCTTTGGTGACACAAAAGCCTGGGAGAGCCATGTGTGCCAAGCTGGTAAAAGTAAAATTGAAGCCCTGAGCTAAACTGGAGAGATGGAAACAATATGCTCTAGCTATGAAGCTGGAGGCCCATGCTGGGCTGGAACATGCAACCAAGATTTTTCTGAAGCATGGGCTATTCCGAGAATGCCAGTCTGAATGTAATACTCCGATTCTACCTGTTAAAGAGCCAAGTTCTTAAGTTTACTGATTAGTACAGGATTTGATTTGTTAATCAAACATTACCAACATGCATTCTGCGGTATCTAACCACTACACTTTGCTGGCAGCTGCAGCTGATTCTCATGTTTACAGTTTGTGATTTGAAAGATGATTTATTTTGCAGTCCCTTGGAAGAGCAGGGCCAGAACGTGTTCGCTTTTAAACAGGACAGGGCAGAAGAATGGGCTGTGCTGAGTGTTGCTTCCCAGGGACTTAAGAACAGCCTTACTCTGGTAGCGTACTGGCTAAATGGGAGCACTGGTAAGGTAGGAACTTGTCACTCACTTTACTGATGTGATGCTGAAAACGTCAAGTATTTTGAATCCTGCATTGCTGTAAATGAGGGAGAAGAGCTATCTCATGTTTGCTTGCAAGCAATTGAACAAGTACATTCCATGAGCCAGACCTGAAGGATACCCCTCTGGAAAATCCTGACTGGGGCCTTTTCACGGATGAAAGCAGCTTTGGTAGTGAGCAGAGATTGGAAAGCTCTGTCTGTGCAATTACAACTGGGAAGAAGAAACAGAATTAAGACCCTTGCCAGCCAGTATGTAGGCTCAGAAAGTCAATCACTCTGACTGGAGCATTAAAACTGCCAAGGGAAAAGTGAGTTAACGTTTGTACTGATTTGAGATACGCCTTTGGAGTAATACACATCCGTGCAGTGATTTGGAAAGAAAGAATTTCTATAATCTCAAGGAAATCCTATCAAGTACGGAACAGAAACACGACATTACTTGATATAATTAGTTAGAAATCCAATTCAGTGCAAGGCCTGCCAGACTGAATGTACTGATGTTATCAAAGGGAGCAGCTGCCAAGAAAATAGAATTGTCAGTAACTGCAGGAGCTCTACTTGCTGAAAAGCCTTAAATATTAAGACTCTTACGGAAAGCAGGATAAGTTAGCTCTGGGAATGAACGTGTTAGTGAACACATAGGAGTATTCACCGGGGTGTGGGTAGAAGCACTAGTTGAAACAGAATGAAGGAGTGCAGTGGGAATTAGTATGTTTTTGGGTTGCCAAAAGCGTTTTGCAGATCTGCAGGATTCGTCTTTAAAATGATACCAAAATTCAGAGCCCTGGGAGAGGTGAAAAGGGGTTCTGCACCTGGGGAATTATGAGTATTTTTCTGAATTACCTAAGCATAACGGGTATAAATAATCATTGGTGTTGGCATTCGTGTTACCTTTTCGTGGCAGCCTGACACATTCCTGTCCTGAACGAAGAAAGCAAGAGAAATAGTCAATATTTTTGTACAGGAAACCATTTCAAAATTTGGTATTCCAGGAGGATTCTTGTCAGGTAGAGAACTCTTGTCAGAGTACCTTGTTTTGTAGCAGAAATAACCCAAGGAATGCCTAGGTTCCTGCAAACGGGACTTATTCCACACGTATTCCATCAGAAACACAGTGATGAAGTGGAGAGGATGAATCAAACATTAAAAGACAGATTGGAAAATTTATGTCAAGGAACATATTTGAAATGTGTCTTAAGTTCTCCCTTTGGCGTTATTGAGAATGTGAGTAACTCTCAGAGTTAGGGAAAGAGTTCTTTAGAAATCTTGAGTGGAAAACCACATGCTATAAACATGACTGGAGGCCATCAAATGGATGCACGTGCTACTCAAATACTTACTGAATATTTCTTATTTCTGTCAAGAGTTCTTTCTTCCCTTGATAGGTATGTGCAATCAAGAACTCCAGTGCCCCTGAACGTGCCTGCAGAGACAAGAGGATGGGGCCAGACTTTTTCTGATGGTGCCTAGAGACGGGACAAGGGGCAGCAGGCATGGACTGGAACATGGAAAGTTCCATCTGAATGTGAGAAATTACTGCTTCAGTTTGGGGGTGCCAGAGCACTGGAACAGGCTGTAGTGGGAACAGATAGGTCACTGAATACTTTATGTGAAGTTGCTTCTCATGTAAGGAAAGCTAGAATTAGAAAAGAATTTACCCCAGCATTACAACCATAAGAGGATTAAAGAAGAAAAAAAAAAAATCTACAAATGCTGTTCCTCCTATTTTACTGAAGCTGAGTTTGGCTGTCCCAGTTAACGAGCAGCTGACACAGTTTCGGTACTGGGTTCCTCACATCTGACAAGCAGCACTGAGAATTAAACAAGATTATCAGACCTGGCAGCACACAAAGCTTTGCACACCTCCTGCGTGACATCCTTGTCTCCAGATCACAGGGATGTGGCATTGACAAATGGACTGCTCAGAGTTGCCCAAATGACTGCACCCTAAGATTGCTCAGGGTCCAAATGGAGGCAGGTGACGAGTGGTGTTCTGCAGGGGTCAGTATTGGCACAGGCACTACTGAGCATCCTTGTTGGGGACACGGACAGTGGGACCGAGTGCACTCTCAGCACACGTTCAGGTGACGTTGTGCTGAGTGGTGTGGTGACACTGGAGGGAAGGGATGCCACGCAGTGGGACGGACCTTGGCAGGCACAAGGAAGTGGGCCCACAGGAACAGCATCAGTTCAGCAAAGTCAAGTGAAAAGTCCTACACCTGGGTCAGGGCGATCCCAAGCACAGGTACAGGCTGCGTAATCAATGAGCAGAGCAGAGGTCAGGCAGTGAACGTGTAGAGCACAGCCCTGCAGAGGATTCCTCCCAACCCAAACCTTTCTGTCATTCTGTGACAGAAGAGCTACTGATCGAGCTTCAGTGATGCTGCTTGTTGAGTACCTCTCTTGAGAGTAGAATAGTTACATTATTTCAGTGATAACTGAGCACAGATTGAGTTTTCAAATAAAAACAACTGCAAAAAATCATAAAAGCACTTCTCAAGTTCTTTACAGAAATTTACAGCCATTTCACCTTTTCCTAAAACACACCAATTGCTGTCAGAGTCATTGGCATGTTGCAACAACACACGACTGCATGCATCAGCTCAAATACTACTGCCTTGAAAAGCTTAGGGATGAAACTACTCAGGTTAACAGTGGAAATTTTCAAAATAGGAACCTGGTCAAGATAACATGCAACTGGATTAACGCTCAGGGACTGCATGGGTCTACTCTTGTGGAGCATATAGACACACCTACAGTTCTTCTGTTCACACAATCACATGGCTGATGCTCATCACCCAGCATAACTTCCCAGGTGCTGAGGACTGATTCCATTGGCTCTGGCCGTGCCAGGAAGCCGAACTTGCTGGGCTGCTTCATGACTCAGTTGCAACCCATCCCTCGTGGTGAAATTCTTCAGAGCTGTCCTTATATCCTATTAGCGTAACACCAGTTAGGAGTCACTTGCCAAGGACCATCTTGGGAATGTCCGTCCCATCACACAGAAGTTTAGAAGGAAATTAAATAGATGACAAGTCCTGAGCTTCACATGCTTTTCAAAGGACACTTATTTGTAAGCAAAGATAAAGACATACAGTGAGCAGCAGGTGTGTAGGCATTTCCCATTGCATCAGAAAAAGAACACAGACAAAACTTGGAAGGTGAATTAGCATGTGGAGGCGCAGATCAAACACTCAAGACTTGCTGTATGTGACTGTTCTACCCAGCTGCAATGCCTTTGGTGGCTCAGAACAGCAACAGAATTCGGGAGCCAAAGCATGGGGCTCAACTACAGCTTTAAAAACGAGCAGGATGGCAGCAGAATCTATACTTCAGTCTGCAGCATGCAGTTGCCTCCAAGTGCTTCCAAGTCATCTCTGAAAATTAATCAAGGTACTCAAAACCACTTCTATAAACTATGCACACTTTAAAATGCATTTTTTTGAGAGAGACAGGAACAAGGCCTGTTAATGTTATGGTGATAGAAAGCCCCACACAGAAATTCAGGCAGACCAGCTCAAACAGAGGTAGACTGAACCAAAAGGTCTTAATTAAAGAGAAATTTTATGCTTTAGACAACAGTTAAGTCCAACTATTGCTTGGTCCAACTATTTCCTTATCCTCCTCCTCAGTTCATTTTCAGAGAACTAGCTTCAACTTAACACTGCAGTAATTCATCTATCCTTATTCTAACATAACAGAAAAAAAAACAAAACACCTTACTGTATCAGTGGTTACAACCTTAAGAAAAATGAAGGGAAATGCTTTTGAGCATTATGTGCCTGACAGCGTTCCTCTTTATCTACTGAAACACTTTTCTCCTCGTATGAAGCTTTTCACTGCTGAAGAGTAAAGATAACAGCAATGCTATGAGTCATACACACTGGTAAACCGTGTGGCATAACTAACTATCAATATCCAGGGTCAGATTATTTTGTAGTTATTCAGATGGCTACAGCCTCCCCTTACTAGAAAGCATGTGTTTATTAATCACAGGCAGAACTTACGGTACTTAAAAGGCAATTTTTGTAAGGTTTAATAGGAGGGGTCACAGGGAGAGATTTCTTTTTTCTTTTTTTTTTTTTTTTGCCAGATTAAATAGCAGCATTTGAAGGCAGGGCTTGGAGAAGGACTCACAGCATCTGTTGTGTTGCACTACCAAGGCTTAAGGTAAATTTTCTCTTTTGTGTACAAGCAATGCCATTATATCCTTTCAAGCTGTTCCTCTCATCTTGCTTACCTGTACAGTTCCTTCAACTTCACCTATTACTGCTGAAGAAGCAGAAATCCCTGCACAAGCAATAAAGGAGGGACTGCTACTGGTCCACTAGGAATTCTTCCTATTTTAGAAGAAAAAAAATACAAGTTTATTGTATTTCTGGCATTTCTCAGTCCTGCATCTCCATTCCCCACACACGTACTTTCGTGACGCTGTTTCTGCATGCACAAACACAAACTTAAATACAGCTTTGGGAGTACTCTGTATTAAAACTGTAGTGTAAAGGAATATCTTCTAACATGCTTCTGATATCCTAGCACAGAGTGAGATTTACCACATATAAACAGCTCATGTGGCATTCCAGCTTTCAGTTCAGTAACCTTAGCAGTACAAGCAAGCTGCTTTCCCTCCAATGTTTTTACCTATGTGGCAGTGTGCTATACAACGTCATACACAACCCAACTGGTTACAGTTCATACATCTTGAAGGGAGTTTCCTTAAAGCACTGAAAATTAGAAATGACTACAAACCAAGGGTTTTCTTCATAATTTTTAATACTTTTCACTTTAAATACTGGTTTTAAATTTGTGATTGTAACATAGAAGAGCCAACTTTTAATTTTTAAAACTTATCATTAGGATCATAAAGCTATTATATAACAGTTACACTCTACACACTCAGGGTACTCAAAAATATGATTCATGTTTTGAGTCTGTAGATGAACAGTGGCAATTCAAATACAGTGTTATCTGTACAACGTGACAAAAATACAGGTGGACACTCTGATTAGTTTAAAGAGAATCTGCACAACTTCAGATAAGCCAGCTCAGCCCAATTAACTAAAAGGTAATTTCCCCTCAGCCCCTAAAACGCACCGTATTTCTCACACTGACATTTCTCAAGGTAAGCTGTTGAGTTTCCCGGATGGGCTAGCAGTGACTATTGCTCACCCTCATTCCCACCACAAGTTCTATCCAGTTATTCAGATCTAGTTTGGCAACACTGAAATTCTCCAAACGCTGATACCTGAAGAACAATATTCAATGGAGAAGACTGCCACATCCTCAGCCCTTCCAAAGGGCTCAAGTCACAGAAACATCCATTCTAGAGCAAGGGGCTTCTTCTGCAAAGAAAATCACAGCTGTATAAAGTCTACAGATTCATTAACAGGATGAAGAGAACACAGAGTGCTCACATTTGTGGCAGTGTCCGGAAAAGGGGTTCAGCTCAGGAGAAATTTTATAAAACCATAACAGGAAGATCCCCTCTGGAAGAATGGCCCTGATGTCTACTTGCACACAGACGATCTGAGAGGCCTGAAGAAAGCTGCTTTTATTTACTCATTTATTTTTAGGAGGTCTTTTATTACCTACGTCTCAATCTTGCAACTCCCTCCACAGTTTTTTAAGAAGCCTCTTAACAACACTGATTGGGCAGGGCTAGCTGCAGTGAAGTACCAGTGCCTTTTATATCTAAAAGTAAAGTGTATTCTTTACAAAGAGTATCTGTAGTGTAATTTTATTTACAGAATAAATCGCAAAAGTACATCACATTTAGTGCAAATGCAACTAATGATAAAAGATTTATATACTGCTTTGTAAACTTTCCATACCTTTGTAAAATAAAGCTATCCAATTAAATTAAGAAACAGTTACTCACCTCTGTTCAACAGCTATTACCAGAAATGGCAAATAAGGAAAATTAAACTCTTTCGGACATTTTTTTTTTTCTCTTTTGAAGTTCCCATCAGTGGCTATGGTGAATGAACCATTGTTTTGTTGATTGTAAAAAGATGAAGTATATTTGAGGTATAAGAATTATTTTTTAACATCACTATATAAAATGCTCACTGGTGATATAGTAAACATGTATAAATTTGTCTCGTTTGCCTTACTAGCATTACCATATAGGCACTTTTCTACGTATTCAAATTAACAGAATAATTCTGTAATAAGGCATATTCCATGCACACCTTTAGAGAAAGGCAAATAAAAAAGGTACAGTTATGGAGCATGAAACCTGCGTGCATGTGTAATCATGTCTCATGTATGGTTTTATCTCGATAGAGAAAATGAACAGGTAAAAGAACATGTTTTTTTTCTAACACTGTGAATATCCCCTTAATCATTCACCAAATCTTTATTAAGTTACTCTCTTATATTTACTCTCAGGCACCTACTATACTCTATCAAATACAACTTTCACCTTTCTTTTGAGAAAAATAGATATCTGAAGCTTTTTTTTTTTCTTTTCTTTTTTTTTTTTTTCCTTGAGCTATACAGGTCAACAAAACACCCAGCAGCCTCTGCATATTTTCCAACTACAGGACATGGATTAAATAACTCAAAGTGAGTACCAGTCTGTGGGAGTTCTCTCCCAATGAGCATCCCCAGAATCTAAGGCAGGCAAGCATCTGACATATAAATTCTCACAGCAACTAAAGGGAACTTTCCAAGAAGACCAATGCACTGTCACAGATCTGACAGGTTTCTGATCAGGTGGCAGGTATCAATGCAACTAGTTTTCTACATGAACCTCATAGCATGGCTTTATTAAGATGAGGAAATCACATGCAGGATTTGAAAATAACGTACTCATCCTCATTCTAGATCGGGAATGTTGTCCTATGTAGTCCAAATTACTTCAATAAATATTATAGTGTACCTTCTCACAGCTTCAGAAAAGCCCTCTAGATATCATGCAGGAAAGCAGACCACATACAGCACGGACAGATGACTTTTAGCTTTCGTACAGTCTCTTGCCTTTTCATACAGAATCTGTCCAGAAATTTCTGGATCGTGTTTAATAACAAAAATTCTGTAGCACATTACATAACTAAAAAATACAATAGAAATATAAAGATATCTGGAAAAAAATAAAGCTTTTCACACTCTTACTCCTTCAGAAACAAAGATCTTCATAAGAGTAAGACAATAGAAAAGGCAAAGTCATAAGGATATTGACAGCCCTCAGTTATTAACTGACATTTTATGTAACAAGATGATTCATTATAGAAACCAGCAGCAATGAACTATGATTATACAAAGCAAAACAAGACCTGCCAGTAAGTCACTAGGCTTTACTGAACTCCACCCTTCATCCTCCCCCAAAATACCACAGATTTTTGTGCATATAAAGCACATACAGTATGCTATATGTGCATTTGTCTTTTGTGCTTTTTAGACATGCACAAAAACTATGCAATTAACTGAGGAAGACTGACAGCGAAATTCTGCAAGTTGTTTAAAATTAAAGCAGTAACCCACGTTGGTGATTCAAAGTTGGACGTTCTTCCTCTTCTAAAGTAAGCAAATAAAAATAGAGCCATATACATGTTATCAATACATGTATTTATAATTACACACTGATTCAGCAAGAGAAGTTAGCGGGAGAGAGAGCTAGTGTTAAATATTCAGCCTCATGGTGTTGCAACATTTCTTCACTTCAGTAGACAAAGCCTAGAATTTGGGCCATGAGAAGACTGTAGATCCTTCGTTCCAGCATGGAGTGCTCTATGTATGGTCACTTCTCCAACGTGGAATGCTCACCCAGTCTTGTTCTGATCACTGCAGACAAGCAACAACAAAATACAGCAATATATATATATATATATATAAACACTAATACGAAAACAAGAAATAGTTAAACCACATAAATAGTATTACTGCTGCTACAGTCACATTTGAACTCCTGATTCACGACATGCTTTTGACACATCAGGTTCACCTACACTATCTCTCTGACAATGCACGATTAAGTATGTAAAATCCAATTCACAGGACTGCCTGTTCCTGTTAGCAGAAGGATCAGCTGACAAAGACTTCAAATCTGACATAACAAGTAGAACATAAAAACAGATATAGCCTGTGTCATGCACAGAATTCACTTTCAGATCTTGCCCTAAACTAGAGCTCTCAAATAGCACTGTGTTGTTCAACTTTGAGGGCTTACAGTCCACACTAAGAAAAACTACGCAAAGCCTTACTTTGTACAAAGGCTTAGGTCTGACAGATAATGTGATTGGGAAATTCTTTCCTCATGCAACATCGTTTACATGCTTAATTAGCTTAGGTTAGCCCAATGACATGTACAAAAAACACTGGCATTATCATCAGAAAGTACCTGTTAATCCATTTTCTTTCTTAGCTTTACTAGATAGACTGAAAATTAAAGTCACAGCTTATAAAAATTCTAGCGATTGACACTGGTCTGCCAGAAAACTTCCTTCATTAAGAACATCTTACCTATTCTGTCAATACAAAATAATACTTCGACCTCCACAATATTCAAATTTTAGTAGTACTTCAGCATTGTTTAAAGATCACAAAACCTCACATGGCTTTAGAGAAAGTTCAGTATGTATTAGCACGAAAAAGTTTTCAAGATGAGCCTGTACAAATCTACGACAGCTAAGGGTGACATGTTATCAAGCATTATTTTTCATTTGGATAATACATGCATTTTTAAAAAAAAACATACTGTATACACACATTAGAACTGAAATGACGACAGATTTCTATATTGCACGGTTCTGTTTGGCCTTAAATATTTACAACCGTGAATTAAGAAATTAAAAATGAGTCTGTACCTGCTACTACTAGAATAAAATAGGCTTTCCAGCTGTTTTCTCCTGCACATACGATGTAAAACGCTTCAGGAATTTGGGATATTCTCGTTTCGCCACTGCCCGTAACACGGATGCTGGTGCCCATCCTCCTGGGTTGACTAGAAGCAGACAGGAAGAAAGGCGTTAAAATGCAGAAGGATCCTCTAAAGGTTGCATACAAAACTCTAAGTGCGCATTCCTGCAGCTTCTTCCAAAGAAACAACAATGAACAATCATAACTTTTTTTAGGCCATTACAGCTTGTAGCGTTTCCTGCTCATAATATTCACATTCAATCCAGGTCTACAATGCCATTATTTAGAAAACAATAAATGTAAGGCCTTGTGGATCTCTAAGTACTGCCCAAATGGAAGGTGATGCTCTTCCAAGAAAAAACAGCAAGAATCAAATTACTTCTTGTTTAAAAGGTAACAGAAATCAATCTTAGCTTTCCAGTTACTGCTGAATCTGTCTGCAGAACTGCTGTATAGTCTATGTCTTACAAATGATTCTTGACAGACTTCTAAATATGCTTAAATTTTGCCAAACAAGTTGCCACTTAATGTATAACTATAGTTCAGCATTTGTCATGGAAAGTCTATGTTTCAAATAATTGGGAAACTTTTGAATAGGAAAAAAAACCATCTTCCCCCAGAGGCTAGCACATCACATTATTTATACAGGATTTCCTACAAGGTATATCACTCCCATATTGCAAATATTTACAGAATTCATTTTGCAGTCTTATTTTGTAAATCATGTAATAGATAGTTAAAAATAATAAGCACATGAACTACTCTCAAAGTGCTTTGTAGCTGCAGGAGATGATCTAATAGGTATGTGATTCCAGTACTGTAACACACTGCTAAATACTTGGTACAGTTACAATGCAGTTTGAGTTTTGATATATCTACAGTCTATACTAAGGATTCTATCAGTTAAAAAACATCAAAAATATGTAACAGTTATACAGCTTGCAAACATTCTCAAAAATGTATTTCTATCTTTTTAAATACTGAGTTTTTCCACCTAACAAAATGAATCAGGGGTAAAAAATGACAGCAGAACATGAATAAAAAGCTAATTACTGAAACTAAAAGCCAAACCGTCAGACATTCTCCCGCCTCACCTCCTCCACCTGAGTTTCTGTACTTAAGCTAAACACTACTCTTTCTAGAATGTTACACCACAAATAACTCCCTCCAATGACTCCTGTAGCACATTAGTTCAAACCTTTTGAACAAAAAGATCACCAACACCACCTGTGTTTACCAGGAAGCTGCACTGTCTGTCTTTCCTGCTAGCACCCAGCTTATTAGAATAAGCATATATCATGTCACGCTGGAAAAATACATAGAAGAAATGCAGACTTACCATTAGCTACATATGTAATCTTGCATAGAATATTGTCTCTGCTTATTTCTTTGTTCCCCTCTGGCGGGCTTACTAATGTCTGACATATCATAGCAATATTTATTTTGGCACGGACACAGCGATTGTTCAGCTACCAGAGAAAAATGAAGAAACATTTGTAAGCCTCAAAGTAAGCCTGTTCCTTCCTACGTGATTGCTAACATTTTAATTTGCTATAAAGTTTCAGACAATCCAGAGTTTGCTTTATAGAGAATGTGCATTCTAGAACTACACTGATGCACCATGAATGCAAACAAAAGGGAAGGTATGCAGTGAGTAGGGACTGCACTGAATGCCTAAAGCTCACATTTGTTTGCTTAATGCGTACCAGAAATACATTATTTCAATTATTTTAACAAATAATAGAGCACTGAAGGGATAATACTTTTACAGACATCAGCAACTATTCCCTTACAAGCAGGCAGAGGTGTAGGCACAAGAAGAGGAAGACTCCAAAGATAACAATTATTGCTGGTATCTGCAGAATGATGTACTCTGGAAGTTTAATAGATCCCATACCTAAAACTACACAAGCTTATACCCAAATGTGACAAAACAGAAGATTCATCAATTTAGTTCAACACAAAATTACAAATCTGTAAAATGTTTTCAGATACATAGAAATTTTGTTTCCATTCTTCTGCAACACTTAAGATATGCCAACTGCTGAGATAAGGCAAAAAAAAAGCTTTTTGCTTGAAACACATAGGTCACTGTATCACACAGTTTAAAAAAATATTTTGCATACCTTCCTCAACCCCCAGCTTATTTTACATTTTACTGCAACACCATCAACATATAATAGAAAAACTGTGTAGAAAAGTGAAATAGATATGTTCTGAAAGCAGAACTAGATAAGAGTGAAAGTAGCACTTACAGGAGCACTGTCATGTTCCACAGAGAAATTGCACACTATCCATGTTTCAGGATCATTTTCACTGAACGCTGGTATCTTTCTGATGGCAGACAGATATAGCACATCCCTTTGGGAAGCTGGCCACACTCTCTGCAGAGAAATGTCCCATCATAAGCTTATCAAAGTGTAACAACACAAAACAATCAAGGCAAAGAGGGTCAGACATGTTATATAAGTTATACAGCAAAAAAAAAAGTTTAATCCAGTACCATTTAATATCTTTATTAATGACACAAGCAGTGGGATCAACCGCACTCCTTACAAGTTCAAAGACAACACTAAGCTGAGTGATGCAGACAGAAAGGATCTGGATCAAGCTTAAGAAATAGGCCCATATGAACCGCACAGGATTCAGCAAGGTTAAATGAAAGGTGCTACACCTGAGTTAAGGCAATCCCAAACATGAATACAGGCTGTGTGATGAGTGGATACAAAGCAGCCTGGAGGAGAAGGACTTGGGAGTGATGGTGAATGAAAAACTCATAAATAAGAAATGAAATAAGATGGCAATATGCACCTGCAGTCCAAAAAACCAAATGTACACTGGGCTACAACAAAAGAGGGATGGCCAGCGGTGTGAAAAGGTACTTGTCCCCTCTGCTCTGCCCTTGTGAAGCCCCACCCACACTACTATGTTCAGCTCTGGGGAACCCAGCATAAGGAAGACACGTCCCTGCTCATTGCAGGGAGTGTGGAACTAGATGGTCTTTAACGTCCTTTCAAATACAAATGATTCCATGCTTCCATTTTAGTAATTTTGCACAGTTTTCAAAACTGAAAAAAGAAAACGTAACTATTGTACAGATGTGTATCACGTTATGCAGCTGCACTTAATTAAAAAAAGCTCTGAGGCAAAAATTTAAGGCCTTTGAAAAGCAGAGAACAATCTACTACAACTTTTGCTTGCAAGTTACAAGCAGAGCTACTGGTGAAGTATAAACACATGCATCTGAAGACTGAAGATGTGTCTAGGCCTCCATAACCATGGATGTACAGAGAAAAAGAAATAAATACTTTAACTAGTATTTTTGAGACCTACTACTTCATCAGGAGAGATGCGGTAAACTGGAAAGTTTCCAACAAAGAATTTCAGAATAAAAGTGTCTAATGAAAATAAAAAAGAAACTATACAGAAGCTATTTGCCTGATGTTCAACAACAACAACAAAAACTGTCGTTTTACCATAACACTACAGTTTACACAGCAGTCATACTCAAAATGGAAGCCTTCTTCTTGCGGCATTTTTAAGGCAACACCATCACTGGTAAAATTGTCTAAGTATTTGTTCAAGTATCTGAGTATACCAGTACTTGTCATCACGCAAGACTGAAGATAAATATATACACAGTGACAAGTTTTCTTTTTGGACCTTTTAAGTTTCAACTGTTGAATTAAAATTCAATGAAACATTTAGTGACGTTGCACCAGAACTATTTGGGGATGGTAAGAATTGTAATCAAGTCACAAAACCAAATATTATACTAAATATTATACCACCAACTATACCACTTCATAATGCAAATGCGTATGTCAAATATTTGTAGTCAACAATAGCCTGCATTATTGTAAAAAGACAGGTGACGAAATGGAATGAGTTTCCTGCTTATAGGCAGTGTTGACTTACTGCTTCAGTTTGCTTTAGGTAACCATTGCCTTGTTGGAAGATATATCATTATAGACAATGTTGGAAGAGATACTATTATAGATAATATTAAACAGCTCTCACTTGTTGTTACCTAGTGTAGCAGACATTCACAAACAGCTATGCCATGTAGCCAAGCTCAAATAGTTGACAAAGCTGCAGTTTCATAACGAACTTGTTCTGAACTAGTTTGCTTTTTGAGCAAAATTTTTGGTTGTTAAGTCACTGAAGCATTTCAAAACAAGTTAGGAGTACTGTTTCGGTAGGGTGTATATACAGGTGAAGTGTTACTCTTACCTTATGTGTCTGGTAAATGATGATTGCATTATCAGCTAAATTTTCCACAACATGGAAATTTTCAATTGTTGCTACAAAAGCAGGAATAAAAAAAAGTCAGAAAACAAGCACAGATGCTACGTCAATATTTTGAACTACATGCTTGCTGATATGCTGACTCAGACTTGCATCTGAGTCTAAGGCCTGATGGGATTAATACCCTGGTACTGAAAAAGCTGGCTGGCTGGTATCATTGCGAGACTTCTCTCAAATATTTTTTCAGTGGCCTTAGGAATCTAGAAAGGTACAAATTGACTGGAAGCTGCCAAAAGGCATACAGACTTTAGAAAAAGATAATATGGAAGACTGCTGTAATCAGAGGCCTGTCAGTCTCACTTTGAAGATTATTTCATTTATTTCATTATTTCATTTAGAAGTTTATTTTGGGAGTTGCTGAAAAACATGTGAAAGGTAACAGTTATGGGTCATAGCCAACAAGGGTTCATGAGGGAGAATCCTTTTAAATGAACTTAATCTCCTTTCATGACGAGGTTACCCATCCAGCTGACAAAGAGGAGCAAGAAGATGTGGTCTCTCTAGCAAAAGCTTTTGGTACTGCTTCCCACCACACTCTTCTGGTGAAATGTCCAGCAATGGCTAGACAAGTACACAGAACACTGGGTGAACAACTGGCTGATAGGTTCGGCTCGAAGAGTAGATGGGTTACATCAGACTGGCGGTCAATTGCTAGTGGGGTTTTTCAGGGGGCCACTTTAGTTCTCTTTAATACTTTTATAAATAAATGCGTAATAAGTAAGCTTGCAGATGACACTAAACAAGGAGGAGATGTCACCTTCCTTGAGTACAGAAAGATGCTGAGAGGTTGGAGGGTTGGGCAAACACCATCTTCATGAAGTATAACAACAGCATCTGAGATGGGGCAATACGTACAGACTAGGGGAAAAGAGGCCCCATGAGAGGGTGATCAGGCACTGGAACAGACTTCCCCAGGCAGTGGTCACAATACAAAGCCAGCTAGTGCTCAAGTGTTTGGACACCACTCTCAGACAGAGGGCTGAATTCTGAGTGGTCCTGTGTGGAGCCAGGAGCTGTACTCAATGATCCCTGTGGGTCCCTTCCAACTTGTGAAATTCTGTGATTACTAACAAACATGCAAGATGTGAAAACTTTCCTTACTTTCCCAGTCGTTACGAACATCAACATTCCAGAAGTAGTGGCAAACTTCATGCCCTGTTACCCCTTTAACAGCATGTGTTGCCTTCAAAGGATCTAAAACTATTCCATTTTCTTCCACCTCTCTTCTGTATACCTACGATCAAATACAAAGAACGAGGTATAGAACAGAAATTGTCAAAATTGAAATATGAAACAATTTAGACATCAACATCAGCTTTTAAAAAGCTGGAATATTAATGCATAAATAATTTGCTAAGACAGTTTTCTGTCACTACTACTGCACACATTCTTACATGGCACTTCACGTTACAGTAACATTATTTTGAGTCGCTACCACAAAAAGGACTAAACTACATTATCACTATGTATAAGGATCCACACAAGCACAACAAAGTAGCTGACAGTAGCTTACTACCATGCAACATTCTCTTATTTTGAATTTACATGTCATTCTAGCACCAAGTTATTTGCAGGAGAGAATGAAGGAATCCACAAAGACTCCAGAAGATACATAGGACATTGCAATTCTAGCGAACTCTAGTTCCAGCTTAAAGAATGCTATCCTCAGAGGTTTTAACAGTGTAACTTGCTGACTGATAGTATTCAAAAAGAACAAGGATGTCTGACACCAGCTAAGTACAAACCAGATGTTTACCTTCATTTCTCCTTCTTCAACCACTAGCTGCCAATTGGCATCTCCTCCTACATCTTGTAAGGAATAAGTCATATGGTTTTGCACCATCTCTTCCACCTTTAAAGGAAAAAAAAATACACATTAAGTTTTTTCATCCTCTTGAACAGGACTGGAAGCCACATGCCAGCACGTTAATCCTGTGCAGTGAACTGGGACAACAGAGTTCTCTATCCAAGGTTAAGATACAGTACTTAAGATACAGATACTGCTATACTTCAGAACCAAAAGTCAAAAATAATGATTTAAAATATAACTTACTTATGAATACTTCCCATTCCTCCTTTGTATGCTTGAAATGTCAGAACTCCCTACTTCTACCTGAAAACTGTTTCACTTTAGCATTCACAAAATTACTTCAGGTATCTCAAAACAGAATTACAATGTCTAGTGATTTCTGAAGGCCAATATGCAATACAGAACGCTTAAAAAGCTCAACACAGGTGTAGGGGTTGGGATGGTGAAGGCAGGGCAGAAGCATTGTGGTTTGACACCAGCAAACCCAACACAGGAACACAGATCAACTGTGATTCTCAGTCATCAGCAAACCATGCCTGTTCTGCTTCACTGGAGCCTTTGCAAAACTGCTCATTCAGAAAAAGACAAACACATTCAAAAAAAAATATTAGATGATGCAGAGACTTATCTATTATAAATCATTCATTTAAAATTATTGACAGTTGTGTGCTTTCCTTAAAGTTCAGATATTTGATACATTTTAATCCAGCTATGGGAACACCTCATTTTTAAAAAATTCTGCCTGACACTGGGAAATGTCTTATTATTTGTATTATTATTTTCAATTTGCTGCTTCATTCTATAATGTTATTTCTGTCCCCATCCTGTTACCAAATCCTACTCTTCCAAATAAGAAGAGAAGCACAAATAAGGTATACACTACTGAGAAATGCTTACAAATATTGTAAACAATCTACTAAGCTTCACCTAAACAGTAGGGGACCACTAAAATCTGTCACAAGTAATGCCACCTGACTGACACTGCTTACCTGAATGACTTTTTTTTTTTTTTTTTAAGGAAAAGCACTACATATAAGCATTACTTAACTGACCAACAGAGTACTTTGAAACAAACATTCGCAGCAGTAGTTTTTGCACTGCTTACAAGAATATTTTTATAAGCACACTGGGCTTCATAACATATGAAATGTAATTGCAGCCATTAGTGAGAAAGTAGATAAGCAGAATGAAAGAATACTTGCTCCCTTCCTTACATGTTCTAGAACAGAAATACATTGTTTTTAATTAAAAGCAGTAATTTTATTTGTACAATGTACTTTTTAGAAAATGTGGTTAAGAACAGAGAAACATAGTTTATCAGTCCTATTCTTTGGTTTCCTTAAGTTAAAATGAATTAAAACATCTGTTTTTCCCTATCAAGCAATTACTTCTACTTGTTCAAGGAACGCAGTGCCTTCTGTTTTACGTGTCCAAACTGTATTCAATCTACCTGAAAGCTCTCTGTCAAACCGTACCTGTTTTAGGTACTGCTTTAAGGCACAGATTCTTTGTTAGGGGAGAAGTCACACTATTATCTCTGTTTTGTCAGCTACAGAAACGCTCTGTAAAGATACATTAGTCTCTGCCATGCAAACTTGGCCTGAAAATTAAGTGGGCACTTCTTCACCTAAAAGGCCTGAGCTGTTAAGCTCAGTCTATTTTAAAACTAGATAACCTATTTAAAAAAGTTAACCCAACATTAAACTATGACTACTGAGCAAGCACCTAAAGTAATTTTGTGCATTACTAGTGCATATTACTATATTTACATATTCACAAAGTCAGTTACTTTCTGAAGAATTAGTGAGTATACTGAAAGCTTTCATTAAAAAAACAAAACAAAACAAAACCATATATATAACCTTATTAACAACATATTTTATAACCTTTCAGTAATAATCTAGCTGTAGAGGTCAAAAATGGTAATATGGAACTTTAATAATCACTATCTTAATGTCACTACAAGTGACAAGTGTTAAAAAAAATAAACCTTTAATTTCAGAAGAACATCAATTTGAAGCAAAGACCATATCCATCCCACACAAAACAGGTGTTATTCTACTGTCACAAAAATCAGAAATGCAGAATGTTCCAACTTATATGCATTTTTATTAAAGCTACTGAAATCAATCCAACAGTTTCACAGGGTTTGGGCCTCTGCAGGAGTGATATGCATGCAAGCAGAATGTAAAAAGACAACCATTTAGTCTACTAATAGAGAACTCCTTTGTTTGTCTCAATGTACTAGTTTAAAGCAAGCAGTGATTTATGTAACAAAAAAATGCAGGTTCTAGAGAAGATGAAGAAATATAGCAAAGATATGTAACCCCCACTCTACACATAAATACAGTACCTGGGTGCTGAATCTGTGAACATCATCAGAGGCACTGACTAGATCAATGGAAGACATGGAGGAAGAGCGACTATAGGGCTACCAGAGACAGACAAAGAAAAAACCAAGTAATCAGAACAAAGGCACAACAGAGCATTCAGTACCAACTTGCAAGCACAAGATAATGAAGAAAAGGAAAACAAAAGCACCATAAGCAGCAAGCACAGCAGCAAATGCTGATTTCATGCACCTATTATGTATTATGCTCCCAGTGCAGCCGTGAGAGGAGCAGTGTTTCCAGTAACACTAAAAAAAAAAGTCCACTGATCCTGATCCAAGTTGACTTCAAAAAACATAAATTCAATCAATTTTGGTGAAGAAATCTTAATAACTGAGGTTAGCAATTTGTCTTTTTCCTTTCCTATCTCTGATAATCTTGAGAGAAGCAAGAGTATACTAAATAAACACAACAGTGTTTTTTGAGCCAAGAGAAACAGTCCTGCTTCTACTGAATGAGTAAACCAAGAAAAGTTACTAGAAACACTTACAAAAAGAAAATCAGTCTTGCCTACCCATACAAATTATATGGAAACAACACAAATCAGCCATTATTCTGTGGAAATTGTGGGAAATATTTTACCTTTTGAACAAATCGATGAGTCCCCACAGCAGAATATGCATCTCCAGAAGGTAAGGATGTTGGCCAGTGCAATCTGACCTTTTCACTTTGAGACTGCAACAAAAAAGGCTTAATTATTGGTAGCTAGTTGTCACTAAGTGGACTATTAAAGAGAGTGAGTCATCCTCAGTGTAGGTAACAGCTACTGGATTAAAACAAGATCTAATGCAATCCCTGACATGCCTTACATTGGCATCCTGATGGTCTTTTACATGAATGAAATATTCATTCACTTCATCTATGTTTGTTTCTAGATTAAGGAAAATTAATTGGTACCATTAAGGATGTTGCATCAACGTAGTAACAATAAACACTCAAAACTTTTAGTCCTTGCTAAGAGACTCCAACACAGGTCGACTCTGTTGGGTACTGCATGTCCGCCAGAAAGCCTTACAGTTCTTAACCAACTCATTATTTTCACTGATTTCATGAAGCTTAACAGTACTAACACAAAGAATAAACCACCCAGTTATTCCCTTTCATTTTATACGCTACTTTATGTTCTCATAATCTATACACAAAGGTTGTTCCAAAAGTAATGCTCCTATTTTATGATGTTGGCCCACAATACCAGAGGTGGGTGTTGGTGGTACGACAATAGAGGTTGATCCTTCCTGTCAATATTGTTACAGTTTTGTTGCTGTTCCAAACACAGCAGCAGATGGGCAGTCTGACAAGCAAAGGTGTGTCAATGAATTCCTCTGAGGAAAAAATTTCACCCCGACACATTCATCAATGCTTGTTGAATGTTTATGGAGACCAAACAGCACTGTGACATGGTAGGTGGTGCAGTGGCAATGGCGACATTTAAGACAAGCCACATTCTGGACTGCCATGCACAGCTGCCATTATCACAAAATGAAGATCAGCTTGATCAGCTCATCCGTTTATTGGCAGATTATGTTCAAGTAACTTTGATAAGAGCTGAAAACCAGCTTGAATGTGTTTGTAATGCATGGTGACCATGTTGGTACATTCCAAAATTTGTATCAGGCAGGTCCCATTAATGCACACACAGAAAAAGAAATAACACTGTATTCAACTTTGTCAGGACCCACTGAAACAATATGAGACTCAAAGGGGCAGTTTCCTGAATTGCATCACTACTTGTGACAAAATATGGCATCACCACTACGAGATGGAGTCTAAACAGCAGTCTGGGCAGTGGTAGCATGCTAATTTCCCATGGAAGAAAAAGTCCAAAATGCAGCTCTCAGTGAGTAAAGTGATGTGCACTGTCTTTTGGGATTAAGTGGTTCTTCTGGATCTCCTGGCACCCAAACCATTTAATCTGACTCTTATATTGCAATGCAGACTAAGCTAAACATTCAGACTTCCAGAATCAGGCCAGAGGGAAAAAAAAAAACAACAAAACACAAAACATATTCCTCTTGTAACACAGTAACACATCAGCTTGAAGACCAGAAGCACATTATCTATCTTGGGTAGACTGTCCTACCACAACCACTGTAGTCTGGCTTTTTGCTTTCTGACTTTCATCTGTTTGGGCTGCTGAAAAATAGTTTGCATAGTCAACACTTTCCTAGAATGGTGTCATCATAGCAGCTGTGAAGTAGTGGGCCACCTTCACTGGCACAGATTTTTTAAACAAGAGTAGCATGCAGGCTCTTATTCATCACTGGCAAAAACACATAGTTAATGGTGGTGACCATGCTGAAAAAGTGTTTTGTAGCCGAGAATTTGCTCTATCAAGTAGTGTTATTGTGCTCTATTTGTTATAGTTTCCATGGAAATAAGTAGGAAGCATTACTTTCAAAGCAACCCTTATACTTAACGCTTCTTATCCCTAATTTGATCCTTGCCATTGTTACTAGCAAAAGAAGCTTCAGGGCAGTAATGAGATTTTGACAAATACCTGTAGCATTTGGTAGTCCTGTTTGCACATGTATCTGCTACAAGTAAGTTTTATACAGTATTCTGAGATATGTAAGAATTGGAAATGAGACATAATTAGGTTAACATTTGTACTGTCCTCCACATAACCTGCGGAATCACCTTTGCAAAATTAGTGTTAAACAACAGTATTTAACTGTACAAATACTAAGAACTGAATTCTACATTTAAGAGTCAGAAGATGCACCCCAGGAATGAACGCAGATTTCTGAAGTTTCCCATGAAGTGCCCATAATAAACACTTTTCAAGCATCAGTACCTGTTCTTCCATTTTATCCTGTCTATCAAGAGCAGCTTCAACAGCATCAAAGAATTCTTCTTCATTAATCAGACTATTAGGACCCTCCTGGAGCATAAGAAATGAGAACTAGCTTAAAACTCTGGAGACACGAGAGCTCTATTTAAGTTAAATTTTTAGAACTATATGTATGTATTATGTATATAACTGACAAAATGAAATTCTTCCATAGACTTCAATATTTTTACCAGTATTTTCAGACTACAATTCATCAGAAAACACTGCTTGTTAAAGAAAGTTACTCCCTCTAAGTAGAATGTAGGGAGTAGTTATATAAACAAGGTAAACAAAAAAACAAACAGGAAACGGAAGAAGTGCCGACATACTTTGACATGAGATTTAGGCTTTAATTAACACTCATTTCCTCATAAAAAATATCTACAGTGCGCCAGAAAAATAAACATATTAACATAATTGCACAGCTATCCTACTTCTGAGTACTTCAGTGCCTCGGGGTACATTTCAGATGTGTATTTCAGAAAAAAATAAAATACTGGGGATTATCTATGTAGTGGGATTGCCTGGTCACAGCCTGAACCAGTGAACGAGCAGCTGAGCGCCCGGAGCAGAGGAGCACGGGCCCGCCCATCCTCTCGCTCTCTCCCTCTCGGAGGTGCTTCCCCGGAGCACAGATCCGCACAGAGCCTGCGCGGGTTGCCGCCCCCTCCCTGGCCCCTTCCTTCCGGCGCGCCAGCGTTCGAACGAGAGGCGGCTGCGTTCCTTGGCCGGAACGGTCGCCGGAGGGGGGGGGTTGGGGGGGTGGGTGTGTGAGTTCATCCCCCTTATCTCTAACATCTCTTTCTGTAGCGCCTCTACCTCAAATAAAGGCTCTGTCACCGCCTTTGTTTGCTTTACAATCTATTTGAGAATTCTTGGAAAAAAATAGCTTAACATAGAAGACGTAGCTTAGCACAAAGAAGCAGGTAGAACTGAGTATTAAAAACTCAAGTTTAACACTTACAGTTTAAGAAAACTAGGTCACTAGTAGTTGTTAATCTATTGTAGAGCAAACAAATCTGCCAAATCTCAGAAAACTAAAATGGATACCTGAGTGAAGCAGTAGTGCTTAAACATCTATGAAGCATCTCATCATACTGCTACTTCTTTTCAGGGTATGATTTTAAGCAGAAATAAGCATTTGATTAATGCTTGTGAAGGGGTCAAATTGTTAAAAATCACACAAAATGTATTACAGGTGAATTGTATTATTTCTTCAGAAGGTGGTTTAGATCCTGTAAAATTTGAGTAAATACATAAGGAGGAAGCTGCTAAAATACACAATTTAGCGGCTGAAGCAGAATCTAAAATCACTGCATTTATGCTAACATTGCAAGTAACAGAGATAAGTTAAAAACTGATATTAGTTAACTTCAGATTCTAGGACTGCCTCTGCCTTTCAGGTTTCCATATTTGTATTACGTATCTATACAGCTGACCCACTAGAAAGGAAAAGTACAGCTACTCCATATGAGCAGTATAAAATGCATGAAAAAATAAGCAAAAAGTCACCAGAAATATCAGTAAACAAATTACTGTGGACACAAGAAGGACAAGATGAAGATTAAATTTCATCCTTAAAAAAAAAAAAAAAAGATGGAAATCTGTCAAAATTTTTTTCAGTTTCCAAGTCAGAAAAACTGAAGTGGCATGAGTGCTTTCACAAAAGCCAAACACCTTGATTTACACAAAACCATTTAAGAAACAAGCTAATCTTTAAAAACTCCTGGAATTAAAAAAAATTTAAAGCAGAACTGTACCTCATAGTCTGGCCCTCCAAAATGGGACTTTTTCTTCAGTTCTGTTACAGCATTCTTGTATGCTTCTTCTATTCTTCTCCTTTTTTCTACCTCCTGCAAAATGACATGAGTTGATGCTGAAGGAATTAACTGGATGATAACAGCACATATGCCAATGAATAGAATCACTGATCAGTATAGCTCTTTTTCCAAGATTTCCAGAGCCATCTATTTTCTCATTTTATTTGCATGCGCACTGTGTATTCATACAAAACCTGGGAAGTTAACTACCCTGAGGAACAACTTCCCATTCTTTTTTTTAATCTTTTCCTTCTTTTTTGAATAAGTCACGTGCAAGAAACTACTAGATCAGCAACCAAAAAATCAGTATCTAGTTTAAATATAAATGGTTCACTGATGGTCAGACCTGCTAAGTGACTGTTCATTTGAACTGTTCAACACAGATGCTCATGCAGTGATGATGAAGGGTGAAGGGTAAAACTGGTAAAAAGCTAACTTGTTGAATGTAGTGAGATACTAATGAGTCACTGCATGTAAGCTTCTATCTATAATTAGCTGGCATTGGATCCAAGTGAGTCATTTCATGAATTCCATGCAGAGACTAACAACTCAACATCATTCTCCTGCAACAGGTGTATGACTATATTAAAGCCACTAATTATGTTTATGTTACATATTTTGAACTAAGAAATTAAGCCTGCATTTCCTTTACAGATTTTCTCTCCTTCAATGTATATGAGAAAGTAGGCTGAACTTCATTATCTCAAAATATTTACTTCCTTCTCAGAAGACATTCATCTGATGATAAACGGAATGCTTTTAAATCAGATCCATAGTTGTAGAAGACACTTTTAGAAACCATGTTGAGCCACTAAAGCAATATGGTGAAAAGAAATAAATTCTTGTGCAGAGTTATGAAAACACTACTAGGAATGACGCAAGGGACCCACTAGAGGAGGAGGTCAGGGCTCATGTCAGACATTGCCATCTCCAGTCAGCTCCATAACAGACTCACTGCAGGACACAGTTAAACCCATAAGCCATATCTGTGACACTTTTGGAAAACAAAGCAAAACAAAACAAACAACCAAAACAAAAAAAAAACAGCCCAAAAACATCACTGGGAGAGAGGAGGAGAGATCACGAAGCAAGAAACAAAACAGCAAATATCAAGGCCAGCAGAGGAGGTGGTGTTTGTGGCAAAACACATATCCATACTGCAGCTCATGGAGGACACCCACACACTGGGGCAGACAGATGTTACCTTAAGAAACTGTGGCCAATGAATAACCCATGCTGATGGGGATCATTCCTGGCAAGAACAGTGGCCCATAGAGGACTCTACGCTAGACCAAATTTCCCACTATTTCCACACTACTCAGGGCCAGCATGCATACTAAAGCAAAGAACCTTAAAATCTCCATGTTTTGAGAAGACTTTGCTATTTAGCTTCTGGAAGACCAACTTAAAATAAGATCAGAATCCCCTTTCAAATGTATTTACTCATGATATGTGAGGTACTCTGTATATATGGCATACCAGTAAAATGAGACCTTAAGGGGAATTCAGTTTTGTTAACTATTACAGCTACTTCTATATTAATATATCATTCTATATTAGAACACAAAACTTGGACAAGAAAAATTCATTCCTTCCACACTCTAAGAAAATTCTGCTCAAGTCTGTCTTCTGAGCCAAGAGAAGAAAGTTGTTGTCAGGGTACCAAAGAGCAGCCTTCCATACCACCAAGGAGATCACCAAGAAAACAAGAGCCAGACACTGGTACAAAAAAACAAACCAAAAAAAAAAAAAAAAAGAGGAGATACTGAAATATTTTTGACTGTATGCAGAGAAAGACTTTCACTGCAGCACTGTAAATTTCACTACAATGACAGGTATGTAGAACACGCTGCTCAGAAACACTGGCCAGTCTTTGGCTTTGAAGACTTGAAACCAGATGTAATAAAGCCCTGATCACCCTGGTCTGACTTCAAACTGTTCTTGTTTGGGAAGGAGGTTAGACTAGAGGTCTCTTCCAGTGTGAGTTATTCTGTGATCCCATTCATGAAGTCCAAGTCTTGAATCTGCTATAATTCCTCCAACTACACAGATGAAGCAGTACCAAATTAAGTCTTGTCTGAAGAATCCAAACAGCTTTATAAGCCCAGGCCTTTGACATACAGACAGAAAGAGCTAGGAAACATGTGCAAGGATTCAAGTGCAGATGTATTTTATCTGAATGTGAATCATGTACCACTAAAATAAATAAATATGGCATATATCACATCATATCTTATGTAAACATGCTAACTTAAAAAACAAGGAACAGCAAAGGCTAAAAGGTTGCACAGAACAACAGTCAGTAATGGCAGGCTGGCAAGATTGTAGAAGACAGCCTGAAATATATCCCAGACATGCTTCCAACACCTCTCATCTGAAGAAGAGACTGTGCATTTCAAGTTGCTACAGTGGTTGAGCAGGATTAGCGTCAGCTCTTACTGTCATTAGAAAAACAGGTAACACCACTAACTAAAAAAATTAACTAGTTTAAGTCATGTTTCCTACTCATCCCTTAAAAGTAAGTGAACTTGTAAAATTGTAACAGTACTGAGAGCAACCTGCTTTTTAGAATTAAGCACCTCGGATTTGCACATCATTCTGGATATTGCCTGGATATTCAGGTATCTTTTAGAAGGCTGCAAGCAGTAACTTATTATACTAGTGCTGTCAGGTTGTCTTTAGATTTAAAAAAATAATACAGGAATACTAGCTCAACAAGGGTTGCAAAAAGGAAATATATGATGAACATTACTATACCAGCAACAGTCAAGATAAGGTTTTAACAGTTCATAGGACTAACAAATAATGAAAAAAACTAAAATTAGTGAGTGCTGTTCGTAAAAATACAAATAAGATACCTGTACAAAGAAGGTAAAAAACAGTTCTTGAAATTTCAAGCTGAAGCAGGTTTTTTTTTTTTTGGCTGACCAAAGTGAAAAGAAAACAATCTTACCTTATCTAGCCTTTTTTGCCAGCTTTCTTCACGTTTTACCATGAGTTCAATGCAGTGAGATAGTGTAGCAAGGATTCCAGCAGTAGTGGCTTTGAAAGTTATAGCTTCTCCTTTAAAGTCTATGCCATTAATTCCTTTGGGTGTCACATGTGGAAATACTGAAAACAAACAGAAACCATTCACTGACAGCTGCCTTTAATTCAAACGAGTATCTTAAATGCATGGTTTATATTACAATTGTTTCAATATACTGTCTAGAAAATTGATTTAGAAGTAAAAAATCAAAAATCATTTGCAGCTATCCACAGGATAAGGAAAGAGATTCAAAAGGAAGAATGCATCCCTTCAGCTTCATCTTGCTATACCGTATTTCAAGTCTGCTTGTAATGTGCTGTATTACTCTGCGCTCTGCAAATCATGTGGGTGGAGGGAGTGGTAATACTTTGTAACAATAGCAGTTTGAGAGCTTGAAGTGAGGCCTAAGACAGAGAAACCTCAACATACCTAATTCAGTACTACGAAAGGAACAATTAAAAAATGCAATCAAAGCCAAAATGTCATACTCAAAGTTGCTCTAAGCTGGTAATTATAGATTTTAAATCCACGAAGTAAAAAGGTATGATATATATAAATGTATCAAATGTGTTGAATTATCCAAGTATTGTGGGTTTTGCAATTCCAGCGACTACTTCAGGCTGTCAACCGAGCCATCTGTTGCTAAGGCTATTTAAGATACTTAAAATGTGTGACAAAAAAATTACCTATTATATGTCAAACTTACATATAGGTTGACAGAATAACAAATCAAATACCACACACTAATGTCATGAAGTATTAGAAAGCAGAAGTAAACCCACGTTGAAGTTGACTGAGTGCAGCAAGCTCAAGTACCTCCTGCAACGCCACAGTTAAAGCTAATGACTTATCACTCAGTTGGATAATGCACTTTTATTTAATTTTTCTTCTGTTTGTCATTTTGTCAGTGTGCCACTGTTACAGTTTAAAAACCCGAAATAAATATTTATGTTAAGTTTATCCAATAACTACCTCCATGGGCAAAGCAGAGCTCTCAAGAAGCTCTGCTCTTACACGAAAGGGAAATGCAATTGCTGTTCTCTAATGGTAGAACACAGTGTCTGCACTTGAGGAACAAAAAGCAAACGTCACATGGTCTTAAGCAGTGGTGAAAGTCTACAGTGGCATTATACACTCCTCTCTCACACGGAATCAAACTATTTTTTATTGTTTTTTTTTTTAAATACACGATCACAAACAATACAGTTCTTCAAATTCCCCAATAAACATGCATGCTATGGTAAAACAGCTTATTTTTTTTTATCATGTTAACGATGACTCCCTTATAAATGAAGATGATAGGGGTTGGTCAGAAAATCTGTTTCAGAAATAATAATGAACAAATCAGATCTCCCTCCCCCTAAAAGCTGCAGAGGGAGTACAGTGGAGGCTGAGACTGAAAGTGGTATAAGCCTGCAAGGAGGCAATGCAGGGGATTCACTGTGAATAATGAAATTAAACAACAGCTTCACACAAAAACTGCATTTTTGAGAAGTGTAATACCACAAATTTGCCCCGCTGGTGTACAGCATGTTCACCTGCAGGCTTACCAGCAGAGCTGTACTGCTTTATAGACCTGTTTTTCTCTTCAGTACATAAGACTGCCAGACATGCTGAAGAAAATCCACCAGCTGCAACACAGTAAATTCATTTCACAAATCTCTGCTGCAGTTTGTTAGGGGAATGCAGCAACAAAGACTCATTTCCCGGAACAAAGTCAGCTTTCATTTAGCCTCAGCTACAACTCATTAATACTTTGATATGGTTTTGGTTATCATATTTTAAGTCCTTATTCAATGATAAGTCTCAAAGTAGCAGTGACATGCACACTGCTTGCAATTTCACACGAACAAAGAATCGCAGAATTGGAGGGGTTGGAAGGGACCTCTAGAGGTCATCAAGTCCAAACCCCTGCCAAAGCAGCTCCCTAGCCCAGGTTGCACAGGTAGGAGTCCAGGGGTCTTGAATGTCTCCAGAGAAGGAGATTCCACCACCTCTCTGTGCAGCCTGTGCCAGTGCTCCGTCTCTGCACTGTGAAAAAGTTCCCATGCACATTTGTGCAGAACTTCCTTTGCTTTGGTTTGTGGCCATTTCCCCTCGTCCTGTCACCACACACTGCTGAGAAGAGTCCAGCCTTGTCTCTTTGCCTCCCGCTCTGTAGATATTTATAGATATGGATCACATCCTCTGAATCTTAAGGCTGAACAGACCCAGGTCTCTCAGCCTTTCCTCATAAGGGAGGTGGTCCGTGTCCTTTATCATCTTTGTTGCCCTCTGCTGGACACTTTTTGAGGAGATCCCTGACTTGCTCTTATTAAACCTCATCGGGTTTCTTTCCGCCCAACTCTCCAGCCTGTTCAGGACTCAGTGAATGTAAGCACAGCCTTCCAGTGTGTCAGCCATTACTCTCAGACTTGTATCATCAGCAGACTTCTGAGGGTGGACTCTATCCCCTCATCAAGGTGGAGATGTTGAACAAGACCAGACACAACACTGACTCCTGAGGAACACCACTAAGTACAGACTTCCAACTGGACTCTGAGCCACCGATCACAACCCTCTGAACACTGTCAGTGAACCAGTTCACCACCTCACTGTCCACTCATCTATTCCACATGTCCTCAGCTTGGTTATAAGAATGTTGTACGAGACTTGCTGAAATCAAGGTAGACTACATCCGCTGCTCTTCCCTCATCCACCCAGCTAGTAATGACATCACAGAAGGCCACCAGGTTGCTTGAGCACAACCTCCCCCTGGTAAACCCATGCTGACTACTCCCGATAACCTTCTTCTCTTCCTACCATGTAGAAATGGTATCCAGAACAAGCAGTTCCATCACCTTTCCAGGGATGGAGGTGTGGATGACTGGCCTGTAGTTCCCCAGATCTTCCTTCTCACCCTTTTTGAAGACGAGATCAACACTGGTTATCCACAAGTCTTAAGAACCTCTCCCATTCTCCAAAGACCTCTCAAATATGATAGAGAGCAGTTCAGTAATCACCTCTGCCAGCTCCCTCAGCACACGCGGATGCATCCTATTGAGGCCCATGGATTTACGTACACTGCTGTTGCTTATACACTTTTGGACCATCTCCTGCCCCACCAAAGGGAGGCCTTCAATTCCCCAGACTCTCTAACCTCTGGGAGTCCCAAGGTGGAGTTCCCACAGTGAAGACAGAAGCAAAGAAGGCGTTCAGTATCTCTGCCTTCTTGCAATCCCACATTACCAGAACAAGCTCCTCATTTAGTAGGGGACCCACATCTTCCCTAGTCTTCCTTTTACTGTTGACATAATAAGAAATACATTTATTTTAAGTATCTTTTATCTCCTTTGCCAGATACAATTCCAGGTTGGTTTTAGCCTTCCTCATCACATACCTGCAGGTCCTGACAACATTCTTGTGTTCTTCCCTAGCAGACAGACCCTTTTTCCACATTTCATGGATCTTCTTCTTCCATTTGAGTTTACACATGATCTCCTTGCTCACCTACACAGGTCTCCTGCCACACTGGCCTGATTTCTTACTCATAGGGATGCAGCAATCCAAGGGTTGGAAGAAGTGCTGTTTAAATGCTTAACAACTCTCACAGAGGCCCCCTTCTAACACGCCCACAGAATAGCTCCAAGAAGGTCCTGGAAGAGACTGAAGTCATCTCTCCTGAAGTCCAGGGTAGCAATCCTACTTTTTGGTTCATTTCTTCCACTCAAGAACTTTAACTCCCCCATCTTGTGATCACTGTATCCCAAGCTGCCCCTGATATTCACTTCCCTAATAAGTCCATCTATATTAGCAAGAACAAGGTCCACTAACACCCCACTCCTCATCGGCTCCTCCACCACCTGCATCAGAAAGTTATCTTCAGCACACCGCAGGAACCATTTGGAGCACGTGTACCTGGCCACATCACTCTTACAACAAATACTGGGATAACTGAAGTTCCCCATAAGAACCAGTGCCTGAGACTGTGAGGCTACTTCCAGCTGCTTGTAGAAGGCTTCATCAACTTCCTCCTCCTGATCAGGGGGCCTACAACACACACTGACAGCAGCATCCCCCATTCTAGCTTGCCCCTTAATTCTCACCCACAAGCACTGCATTGGTGGTACATCACCCTGCCCCGGGTAGAGCTCAATACATTCTAGCAGCTCTCTCACATGAAGAGCAACTCCACCACCCCTTTCCCCCCCTCGCCAGCCTGTCTTTACTGAAAAGCACATAGCCATCCATGACAACATTCCAGTCCCACCTTGTCTCTGTGACTGCAACGAGATTGTGGCCTTACGACCACATGCAGACCTCTAACTCCTATTCATTTCCCAAGCTGTGCGCGTTAATACACAGACACTGCAGGGAAGCAGCAGGCACAGGTATCCCTAAAGCAAGATTTCAAGTGAGGATTTCACAATGATATCTCTTTTGAGAAGTCCTCACAAGACCCTACAGGACGATCCAGAGGTTTTTCCCTACAATCTCCTACAGCAACAACATCCCCCAGACCTTCTCTGCCTTCTTCTAGGGATTTGATTTAGTAGCTTGGTGGGTAGGGACGGTGGTGGGAGGATGGTTGGACTAGATGATCTTGTAGGTCCTTTCCAACCTAATGTATCTATGAATCCTTTTCTGAGGATATCTGCTAGCACCCTTCCCCTCTAGCACACCAGCGAGTCACTCCACTAGTCAGTCTCCTGCTCACACTCCCTGATGGCTCAGTCTCTCTACCTCCTCCCTGAGCTCCACCACCAGGCTGAGCAGCTCATCCACCTGCTTGCACCTCACGCACGTGGAATCCTGTCCACCCTTCCCCAGCAGCAGCTCAGGTACTCTGTGTAGCCAGAGACCTACACTGCCACATTTCTGGGCAGACCCTCCATCTCTGTCACCACAGTCTTCTTGTGGTATACCTGCTGTCTGGCAGAGACCATGTTTGAACCAGTGGTATCTGAGATTACCAATAGGAGAGCTGGTCTCCTGAGCAAAGAGGGACAGCTCATGCACCCCGCTGCTTGACCTGCCTCTCACACCTGCTGCATGATGGCATGGGCAGTGTGGGCTGTGCTCATAGCCTGACTTCTTCTCCACGCTGGCAGTGGGCAGTGACATTCTTCTCAGCTGGTGTGTTACATGCTGCTTACAGCCTGGCAGCCTGGTAAAGGTCAAGGAGTGGGCCGTGCCAGCTCCACCTCTGCTAGCTCAGCAGCCCACCCACAAGCTGATAGCCCCTCAGCACAGATACAGCACTTTTGATGGCTTCAAAAAAGTCCTAAAAAGAGCATATCTGTCAGTCTTTTTTGCTTTACATCTCTTGCCCAATGCAGTCTTTACCTGCCCTGAAGCTGGTCTCTGCAGCATTCTTTGAATTTCACTTGAAGTCAGTCATTTCACCCATTGTACAAAACACTGGACAAAAATAAACTTGTAGAAAGTTGTAAACCTTATTTCTTTGAGGACTAGATCACTCAAGAGATTCCTTACTGTTTATGGGGGTACCTCTCAGGAAACATTTTTCTTCCAAGAACATGCCTGAAGATGACCACAAGCCCCACCTCAGTGACAGTTAAGCTTCAGAATATTAACGATGCTTGTTCAGCTTCTCCAGATGTAAAATCTGACATTTTTCCTATTTCTTCTTTATATATATTTTTTTTTTTAACATGAACTACAGGATCTAATGTCTCAAGCTGAAATCTTCCATCACATCATCATCCACAGTTTCAAGTAAAAGAATATTAAAATTGTTCCTACTGAACTGTTCTCCTAGCTTGCTAATCAAGCTGTAGTCAACTGAAAAAACCTCTGCTGTGATTTTTTTTCCTATTTTAAATTCAATTTCAGTATTTTGAGTCAAGTGATTCCTTTTTAATTATTCTGTGTCTTAAGCATTTTGCTTTACTTCTGAATCATTTTCTCCTTGCTTTCATGATAATGATCTTTTTTATATCATGCTCTTTAGCTGTTCTGTACCTCTACTCTTTTAGGATTGATCAGTTTTTACATCTTGTTCCTAAGATACTGTTTTCAACCCTTCTCCAGAAGTCTAAAACATAATCTGTTTGGTAAAAACCACTTTCCAGTGAAATGGAAGATTATTTTTAGAATACAGTAAGTACAAACACAAAATTCCTTTTTCTCTTCCATTTTACGCCACTTCTACAACTTATACCACTACACTAATTCTACATGAGAAAGAAATGGGTGGGCGCATTACCCACTTATTAAGTCATATCTATTGTTGATCTTCTGTGGATGGCAGTAGGATTAATAGGATTACTTCTCCTCTAAGAATAACCTAATTATCACAGCAATTCTGGTGAATATTTTTCTTGTATCTGAAGAACAAGAAATTCACAAGTTCCACTATATTTTATATCACGGTTACCTCCTTCACCTTTGAAGATCCATCTTCTGTCTTTAAAGAGGTTCCCACAGTACATTTCACCCACTCTTACATAATTTAAGCCCAGACCCACTCTTTTTTTTTTTCAAGCAGATTGATGGGAACACTTCTTGATGAAGACTCTTACATTCCTAGACTACAAAATCCCTATTGGTAAACACATATCAGCCAATGTCTCCCTTAGTGCTTCAATACAAATGACCACTGCTTCAGTTACCAACTGATTTTCTAACCGGAAAGTGAACAATAAATTTCATCGTGTTTTAACACTGCATTAAAGGTTTCCCAAATGAAATTTTACATGTTAAATGAACATATATAGGATACATATCAAGAGTAATGCATACATGAAAAACTGTTCTAAAAGTAAACTAAGCTGAAACTCCTACATCATCCTACAAAAATTAAGTTTGACAGATCTCTCTTTCAAAATGAATCACGCCATGAAACTAAAACTACTCACTAATGTTTAAAAAAAAAACTTCTCATTTTTCTGGAATTTGTTCTACTGACTTAGAAGTCCTTAAAAATACAGACTCTCTATAGAGGGTTTTTAGAACTGTTAGACTTGTTTACAGGCCAATATTGCAAACTTGCTTATATTCACTGAGAAGAAGCACAACAGATTTACTCAAGAATTTCAAAGTTATACACTACTTAATCTCTGAGACCAGCACTATAATTAATCCTTAGCAGAAGAGGCACTTGTTATCACTGAAAAATCAGTTCATATTATTCATTCTGGAAGTGTGTTTAAAGTGCCTTCCATTTCCTCTCTCTCCCATCCCTCATTACAGCTACAGTGATATTCTAGAAAGAGCAACTGCATAGCATCTGACTGGGATGGAGTTAACTTATCCCACAGCAGCCCACACAGTACTGCACTCTCCACCTGTAGCTAGAAGGCATTGACTACAGCTGAGCAGTAAGCGTGCTGCTTCTCTGAGCAGTAAGCATGCTGCTTCTCCAGCTCCTCAAAGTCAGTAGGCTGGGGTGGGCAAGAGATGGAGAGGGGACACAACTGGGACAGATGGCCCAAGCTGCTTGTATGGAATATCCTCTTTAGTATGACAGTAAAATCAGCAATAAAGCTGGGAAAGGGGAAGGACCAGGGGAAGCTATCATTATGAAAGCATCTTTTTTTCCCACGTAACTGCTACGTGTATCAAGTCCTTGCTTCCTAAGACATGGCTGAGTATCACATGTGGATGGGAAATAACCAGTTCTGCCCTATGCTTCTGCATGACTTTGTTTTATTTTTCCTTTCATTAAACTTCTCCTTAACTCAGTCCATGAGCCTGTATTCATTATATTTAGTTCCTGTTCTTTGAGAAGGAGTGAAAGAGCAGTGTGATGGAGCTTCTAGAGTCTACCAGTGTGAAAACATCACAAGCACTTAAATCCACTTAAGTCCAAAGAAAGCTGCAAGACGTAAGAACCATAGCTCATCATAAAGAAAACAGAAGACACAGAAGAGGTTTATTTTGCCAACATATTTTCAAGTCCTTCACAAAAGTGTTTAGGTTTAAAAAAAAAAACACTTTAAAAGAAAGTACTTAAGGAGACTCCATCAGATTTTAAAGAGAGAGCATAACTTAAAAACTTTGTGAATCAAGATCTAGCAAATACCTAAACTGTTAGCATCTAGTGAACAAACACTGAAATAATTTGTCAGGAAACAAGAGAGAGTCTCAGAGAATGCAAATAGTTTTTAAACACATATATAACTTCAGGCAGGTCAGATGTATGAGATTTTTCAGAAAAGCAGGACTTGCATGAGTTCCACATTCACTGCATGGATAGTGAAAGATGACTATTATTAGATCTTTTAAGAACTAAAAAAACCAGGATTTTTTTAATCACAACATTGGAAAGTACAGTTAAAAAGTGGTGAAATTATGAGGAGAGAGAATCAGTAACAACTGATTCAACAACTTAGTCACAAAAACAAAAAACAATACAAGTTGACAAAACTCACAAGACCTATGATTATCTACTGCAACTCTGTTGTGGTTTTGTGGTTTTGATGCCGGTATTCCACATCAGAACATCATGCAGGCAGTGAAGGAGTTAATGGTGTGGGAGCAGCAGAGGGGCGGAGCTGGGCACCGGATGCCAGGCCCCGCTCGGCTCTCGGCGCGCTCTCCGCTGCGGTGAAAAAAAATTCAGCACGTGTGCTTCCCCTGCCGTTCCTCCCTAACGTAAGCTCCCAGTTTCTGGTTTGGAAACTTTCTCTCTCTCTCTCAAAATTGTTCAATTTTATTAGATTTAGTAAAGTTACCGTTCCTTCTCAGATCGTGCCGTTGTTTTTTTTTACAGACCCATCTATTCCCTCTGTCTCCCCCTCCCCCCAGAGCGCACGGCTCTGCTGGGGCGGCCGCGTGGCCACTGACGGGGCAGTTTTTCTTTCTCTTTTCCCTCTCTCTCTCCCTTCGCGGTTTCCCTTGGGCTACTGTCGCGGATAACACCGTGACAAACTCTTAATTCATAGAATTGCTGAGGTTGGAGAAGACCTTCAAGATCATCAAGTCCAATAGCAACCACACCATACTACCCTACTTCTAACAGCCCACCTCTACATCATGTCCATGAGCACCACATCCAGATGGTTTTTAAACACATTTGGGGATGGTGACTCAACCACCTCCCTGGGAGCCTGTCCCAGTGCTTAACAACCTCTTCTCTGTGAAGAGGATTTTCCTGATATCCAACCTAAACCTCCTCTGGTGCAACTTGAGGCTGTTTCCCTTGTCCTGTCACCAGTGAGAAGAGACCAACGCCACTCTCAAGCACCTTTCAGGTGCTTGAAGAGAGCAATAAGGTCTCCCCTCAGCCTCCTCTTCCCCAGACTAAACAGCCCCAGTTCCTTTAGTCACCCATCACAAAGCATACTCCCTCTCTTCACAAAGTTTGCTGCCCTTCTCTGGACCTACTCCAGCAACTCAGTGTCCCTTCTAAACCCTTGAGGTAGAGTCTCACCAGTGCAGGGGGAAGACTACTTCCCTAGTCCTACTCACCACACCATTCCTGATTCAGGCTAGGATGCCACTGGCCTTCTTGGCCACACTGCTGGCTCATATTCAGCTGACTGACAATCAGTACATCAAAGTCCCTTTCTGTCAGGCAGCTTTCCAGCCACTCCTCCTCAAGTCTGTAGGGTAGCCTGGGGATGTAGTGACCAAAATGCAGGACCTGACACTTGGCCCTATTGAAACCTCATACAATTTACTTTGGCCCATTGATCCAGTCTATTCAGGTCCCTCTGTAGCACCTTTCTACCCTCTGGCAGACCAACACTCCCTCCCAGCTTGGAAACATCTGCAAACTTAGTGAGGGTGCACTCAATCCCCTCACCAAAATAATGATAAAGATGGCAAATTAGGAGTGGATCCAGTACTGAGCCCTGGGGGACACATCTCATGATTGGCTGCCAACTGGATTTAACTCCACTAACCACAGCTCTTTGGGCCCAGCCGTCCAGCCAGTGTTTCACCCAGCAGAGCACATGCCCATCCAAACCATGGGCAGCCAGCTTCTCCATGAAGATGTTGTGGGGGACAGTGTCAAAAATATCAAGACAAATTCCCAATATTTTAATGACACAACTGCTCCAGCAAAATTTTATAGTAGAATTGACTTTGAACATTATAGGAGTTATCAACTTGACAGGCTTCCACTAGTATTTCTGTGAATTAACTCAAGACAATAAAGAAAAACAGCTAATGACTGATAATTTCAAAATGAACAAGAACTTCTGTAACAAATTTGTACAACTATTCCTACAGCTTTCTTCTCAGAGAAAAGTAAAAATGTGAATTTTCAGTGAAGTTCAGACATACTTACATTTTTCCCTACTGCTGTTACTGTTATGTAAAAAATCCCCATCAGAACGCATTGTAGGGAAATCATCTTCATCATCTTCTACCACTGAATTAGGGAGAGAAAAATAACATGTTAGGGGAGAAAGAAAGTTTTTTCAGTTCTTAAGTGAAAAAGAACATACTCGGAGCATTTCCACAGCAAAGCAGCACAAGATATTTTTGACAATCATGATCCTTTTGCCTTTTTTTTTTTTAATCCCCATCAGGAGGATGGGGATTAATGTTACTATGTTAATATAGCAAAAAAAATATAACAATGTTACTATGAGGAATAATTAGAAGATTTTTGGTCAGTGTCCAAAAGGAAGAAGGTTCTTTTATAACTAGTTATGCAATGAGCCACAATTCAGCTCTTCTACACTTGAAAAATTGCAAAAAAAAGTGGAATTGTTCATATCTACCATTTTTTCATTAAAAAAATTTCAGAACTTCTTATAGTAAGAGAGAACAAACCCAAGGATAAATATTATTGCTCCAAGAAATGTGAATGAATATGAAAACAAGCTATGCTCTGAGAAAAACTATTCAGATACACAGATATCCTCACCTGGGTCTACTAGTATCTCAAGTGCACACTCAAGTTGTACAGTACTCTGCCTTCAGCCAATACACCTCTGAAGCATACAACATGGCAGTACCTTTGCCTTTATGTAAAAACCTATTGTTCCTATCAAACTAATATACTCAAGTGTTTTCCAAAATAATTGTTAAGAGATGCAGATGTAAATTAACTTCATTTCATCTCATTAGGGAAAAAAAATAATGTTGTATAATATCAAGTGCTCAAATTTTTTTTTTTTTTCAGTCAGGTTGTCAACTACAGGTTAAGAGCAAAGTTAAGCAGTTTAAGGGAATCCAGCTACTGCAGTGCAAATACTTTAGAATTATTTAGGCAGGAACATCTATGACTGATTAATGTGCTAAAGAGAAATTCAGTATTTCTATTTTCCTTACTTGATATCAAACACTATCAGAACCATTTCAGTGGCTACTCCTTACTGCATAGAAATTTAGATTCTAAGGAGGTCAGTGTTTCCAATAACAATTTTACCTTTATCCCTCTGGAGTTCATCTTTGGAAACTGCATCTGCACAGGCATCAAAATATTTCTGTAAAGTATCAACTTGTCTACACAAGATGTCTCTAAACGTTTCCATTTCCGCAAGCTTCTCACGTAAGCTATGGCCCTTCTGAAAACACAAGAGAAAAACACTACAAATGGTTCTAAATCCTCTGCAATAGTTCAATGAAAAAAAAGAATTTCTGGAGCCCTGAAGAACAGTCTTTCATATACACCGATGACCTTTCAGGTATCAATAGCTATGAAATGCTGTTAATGTTCCAAGGACATGATTATAAGAAACTAAATACAAGTGCTCCTTCTTCCTTTTCTCCCCTCTGGTCTCAACTTTTCTTCTCTGTTGCGCTTGCTACTATAGAGCATTCAAAAAAGTAACAGTTTTGCTTAATCCCAAGTTTGGAGATATTTGCCTGAAAATAGTCAGATCTAGTGTGCTCCTCTTCTGCTCCCTCAAGAAGCATAGCCCACTCAAATTGAAGTGTTAAACATTTTACACACAAGAGACCAGTCATTTGTCAATTGTATTAACGATCAACTCTGTTAAGTCACAGAACCAGTATATTCTTTAAGACCTTGTATTCTCAAGAGTACACTGTGAAAGGTTAAATCCTCCTTACAGGTTTGATTCTTCTTGCCATCAGAAGATAATTTAAAATGGACAGCTGCTCAGAGGCATGTGAGAGTTTCCTGTATGATCTTTTCTTCATCACATACAGAATTGTGCAGTAAACCAAAGTTGCTATTCCTTCCTCCAGTTGTGTGAACAAGTCTTCACATAACATATCCTTTTCTCATTTGCTTAAATGCCTTTTTTACACATCCATATTAAGAAAACATTATTCACTAACCTTGAACGAAGAGGTGGATGTTGCAGAATATCCACTTGCTCCAGAAACCAGAGAAACCATGGAGCCATGGCGGCGTAAACTTGATTCTGATCCATAGCCAGATTCCGTCTAAAAAATACAAACCACACAAAAAATAGTAGTGAGGTTTTTAATATGAGAAGAAGCCATAAAAGCAATTAAAGTAACTTTCCCTAAAAATCTTGTTTCTTGTCAGCATGTATTGTGCAGCGTGCCTGCACAATGTAATCTATTTTTTGTTATCATAATGATCTGGAAAAAAAGCAGCTACCTACAACCTAATATGCATCCACCAAAAGTGCAAAAAACATGTATTTAAGGGTACAAGAAAAGGAAACTTTCAATTACTTTGGTATATGTGATCTCCATCATGCAATTTCCACACAACATTCACAGAACGTACAGTACTCAGTAATTCCTCAGAGTTAAGACGGTTCAATCTGAAGGCAACCAACAGCCTCGGTAAAGCTTTCAGTTACTGAAACAGTGATTTTTAATTTTCAAAAGCAACAAAATAAGCACAGATCAGAGAAAAGCAGATAATCACTGCTAGTAACTCTTCTTGTTCCAGACTTCCTCAGCAATATTCTCTGTATTAAACTCAAATTGATTAAAAAAGAATAAATACATAAACAAAAGGGAGAAGACAGTAAGATTTAAATAATATTACAAAATACAAAGATTATATTTTGAATTAAATAGCATGAAAACATGATAAAAAAAGTTTCATGAATTTCTTTTCAAATAAAACTGTAAGAGCAGATATCAAGGAACTGAAGGAAAAATATTTCTCTGTGCATTCAAGTAAATAGAACAGTCTTGGAGAGAGAATGCACAAAAGAAACAAAGTGCTCAGAGTAATATCTGAAATGTTGTTAATAGTTTAATTTGATCAGTACAGAGTGACAACATTGTGAAGGATCTTTGGCAGAAAAATGAAATGAGGTAGCACAAATCTTGAAGGAGAAGGGAGATGGTGATATAGAATGAGTAACAAGAAACTACAGGCAATAAAGTTCTGGCTGTTCCTAGAAAAATTTAGAAGCTGCTTTGGAAAGTACTGATAAACAAAGCACATGACACATGAACATACAGAGTGTTGAAAACGGGGAGTAATGAAAAAGGATTCTTTGAAGCATTACTTGAAACAGGAGTATCTGGACAATGTTTGAGTTACAAAGGAACAATGGCAGAGAAATTCCATTTTGTGGAAATGAAGGCATGGCTGAAGAGTAGTTAACGCAGTACCTGAATGAACGTGACTGCATGAGATTATTCAGAAAAACACAAGCAAGAAAGAGCCTATCTGGCCTGATTGAAGAACGAGACTAAAGACAAAAAAGAATTGAGGAAACTATAGAATAGACTTTAAGAAAAAAAAAAAACAGAATGAGTACCAAAACCAGAGAAGAAGTTGAAAAATAAATATGACCAAGAAATACAAGTGCAGTTAGAAATGACTGATCTAGAAGCCTTGCCTGAAAGAAGATTAAATGATTAACTTACACAACACTTACAACAATAACAACAAAAAAGGAGGCATTCGTAAATTTGAAAGGTTTTATATGGCATGTCTTTAAGTTTGTTGCCTAAACTTACAAGAGGTAGAGAAATATTATAACCTATTTGACATATAAGTTTACGTTTAATGAGAGCTCAGAGTAAAATGTCCATGCAAGAAGCAGTTTCCTAAAGTCAGAGTTTAAGGACGTATACATAATTTAGCCATATGTTACATACCCTGCATTCAAAGCTATTTTACAGTAAGTAAAAGTCCTAGAAATCTAGCTATAAAAGTATAGCAACAAAACAGCTAAAAGTTCTGTTTCTCAGAATTGACTACTTTTTTTAAAGCACGTCTTTAAAATACCCGTTGGAGTAGATGTTTTATTAAGAATGTTCATGTGGGATATAGCAGTAAGCTTTTTCTTTTTTTTTTAATAATATATTTGGGATAATGAATCACATTTTGAATCGCAACACACTTAGTCTTACAGTGCAAAGTTCACAGATTTGACCTCTGGATTTTAAGTAACCAAATCCTATAGCTTTGATCAGTTTTCTTAAAATAGCCAAGGAAGAGCTTATGTCTTTTTTTTTTTCTCTTTTAAATAAAGTTTGAGCCCTCCAAGGATTTGAGAAGTGAAATCAAAGCAGGTAAGGGAATGAAAATAATTTAAAAGTACAATTAAGACCTTTAAGCATACAATGCTACAATTTCACCTCAGAAGTGTTTAATAAGCATATTCCTCAAGATAGTATTTTGTTATAAAACACCTTGGTTCCTCATAAAGTATTTCTGCTAACATTTCCTTTACATGCAAATCCAAACAAAATTAACTGTTCTCGTGTCGACTTCACTGTTTACTTAATCACACACTACAAATATTAAAATGATTCTGAATGTGTTCTTACTACTGCCAGTTTTACAGTAGGGTCTTATTTAATTTCTATTTAAGTTGTACTAGTTAGAAAGAAGGGAAAATATTTCTATAGGATATGACTTCATGAACAGATTAATTTTATAACTTAGTAATATCCAGTGTATTGCAGTCAGTATTTTAATGATAAAGAACAGATGTATACTGAATATTTTCTCCTCCAAGTGAGCAAGACACATGTATGGAAAAATGAGAGACTTAAGCTTAGTAAGTGAAATTTTAGAATGTCCATACCTTAAGACTTAATCAAGGTCCATTTTACTAGTACTGCTATAGAGCTTAGAGGAAAAGATAAATCTCAGAAATAGTAAATCTTGTTACTTACATTAACTTAAATTCTTTTCTTCTAACATTATCCTTACAGTTAAAGCCCATTTGAATTAATTCACAAAAAAGCTGAATTCACAATAAAGCATAACTCCAATCCATACTGTTGTTTAAGCATGATTTTTTTTAAAGGTGTCTTCTCAGCAGTACATTTGACAGTCATTTGTGCTCATGATTAAGCAGTTTATTTATGTTTCAGAATTTAACAGCAACTTACAAGCTTGCAAATCATGCCAATTCAAAGATGCTACATGAAAATGCATTTAGAGTTTTAACTCTTTGCAACCAAGAAGCAAACACACTGAACAGCACAACATGAACGTGAAGCATCTGCATTTACAGATGGCATTCACAAAACTCAAATGTTTGATTATGTTTTAATAACCAAAGAGAAAAAAATAAATCAAGACTAAGAATACTTATTCATTAGAAGAAAGAGAAAATAAGTATTGCTTTATCACTGATGCAGAAACAAGTCATCCAGCTCACAGCAGGCACATGCAAGCAGATTAACACAAACAATGGAAGCATGCACCATGCAAAGCCCCACCATTCTACTACCGCAACATCTAAACGAGAGCAGGTCACTGCCGCATTTATGTCTTGCAAAGCAGAACATCATTAACTATTCACTGCAGAAATACTCAATTACATTGAGAAGAGGAATCTTGACACAAGCTTCTTCTGTTTACAAAATTTTTAATTTCGCAGAGCAAAAAATTGGAAAAGCGAGTAGAGTCCATATGATCATACTAACAGTCTCTGCTTGAAAACAAAAATAACTCTGAGAAGTAGTACTGATTCACAGCATCAAGCACTAAGGCTAAATTACCATGTCCAGTATACAGATGCAGTTCTTTGAAATTCCATGCATGCATCATAGATTTAGATGCACTAAAACAGCATTTGTTAGAAAGCTGAAGCTGTTGCAGTGTACTAAGATGCTGCATGAAATCCAGTAATCCTTTCAAAATGTTTTTTCATTATGAAGGGTGAGAGGAAAGAGTCACATTAACCACAGCTTCATGTGATTCTTTACCGGAGCAGGAGCTGTTATCAGCAACAAGGCAGTGCATCAGAAAAGCTGCTTTTGGTAAAATTGTTAAAGTATTCACAGAATCATATTGCAGATTTCGATTATAGCTCACACTGATCCGCAAGTTAAGGATTTCCTAAAGTGGGTCAGTAATCCTCCAGAATAAAGCACAGACTCGCAGAAAAGCTCCTCCACTTAAGGATCAAATAAAGCAAATTATTGTCCCGTGTCTTCCAGAATTTTTTTGATTATGTCTTTTTTAGTGCATGTCAAGTGCTTCAATGTATGTTTGTCCACAAAGGCAGTTATTTTCAGATAGCACCATAAATTATTTAATATTTTACATAACGCAAGCAGCTCCTCCCTCTAAGACATAAGACACCCTAGGAGGTGATGAAACAGACATTAGGATATAGCAACTGTAGTCATGTTTTCTGCAGTATTTCTAAAAAAAAAAAAAAAAAAAAAAAAGAAAACCAAACCACTCAAACATTAAAAAGATAAAGCCACAGTAACTGGAAAAAAAAAAAAAAAAGACTCCAAAAAAAACAAGAGAAATGTGAAAGAGCTAGTAGGTACTAGGAAGGATTTGGCACAGACTAAACAGAACAGATCTTCTGTCTGACATGCATGATCCAGGGGTGATTTTTCAGGCTAATTGAATATTTCAGCGTGTACTTGAAGAAAGAAATGATACTGCTAACATGATCCAAGAAAAGAGTACGTAGGAATTGAGGGCACGTCGGGATGCATTTCTGTGCACTGAAGCTAAAACAGCAATTAACACACATATGTAGGTCTGCTTTATCAATTGTCCTACAGGCTCTGGCAATGGAAGTCTAGGATTTTGAAACCCAGGTGGCTATTAGTCAGCAGGAAGACAAAGACAGGAATGTCACAGTCCAGGTCACAGCAACTTACAGCCCTCCTGAGCACAGTACAGCAGACTATTAAAAGGGCAAAAGGCTGAAAATGCTCCAACATGAACTTTAAGTGCAAAAATGGGAAAAGAAATGTAGATTTTTTTGCTTCTAATACTGATAAACATTGCAATTCTGCAGTGAAAAAGCATATTACATGCCCAAGACCAATAGAAATTTTGAATCAGAGAATAAGCATAACAAAAAGTGATAAGAACAGACACTATAGCAATATTACACCATTAAGATTATGGTAATTGCTATACCATTGCTTAGTCTAATTAATAAGATCTTTTAGGTCATTACTTCTCAAACTGTGTATTTTGGAAAGCCACCATATGAAGTCTGTGAACAACGAGCATCTTCAATAGCTGCAAAAGCTAGAGTGGTGCAGAGGTTAATAAGCCCTGGAACCACAAACTATTGCAGATTTGAAAGTAAGACTAAGAAAGTGGCAATCAGAGGCAAATAACTTGACACTGAGAAGTCTTTATCCATGTAGTTCATACCCATGTTTAATTACATGGATGTGTACTGTTTTTCCACTGAGTTTCCTGACTGTTATTTTGCACACAAAGACGATTCACTAAATACTACTCAGCAGCTTTAAATGCTGAGATTCCAGACCAGATTAACAGACAGGGAGGAACAGGTGATCCAAACAGATAAGAACAGGCAGGATGCTTAGGAGACAAAATCATGGAGTCTACAAAGAATGCTAACAACAGAAAGCCTTCAAGATTTTGCTTCTCAGATTTAGGAACCACGAGGAAAAGCATGACCTTCCTGAGCACAGTGTCAGAGACCAAGCTGATAATAACTGCTTCCCTTTGTTTGCTGACTTAGAAGTAAAACTAAATCATATTGTACACTTGGCCATCATGTTATAAGAAGAAAGGGCAAGGATTACATATGCCTCTCTTGGCAATCTGGGTTGTAAGGAAACAGACAAGATTTGCAGAGCTAAACAAGAGCTAGCAATCTCTGTTCTGCTGTTAAACACTGCCTCAAAAAGCACTGATGCTCTGCTTTACGTTCCCAATATGCTGAAGAACAGCTTTGGACTTACTTTAAGATTTCAGAATGCAGCTTTCTCTCTGCCAAGCAGGGGACATGTTCTGCTGGGACATAGCTTGGAGCGACCCAGCCAGTACTGATAGGTGAGAACTCAGCTACACACTGTCCTGACAGGATCTACAGGCATCTCAAAAGGCTTTACAGAAATACAGAACAAACTTATAAACACATGTAAAGCTCATCACACTAGTCAGTAAGCAGATACACTATTAGATATTTCTGGAAAAGCACAAATAACATTTATTCTGTTATTCATCTACTTTAGTTAACTGTTAACTTGCCACTGCCACACGTGATACGAGATTTGTTTTTCCTTCTACTCATTTCAAATTCAACTAGACATCAGAACAGAAATCTCTACTACATGCTTGCCATACTCTAGAGCATGTAAAAAAGTAGCAAGCACTTGAAGGATTGGCAAAGACTGTAAAGTCCATATTAAGTCTAAAAGAGCATTCAAGAAGAATCAGCCTTACACTCAAAGAGAAGCTATAACAACATAGCTAAAATAACATTCAGTTTGAACAGCAATGTGTGTGTACCAGTTATGTGGGAAATGGTGGGAAAAATAATTTTTAAGAGAGATGGCTTCACATCCTTAAACCAACAAATCCAGTCCGTTTTTCCTTGGTTTTCAAAACCTGTTCTTTATTCTTCCCGTTTTCTTTTTGCTGTAGTACTCAGACCTCAATATGCATTTCCCTCACAGCTCTCCAAATACCAAAGAAGGTCTACTTCACTCATCACAGACTTGCATAAAGGAAGGTTTTACAACGTAAAGGACTTCCTGGGACATGCATCTGTTCCTTATATTCCTGACATGACTTCATTATATTCCTGACATAACTTCAGATTCCCAAAGTTGTCCAGGTAGGGTTGAAGCTGTATAAAAACAATTTATTTGTGTCAAAATACTTTTGTTTAGAAACAAAGCCCAGTCTCCTCCAGAAGTTCTTTTTTCCACACAGAATCCTACCATTTCCAATCATTAATCAATTTGCCAGAATAAAGATTCTTGAGTTCTAACTAGGCAGCAACTGTCAGATTTTATACATACGTATATTTCAGATGATTAAGAAGTAGCAATGATAAAGTTCTAAAAAACTAACTACATTTAAAAAAAAAGAAATAGCTCCAGTTCTACACAAGAAGAAAACAGTTTGTAAGAAACACTTGTAAAATCTTAAGACAGTAAGCTTACAAAAGGCTGCTTCTAGTGCACCAGGAAGAAAGCAAATCACTGATTGGTTTTATCAGTACACAGTAGATGTACTGACATTTTAAGTTAAAGGAAAACATGAATTGGTTTACAGAGACTAGCATTTCTTGGTACTGCCATTTTAATACTAGCCTGTGGGCCAGAACCAAGTCTGATATATTACAAGCAGGATGCTAAGGTGATCATTCATCTTAGCACTTCAAATATTTAGACATACCACCTAACCTAACCTCAGATATAGAAAAGCAGAACATTCACTTAGTGCAGCGCTCAGCACACAATTTTTTAAGGCCCAAAATACTTTATAATCAGATTTAGATTATTCCACATTCTCTGAATGATTCAGTTTCAGGTAACAGTCATGTTTGAATGTCTACAAGGATAAAAATCCATCCCCAAAAGTTACTGTATCACCAACCTGAAGCATGAGAGTTAAGTATTTCTGCTACAAAATATCACAACAATCTGCATTTAACAAGCCAGACTGGACAAATTGTTCCCATACACCTCATAATACTTCAAGATGAGTTTATTTATGGTACATGTGTTTGAAGAACAGACAGGTTAGTCTCCTCACATCGATATCCTTTGTAACCACTAGAGGGAACTAGAGAAAAGCAAACAGATAAGTCTAAAGGTTACTATTGGTCAAAATCCAACAGTAACCCTTATCCTGTTTCTGCTTCAGTCTCTGCACGTACAAACCTTCCCTTCTTGGCAGACAATTAAAAACAGAGCACTTCTACCTTTAGCCTTTATAATTACACTTGAAACACATTGCTACATAAAGTTTTCTGCACAGTCTGAAAGAAACAATGAGGTCTACCACCAGAAGAGTGACAATACATGAGAAGTTGCACATAACATTTTGAAAGAGATTAATGAAATTATCCTGAAATCCTTAATTTCCACTTAAGATTGTCCAAAGTTATTAGTACCAAATTGAGTACTTCGGCACTACATTTAGACACAAATTTCTTAAAACTTCATCTAACTATAAGCACAGAGACTTAGAATAACTTTACAATTAGTATGTCACTTAATATATGACACACAAAACAGCACAGCTCTGCCTCAAGGACCCACGACCAAGTAGAAGAGATTCACATTCAGCTGCTCTGTCATTAGTCTGCAGTTGTCAAATGAGCTCACTGTAAGAATGAGCTTCATATCCTAAGTAAGGACATGCAAAGGTTGTGTTCATCGTACACTGTATGTTATAAGTAGGTTCTCACCAAACTAGTTTTTCTTGTATGTATATGAACTTTGAAAAGCAACAGAAGAAACAGTGCTGGTTAAATCCTTCCAAACCCATAATAGGTCATGCAGTACTGATACAGAGATACTTCATTTGTAATAACTTGTTTATTCTATCCATAACAAAAACTTAAGCAGGCTTAGGGGTGTTTGTTAGACTGTTTTAAGTAAATGAAGTTCAAGAATTCTAGTATTTGATAGTTTAAAATGTCATCAGACTTTATGCGCAACGTTAGTACATGTATCAGTAAAAATACTAAATACAACTTAATCTGCCAATGTAAAAGTACTCCACACACTACCATTAACTATTTGTGTAAGAAAATGCTTTTACTTGCTGCAAGCCAACGTGCTCTGTGTAGACAATAAGAAGCACAACTTCAAGTGCAGCACAAGTCACCATAATAAGCAGGCCTAACCCGACCTTGCAGAAAACCCTGGGAACTGCTGGAAAAACAGCTTATAAAAGGCTACTTTTAATGCACGAGGAAGAAAGCAAACCAAAAGATTTATTTACCGAAATGCTCAGGACTTAGAAAGTAAACATTATGACTCATTTAATTCAGGGTTGTAATACTGTTGGCCATTGTTAGGCTGTGCATTAAGCTGCATGCACCGTTTTTGTACTTACTGTCTTCCACAGGGGTAAAAAATATTTGAACAAGACAAGAACAGATGCCAGTACATTGCTGAATACCAAAATAAAAATCTGCCCACAGTAAACATCAGCTAGAGAACAGTGTATTGCTGACAAAAACGAGCAGTTAGTAGCCCGTCATGACTCAGCCTCCTTGTAGTGATTTAACTGTCTAAATTCATTACAGCACCATCAAGCTCGTGTAAAGCCATTGGAGCACTTTCTGCAAGAATGTGTGCCTTAACTGCACCACAATTTGTTGTGCATTCTACACATCAGTCACAGAACGCATGCTGCCACAGGATCATCAAACTAGTCTGGATGGTTCAGGCACAATTAAACATACTAGGCACAGAAATGGCAGAAGAGTGGAGCTACAGTGTTCTCAACTCAAACAGGGCCACATTCCAAGACAGCAGAAGAAAACTTTGCAGACTGCCCGTGTATCATAGCAGAGAAGCCTTTTTTTCAAAGGTTTTGTAGTGAAGCACTACCAATCAATATGTCTGGCAGCAATCAATATTTCAGTCAGCTGACACATTAGTTTGTTTCTAATTGCAGCCTCAGGTCACACACTGACTTCCTTTTCATGTGACAAAACCCAAACACATGAGGAAGCAAGGTGCGCAGAAAAACACCTGTCTATTCAGGTAGATACTCCAGGAACAGAAGCTACCTATGACTAGCACTGCCAGCTGTTGATGCAACTTAAGGAGATTAGCTGAGAAGGAGCCATAGTGACTGCTCCTCAAGAAACAGAGCAACTACTAGCGAAATAAGTCTCTAAAGATCAATTCGATACAACTGTACAAACTTTAAGTCCTATGCGTAGTTTGACTGGATTACAGTGAATGTAATCTAATTGGCTGTTGTTTACCTTTGCACTTTCTTTTCACATTAAAACAGGTAAGTTTACCTACTGTTTCCTTAAACCTACCAGACACCACACACTGCACGATATACATATTTTATCTCCAGCTTAATCGCAGTTGAGCGTATTTAGGGGTAGGAATAAACAAGAATGGAAATAAGTAGACACTATACTTTTGAACAATGCAAGAAAAGGAAAAACTTAAAGGAGACATAGTTAAACCACATCCTTAATTTTAAGAAACCTGAAAATCTGCAAACTTGAGGCAGTAAAATTTTCCTGTTTGTTAAAAAAAAAATTGAAACAGGAATGGTTATTCCTTTCAACGTGAAACAGAACATATAGCATGAACAGAAGATTGACTTAACTGCTACGTAAGAAATGTGGATTTATCACAGAATCAGACAGATTGCAGGGGATGTCTAGTCCCACCTTCTGCTCAGAGCAAGTTCTGTTACACATCCAATACTTCCCTGTAGGGTGGAGGCTTCTTCTGAGAATTACAGTATCTACTCTTAAAGCCTAAGTGTCTGTTATGAAATATAACTGGAACGCACAAAGATGGGTTGGTCAAAATGAAACAATCTGTTTTATTTATAATTAATCAAATGTGTGAGTCCAGAATTAACGGAAAGCCTCAGATAAGCTTTACGGAGATTCAACTGCAAGTATTTATTGATAAAGCTGCAACTTTCAGCTACTGCTGGAACACAGACCCGAGGGTGGCAAAAGCATATCAAAAAAGGCAAAGAACTATTCTTTTTTTTTTTTTCCTTCTGTAAAAGGGAAGTTTCAACAGTCCATAACTGACAACATTGAAGCTTACTGCAGCATGTGCTTATGTAGTCAAATGAAACTGCTGATTCACTTTCCACTAAAGTCTTATTTCAGGAAATACACAATACCAGCAGTAAGTGCACTTTGCAAATTTAGTAACGTTAATACAAATGACATTGCCTGTCACTTAAGAGCTCCTGCTGATACCAGTGCTAAAATAATGGAATCCAGAAGAAATAGGCAAGATTAATTTTCCTCCTTGATAAAAAGTATATTAGATTCAATTTTAAAGAAAAAGTTCTGTACTTCCTGCTAAGTTTTAGCAATACATCTTATCTTTCCCTAAAAGCGTGTCTTCTCTATAACAAGTTTCACTTTCAGTGCCATAATGTACACCAGGACAAGTAGTGTCTATCAGCTTATCAATACTGGCTATACTCTTAGTAAAACCAGCAACTTGAGATAATCATCAAATCCTCCTGAGTTATTTCAGACCATGAGGGAAAAAGAGAGCAGGATGGACACCTCTGCAATCTCCTTCCTGCCCAAGCATCAACATACTGTTAAACCTCTATTCATGTCAATTGATGTATGTGACATTAATATTTTGCTCCTAGTATTTAAAGCACCTCTTCTTCCTCCTCCACTTTGAATAGCTACGTCCATGGTACCAGAATTCTGATTCCAATAAAGAAAGTCAATTCATCTAAATGACACTATAGGGAGTAAATGCATATTTTCAAGCACTATCTGTTCCCACAGAGACAGATCTTTTATTCTTCAACAATGTCAAACATATCAGAAGAATTACCTTAAAAGCTTCCAATTAGGGCTAAGTGGACAATGAATTTATACAAGCAGAAGATGCCAAGTCTTGTCATTGTTTCTGAAAGAATAATAAAATTCTTCTCTAGGTTTTTAAAATTGTTAGCTCTGTCAACTTTCTATTCCCTCCATTTATTTATTTATTTAATTTTTTGGAAGGGCCAAAAGGGAAAGAGGGAGACAAAAGAAGCAAAAAGTCAGAGATAAAGTGATTTGAAGTTCCCTCTGCTGACTGTTCATAAATATATACCCACTGCAACTTGAACATTCCACCCATGTGGCTGGGCAGCACCTATACCCTAGGCTAGGGTGTGACTCTGTTAACATCAACCTGAGCTTTGTTTTAATGGAATTCCCCTGTTCACTGAAAAGATCCCTTACAAAGTCTTCTTAGAATGAAAAAAAAAACTGAATTTGGTAGACGGAAGCATATAGAGCATCTAAGACTATTCTGTTAAACTGTTAACGCACTGTTGAACACAGTGTTGTCTGAGCTGATGAGTAATGATTCTGAGTAAACAGTAAGCAGATTTATTTGGCAGCTGTCAACTTTAACTGTTTCTTATTCACTACTTCCACGTTACAGTCTCTACTTTCTATTCTAGTACCAAGACAAGCACTTGCTCTGATTTGAAGGGGCATCTACCACAGTCAGGTTTGAAACAGGTCTCTCAATGAACAATATTTTCAGGGAGGCATACAGAAAAGTTCTGCTGCTGCCACAGAGAGCTCCAGATCACAGTACTGCCTGCTATTCTGCTAGTTATAGGCACCGGCATTCCTCTGATTTCTATGAAACGAAAGTATGCTCTATCAATATTATTTACTACAGTTTTATTTACTACAGCTGTTGTTACAAAATAAACCAATAGCATCCCTGTTTAGCAAGAGAAATCGTGTTTTTAGGTATGAGAGTGGTTATTTACTGCATGACAAACTGCATGGTTGGTGCAGTAGCCTTCCTTCATTCTTGTCACCACACTTATTTTAATCATGTACATCACCGTGCATCAAGTAACATTACAAAAATACTGACTGACAATCTTAACAGCTTAGCAGCAGTGTTACAGCTTTTACTGCTATTTGATATTATGTTAGTACTTTTGAAATGTTTTCTTTCACTCGGCATTGCACTCATGAGGCAATGCTTTGCTAACATGCATCCTGGCCTGTTAATTTTCAGGCACTCATTAAATACTCTTCCAGGCACCTCAGAACACCCTGGTTCAAAGTTATCTTGCTGTAGTCTAATCTTTATTACATGTAAATCTTCAGTCAATTCATGCATTTAGCTAATTCAAAGGAATAATAGGAGTAAAGTAAGTTCTCAACTAAGTTCACTGCTTTTTGAGGGCAAGAATTTGAGAGTTCAAGACCCCTATTAAGATTACGAAGACTATCGGTTAATGCTCAGACAAGATGAAGGAGAAATCTTTGTTTAGGAACATATGACTGACAATGATCACAGTTTTAAGGTTACCTTAAATCTTTGTGTCTGTTAAGTCTATATATGTACACAGATTCTGATAACATGCTCCCATAAGAATAGCATGCAAACTGAGCATGATACTGCTAAGTGATGTAGTCTTTCATCACTCAGACAGACACTATTCTCACCATTTGTTAGAAAAGACTAGATTAACAAGAATAATTACTTTAGAAACTGAACTGTACCCAAGCAGCACAAATAGTTGTTTCTGGAATGAAACCAAAATCCAAGACAATGTAGTTCAAAAAAAAAAAAACATAAGGTGATGGAATAGCAGCAAAAACTGGAAGAAAAAATGTTAAATTACTTAGTTATGCTCACACAAATAAGACACAAGTAACAATCTACAGATTTCGAAACAAATACTATTTACTGGCTCAGGCTCAGTAATTAAAAAATAATCATACTGTTGCAAAACAGGATAGTATACAAGACCCACAGAATAATTCTACACTCTGCTTAACATCTGTAAGATCCTCAATAAGAATAAAGAGAAAAGGTGAGTACTGAGTTTGGATGAGACTAATAAAAAAATATTAAAATATGTAAAAAGTAATATATTAAAATAGTAAAATATATTCATGCTAAGAATCACTGAGGACAGGGGAGCTATTCAGTTTAACAGAAGAGAAGGTGTGGCAAAATAATGGAAATAACCTCTTCTCCAAAATGATTAAGACCACTGTGTAAACAACAACTCAGAGCAGATGAGAATGGCACGAAAGAAATCCTTCTACCAGCAGAAATAAGGTAGCGATCCCACAACTTGCACAGCATTACCGTACTCAATAGTCTAACTTCCCATCACAAGTAGAATATAATAATATTAAGTGAAACAAAGTCATCCTTAAGGGAGGAATATGTTAAGAACCTTGAGGAGTTCCCTCCAGTTTTTCTTTTCTGTTACTATACCAGTCAGGGATCACTGAAGAACAAAAAGAAAAAAAAGCCAGCATTTACAGCAAAACAACTGATGAACTTCAGAAGCTGAACAAGTTTACTTACAGTTGAGGAAACTACATCTTATGGCTGGGCATTTTCCACTTCAGCCTGAGATTCAAGCCAAAACCCAAAATAAATAAGCTTATAACTGCTGTGTTCAGGAGATTATTATTGGACTTCACATTTTGTTTAATTATTAGGGAGTGTTTTCACAAATTTCATTTGGAAGGGTGATGTCAAATGTGAATATAAAAGAATGTTACATGTTATGTCAGCATGAGACTGTGACAGAACTGGAGCAAGGCCAGATCCAAGTTCCTGTACAAGCTTGAACAACAATTCATAGTTTTCTAGTTTCAAATTAGTAAGCTTTGGCAACACCTTTCAACACACATCCCTGCAGCTCATTAGTAACTTGCGTGAAAGTTTAAGTCTATTTAAAAGAGTTGAACTTTTTAGAGCTTAGCACAAGTGGATGCTATTTTCCAATGTCCTCTCAGGCAAGTTCCACTGCTGCTGTCAATCAGTGCCTCAAAAGGACATGGCAAGAGTGAAACTCTTGATCCTGGAACATCTGTTACACAAACTGAAAACTACAAGTAATCACAACAAAAGCAATCATAGAATCAGAAAGGTTGGAAAAGATATAAGACCATCTAGACAACTTCAACCTATCACTATCGTGCTGCCCACTGAACCATGTCCCTCAGTGACAGCCATATCTACATGTTTCTTGAACACCTCCAGAGACACTGACTCTACCACCTTCATGGGCAGCCTGTTCCAATACTTCACTAGTCTTTCTGGGAAGAATTCTTTCCTAATATCCAACTTGAACCTCTCCTGATTGAACTTAGGGCAATTACCTCTCATCCTATTGCAGTTACCTGGCAGAACAGGCTGACCCCCACCTCATTACAACCTCCTTTCAGGTAGTTGCAGAGAGTGATAAGGTCTCCCTGAGCCTCCTCATCACAAGAATAAACAATCCCAGTTCCCTCAGCAGAATTATCTTACTAAGTCACGCAACAAATCTGGATTTATTTTCATGTCTTCGTTGGCATTATTGGCATTACAAGTAAATTAGTTCAGTCTTGGAACAGAACTAGTCATGTGTAAAAGGAAAAAAATCTGCCTTAGAATGTCAGTTCTGGGCTCCCTGGTATAAAAAAGACAGGGATCTCCTCAAAAAGAGTCCAGCAGAGGGAAGATGATAAAGGGGCACAGACCACCTCCCTTATGAGGAAAGGCTGAGAGACCTGGGTCTGTTCAGTCTTAAGAAGATTCAGGGGATGTGATCCATGTCTATAAATATCTAAGGAGCAGGAGGCAAATGGACAAGGCTGGACTCTTCTCAGGTGATAAAATGAGGGGAAATGGACACAAATTTAAGCACAGGAAGTTCCACACAAATGTGCGTGGGAACTTCTTCACAGTGCAGTGACGGAGCACTGGCACAGGCTGCACAGAGAGGTGGTGGAGTTTCCTTCCCTGGAGACATTCCAGACCCGCCTGGACGCCTACCTGTGCAACCTGGGCTAGGGAGCTGCTTTGGCAGGGGGTTGGACTCGATGATCTCTAGAGGTCCCTTCCAACCCCCACAATTCTATGATTCTGAGTGATTCTGTGAACTTTGTAGCTCTTCTGAACTGCTAAAAGCTTGCGAACAAATTCAGTGTGTTACAGTACCCTTTCTACAGTCTATTTCCTGTTGATACACTGAGCTCAATTTTCACAAAATGAAACTCCATTATGTTAGCTTCTGACTAGATTAACTAATCAGAAAGCTCTTGCTGTGCTATCCACTACTAACAAAACAGCATGAGAAAGTTATCTTCAATAGCATTTTTCAAATCCTTTCTAGCATGGCTAACAAAAAATAATTTTATAGATACGTATTTATACAGTCTTCAAACAAGTCAAATTACTTAAATGATTATTTAGTTGAAGGGACAGGTAGATGAATTTTAGCTTCAGTTGGAAGCTGAAACATTTCAATTAGAAAAAATAGGAAATAGAGAAAATCTAAAGTTTCTCTTCCAATTTGATGTTAAGCACCTGGAATATCTCTAAGTTTGAAAGAAGTTACTCTTGTATAACCTCTTATTTTAGGCAGAAGTATAAGACTAGTTAGCCTACTTAGATAGAAGGCTGAGATTAATTTGAAGAAATACTTTAATATACCTCAGTATTTTACCTGGTGTCCTTCACAGTTCACACAGAAGCTGTTCTGCAGTATAAATGGACTTAAGAAATCTGATAGTAGGGTACCTTTTTAGATCTGGAACAACTTGAATGACTTGAGGACTCTTAAGAGTACTTCATGGGTTACTTTATTATACTAAAGATGCTTCAAGAGCATTTCACACAGAGGTGCTCTGGTTTTAGTCACTAGGAGTTCTGCTCTGTATGGTGTTGGACTTTCATACTTTAAAGTTTCAAAAACCCTACTCTACCACTTGTCATCTGATCAGAAACTTACCTGCAGGCTTCCCCCCCCCCCCCCATTTCTAAACAAATCTGTAACAACTATTCAACTTTGGTGTTGAATGAATGTCACAAAAAATCATTACCTGAATTTCAGAACTTAAGTTAATTTGCTAAAAATGAGTTAATTTATCCAGATTATTCTCAGGGTGAATAGTAATTTTAGTCTTTCCTGCCCTCATTTATGTCTTTGGAAAGTAATGCAAATTGATAAGGTGATAAGGATAAATTTAAATTCAACCAAAACAAAGTGTGAAAACGTGAGGTTAGTATGTGAAACAGTAAAGTTTTTTAAAATTATACTTAAACATATATACATTATAAAAAAGTAAACCTTATCTAGTTTATTCACACAACACCGAACACTTTCATTTTGTTTTCCTGAAGTTGCAGTCAGCTGAGGTCCACATCCTCCATACATAAAACCAGATGTTTTCTCACTTTCTCACATCATAGAGCTAACAATGTTAGAAATTCCATACTCCATATTAAAACTGCCACGTAAACTTGGAGTCGGTCCTTTAATGTATTATTTAAGAAGAGGGTAACTTTTCAAAAACACCAATTCTTTGGTGCACTTCCACCATCAATATTTTTATAGCAGAGAAATAAGGAAACAAATTCTGCTTTTGAGTTCCTGGGCAAAACACATTGCCCTTGGATCAATTTAAGAACAGGTCATAAGTAGTCTCAGACCTTGGAGTCTCTTGAGGTAGAAGAAGAGAGAAGCTCCTTAATAAAATACACCCTTACAGTCAGATAATTTACCTCCTCAGTGTCAACGGTTTACCGGGCTGGATCGGCCCAGTTCCGTGACGATTGGTGTGGGGGACCCGCAGACCCACGCCCCAGGAAAGGGGAAGGGGGAAAGGAAAAAGGGAAAAGGGAGATGGGCCTAGAAACAAAACAGTGGCAACGATCTGAGGAGGAAAGCTAATTTACTAAATAAGATATCAGAAAGCAAAATAACACAATATAATACAATATAATTGGAATTGAAGCTAATAAATCAAATAAAATGAGCAAGAGAGAGAGTGTCCGATAAACCGAAGGCCTTATGCTAATGCTGAAGGCGATACGGCAGCGAGAACCCACTGCTGAGTCGATCCCGAAGGAAAGAGAGTGTCCCGTGACCGCAGAGGGTTTTTATCTTTTCCCTCTGAGCGGAAAATATGTAAAAATGCAAAGCATCGCAAAGTCCTCTGGGGAATGTAGTTCTTCTCTTCTGAGACAGGTATACCCGGAAATATCAATGATCTATGGAGTTGGAGTATTAACTCTTTAACTCTTAATGCACTACATGTTGTTATGATGTGGAATACCAATACCAGAAATCATAAAACCATGACACTCAGTACATTTGTTGAAACATTAGCAGAAAGGACTAATGGTCACACATAACCATTTTTTCTCATTCACCTTATTGCTCTTCTAGACTTCCCCTTCCTCCTGTTCCAGGAAATTAATAAGCACTTTAGAAGTTATAATTGAAACATTTCATCTGCATTCAAGAACGTCAACACAAGAAAAGGCTAACACACTGATAAAAGCAAACAGCAGCAAATTCTAACACTTTTTATGCCTGAACATAAGATGTTTTACATTTCTCAGCTACCAGCTACTCACTGGTGTTGTGTAGCAGTAAGTTTTTCTAAGTCTACTGAAACACAAATTTAAAGTTCATTGTAAATCAGCGTTCTCTCTGTTCAGAGCACAATGAAGCAGTCAAGTTTCAGTCTCTTTCATACTCTAAAGATAAATAACCTTGTGAAATGCTACAGTTAAGCCTCACAAACGTACTTTTGTTAGCAAACAGCTTAAGCAGCCTACCAGAACCAGCTACCCACTCAGCAAACAACAAAGAGCTTCAAGAACAAAAAAGCACAGTATTTTATGTAGCAATACTCAAGTTATTAAAAATGATTGCTTCGTACAGGAAATTATTTCCTCTCTCAGTTTTGTTCAAATTATTATGTATCAATTCTAGAACACAGCTCTCAAATAAAAGCATTCATAATACCTTTTAAAGGGACTTTTGCTTGAGTTTTATTAATCTGACCAGGAAAATTGCTTCAGAAAATTTGGAGTTAGTAGATAAAAATTCAAACTTTTCAGTGAAATGAAATGTTCTGTCTCATGAAGGTTCATCATCTCCTATTCTCACTCATGTATTTAGATAGAAATCTTCTAAAATGATTAAAGAAAAATTGAGGGATGGATGAAATTACTTGAAACTAACAATCACTGAAGTCTTCCTCATTCAAACTGAGCAGGAAATGGGACAAACTTCCAGCTTGTGAATGTTAGATTTTTTTTCTTTTCCTATAAAGTATATTTTCTCTACAAAGACATATGTAAATTACAGGAAAATATAGCACTAACCTCTCAATTTTAAAACACTTGACTGAAACAAGAAGTTGGATACCTATTCTGCAACAAATTTAACGAGACTAAAAACTAGATTTAGATGTATGTTTTAAGTTTTAACTGGATCAAACAGCTATTATTTGCATACAGGATATTTCCAAGGTTTCTAATGTTTAGACTTTATGTATTTTAGTAGTAAAAGCCTGAAAAAAAACAGACTTGCCTTGAACGATGAGAAGTTTAGAGTAAAAAATGAATATGCAGAAAATGTGAAAATACAAAACAAACAAACACACTCAATGAAAAAACAAACAAACAAACAATCTGCTGAGGCATTCACTAAACCTAGTTTAAACTTCAGCTCAAGGATAGAGAATAATTTGTGTATCCACATGTATGAATATCCCCATGCTTATAAAAACAGCATCTGAAATGCCAACTCCATGGACATGTAATTCAACAACTTGCTTGGTGTATCCTCTTGAGATATTTGTTTCAGGTGTTGCAAGATAACATATCAGATTCTTGTCTCAAAAATATCTACAGATTAGCTATATATTTTTCCCCCCGATATTAAGGAAAAGGAAAACAATTCTAATTTTACATGTTTTCACACTGTCTATACCAAAGTGAAGGTAAGACGTCAAGCTACAAAAGGACAACTTGCTGAAAGACAGCTCTTAAATGTTACGAGCTTTCACTGCTTATTTTAAAGCTGCCCCAAGAAAAGATGAAAACTCTCAATTACATACAGTCCTTCAAGAAGCTCAAGGTAAAAATACAAGTAAAATGCAGGTAAAATTAATTACGTAACCACTTATGTATCTACTTTAATAGATATTCCTGTAGCACTTGTGCAATCCAGGTACTGATGTTCCACTGTACTGGATATTGTACTTATACTTAACAACTTGAGGCAGTGTCTGTCTTGTACCTGGAAACAGGGTGGACGTCTTGTACATAATGTTCTTTTAAAATATCTGACCTTCAAGCCCCTTAAGTAGAAGAAAATAATGGAATTCAAAAGCACAGAACAAGAAAGCTAAAACAACTGATGAAGAGTAGGGTCTTAGAAGACAAGGAGACAAGAGACAGAAAACAGATTGAGAAAAAACAGCCAAAAGAACAAACAGATGAACCATATAAAATCAGAATCATAACTGAAAAGAATGGACTCCAATAACATCTAGGAGAGGTAAGAAAAAATTTGGACATGAGAGAGGATGGACAAAACCACTAAAAAACCACTTACTGCAATGCAAGTTTTATTCTTTTTCAAGCAAGAGAATTCTGAAAAGGTTCACAGTTTTTAGCTCCTACCTATGAAGGGCAAGTAAATCAATTCCCTTGGAACGTACTTAACTTACTGCTTCAAACTTGAAACTTCTGTCTGTCACATACAGCTTCAGTACTCCCATGGAAGCTTACCACTCTCCACAAGGACCACCAGATCTAATTTGTGAGAAAGAAAATGACTTACCTTGTGTTGCTCTATTGCATCTACCCACTGTTGTCTGTGGTCTGGGTCCTGAGCTCGGAGGTACCAAACACTGTCATTTACACTAATATCAAATCTGCATTCATCAAAGTCGTGGGGCTGTGAAAAAAAAAGTGCAAGAAAAGTTAGAATTAGTAACATGGTCAACAATATCTCACAGAATATTCTGATGATCAAGCATCATCATTAGCAAAGCTTATCTGTACAGCCTTGAGTTTGCCTTGGATTCTAAGCGTCATTTTACGTAGCTGTCTCAAATAATAAACTAATACAACCTTTCACAGTAAGAAGTGCCCATTTTCTGAAAAAGACTCTGAAATGAAATGTGGGAGATTTCTAAAACAGAAGCAAAACTGCTTAATATATTCTTATTAAAGAAAAATTATCACAGAAAGTGTTCTACACAAATGCTGACCAACACTTCATAATTCCAAACCAATTATTTAGCAACTAGTGGACACAGTCAGCGAAGTACACTACTATTTTCATTCTTTTAAGATGTCAGAGCAGGAGACGGATTCAGGTTATTGCCATTAATACTGATTTTAGATGGAAGGAATACAGTGCAGCAAAATTCACTAAGACAGAACTATAAAAACTGACTACAAAATGACATGAAAGAGAGGAGGAAAAAACGAAGTCGCCGCACCCTCAGTCTCCAGGTATTTTTACCATCTAAGACAAGATCAGACAATTGAGAACAACTTTCAATCCTTTCCCATACCACTCCTTGAATGCACCTAAAATTTACAATGAAGGCAGATGAGATGTAAAGATGAACAAAACTCATCTGCCTTGCATCCTGACGTTGTCAAAACTAATCCCTAGCAAACACCCAAGAAAGTACTGTTTTTCCCTTTATTGAAGGTTATTCTTTATCAAATCTTAGAGATAAGACTGAATACCATCTTTAACTTTTCTGCTACATGAAAAAAAAAATATTCTGCTAAATGTAAAAACATGGCAGGAAGCAAAAAGGCTCTTAGGATAAGGCAGCTGATGTGATCTCAAGACCCACACATTCCTGACACCAATGACAAGGCTACACGAGTCAATGTCCTTTGCAGTATACAAACTAGACTATAGTACACTTATCTTGCAGACAATTAAGGCACTGCGCATCTATCATGAAACACTCCTCAAACAATAACCAAAGTGCAAGTCTCATGAGTCCATAGTATCAAAGAGAATTAATTTTCAAAGGATCTGAAAATCAAAAGCTACTTACATATTTACATATAATACACAGTCCTTCTGGTTTAAATCTACTGGAGGAATAAAAAGAGGTATAGCAGAAGCCAGTCATCAAAAAATCAAATTAAAAGGAGCTCTGAGTTTAACAGAAGTACATGAAAGCACCATTTTTATTTCTTTTTTTTTGTTTTTGGTAGCTTCATACATTTGTTCAAGCATCTGGACCTAAATTCAAACGAGAAATTTTAACTTTCCACAGGAAGAACAGCTACTAACAAAAGTGGCAATCATGTACTAACTGCTACTAATTATTTAATTCAAGCAATTTTCAAAACTAATTATGTATGCTGTTTTTACTGAGCCACAGAACACAGGGACACAAGGGACATGACATTTTCTTATCCAAGGTCTTTTTTTTTTTTTTTTTTCCAAAATCCATTCCGTAAATGATTATTACAATGAATGGGAAATGTTTATCTGCCTTAGATTAGCAAATCTGCCATATCAATAGTTTAAGCTTATGAACCTGTTCCCAACCACTCTTCTACCAGACTCTGTTGGCTGTGTGTTGGGGTATTATGTATTTAAAGAAACGGAAGGCTTTCACAGAAATTGTCCCAAAAGCAAATGTACAGGAATTAGCTATCAAAGTTTTTGCTGCCATGACAGTAATCTGCTTGATCTCTATTCAAGACTGTCTGAGAGGAGCTAAAAGCAGAGCATGGTTTATCCAGTTAGAAAGCCTTTAGAACTGATCTGAAAGGCCTACACTTCCATGCACAACTTATTTCTCTGTATGAACTTCTTGCTGTCGGAAAGTTTCTTCCCCTAGCTCTAACTTAAACAACTTCTATTGTAATTTAAGACCATTACCTAGTTGCCCCTTTCAGAGGCATGTTTATGTATTCCCTTTCTTTGCATAGCAATACTAAATACATGTGAAAAAATATTCTTTGTTAGCGAGACACAGTAGGGAAGAGCTTTACTTGAAGTCTAGCTAAAAACTGAACACCCTCCCTTCCAGGCCACATGCTGAATTTACATTTCTGCAATTTACTTAAAAGACCGAACCAGAAAACAAGGTCATGTTTTTATATTAGGCTTACATGTCAAGGTTTCAGTAGCAGGGAGGCTGCAGGGGTGACCACTTCGAGCACAGTCCAGCAGCCAGCCCAGGCCAGATCACAGCCAGACCCATCCACTCAAGAAGGGATGTGCCGCTGCCAGAGCTCAGCCATGAGTGATGCTGGGTGGGCTCTGGGAGAGCAAATTTAAGAAAGGCCTCTCTGTGAAGGCACTGGGGCCTGGCCCGAGCTGGACACATGGTTCCATCTGACCCTCAAGGGCTCCATTAGCTAAGCTAGTGGTATGGCAGTTGAAAACATACGAAGGAAGGGACAACTGGGAAACAAACTGTGTAGCAGTATGTGAGAGAGGAGTGAACTCAGAAATAACCCTGCAAACACTCAAGTCAAAGAAAGAGGAGGTGCTTTATGCACAGGATAAGAGATTATCCTGCAACCACTGGAAGAGATTACAGTGCAGCAGCCCATGAAGAAGATGATGGTGGAGCAGAAAGGCACACTGCAGGCCTTAAACAATCCCATGCTGCTGTAGGGGAGCATGCCTTGAAGGAAGGTGCAGTCAGACAGACCTCCCACTGAGGCAATGAAGAGATGCAAAGATAAAAGACCTGTAAAAGTCATTTATGTTATGAATTGAATGTAGCATCCATTCCCATCCTCCCTGCATCACTGCGAGATAGAGAGGAAGTAGAAAAGTTGGCTACGAAGGAAGAAAGTTGAGTCTGAGAAGAGAGAGGTGCAGAGGAAGGTGATTTTAGTTATACCTGTTTTCTACAAGCCAACTCAGTTTTTAACTGGCTATAAATTTATTTTGTCTGCGTTTTGGTTTTTTTTTTTTTTTTTTTAAATGTTAACTAGTAGGTGGTCTCCCTGTTTTTTGTATCAACCCACAAGCTTTTCAACTTACTTTCTCTGCCAGCACTGTTAAGGAGAGGGAGTGAGAGAGCAGCTAGGCAGGGGGTCTGGCAGCCAGACAAGGTCAACACACCACAGTAATCTAAAAAGTCATTATAAGCATTGATTGAGAGTAATGCAGAAAAGAAAGAACAAAAGATTGTTTCAAACTAGAGGCAAGATTTTTGTTGCATGTAGTAAAACTTCAGGCAAGAAAGACTTCTTAAGAAAAATACAGGGATGACACTTGCAAAAGAAAATAACATAAAGACAGGATACAACAAGGAGACCATTTAGAACAGCATTGTTCAGAGGCTGTGTTCTAAAAAGTAAGTGATGACTCCAGAAAGAAATACACTAACTTGACTAAATCCTTCCCCTTGATATTTAATGGGGCAAAAGAATTCTTACCCAGTATAGCATTCACTGATTAAACACATTTTGATTAACTAAAATAAACAAAAATCTTTAAGAACTATTTGCTATATAGAATACAACTTTGAAATTGCACGTCTTTTTATCTCACTATCTTCTGCTCAACACTTTTTCTTAAGTCAGCATTTCTAGACATTCTAAATGTTACAGGGAGGAGAAATTGTTCTTCAATCTGTTAAGACAATCTTTGCAAAAAAAAAATTTTTTTTAAGATGTGCACTTCTTTAGTGAATAATCCCAACCTTTGCAAATCCCGTATGCTGATTTTCATATGGAACATGAAATACAGCTTTCATGCGTATTTTTAAAATAAATTCCTTCATATAGCCCAAATTCTTAAAGTTAATTAAACTTTAGGTTCTAGCTAGAATCTCAACACAAGTTGAAATGCCTGCGTACAGTGCTCATACTTTTTCCCTGATCTGTTCCCACTGTCGAAATATTCATCTTGGTTTTCACTTCATCTCTCAAGTTGCAATATTTCTCTTACTTTTCATAGATGCTGCTTAACACTGTACCTGTAGACACTGAAAATGGTGGAAGAAAGTCTCTGATTTTACAACCTGTTATGTTACACTACTTTCACCAACTTCCTCTTCTACTCACATAAGTTACTTTCTGAGGTTGTGAGTGACATTTCTATAGCTTCTAAGATCTTAGACCTTCTGTGTTTAACCCGAACTTAACAGTTCACCACTTCCTAAGTCATCAGTTATCCATCTCTGAAATGTGTTTAGTATGCCTCCTCCCCACTGTGAGGAGTTTCCCTTGCTCATCTGCACAGTCACTCTTTCAAATTTTGTTTTGAAATTAACAAGGGCTGTAGTCAAAGTTTAGTGTATTCTGATACAGCTTGCCTCCACTATCTTATTGTTTCCTACACACACCATTTCACCAAGCTGGATATTAGAGGATCTGCCATTTGAGTGAATGCATGCAAGTCTAGAATCCCCTGAATGATGTATGAGAACATATAGGGAGGTACATAGATTTTGATATGTTGCACAGTAACTACTCTGATCTCTTTTCCGGGGATGAAGAGATAGCTCGTTCAGATACTGTGGAACTGGAGAATTTTAAGAAGTTGCATCATTATGCAGGAAGGAATTCCTGAATTCCACCTGAATGATAGAAAAACTGGCAGATAAATTGTACCTTGCACTGTAAGAAAGTAATACTGTTCACTATTGGAAAAAAACACATTCAGCCCTGCTGAACCATCAAACATCATTTATGACAGCCTGGCTTGCACCACATTTTCTAGGGCTTAACTGTTCACATCCACTTTTATTAACAGTTGGACTTGATGACCTCAGCTCTTTCCCTACCAAAATGAGTCTCTGATTAGAAGTAATTAAGTTGCTACTGACCAAGACCGCTACATTGACAAGGTATTTCAGGCCTGCAAGCACAGCTTCAGAGTTTCAGTGTGAGGTTTTTTTTTTTGTATAAGTTTTCAACTCAAAAGTGAAAAAACAAAATGCAAAAACCCTACTCATATTTTGAGTGGAGAAGTTACCTTGCAGTGGATTACCCCTATAAAGATCCTAGCTAAGCAAAGCTGAGAGCATTTGAATCAGTATACAAAATGCTTCAAATTCCATTTGCTTAGGAAGAAAAATTTTAAGTGAATCTTACTTATGTGAGGATTCTTTTTTTAAAAGCTGAGAATCTGTGTTTCTGATAGCTTTAGACATTCTGATTTAAGGTACATAAATCAGAGCTACTAAAAAAAAACAAAAAAAACTTGAACTAGAAAAGAATGCTCATTTTCTCAATTTTAAATATAATTTTTTGACTGATAGTTTACTACATGGAAAAAGAATGAAGTTCTGTTAACTTACTTTAGGCTATTCTGAAAGAAGAGGAAAAAATCTGTTTCATATTTTAGCTTAGATCTATCACTAAGGTCTCTGATAACATTTAAAAGCTAACTGATCAGTCATTCAGACTTTTCAAGCATTCTAACTTAGAGAATTTTGTAAAAACCTGTGCAACACAAAAGACATTCCTTCACAAAAACACCTAATCTGAAGCAATCATTACTTACAATTTTGCAACAATTTCATCAGAGACTAAAACAGACAGTACATAATATTTACTTATACTGTTAAAATTACTTTTCTACAGACAATATTCATTTGTGAGGTCTTAGGGTTGTGATACTTCAATTCACAGAAAAGTAATGTGCTCTAGCAGGATGAATAGGAAAACTGCCATTAATTTTTCTGGAATCTGTCATGAAATAGTATTATGCTAGAATTTAGAAATTCAAGAACATAGTGAATTATTAAGAATTACATGCAGGAGAAGAACAAGTTTGCACATTTAGCTAAGGACAAAATCAATGTGAGGCTATACAAATTTTTAATTTCTGTGTCCAAACTTCAGTGATAAAACAGTTTAATAGCTCTGAAGAGCACAGCATTTGTCTTCACTAGGTTTCCATATACTTTCAGAGCACGTAACGTCTGTGTACCATAAGCTGCAGTTATCCACACAGCAATATACAGCATTGCTTTGTTAACAACTCTGAAACAGCTGCACTCATATAAAGTTGACTAGCACCTAAGTCATGCTTATACTCGCATCATCCCCATCTGAGAGAACTAAAGAGCAGCGATTCTCATTTACTGCAGACCTGTATTTTGTCTAATGCTCTAGTTCCCCGCTCAATATTCTAAACTTGCTTTTAGTTCTGCAATCAGAATAACAGCACAACCACAGTCAATAGCTGTGATGTGCAGACTTGAGCTAGATTTATTATAAACTGCTCCAGCTTTCTTCTGTAGAGAAAATACTATTTCGAGCAGTGAAAAAAATGGCTTAGGAAGCATAACTTTCTTCATTTAAATATTTCCCCTCTGCCCAAGAGTATTCTTGAAGGTTATGAAATAACATAAAAACACTTAAACCTCCCTTTGTGATTTGTTTTAAGGATCTCAAACTGGAGAGCTGTAACAGGAAGAATTCTGCGGCAGTGCAGTCAGCTATGACTCATGAGACCAGGGCTGGCTTCAGACTTCCTCAGTAACTGCAGCCAAGTAAACGTTTCATGTAAACTACCCTTGCTTGTACAAAATTTAAGAGCTAGTACAGGTTGGCTTTACACAGAAAGATCTGGGACATTTGGTGCCTCCATTTCAGTAGGATTCTGTACAGCTACCTCAGAATGAGGCTCACAGGCATGCAGAAGGGACAGTAAGGGCTGTTGGAAGCTTTTTCTTTTTGTAGCAAATTCTTGCATGGAATTAATTTAAGTGTTTTTCTTTAAAATGCTTGCTCAAGAAGGAGCCCTCAGCATATGCAGGCTGCCTCTGTCTCAGACTCATGACGGCAGCTAAACACACCTTTGAAAAACTTTATGAAGGTTTTTAAGTGCTCCTGTTCTGTGTCATGCCACCAGCATGTGTTTGGCTGCCCTGAGTTCTCAATTGAATGCATACTGCCTGGGGCTGCCAGCGAGGTGGGAGATGTCCAGAGAAAGCATTTGAAGTTCACCAACCTGCTTTATTTCCTGGAGGTACACAGTGACTCCTACTTGCTTACTACTTCCCTGTGCGACTAAAACATTCTTCTCATCCTTGCTACGTATTGGTTGTGAAAAGGCAGCAGGATATACATTGATATCAGCACAGATTTTCAGCTTGCAACTCATGAAAATTTGTTTTATCCCTCCAATGTCTTGTCAGGTAGCTACACTACTTTATAATCACTTCTGAGCATATGGAGGAAGGAAAATCACATATATAAAACAGACAGAAATGGACCGGAAGTGAACGGGAGAGAAAAAGGAAAAACTTCATCCACAGTTGTAAAGAGAGATTCAAACTAGTCTGGGGATAGCATTAAAGAACAGAAGGTAGACCCAAGAAGTGGCGAATAATAGCTCATGATTTGTGCTAAATACAACCAGATAAGGCAATAAAAACACTTTCAGCAACAAGGGAAAGCAAGCTAGTTTCTCCACAGCTCAGCAGGGATGAGGATGTAACAGATAATACAAAAAAGTTATTTTTTCTCCAAGTTTGAAGAGTTAATGATGAAAATAAAATGAAATCTGGTCATCAAGAGCAAATAAAACTCTTGAATCACATGTAACCTTTTTCCGAATTGGGAAAAAGTCATTTTTGATACATGATTATTTCATTTTATTTTTTATTAATAACCGTGCAACAGGTTCTCATTTAGTAAACTCTACAGGTCCTTAAGAGTTCTTCCATTGTAGTCCACATTTTTTAAACAAATGAAAAGGGAAAAAAGATGGAAATAATGCATCTGACTGCAGTTGCCCAATAAGCACGGGAAAAAAAAAAGCAGTTAACATTTATTTTCTTATTGTAATTTATTATTATATCTTTTATTATATGGTAAATATTTTACGATGGTAAATCATGCATTTGTCAAGAGTGAATCATGTTATGCCTAAATTCCTTTTGATGTGTTATTTGGCATTTAATGGAGATTTATCATCTTGCTCTTATCTAAGATTAGTTCAGTTGGGTTTTAGGTAACACAAAATTGCAGTGAGCTGAATGTATACTTGTTTATCACCACTGAGTACCTAAACTCCACCATACTGATTCCTCCTTCTCAAAAAGGACAATGAGAGAATATACAATCAGAGAATGACAATTGTAGGGGTTGGAAGGGACCTCTAGAGATCATCTAGTCCAACCCCACTGCAGGATAAGACAGATCAATTAGACACAGCATAGGGAGATAAGTGTAACTTTTTCCCTCTTATATACTAGAGCAGTGAAAACTAAAAGCAAACTAAGAGCTCCTCCTCCCCTACCCAACCACTTGTACCTCTTCACCCTGAGAGGCACAGGGCATTGGAGGCTCCAATCAGCCCTTAACACTTCAACTCTCTCACTCCCATGCTCCACAAGGGGTTACCGTTCCCACACAGGCTACCCACAGGATGCAGCTCTTCATTCCCTCTAGGGTTACCTAGCACTGCTACACAGACACTATACCATTGTAAACAGTGTCCTATTGTATTTACAAGAGTTACTTTTGAAAGTATTTGACTTGTGATGGTGCATTACAACCATGATTTAGTACAAACTAAATGCAGTCTTAAGTATTTTTAAACTATTACTTATCCTAGACATAGCTCTCAGAATGAAATTAACAGTGTTACACTTCAGTGTTTAACATACATTTTGTGCAAAATGTACTGAAAACACATGAGACGTGGCAAGTTTGAATTTATTTCATTGTGAAATTTTTTTTTCCTAAATCAAAATCCAAGTAGATCTAAAAACATGGTCAATTAGAGACAGCCAAAATTTGGAACAGAAAACATTTTTAGTTCCTGAATTCCAAAATCCAGGCAAAACTCAACAATTGGGCTAGACTGTTTTGTCTTTATTTCATCTTACTCTCAAACAACAGGGCATACTTTCTGTTAAATACGCAGTATACTTTTATGCATTACTGAACAACATTACTGGAAGCAATCAAATCAGCCTTTTTTAATGTTGCAGTGAAGAAACTGTTAGCTGTCCTATGTTTTGCTACCTAAACGGCTCATCACTGATTTAATAGATATAGAAATTTCTTAGTGGTACACTTATATATACAGAAAAATCTTAGCAAGGATACTGTTCAAGAAGAAAAAAAAAAAAGAGCCTAGTAAATGTTTTTACACTGTCACTATCCAAATATCACATTTAAGACCTCAGGTTTGGATAGCTGCCTTTTAGCAAGATATATCCTTTTGAATATTTATTAAACATTTTAAAAAATACTTCTGTCTTCTCAAACTAAAGTAGAGGCATGCTGCACTTACAACAGAAGAAGCATACTGAGCAGAATTTATTATTAGTCTGTTAGTACACTATGCATCTGTAATGACAGCTTGGTTAAATCCACTGAAAGAACCCTCTCATCTAAGAACCACTTTTTTTTAAGTCTAGAACAAGCCTATACTGTATGCATTACCTCAGCAGTTAAACCAGATTTTAAATTTGAAGCCTACAGTTCTCAGGAACAATCCCAGTGGATCTAGTTTTCTTCATATTCGGCAAATGGGTTCCAATGCAAGAGTGATCAAATAAATCGTTTTTTTTTAATTTCATATAGAAACAACTACCCTAGAGTTTTATAGTACCCATCTTTTTAGTTTTTCCAGTTATTTTTCTGTTAATAATATCCAATTACTACGTAGTATTAAGACAAACTGTATTGGTTTATACGTAACCACGACTCTGATCCATGCTATTTCCAACTGCCTACTGAGAAAACAATGACTTTTAACAGGAATTAGACTACAGAATGGAGCGCCAAGCAGAAAACTGCATATGATGTTTCTCAGGTATCTATTATGTCCAAAATATTAGCAATATCCACTGTTATTATCTACCAACCATTGGAAAATATCACAGCTCTTATCACCTGAAAAAACTTCAAATTAGAATTAATTTGAAATCACTAAGATAACCTTAAATGGGATCTTATGCACAGGAAGACACTAAGGAATTATTAATCAAACAAGAAACAAGGCTGCTACAATCTAGCATCAGAAAATGAAAAAAAAAAATCATGCACATCACTATACAGAGCAAGCAAATATAGGAGCAGGAATTGCACATCCACTGCTGCTTTTGTACTAATTATCTTTTTAGTAAATCTCATGCTATGTACCTCAGCATGCCATGTAAGTTCCAGAAGCTGGGCAGGAATTGGTAGCAGCAAAGTCTTAAATGGATTTCAGAGACAAAACCCAAACAGGATACTTTGCCTTAACAAAAAAGCCATGCTTTGTAGCAGTACAGTTGAGTTGGCATAGGGTACAACATAACAGCCTCAGACTCCTGCAGATGGGAATGAAGAGTCCCTGCCTGACAAAAGCAGGGGAACTGCACCTATGCAGCTTCCCACACTCAGGAAAGCAGGACACTAAGAGACTAATAGTAATTTATTTTTAATACACACCAAAACACTGAAGCTGGAAGGGACCACTGGACATCATCCAGTACATCAACTCTGCTCAAGCTTGGCCAATGTGTAGGTTGCACAAAACTCCCCAGGGTTTTTAAAAAACTCTAAAGCAGACTCCACAACCTCCCTGGGCAACCTGTTCCACTGCTCTGCTACCCTCAGACTGAAGAAGACTCAGACTGTTTACTCACATTCAGACTCCTGCATTTCAGATTGTGCCTGTTGCCTCTATTCCAGTGGCAATCTGCAACAGGACAAATCTGACTTCATTTTTTGATCCCTTTCCTCATATCTGTGTACACTGGTGACACTTCCTCAGTCTTCTCCAGGCTGAACAGGCCCAGCTCTCTCAACCACTACTCCTAAGAGAGGCTCCTGTCCCAGCCATCTTTGTTGTCCTCAAATGGACTCTCCCTGGTAGTTACAGCTCTTTTTATTGGGGAGCTGAGAACTGGACACAGGTGTGGCCTCATCAGGGCTGAGTAGAAGGGAAGGGTCAAAGTGAAGACCTCCCGTGACCTTCTGGAAACACACTTCCTAATACACCCTAGGACACTACTGGCCTTCTTGGACATTTGGGCACATTGCCCATTCATGGACAACCTTTTGTTCAACAGAGCGAGCCGTCAGGTTGCTCTCCCAAAGCTCCTTTCCAACACGTCAACCCTCAATCTGTACTAATCCACACATTGATGAGTGTATGGATGGCTGACAACAATCTTCTGTGCTCTGCCAACCAGCCACGTCTCAATACACCTCACTGTCTACTCACCTAACCCACACTTCCTGAGCTTATTTAAGAGCATATTATGAGAGACAGTGTCAAAAGCCTTACCGAAGTCAAGCCAGACAACATCCATAGCTGTCCCTTCACCTTCCCAACCAGTCATGATACCATAGAAGCCATATGATCAAGTACATATTGGTCAAGTATGTATTTCCCCTTGGTGAATCCACTTGGAGTCTTCCCAATCACCTTATTATCCACATGCTAAGAAATGAAATCCAGGATGAGCTGTTCCATCACATTTCCAGAGATGGGAAAGGCTAACTGAGCTGTAGTTTTCTAGGCCCTCATTCTTGTCCTTTTTGAAGAGTGCAATGCTACTGGCTTTCTTCCAGTGCTCAGGTACCACTCCTGTTCACCACGACTTTCAAAAAACAGAGAATGGCCTAGCAGTAACATCCACCAGCTCCCTCAGCATGTGTGAGTGCATCCAACCAGAGCCCATAGACTGTAAGAAATTTACAGAAGTACAACTGTATATGCTTTTCTATAAATGCAGTATTACTATTACTAGCAACAGGTGACAAGTCTTATGCTACCCATGCAAGGCTCCAGTCCTGATCAATCAGGCTCATTATCAACTTTTCATAAAACATACTCTGTGAACTATGGCTTGGTACATCAGGTGTCTCTTGCTCAGACTGTGCAGATTAAACTCTGCATAAAAGCTTTCCGAGTATCAACACAAAATTGCAAAGCAGAAAGCAGACAGCTCAGAATCATAACTCATTAACTGTCAGTCACTGGTTAGTAAAAAAGCATGACCCCTAGAGCCAGGAAGACTGCTTCTGCCCTAGGTAGCAGTAGCTAGACCAAGGGGAAAACTCATAAAAAACAATGAATTAACATGCCAATACCTCTTCTGTAGGGTGGCAAAGTAACATCCAATCTGCAGATGAGAAGCTGGTATCAAGCAGTAGGAACCATCCAGAAAGTCTATCATTTAAGAAATCACTAACTGGGGGGTGACAGAAGATGCCAACCTCAACCCAGTACATGTCTGTCCTGCTCTCTCCGCTCCTTTTTGCGGAGCTCTCCATTGTGATTGCCTTGAACTCATCAGCTAGAATCATCCATCAAGGACGTCAGGCTAGCTATACATCAGTGCTTTGTGATACTGCATACTTACAATAATTTCAGCCATAAGTACTGAAAACTGACAGTTTTGACTCCATAATGATAATGGATGGTGTGTAAGAGCTAGTGTACAGTGATAATGTGTAAGCTCAAAGCATGTTGCTAATGTGCGCCTAAAGCCTTCTGTTCTGAAGTTTAACACTGACCTGACTTGTCAAGAGTCTAGGCTAAACTCTCCCATTTCATAGAATTCTTTGTTACACACACACAACTGTATTTGTATTCATACATATTTAGTTTTTAAAACAACTTTTCACCTTCTGCAACTTAAAAGAAAGCTTTGAGTACATGTGTTAGATGAGTCACAAAACAATCTGGGTTTGTAACTGCCTTGAGAATTTACTGGGGCAGTAAATTCTATTCAACCACTTCTCTTAGCTGTGGAATGATGGCAGAACATAAACTGACTAGGGAGTGGCTGAAGTGTGCCGGATTTGATCTAAACCACACTGATTAAAACTAGAATAACAGCAAAAGCAGCTTCTGAAGTTTGTCTAAAAAGCAATCTAAAAGATGAACTTGGAGATGCAGAACGAACATTAAGTAATCCAAACAATTACTTTGTGTACAAACAAGCAAAAAGTTGGTAACTTCAGGAGGCAGCAAAAAAAAAGGACGTAGCCTGGTATAGCAGCAAATTAGTAGACATAAATGAGTATTCTAAGCCTTTTACTTGTCATTCCAGGAAAACATTTCTGGAAGTGAGGTCTGGTACTAATGTACACTCAGCAGATATGTTAAAAATGTCATTAATGGTTGTCACAAAGACAGATCAGATAATCAACAGTAGGCCACATAGCAGGACAGTTGAGCAACCCTGCAACCCTGGAGGGAAAGAGATGCACAAACCAACTGAATCCGCTAACACTAAATTAACTATAAATAAATCTCACAGAAGACAAAAAGCAATCAAACTGAGCAAGAGTCCGGACTTGAAACAAGACTGAAAAAAATTCATAGACACAAAGACATAGCATTAATATCAAATGCAGACACTCAAATTGTTTAAGGCTTGTCCCAGAATCTGCAAGAAGCACTGAAAAGCATGAAAATACACAGGTACCACCAATTGGAAGAAATCTTGATCCTGAATTAGACATTAAATTGCAGAAAAAGTCAAGGGGAGGAACAATACGCTAACTGGCAATAAAGTTGACACAAGTACTCTTGAATTAGAGTCACAATTTCAAGTGTGTGGGAACATTATGATGTTTGAGTCCTAAAGCAGAATTCTTCAACAATATTAAGTAATCCTAACATGTGTTCATTTAGCACATTAGATTTATTTCTAGATCCTAATCATTTTGAAATTCTTCATCAACATAAGCAGCTTCATTTACGGTGAACTGGATGCTTGTTTTTCTATGCCTGATTAAATTTCTTCAATCCGTACTAAGGAAGAAACCTTCAAGTTCTGTTTACTTCTCTCCCTGCAAATACTTGCTTTTTGCTTGCCAGGAACATTAACACTTTGATAATCAAAGGGCAACATTCTGGCATTTTCACTTTGAACGTCAGCCTATCCAAGGCTGGTTCAGATTCAAGGACTGTCAAGGTCCATATACAAATATACAGAGGATATGAATGCACAAAAATAACTGTCCACAAGAATCTTATGTTTCAAGCAGTATCTGCCTACTGCACCAACACCCAGTATCACTATCTCCTAGGCATCAACGCTCTCTGCATTGCTCTGGCATTTTGGTCTCCAAAAATGCAGTCATTTCAGGACTTTCAAATACAAGTAAGCATCCCTGGCTACACTTCTATCTGTAGCCCGTTGAGGAGACCCTATCTAGAATCTCCAACATTTAATTCACATCAATGCAATATTTTTCACCAATCTGGAAGACTTCTTTTTTTTTTTTTTTTAAAGCCAATACCTAAAAACAGTAACTACATTATGTCCTAAGTAAATCCCTATTTATGGTTTGTATTCCATGCCTTAGTTTACTCATCTTTTTAATAACAATCAAGGCTGAGGAAGCACTTTATCAAATTACATAAAATGAATTAATGCTCATCATTTCATACAAAACATTGTCTTCCAGCCTCAGACAGCTGAAAAGAAATTAATATTTCCACACAATTAGCAATTATTATGAATTTGCTGCTGTGGTATTTCTGCCTAAGGCACTGATCTACAGATTTGATTTTTTTTTAAAAAAAAAAGCTTTCACCAATGAAATGCTATTAGTTTATGTTCAACTGCACTAGCAGCTCACTGAATCAAACCTATCAGTAGATAAAAGCAGTAACTACATTATTCTTTTATCATATACAGTTCTGTTGGCAAGATCAAAGTTCAGAGCACTAGCTAGTAAATGCTGATCTAAAGTTTACTTGCATCATTCCTCTTAAGTGGGTCTACTTCTCTACATTACTACTCCAGCAACTTCCAGAATATTTCATATTTTATTATTTATAATTACACAAAACAAAATACAATAATAAACACATCACTGCACTGTTAATGTCACAGTAAGTTTTTAAAAGCATGTTGTGATACATGATTCTTCACATAAGAAGCGCTTTAAGCAATCCTATTTGTTTAGCAGTAATATTTCCTTCAAAAAGTAGACACCTATTTCAAACATCATGTGCTTGTACAGTTTACAATCTATTGAAAGAACACACACAGGAAGCTTCTGTATCTGTTTAAGTTGCCAAATGCATGAAGCATCCTCTGTAAACTTGTCAATCTATTTTTAAAACTGTCAAATGTTACTTCTCTTCTAAAGTGTCCAATTATTAGTGGTGGTCAGCATTATACTATACATAAATACTGCTAGAAGGGTGACTGCTGAACTAATAGTATCTTAAAAAGTGAGGAATTTTCAACTTTTTGCAAAATGGTTCTTTCTAGTAACCACTTGCTATTTTTTTGTAACAAGTAATGAAATGAAAGGCTTAAATTCAGAAGCTGTCAGGTTAGCTCTTCCATGTATAGGGTTCAAGGCTTTTTTTTTTTTTTTTTTTAAGTGGAGCTCAACTGTGTTTATTCTACCCCTAATCTATATCATGACTATTTACTAAGTTCATCACTACAGCTTTTTTTCCTGAACAAAAACAAATTAAGGTAACTCTTAAGTCGAACTGCCTAAGATGAACAGGCTGTCTCTGCGGTACACTTGTGTTTTCTGTCTTGTCTGCTCCTAGCTCTATCCAGAAACACTGAAAAATTCCACACTTTCAGAAGTCCACACTGAACCAGAATGACTTGCAGTTTGTACATTAATATCATTACTTGCCTTTACTATGGCAATAATTCTTTATACTCCCTGGAAACAAATTAGTACACTGAAAACACACCCTTGTTATGTAAAATGCATTTGCTACTCAATCGTAGTTGAACCATTCAAAGAACTGTCTAAAAGTTTCTTTACAACGTAAGTCTTAAAATTTAAGATATAACAAATAGTGTATTTGCATTACAAATTTAACAAGGATACGTAATCTCAGTATAATAAAAACCAAAGCAAATAACTGCACCACAGTTGCTACATCTTATTTAAGCCAGCAAATTAGAAATCAAAGTGTTTTTTTCTACAATTACACAGAAAGCACAAAGACCAAGCACTGGATTAAAATGGCAGGTAAGACATCTGTCTAAAGAAGAGCTCAATCTTGAGATGGAACAAGATTTTTCTGTTCTTCCTATCCAGACAGACTTCTGTGCTCTTTGCATATTTTTCTCACTGCAGGTTATTGAGCTTCAGCATTCTTAGAAACTGTCAAGCATGACATTTCTTTAAGAGCTTTTCAAAAACCCTCCATACACAACTAAAAGCTGTTCCAACCTGACATACCCTTTGCTGAAAACCACAGAATTCAGAGGAACACTTTTTGATGTGAAGAATTCATAGACAAATTTGAAAATTTATTATTATGAATTATCACCAGGCTTAAGTATTAGTGCTGACCTTCCTGTGAGACCGGCAGTAGATCGGTAGGTACAGTAGATGATCTCCAGAATTCCCTTCCACCTTAAGTTATTCTGTGTACATCATGCTACCTCATGATATAGAGAGAAGTCATTGAATAAACAAGACCCTCCACCCACAGGTGCTGGTGGCACCATCTGGATAAAAACAGTCTGTAAAGGTAACAATAGTATAATGTGAACAGACAATTTTACTGTAAGATGGATTTCCAACTCTATAGATCATTTATGTTTTCAGTGACACATCCCAGCTCTGTACGTCTCCAAATCTAACCTCAAAGACCCACGTCTACAGGTATGCCATCAACATCCACTTCTAACCTTATCTCCATTGACAGCTTGCCATTAGATACAAAGAAATAAGATTTTACCACAATGAGGAATGTCTCTAATAAAAACCACCTAACAAGCAACTTCAACAGTTATTCAGGATGTTCAGAATCACACAGAAGGGAATGATAGAATGAAGCTCAAGTCTTCAGTTCAGCTTTTTTTTTTTTTTTAAATACCCAGGATTTTCTCATGGCTTGATCACTTACCAGAACTCATGAGTTCAAGCCTCTGCTCTCTTACAAGCCAAATACTGTCAGAGTGGTTTTCCCTTAACTTGTCATAAGCAAATCAGCATCAGCTACTGACTTCCACCTGTCTTTCAAAATTTATTGCACATAAATTCTTCAGAGTACTTCACTTGTTGTGATCCAGTTAAGTCATACAGTAAATACTTTTCCCTTGGTCTCCTATTGCAGAGCAATCAACTCAATCTCAATGGCTAAGATTCTGAGTAGATCAAACTCAGTATTTTCCACTGAACTAATGACAACTGACTTGACATACTGGTTCTAGAAAGATGACGCTATAATTCTAGACTTCAATATCAGAAGAAGTTACTTTAATGAGCTAATTTAACAAGACATCTTTTAAATATCCCTATAGAACTTGCTAGCAATCTCCACCCAGTGTGATATAAATGATTAAAAAGGACCAAAAGGGACTGTGGTTTTCTGAATACTAATTTTATGTCTCATAATTAATACTATGATTAATCATCAGGCTGACATTAGTCTCTGAAAATACAGTACTACTATTCAGTGATAGAAACTTTCTAAGTTTATGCTTATACATCAATAAAGCATAGAAGTTCTACACTACAAGCAGCAAAGAGAACTCAAAAAAGATCACTGTGCCCACAGTTGAAAGCAATTACTCTCTTACCTAATCTAAGCATCTAAAATAAACTTCAGAATAAAATCCTCTCATAAAAGTAAGCATTACAGACATCACCGTACAATAACCCTCATACCTTGCTTCATACTGCAGAAAAACTGATTGTAATGTATCAGGTTAAGAGGGAGATAAGTACAATGCCCTACTCTGAATCAACAATACTGAGGAAAAATAAATTTACAGCATAGCAAGACACTGTAGGATAAGAATACTCAAGATGACAAGTCCAATTACTGAACATTTGTAGCTGAGAGTTACATCACTAAGAAACAAAACTTCCCTCCTCTGATACACTGATCTTTGATACTCAGCAAAGAGTAAGTTCCACTGACAACAAAAGTAGTTTACCTGTTACCTCAAGTTTTTATTAGGTATTGATCTTCTCCTATGCACTAAATACATGCTAACTAGCTTATCACTAGTAAGATATTACCTGAACAAAAGTAAAGATTAACAGAAAGAATATTTCAAATATTTGGAGCTGTTGGAACGGGTCCAGAGGAGGGACACAAAGATGATCAGAAGGCTGGAGTACTTCTCCTATGAAGAAAAGTAGAGTGGGACCTGGAGAAGAAAAGGCTCCAGTGGAATCTTTCAGTAATTAAAGGGTGCTTATCAGGAGGGAGACTGACTTTTTGCAAGAACATATGGCAACAGAACAGGGGGAAGTGGCTTTTAACCAAAAGAAAGAGGTTTTAGATTAAACACTAGGAAGAAATTCTTTACTCACAGTAGTGAGGTACTAGAACAGGTTACCCAGAGAGGCTGTGGATGCCCCATCCCTGGAGGTGTTCAAAGCCTGGCTGCATGGGCCCTGGGAAGTCTGATCCAGATAGTGGCAACCCTGCCAACAGCAGGGAAGACTGGATACTAGATGATTCTTAAGGTCCCTTCTAGCCCAAGCCACTCTGTGATTTGAGTATAATTCTTTTCCTACTGTCAAAAAGAGGTTAAAACAAAAAAAAGCTAGTTTTTGCTACCCAACTATCAAACCAGAAGTATTCATTCTTAAACAATGGCTCAGACAAATAGCTTCTGAAAAACAAGCGTTATCTCCTAACAGATTCAAACAACTTCCTATATCCTGGAGATGCAAGAAATGACCTGATAGCGTTCTTGAACCTCTAATACTTAAGCAGCAATCACTAATTGCAGCTAGAAATAATTAACAGAAGTTTACCAGACTTCAGAGATGCCATTTAAAACTAAAAACCAAACAACCAAAGCATAACATACTCCTCACAATGCAAAATCCTTAATAAAAACTGAACTAAAATTTCAAGTTAACTTTTAGAACTGTACTTATTTTTCTTCTTCCCTCAACATATTTTTTCAATATACTAATGAAGCTCAAGAACTAAAAAAACAAAACCAAACTATTCAACTCTAAGGTATCACAGAACAGAAAAGTCACCTCCTGTAAAGATGCTTCACCACTATCACTTCCTTGTCAGAACACAAAATGCTCCCCAAATTCCCTTCACAAAGTGCAATACCAGCACTTAACCAGTAGCAGTAGGGCTGTTATTTCTCACTGCACCACTACAATTGGAATCTGAAATGCTACGACATGCTGTAAAGTATGGATGTCCAACCCCAGTCTGTCAAGTTGTAACACTGAACTGACTGAAGGGGCTTGGGCCGCATATGAGAAAAGAGTTCTGTTACTTGTGTACCTTTTCATATATTTTTAATTCAAACAAACAAACAAAAAAAAAAAACATAAAACTATCAGGTCGGATATATATGCTCTAACATATACTTCCAGACTTCTCTTGGTCTACTTCCTTGTCACCACCTTCCTACCTCTGACTGGTAAACACATTCAGTTTCTGTCTAGTTAACAAAAGACCTTTCTGGAACTCCCGATCAAAGGCTGGAACTACTACAGATAGCCACGAATACATTAAAATGAGTACTACTTCATTGTCTTCCTCAACTCATCTTGAACTAACATATTTAGTAGAATAAAAACATACAAAATGCTACTGTTCTTATATACTTTGGTGCTGCACAGAAGATATCCAGAGGAAGGCCATCAAGATGAGAGGGCTGGAGCACCACATCTATGAAGAAAGGCTGAGAAGGTATTTACTCAGAGAAGAATGTGGGGAGACCTCACTGTAGCCCTTCAGTAATTAAAGGGAGTCTTCAGGAAAGATGGAGAAGGCCTCTTTTGTCAGTCTGTCTACAGTCAGGACGAGGAGTAATGCTTTTAAACTAAAAGAAGACAGACTTGAATTAAACATTAAGGGAAAACTCTTAACTCAAGAGGTTGGTGAGGAACTAGAGGAGCCTGCCTAGAGAAGTTGAAGATGTACCCAGAACTGTACGAGGTCAGGCCAGATGGAGTCCAGGGCAATCTGATCTAGTGAATGGTGTCCCTGCCCGCAGCAAGGAGTTGAAACAAGACCTTTAAGGTCTGTCTCAACTCAAACCTTTCTGTGCGTATTCTATTTTCTATCATATAAGTGGACTATTTAAATATAAAAGAAAAGCTAGAGCATGACTTCAGGGAGGATTAGTCAAAATTAAATAATTTTTAAAGCAGCAAAACCAGATCTTTCTTCATCTTATAACGCCAATTAATCACTATGAGATTGCATTTGTACATAGGTTCTTCACTCTTCCCAGCACAATACTAAGTCTTCAAGCATCAGGCAGAAACAGTACTTATCACATGGTTATTTGTTTAAAGAAAGAAGTAAACAGCAGTATACTTTCCTTTTAGAAATACACATTTAGGTTCAAAAAGTTAGGAGTCGAAGAAATATCACTTTTTTGTTTTCTAGTGCAAAGTGTACAGACTGTGGGGGATGTGAATTCCTTCGGGAAGTTTTTTTTCATGACTTAGTTTGACCCCTGGGAGAACAATACCTCTTCCACAGAGAAACTGTACCCCTATGCACAGAACTCTGAAGCATAACAGAAAGCTGCTTACTGCAATCTCAAATGAAAACAGCTTGTCTTATTAGGAACTCCTTTGTCCTGCTCCACAGCATTGCAAGGATATCACTAACTTAATGTAAAATGATGAAACAGAATAATTTGCCATATCCATATTTGCTTTCACTGAATATTAGCCTACAACAATATAACACTCCAAAATGTGAAACGATGGAAATCTTGAAATAGCACTTACTGTAATCACAGCTTTACTCAGACAGATAGAGCCTCTGCAACCATATTCTGTTTCATCTTCAGATTTGTAATAACTGAGTGTGTTGGCTTTCAGAACCACCCATCGATCTTGCCATCCATGAATGTAGTTGGTCCACTATAAAAAAAAAAGAAAAAAAATAAAAAATCTGCAAATAGAAAAAATACAGATAAAATAATTTTGTTGATATTTCCAAGCCTTTCAAGTATCAGGAAAAGAATGTTGTTTGTTTTTATGTTCTTCCCAATTGAGAACATTTAACTTCTTCTGAACAGGACTCTTAAAAAAAAAACACTTTTGCAAATCACTGAAATACTGTACTAAAAGCCAGTTGTTTCCCAGGAACAGGAAGATAACAGATGTCTTTGTTGCAAAATTGTTCCCAAGGCTGTTTAAACAAGGGTACCAAAGCACTGATAAAAAACTGGGGGACAGGAAAGGAAAACCAAAATTCTACCTTGAATTTAGATGTGATTTTAAATCCGAATTACACAAAAGGCCAAAGTGAATCAGGACATAAAATATTTTATTTATATGTAAGTGATTTCTACCAAAGTGATTTTACTGAATTTTATAACTTTTTTCATATGAACACATACATGCCACTATTTCACCATTATAGTAACTAAAGGCATCAGTTCTTCATCAGTTTCCTACTACCCACAGGTATTGCTTTAGGTTTTAATTCCATAACCACCTCTCTACTAAGAAGATAATTACTTGTCAGCAGGCATCAAATCATCCTATTACTAAAATCTTTCAAGGGACTCAACATTCACATATACAATGAAGCTGACATTCCAGGAACAAGTCCTGGATTCATCATATAAAGATATGGTTACAAGTGACTAATAGTCAGGACTTCATTAGTATCTTGTGTTTGCTACAACTTCCCTACACAACTGAACAGCACCCCACGGGACCATATAGTACCAACTATTCTACAGCTCTGATGACGCACGGGTGTTAGGACTTTGACTGCAGTACAAAAGATTATAAAATAAATAATAATAGAAACAGGAAAACGAAAGCACTGAGAATGATTTTATCACACAAGCACTTCTTCGATCACAACAAAGACTTTCTAACCACTATTCACCATTTTACTATAAAGAAACAGGAAGGGAGAAAAAGTGGACTAATGGGATAATTTGCACGTTATATTACATGTATCAGTTAACAGGTGTCTCATAACTGGGTGTTAGCTCTACTAATTACAAGAGTAAGTCTAAGCACTAAATAGAAAAACAAACCTGAGAAATACCTAGCTATTTTCAAGCACAGGTGAGACCTACATTTACTCACAGAAAATAAACCTTTTTGCAATCTCCTAATAAGCTGAATAGCTACATCCAGTATGAATGATTCAGCTGTGTGTAGTACATGAACTGATAGCACCGTTACAAAGGTATATTTGCGCTGCCATTCTCCCTTTGTCTCTATTATATTCTCTGTTCCTACCAGATGTGAAGTGCGAAGCCCAAAGTTATTTTGGCCAGAAGAGCAAGGGACAAGGAAGAAAGCACCTTTCCTCCTTTGACACAGTTAAGTGAGGTAAATATAGCAGCCAATCTTGCATTTGCTGCTGCAATCAACACTGGCTGTTGCAACCAAAATGTGACACGAACTAAGAGTCTCCTTAAAGTATTCTTGTTGAAGAACAGTTTTTTTTTTTTTTTTGCAAACAAAAGACTACTGGTTAAAGCACATACGTATCAAAATATTTCCACGGCAGAGTGCTTTGTATCCACCTTAAAACTATAAGAAAAACTGTAATGGAAAATGCCTGTAGTTCAGAAACATTTAGAGACCAGTGAAATGAAGCTCTAACAAGCTTCTCTTACCAATTTATTCCATTTGCCTGAAAGCTTCTCTCTTTACTGAGTCGAAAGATTACTAAGCACACAGAGAACTGCACTATACTTCCATTGATTTGCTACTTAATAACAGACAGTAAGTTCTAAAAACAGAGGTATGCTCAGTAATCAGTTTGGAAAGGTACCATTCTATTTTAACTAATTTGTCTCAAGTATTACTGAGGCATTAACTAGCAAAAGGTAAAACTGTCCCTCAAGTACGTTCACTTCAACAGGTTTCACTGTGCTCCGACTACTGAGATCACATCCGCTGTGTTCTCATGGTAAGGACAGCATCAGCTGCATTCGTTATCGTTAAAAAAAAACCATGAGTCTTGCACATATAGACATTGTACATTTCAGCAGAGACCATGACTTCACCCGTTACTTCTGTACTTGCCAACGTAAGAACCAATCATACCCAACAAATACTAAAGTTTCTAAGAAGAGGATCATCTAATCAAAAGAAAGCATTGTAAAAAAAATCATACTCTACTAAACCAAAACCTCGTGTTTTTAGTGGTGTCACATCTCATGACTCTCTCATCCTCTCCCAACCCCTACAGATAAAAGGATCTCACAGATGAAGACCTTCTTCTATCTCTGGATTTAGAAGCATTTTTAGACTGCAAAGCGTTCATGACTCTCTCACAACGAGCAGAGGACTGTCTCATTGTGACTGTTTCCTTAGCAGCCAGCGTGTTATGAACTCAGTATCCTATGACCTGCGTGCTCCACACAGGACAGGAAAGAGCTTATTTTGTTAATTCAACACCATCCTGAAGGTAGTTTCTACAAGAATAAAACCCTCCCGCGTCCAAAGTTAATAATTCAAATACACAACTTCAAAATTGCCCCGAAGTAAAATTTCCCAAGCGTCACCCAACGCATACTTGCAAGTCATCTCATTTCCAGCGATTAAAAACAACAACAAACAGCGGCGCTTCTATTTAAGAAGGGAAACGAGCCCCAGTGCCCTCTTCCTTCCTCTCCTCCAGTATCTCCCGCTGCAGGGCTGTTTTATGGCACTGTTTTGATACCCGCACCGAAGGCTGCGCCGCTCCTGTGCCCGCAGGAGAACACGGAGGAGGGAGGGAACCCGACTCTCGCAGCGGGTCTCCGCCGCGCTGGGTGCCTTCCCTGCCCGCCCGCGGCTCGAGGCCGCGCCGGCGGCTCCGCCCGAGGCAGGACTCCCTCGCAGCACCTCTCGAGGCCGGGGAGGGGCTGCCTGGGCCCGCGCGAAGGCAGGGGGAGGTGAGCGGGCCGCTCTCGGCGGGCTGACAGCCGGGCTCTCTCAGGGGAGGTGGGGGTTGGGGGAGGGGGCATCCGAGAACCGCCGCGTAGAAGCGAAGCGCGAGGCCGCTGGGCGCCTTACCTTGCTGAGCACCCCGCACAGCTCAACAGGCAGCCCGAGCTCGGTCTCGGGGTCCTCCTCGGAGCCGGAGGAGTTCCAGCTCTGGTTGTCCGACATGGAGACTCGAGCCGCAGCCACCGCTGAGCAGGGAAGAGCCGAGCGGCCCCTGCCCACAGCAGCCTCAGCGTCTCCTGCCGAGCAGACGGGGACGGCCGGCAGCGGCTCTACCTGAGCGGCCTCGAGGCGGAGGTTCGCGCTGTTCCCTCACAGCGTCTCCGTGGCCCCGGCCCACGGCAGCGGCCACAACATAGAGGTGGCGAGGGGAGGAGGAGCGAGCGCACGTCCGCCTGCCGCGCGCTCCACTCACAGCGCTGCTACCGCCGCCGTTGCCGCCGCCGCCGCCGCCATCTTAGGCGAAGCGGGGGGGGGGGGGGGGGGGGGGGGGGGGGGCTGCGCTCCGCTACTATTTACCCGTCCCACCTCCAGCCCGGCCCCGCTCGGCGGAGCCGCGCGCGCCGCCCGCCGGGACTTGTAGTCTCCCCGAGGGAGCTCGGGTCAGCCGCCGCCGCGCACGGCATGCTGGGAGTTGTAGTCCGCCCAGGCGGCGGTCCCCCGCCCGCCGGCTCGTGCCCGCCATCTTGGTCTCCGCCGAGCGCGGGGCGGCAGCGCTAGCCGGCGTGGTAGGAGCCGAGCGGAAAGCGGCGGCCTGAGCTGTGAGGCAGCCCGGCCCCGCGTTTTGACGTGCCTGCTGTTGCCGCAGCTCGGGGTATGAAGACAGTACGTGGAGTTTTCTCAGAGCTCTGTCTGAGACGCGTAACCGTGTTTGTGGGGGGAGAAATGTTCGCAGAACCGACTGCTGAACAGCGTACGGACGGATGCAGTGGGTTGGGATGGACTTCGCGTTCGGGCTCGTGGTTTTGGTTTATTTATTTATTTATTTATTGGGTGGTAAAAGCTGTTAAATAGGTTTTGTGTAGGGAGCCTTAGTGTTACAATGCGTGCTCCTCGCTGTATTTTAAGAACGGTGCTGTAAAATTTCGTTTTTCTGGCTGCCTCTCTGTGACAAATGGTGATGTGATTTCCCCATGTGATAACTGCTCGAAGGTTTGCGCTGAGGAATTAACTTCTTGGTGAAGTAGGAAAAGCTGTTGAGAAACCAGGCCCTTTGCTTCGTCAGCTGTTTGGAAAGAAACTATGTTATTTTTGCTTTGTGTCTGTTGCAATGCGCTGCATTTGGTAAGCAAGCAGGGTGGCCGAGTTTTGTACACACTGATACGTGAAAGAGTAATTTTTTTGTTCTTCTGTGCAGCGCATTGGTGGAATCAAGCGGAACCGCTTTTAAAGTCCCTTTTTTTTCCCTATTAAATTCTGAATGAATTACTTTATTCTGATCTAAAAACAGGGGGTGAGGAGACATGTCTGAGCAAAGCCTTTGGCAGTGGCAGTGATGCGTACTTGGCCAGGCACCTTCACTTTCATTCTTTCGTTCTAACCCCTTTGCTGCAGTTGCTGTTACAGATCAAGAATTGCAGAATGACAGGGGTTGGAAGGGACCTCTGGAGATCATCCTATCCAGTCCCTTGTTAAAGTACGTTCCCTAAGGTGGGTTGCATGGGAAAGTGTCTGGGCTGGTCTTGAATATCTCCAGAGAAGGACACTTAGCAGCCTCTCTGGGCAACCTGTTCCAGTGCTCTGTAACCATCACAGTAAAGAAGTTTTTTCTCCTATTCAGGTAGCACATTCTCTGTTCCTCAGTTTGTGTCCCTTGTCCTGTTGCTGGGCACTTTTGACAAGAGCCTGGCCTCATCCACTTGACTGCTGCTCTTTAGATATTTATAAGCATTGATGAGATCCTCTCTTAGTCTTCTCCAGGCTAAACAATCTCTGGTCTCTTGGCCTTTCCTCACAAAGGAAACATTCCAGGCTCCTAATAATTTCAATAAGATTATCTATTACGTTCATGGTTCCTTCTTCATTTTTGCATCTGCCACGTTCTCCTAGAATGTCTTATTTTTTTTCCTTTATTTCATTTGTTTATGTTCTTCAGATGTGTGTTGAGAGTGTGAATAACGTAAATTAAAATAGCTCTTCTTTAATATTCTAATTATATTTTTTGTAGATAACTAGCTGCCTATTACTTTTAATGAAATCAAGTTTCATCTACATTAGCGAGTGCTGTGCTACAATGGGAGTAGCTTTTCAAGGGAAAGATTTGGTGCTGATGACCTTTGTTCACCCTTTAAACATTTTGAGGTTTTTCTTCATACTAGCTCTAGTCTGGTCCCATGACAGAATGTCCATTAGCAAGAATGCATCAGGTGTGCTCTCTAATTATACTAACAGTTTAGTTTGTGAAGAATCTGTCTTGCATGCTCCAAGGCCAACCTGTCACACAAACCAAAGCCATGTTAAGTGAAGATGATCAAACTGATAGGCTGCTGTAGAGCACACATCCCTTCCTATGTCCTTCTGCACCTTCTTCGATTCACAGAAAGGGTTGGAAGAGACCTTTAAAGTCATCTAGTTCCAACCCCCTGCTAGAGACAGGGACATCTCCCGCAAGACCATGTTGCACAAAGCCCCATCCAGCCTGGCCTTGAATGCTTCCATGGAGGGGGCATTCACAACCTCTCTGGGCAGCTGTCTTCATTGGGCACTTACTTTGTGCTTCTTTATTGTGATCATTCTTTCATCACAAACCATTGTATTCAGTCTGCACACCTCACGACTTAAAAAGTGTAAGGAGTCTACAAATCATCTTCATCTTTTGTAGATTCATCATCATACTTCATCTTTTGTAGATTACCGTAACAAATACTATACTGCTTATATTCTAATTGTAATACGAATATGCTTTTCGGAGTTTTACTTCAGAAGATATTAGTCATGAGCAACATTAAGTGATTAACCAATTTTTCTTTTTTTCATCTTTTATTTCTAGAGTTGTACTTTCTGCTGTACTGTGTTTACTGGTTGTTTTTAAAACACATTGATCATTAGTATATAAATATTTTCTAGTATGTTCATACTCATAGCTTAAGTTTAGGATTATTTTTCTGAAGGGATCCTTGAAGGAGCTTTGCTTATATAAGAGCATATTGCGTAGCAGTATAGGGTCTCAGGTATAATTCCTTCATTATTTTCATTTGGTTTAAAGTGATCAAGCATTTTTTTCAGTAGTTTAGAAATACAACACATATAGAGGGAAGAGAAGATAATTTCCACAGTTCTTTGCCGTTGGAATGAACTTTTAAGTTCTAGAGTCAGAATTTTTTACTAAACAAAGCCCTAGAGAAGCTGAAAGCACAATTTGCAACAAAATTATGCCATATTTTGCCTGCAGAAAATTTATCAGAGTTAGATAGTCCACTTGTTTCATTTAGTTGTCTCTTTGTGTAAAGGAAGAATTATCCAAGTAGGTTTATGAATGGCAGAATGTACCTATGCTGACATCTTCATTTTGGGTGCAGTGACAAGCAGTGTCTTACCTGTTTGTTTTGTGTCGTGAATTCCCTTTCAGAAGGCTTACTTTGACTGTAATTTGTAAGTTGATGACTTCAGAAAAAACGTAATTCTAGGGCTCTGCTTCTCGAAAGCTAGTTCTGAGTACTTGGCTAGGATACAAACTTTCAGAGAATACTGGGTCAGCTGTTACCTGAAAAATAGTTCTGGTCAGCTGTCTCAGCATCAGCACGTGGAATTTTAAATTTTGTGAATCCTGACCCAGTTTTAAGTTCAGCATTATTGGTTTATCATGTATTTTGGCTGATGACAATTATAGAAAATATTCTTCTTAGGAGGTTGGCTTTTCTAGAAAACTAACATTTTATTATGCGTTGTGAGTGGACAGATAAATGGTAGTAGTTTTGAATGTTGCTAGTCGGGAACCCAGATAGTTGTGTATGCTGACATACTGATAACACTCTTCTTCCTGCCAGCTCTATCATTTCAAATTTCTACAGGATTAAAACTGACATAAGTCCTCTTCTGGGGACTGCTCAGTAACCTGAATTCTATTAACCATCACCCCCTGTGGCTAAGAATTGAGCTGATAGTTCAGAAGGACACTCATGTGCTTGCTTACACATGTCTTTGTTTGTTGGTGGTTTCTCCTGCTGTGAAGCAAAGACTTTCAAGAGCAGCTGATATTTAAATCATTATCGAGGGAACGTGTTTTTACAAGGAAATAAGAGATAAAGAGCTTGTTAAATTCGACCCTATCAGCCAGAATGTTTCCTTGCCAAATGAATACTCAGTAAAGACAGGTGCAGCAAAGACTTTTCTTGGTGGAAAAGATTTGACGTAAATGTTCCTATTTAGAATACAATTCTTAGCTCACACAAATAATAGTGAAGTCAGAATGAAATCAGATGCACTTTGTAGTAGAAGCTTTTAAGTATCAGAGATGTTTTTAATATCCTGGTGGTATTGAGTTTTTCTCGTTTGAACATGTGCATGCTATTGTCTCAGAAATTCAAGAAATAAAGCAAAGCATTTATTGGAAACACATTTCTCTAACGGTTTGTCTGTATTGGTGCAATAATTCCTCTACCCAAGCAGGTTAGTTGTTGCTTAGTTCTTCAGTGGTGGGTGCTGCCTCCAAACAGTTACATGCACAGCCTAGGTGAAGATATTTCTGTACATGAAGTGGAATAAGAAGTGTAGCAACGTGGCCACCTGTTCTATCTTAATTAGCAATTGGAAAAAAAATGAAGCGGTGTTGATTTAAGATGTTGTTTTGCATGAGTTGTGGTCTTACTGAGAAGGTCTCCTGTTGTCTATTTATTACTTACACAGTGGCTTTGTTCTGAGGCGGCTAGTGATGTGGTTGCAAGCAGTAATAATTTCCAGTCTAAGGAAGACATTCAAGGCTTGAGTTTGAACGTTACTCTTGAACTGGTCTGTTTGGCTTGTTTGTTCTGTGTTCATGTGTCAGATTCTTCAGTTCCTTAGTATTCTCTTATACTGTATTGTCAAACCAGTTTCCATGAGTATTAAATGTTGAAAAAAAAAAAAAGAAAGAAAGAAAGAAAGAAAGAGAAGGGGGACACTTGATATCTTATAATTCAATTCAGTGTAACTTGTATAACTGGCTACTACAATTAGTATATTTAATATTTTATATTTATTTACATTTTTTCAAATAAGTGGAGGAGTTTTCCTAAGTTCTAGAGCAGTAACAGCTAATGACTAAGAGCATCCAATTCATTAGTTTGTTTTAGTAGAAGAGGCTTCTAGCAACATTAAGCTTCAATTCCATCTCAGTTAAGCAGGAGGTGAATGCAAAAGGTGAAAGATGGTTGCCTGTGACTTTTGTAGCATTCTCACTAGGGAGGGACACTTTGATAGCTTGCCAACTTTAATTTGTATTGCTTGTGAGTTTTTTGATTTGTTTGAATAATGATGAAGTGCAGATACAGCTAAGTTTTATCACAAGTGTATTTCCTGAAGTAACTGAAATTGCCTGCTTTTGAGTCTTAAACTACTGAATTACACATTTCACTTCAGATGTGTTAAAGGTATACATATATATGTATATATATGTGAGTGTATAAGAGTATTTACTTCCGAAGGTTTCTTTTTTTTTTCCTTTTTTCTTTCCTTCTCTTTTATATTTCTAGCATAGTACAAACTTCACAAGTGTTTACATTTTGAGCATAGTGGAGTTCATTCTAGAGTACACTTGGTCTTAGTAGGAAGGCTGAAAAGCAGTCCTTTATGGTCAGAATCGGATGAACTGAGTTATTCATCTCAGTTAGCTGTTTATGGTGCTTTCAGTGCTTTTTACAAAACTCCTATTAACATTTTGACCTTGTCACAAGAAATTAAGGATAGTGTTTATTTTCTTGTAATACAACCTGTGTCGAATGGCAGGGTTTGCAAAGTTAGTCTGTCTCCCATTCTCTGTGCTTTTATGTGAAAGCAACTGTCATAATTTTGTTTACTTATTTCTAAAATAAGATTAGAAGAGCTGAAGGAAATATCCAAAACCAAAGAATCAAAAGAAAATAGGAATTTTTTTTTTTTTTGGACTATAATAAATGAGGCCTCATTTTCATGAAATGTTGCTGTTGCAACTTCAGCATATGTATATTTTTATACAGTTTGTATGTTTTTATGCTGTGAAGATTAGCTGTGAACGATTTAGGTATTAAAGGGGGAGTCCCCTACATTTATGCTACAAGTATTGATTCCTGGGAGCTGCAAGAAGGATAAGCAGTTGTGTATCTCATTAGTCTTTGCATCTCTTGCTATGTTTCTTCTATTGGCATGAGTATCTGTGGTAGCACAGATAACAGTTTTTCTTCAGGAGAATTTTTACACTATTTATATGTATCAAATTATCATTTGGTATTACAGTTTCTTTTTCCAAGTTCTACAAACAGTTGTCACTTTCGATTCCTATTGTTACTTCTCAACAAATTGTTACACTATTAATATAGGGCAGAACGTTAACAATTTTGTAAATGTTATTGCCTTGCAACGTAAAATTGTTTCCACTGAACTGAATATTTTGGAAATATATGTATATATTTAATCTTTCTCTCACATTGTATTTTCCCATGTGAAAATAATAAGACAAAAGAGTTTTAAGTTCTTACATTACATACAGTTTCTGTTCTGGTTCTGTCCTGATGATCTCTGGAGGTCCTTTCCAGACCCTACAATTCTGTGTTTCTGTTAGTGGAAATTATTGGTTTTTTAATGAATAGTAGAGTCACAAATATAACCTATGTCCTTCAGGCTACTTCATGCAAACAGATTCTAAATATGAATACAGGTAGAGGCACTTGAAATTAAATAATTTGTCTGATGTTGCTTGTTGTTTCAGCCTCAGTATAGTATGCTTTCATATACTATAAAATCCAGTCTTTTTGATTCAGTTGAGTTTCTATGCTTGCTTCTAGAAGTGTTTCATTAAGGTTTGTTGTTTTCCATTTAAAAGCCTCCCAGCTACTAACAAAGCTTTCTACGCAGTAATGATATCCTGTGGTTCTTCTCTCCACCTTTTTATTTTGCCATTACCTGTTGGCAGTGAGTGCTCAAGTCTTCTTTATCGTTAGAAACCCTTTCAGTAGCAGCTGGAAAGTTACAACTTCCATGTACAGATCATTCTACTGCTCCCCATGCCATCTCCAAATAACAAGAATAGTAGAATCGTATTTAACTGTGGACTGCCTTCACAGACTTTTTGCACCATTCTTACTTGCTGTGACACTGTAAGAAATTTAACATGTCCTCATTAATGGAAACAGCACAGTGTTGCAGCAGATTCTTGAGGTGACACCATGCCACAAATATGTCACAAATATGATGCTCTTTGCCCAGACGGTTTGAAGCCAGTGTTTCCTTAGTCTAAATTTTTACCCATTTTTTAAACTCATTTTAGCTAAAATACAAGATATGGACACTGTTTTCCATGGTGATGATAAACTTGTACATTGACATTTTATTAGCCTTTCTTACAGTGTTTCAAATGGTGCTTCTCCTGCATTTCATTTAAATGCTGTCATTTTGTTGCAGATGATCCACTGACTGTTGTCTGACTGTGCTATATCTGTTGTTTTATCAGCTTCTCTGATACATTCAAATATGTTAAATATTTAACGTGTTTTTTCAGACCTCTTATTCTGAAAGCAAGATAGACTCCAGGTTCTGTTCATGTCCCTTCTGTATGTATTTAAGCTTCTGTGGAGAACTAGTGTTATGTCCTCAGATAAATGTTTTCTTAATTCCAGCTAAGGTATTACTTTATATTTATACACTGTTTTCTGTTACTGTTGATGTATTTGGTATACACAAGAAGATGAGCATTTCTGAGACTTTTTAAAGGATATTTTCTTTCATCATTGTGGTATTTTTTACTCATGGGATATGTAGCAATGTGAGAGGTAAAGACTTTGAGCTGAACACACGAGTTATTGTTTAAAGCCCTTGCTATAAGACTGAGACTTTACTAATGAGGAAAGAGAAAGGTCTATATGTGCTAGGGGTAAAGAGAGTTCTTCAGGAGTACGGGACCAAGTTGCACAGATTGGAATAGAAATCAATAACTGTGTTCACGCCAGCTTCTTGAGGAGGAGTGATAAAAGAACCAGGGGAAGTAGTGGAGGGTTATTTACTTTAAGGAAAGCGTTTATTTGTAATTATGCCCACTACTTACCATAGATTGCAAGAAACATTGGAATTATTGAGTAGCTAATTGAAATGGGGGTTTTCAAGAACTTGAGATGAAACTTGGAACTGAAGTATGCAGTGCAGGTTTTTTGGTTTTATTTTTCCACTTTTTGGCTCTTGTCTAGCAGTCCTGTTTCAGGCTCCGGTTAAGTGGAAAATTAATGAAAGTGTTTGTCATTGAGGTAGTTTATTTGGTAGAGCTATGAAGCCTTTCCCATTCCCAGCTGACTCTTTAGAAGCACTTTAGCTACAATAGTGCCAAGAGTTCCAGGCTGTACATCTCCAAGTACTTTCTATTCCTTGAAATTCAACAAGCTGTATAGATAAACACAGTGTTACTTAACTGGTCTTGTCTCTTCGTAAGGCATCATACAAAATGATCTGCATTGGTGGAATGTGATTAAAAATTGAGTACTTTTGTCAGAACTTTTTAATTTGCTGCTTTGATGTCTGATTACATTTGACTAGTATGTTTCGAGAGGTGATGATCATGAAAATAACAACACTGCACCATTAATTTAAAATAAGTCACCACACACAAACAAAAGTAGTTATAAATGCAAAAATGCATAATGATGTCATTCAGTTTTGTTGATGGTGAATTCCACGTAAGTCCTTGAGTAGTCAAAGCAGCATTTAGAAATACCTTCTAGAAAAATTAGAACAATTTTAGATTTGTGTAGTTTTGGCTGTGTTTAACGGAGCTACTGTAATAGCATGAAAGGGTGTGACTTCTCCCAGCAGGAAGGGCTCCTGTCACAGGGAGCAGCTTGAAGGGGAAGTTTAGGAGTGAATGTACTTCCTGCATGAAAGTAAAGCTGAAGTTGTTCATTAGTCAGCAGTTTAGGGTAGGAAGAAAGTACTTCTGTCTGCTTTTCCAGTAATAAATTTGCATTAAATAATTCAGTCCAATATCAGACTTGTATCCTGCTTACTTTAATCTGACAAAAAATAGGACCACAAGATAATGCTTCTGAAGATAGCTTTTGCTTGTTCAGTTTTGGGATCAATTTATTTTTATCTAAACAATGTTCCATAGATTGAAAAGTTCAGCTACTTACTTTCATAAGGCATAAAGAAAGATGTCACATATCAGAACCTGCTCATGTGAAAAAATATGTATGGCAGCAATTGAGTAGTAACAGCGTGGTATGTTCTTTTAGTTGGATGTTACGGTTCTATGAATTAATGGAGGAAAAGAATGGAGGATTTTTTCCCTGAAGTAAGCAATAAAGATTTATTCAAAGTTGTTAATTGAAGCCTTCTGTTTCTAAAAGATGAGCTGTAACTCAAGCAGAAGTTTTGAATTTGAGCTAGAAATTACTGGGAAAATATATATGGCACATTTCAAGCAGGAACGAGGACTAAATTAATGATGAATGACAATCGTCTAGAACTTAAAATCATTATAGGTTTTTTTTTAATTTATTTTTTATTTTTGGAAGGTAATGCAGCTTACTGTTATTACTGTTTGTTCTTATGGGATTATATACAGATGTAAGTCTCACGTGCATGAAGTGAGATGCTAACCTTTACTGAAACTGATGGTGATCAATTATTTCTGTAAGGGAACTTTTGAAAGAGTTCAGTTTTTAGATATTAAGGAAATAAAACCTTACTGTCTCCAAGCACTGACAGTGGCTTTATTTGGTAACTATGGAAGGTCAGCCACTTTACACAAATATATCTTCATATGTGTGATGTATGTGTTGATTTTATGAGCAAGTATAACAAACATCATATGAGTTCTACAAATTACTTCTGTATTGTTCAGCTAGAAACAAGTACATGACTTAAGCTCCTTTTTTTTTTTTTTTTTTTTCCGCAGATATTAAGTCTCAAGAAAGATATTAGTCTTCAAAAAGTACTATGGACAGCATGAAAAAAGTTGATTACAGCTCTTGTAATGGTGGAGCTCTACTTAGGATGGGCCTCAATGATAACAAAGCTGGAATGCAGGGTTTGGATAAAGATAAAATTAATAAAATCATCATGGAAGCTTCCAAGGTTGGTTAGATTATACGTATTCGTTTATTTGTCCTTGCCAGCATATCTACGCATTTCTAACTTCCCATAACAGATGAAGTTGATGTGATCATCTTTTTAATGTTTTCAGGTGCATTCCTTTGTCCTTTTCTTTTCATCCTTTTTCTCAAGTGGTTCTTGAGAGGGGTGACCAGTAGTATACAATTTTGTGCCAAAGATCAACTGAAAAGACCACAACTCTACAAAGCACTGGAATAATAGTCATCTTATTTTTTTCTTGAAGGGCCTACAGATGCAACTGTGTGAGGATAATACTTTATTCAGGCAGCTCTAGATTTTCTTTCTTATTCTTTCATAAATGCTTATTTGATTTGATGTTACTATATCCCCTATGCAAATGTTGTTTGTGTGATATTTTTTTGAATTTGTGTGTCACTCTGTTATGTCCTAACCATACCCTACCAAGCATACCACAGGCAGTAGTCAGAAAGTGGTTTTTTTTTTTTTGGTGCTTTACACACTTTGGGGTAAACTCAGGGATGGGGAACATGCTAGAAACAGCATTTATTTAGCAAACTTCTTTTACTTTTGTTTTCACTTTAACAATGCTACATGTAGTGTTAAGACTTCTGTTCATTTAGTTGTTTCCTCTCCTTGTTGTGTACATTATTTCTTGAAGAGTTAGTGCTTTGTCGGTTATATGCTCATAATGATAAATGGAGAAATTATTTCTTTGGGACAGTTTAATCACCTGTGTTGAAATGGGATGAACTGTAAAAAGGGCTTTCAGAACTGAGAAGTGTGTTTCTTTGTATTAGGATATGCTTCTGCAAGTGAAGCAGGAGAACGTAGTACCTTCTGTAGATCAAGAAATCTGATAATAAGCTTTGATTCTTTCTGAAACTTCATTTTTAATCCTTTCAAATTTACACTCACAAACTCTACCCACAATTGTACTACAACAAGATTTTGTGTAATTTCAACTGTGAAATACTTCATGGGATGCTAAAAAAAAAAAAAAAAATTAATAACAATCTTAAATACTAGACAGGTCTGCACCCTGACATTTTCTTACTGATTCCTTTCAGCGAAACATAACAAGTCATGTTTGATTGCAGAGGGAGAAAATGATACGTATGTCTGATACTGAAAAAAAAAAGATATCCTTTATTTCTTCAATTTAGAGATTTCCTCTAGGCAATAATTACCACGTTTTTACCCACTTTTTATTTTTTTATTTTTTAGTATTATAGTATTTCCTTTAATCCTTTTAACCATTATTGTATGAATAGATAATTTTGCTTTATGTTTAAATGTCTAGTTCTATTTGACTGTGCTTGAATTCTTCCATTTTCTTTAGGGAGCAATTACGTACTTGAGAATGAGGGGGCTTTTTATGCACATTTGTTTTCCATCATCCTTTTCCAAATACCTTCTAATTCAACAGTATCTTTCAAGAACAGATGATCAAAAAGTGCTGAACATTAGAAGTGGATTTGACTTTTATAGTGTCTTTTATGTAGCCTTCCATGTTAATTCATCGATGCAGAAGTCTGAAAAAGGGCTTAAATAATTTTTTATTTTGAGCTTTATACTCCTTATGTTGAAGATAGTATAAAAAGACTTCTATGTACTATTTTGAAAATGTTCTCTAAATAGTCCCCTGTGTGGTCTGCTGTAGTCAGAATGGGACTGAAGAGGAGTAATTTTATATGGTGTTATCTAAAGAGAGATATATTTAAGGTACCACTAATCTCTTGTGTATCAGCTGTATGAAAATACAAAGTATTTATTTCTGTGTTTCACATTTTCTATATTTAAAGATCAAATGTGTTTGTTAGATGAAAAGACAAGGTAAAATGTTACAGGTGGTTTTTTTTTTTTTAATTATTTTCTTTCAGGGCTCCAAATTTTATGAAAATGAGCTCAAAAAAGATCAACAAGTTAACCAACGAATTGAGAAAATGATGCAGCTTAAGGAGAAAATTACACAACAACAACTGTTGAAAGCGCAGTTGCAGGTACTAATCCTGTTATCTATCTATCTATCTATCTATCTATCTATCTATCTATCTATCTATCTATCTATCTATCTATCTATCCATTTAGAGAAGTTGATAAATAAATGTTTTGGTGTGTTCTAATTTACTGTAATTTTGTTGATAAGCACAACAGTAGATACTGTTTACATGTTAGTCATGCAAGTGAAAGTTTGTACAATGTTTTGAGGATGTAAATGAAATAAAAAAATGCTTGAAGAGGATTAAATAAGTTCTAAAACCAATGTGAAATGTTTTTTGTATGATTAGAATGAAGAAAAACAATTCCTTCTAAATCCAGAGAGTTTGAAGGGATATCATTGTGGTTTCTGGAAAAGTTTTATTAAATAGTTTGTTAATTAATATCATAGCAGTCTTCAGTTTTAGAAAACATATGTATTTTTTGTGTTAAATAACCCTCAGTGAAATAAAGATGGTCAGAGCTTTCAACTCTTTTTCATTAACTTATTCCTGATCTGTGCTATTTAATGAAAGTTAAGAAGTTCCAAGAAATACATGAGTCCTAAACTGGAAAGATGGAAGGACTATTTTTTTTCTCATATGCTAATACAGACGATATGCTAAATAGTACTCTGTGTTAAGAAGAAAACTACACCAGGTTGCACACTATATCCTTAGACACAACGGAATTAAAGGTACTTGAAGAGGATTAATTCACTTCCTTTCTCATTTGTACTGTGATCAGTCTTTAATTACATGATTGCATGCCATTTTTCTCTAATAGGATTCCTGTTTCATTCATTGCACAGTGCAGACAGTGTTCACTGAGTGAGCAATTATTTACTGTTGTCCTCGTTGCTCAATGGATGGCCCCAAGGCTTATTTGTTATACACTAGTCTAACCCAGCTTGAAATGTAGAATTACTGTCTTCTTCATAGGCTTCATACACTACATATTGTTAGTTCTTTTAATCAAACTATTAAATCAAACAAACAAACAAAAAATGCTGGCTTAGTGATTTGTTGGACAAAATCTTGGTTACATCATGGAAACAGTAGCATAAATGAACACAGTCCATAACATAACACTTAATGTCTTTCTCACCGCTAGAGCGTGTTTTAAGAGGTAATTTGAAGTTCTAATAAGTACTGTTCTCTATTAATGAAAATAATACATCATGCTGTATCATTCAATTCGTGATTTCTGAAAACTTGTCTGTAACAGATTTAGGTTATGCTGATGACTTGAAGTGAAACTGCTTGAAGTTCCACAGAAGTGAACAATACTGTAAGAAGCATCCAGCTGCTATGAGATCTGAAAGCTGTTCTCTTGCTAGTTTTATTGATGTGTGGTTTATCCCGTATGTTTATTCCGCAAGCAGTTGCTATTGTCCAAAATGTAGTATCATTATTTGTTTTTTCTTCTGTCCTTTCAAATACTTCTACAAACATTAAATAAATTTTGAATAATTCTTTTATGTATCAATTTGATTATACAGTTTAAGATAGAAAACTTGCATCTTGTATGTTTTACATTTTCCAACAATGCAAGAAACATTTTTCCGAATGTTGCATCATGTAAATAGCGGCCAGCCTGCACCACTTTCATTTGGACTCTTCATTTCTTTAAACCAGTTTGTTCAGCCTGGGGAGCATACTGTTCCTTCTATTTGGAACAGCCTAATTTAAGGTCCCATTTCACCTCTAAAATGAACTTGGAATAAGCAAGAGAAAAGACGAAGTAAATATTCAACAATTCATTTGGGACATTCATAGCTGCTTGTCTTTGTTCAAGTATCTTCAGCTCGAAAGCTGAGATTTTAGATTAGTTTTTTGTTTATTTTATTAAGCAACTCTGTGAAGGCAAAAAAAGATAAACAGAGAGCAACTCTTGCAGTGACTTTGCAAATTGCTCATAACTGTTCCTTTTCAGGACCATAAACTCATTATAACTGAGCCAGAGACATTTTTTGATGGTACCTTGGTATCACAAATGTTTGTGAGTGTCCTTGTTCTTGCACATAGAGTGAAACTTCTGTTCCTTTTCACTACATGCATTTATTGAGCTCTAATATGCATTAAACCCACTGTTTGTTTTCCAATCACAGCAACTGTTTGTCTAAATAGAGGTTAGTGTTGTCATTAATGTGATTAGGCAGTCATAGTTTGATAGCACTTTGTTCTCCTTTTCTGATATTTTCTGTTGAGTGATGTATGGTGATGTCAACAGTAACATAGTCATCTCAAGTCAGTAGGCCTTAAAAAAATTTCTGTTAAGTAATACACTCATACTTTCTAGTGATATTCACTACAAACCTCATTTGTAGTTGAACAGTATTTCCAAAACGAACACAAAATCTCCAGCCCTCTCAATAAAAGAATGCAAATAAATTAAGAAAAACTATTTTAAGTATTTTTGGTGGAGAAACCTGTTTGACTGTGTCAGAGCGCTGTGATCAAGCCCACAGTCTACTAGTAGGAGGTATATCTTTAACTTTTGAAGAGAAACGAGGTACTTTATAATTCTTTTCTATGTATAATCTTTAAAAGTCACGTTATGTTTTTGATAGCAATCCAGTCATATGAAACGTATTCCTGTAACAAATGCTGAGGAATTTTACAAAGGGATTAACAGCAGCTTTCTTTGCAGTAAATGAACCTGTCTGAGACCTTATTTCTCACTAAGTAAGATAGATTGTACTGCCCTTTGAGCTGCTGGTCTTTTTTTCATGTGTCTGAGCCAATTTTCTGAAGTATTATAGCTTCTGTTAGGTGTATTGGAAATTCACATTCTATTAATGTTTTCATTTGTTTGTTGTTTTTTTTTAGATAACCTGTATGATAGTAGCTGAAGCTGCATCTTCAGTGGTTCTTACCCAGTTACTGACTGAATTAGGTTTTGTATTTTTTTTCTCTTGTTAGGGGTTTGTTGCTTTTTATACCATTCACTCTAGCAATGTTCTTTCTAAGAGCAAGTGTCACTCCAAACAATTTTTTAAAAACAATGTGCCAAATACATCGAAGTTATTAGACTCATGTGTACTTTTGCACTTCTGCAGGGTTAATAGTTTTTTCAATTATTTCTTTATTTTGTTCAGGTGGACAAACTTGTGATGGAACTGGAACAGAGTCGCAACCTTAGCTGTACTATTGTACACATTGACATGGATGCCTTCTATGCAGCTGTGGAAATGAGAGACAATCCAGAGCTGAAGGAAAAGCCTATTGCAGTGGGATCAATGAGTATGTTGGTAAGGCCAAATGTGAACCTAATATGGGAATTGATAGTGTTAATCTAAAAATGTGATATAATGTACAACAATAGCATATAATAATGAGAAGCTTTGGGACTTTATGAAAAAAAAAAAAAAAAAACTAGCAGAAACAGTAGAGGAAACATCTATTCTAGACCATGTTAAGCTGAACTTTGTTTTTTCAGTGGAAAGTACAGTAATAAAATGTTAAAGGATGTGAACAGGCTGGAAAGGAGAAAGAATATATTAACTGTCATCCTATTCTGTCTTTTCTGTGTGCAGTTCCATGATCAGAATTTAACACTAAGTATCACTGAGTAAAACCTGATTACTAAACACTAAACTAACTTACTTCTCATCTTCCAAGTCTACCTCAAACTACCATGCTAGGAGATTTGGTGTACGTGCAGCCATGCCTGGATTTATTGCTAAAAAGTTGTGTCCGCATCTAACTATAGTACCATTAAACTTTGAAAAATACAGAAAAGTGAGTAAAGAGGTAAGTCTGGAAAAATAAAAAACATTCTAGCAAAAGATTGGGTACTTTGTTTTAGACTTTATCAATGCATCAGTTAGAGATAATATGAGATGTGGCAGTTTAAATGTTACATTAGAATGTGTTTGAACTTGTTAAGGCTCTTGGATTTCATTATGCATTTGTCATTTGTTACTTGATGGGAGTAAAGTATTGAAAGTTACAGTTGGTTTGTGATCTCACAGGATCTGGATTTATTTCATTTTGTCAGCAAAAGCTGAATCTTGTCATTAATTGTTTACAAGCAGATGAGATGTGTAGCATGAAATATTGTGATACCTAATAATTGGACCAAAACTGATAAAATATGATGCAGACAAATTTTTCTTCTTGCTAAAAATAAATAAATTAAAATAAAGGAGGGAGGAGGTTAAGAGGAACAGTGAAAAGCGAGATTTTATTTGTCCTATCAATTTAACTTGTTCGTTTGGAGGATGCACTCAACATTACACATTTTGAAGTAAGTTTTGCTAGTGGCTCTGACTAGAGCTCTAAACCACTGCTACACCAAATATTTGAGTATTATTTAGAACGTGGGCTTTTCTTACATTTTGCATATGTGATGTCTGTCAGACAGTGCAGATAGGTATATCAGCTAACACGCTGCTTCTGAGCTTCTGCCAAGTTTCCCAGATCCCCAGAGTTTTGTTCAAGTAGTTACAGCAGTGACTTTGAACCTAATGTCAATGGAGTGCTTCAGTGACCTGTACAATAAAACACAGTGCTCAGAACCCCTTTACTTGCTTATTATTGATATCTTGGAACTGGAGAGAAGTAGTGCTATAATTTTGTAATATCAATAAATTATTTGCTGTATAAATGTCTTTAATGTTAATGGTCATCTTGAGTTTTCAGAGCTCACCTCGTGATTGCGCATCAAGATCTATTCTTGCAGCAAAGTTTTAAAATTTCTCTGTATATTTATGAAGGTTAAGGAAATACTGGCTGAATATGATCCCCATTTTATGCCTATGGGCCTAGATGAAGCCTACCTGAACGTAACAGAGCACTTGGAGGAAAGGCGAAACTGGCCTGAAGATAAAAGAAGATACTTTTTGAATACAGAAAACACTACAGAAAAAAGTAAGCAAACTACTCTCTCTTTTTTTGGGGGGGGGAGGGGGGTATAAAAAGCATCAGAAAAACATCTTACAATGAAAGTGCACGTATCTAAGTGCATTCTTTTTAATTCTGTATACTGTCTACCTCTGATTTATTAGGTTACAGGTTCACTTTCTCTACTACTCACCCATGCACAAAAGCCATGCTGATGACAGTTACGATTTAGAGATGTAGTTTTTTTAACTTGTGGGTATATGAGTGTAAAAAGTGGTAGTAGGTTTACTATACCTGTTTGCATGTTTTAGCTCATATTTTGTCTTACAATTCAAAACTGTAATTTTGCAAATAAATAGTAATAATCTTCTGACTTAAGGAAATACAGAATAAATAAATTGATTATTCTAAAGTTTATTTATAATTTGCCAGAGTATTTTCTAGAACAAAATACTTCAATAAGTTCTGTATATCAGAAATGTGAGAAATTATGTGCAAAGAAAGTGTGTATAAGCTCTATTAAGATGATTTTACAAGACTAGAACCGTGCAAATAAATGAATGCTACAGAAATATGGTAATGCTTAAAAATATGTCTGAGCTTCACATGGCTCCAGAAGGTGGAGTTGAATAAACACCACAAATGTGTAACCAATTAGGAATAATAAAAAAGGAGTCAAGTAAATTGTTGGTTGAAGTGCAAACTGGATAGTTTGTACTATTGTATTCAAAAAGATCCAAATAGCTATTGAGAGGATAATGAAAGAAGCTGTACTGAAGAGCATTAGTAGAGTAGAAAGAAATAAACCAGAGTTGTCTTTGCAAGTTAATTATCACTGATGTGTCATCATGTGTCTCTTCATACGTATCTGGTATCTGTATTCTTTTTCTACCACATGCAGCACTGAGAATGTGAAAGTGTAATAGAAAAGTTTATAGAGTCAGACAAAGGGCTGCTGTCATTCCTAGTTCTACGATGACTGCAGCTGAAGATTAGAAGTTTACCAGGTCAGCTATTCTAGAACCACTTATTACGGTATCCTAATATTATTTAAAAATGGGAAAAAAAAAAAACAAAAAAACCTGGGGAAAAAAATGCACAGAAGATTTTTATTCCCATTATAAAGGGAGTATCTGGGCTTCTCTATGATATGAAACAAAAGTAATGCTGAAATGTTTGTGTTTTCCTGCTATAACAGCACCAGGAATTAAACCTTCCAGAATGCTTTTCTGGAAGTGAAACCCAGTCTCCTACTCAATTTTAATCCCAGCCAAGTATAATCTTGAAAAGAATAAAACAGTTGTGACTCTCCTTTCTTCAGATGAAAATGCAATGCAATCGTTTTGACTAAATAAGCATACTTTTTTTTGTCAAACAGAAAAAACAGAATTGCTAATCAACTAGTTTCTTCTATAGCAGAGGAAAATCAATGAAATAGATGTCATATGTGTATTGATTAATTGCTTGTGTATTTATCTAATACAGATAAAGAGGATATAAACGTGTCTGGCACATTGAATATAGATGGATACTCTTCTTCACCAGTGCTGTTTGAAGATGGCATGTCAGTAAATGATGATCACTCTGGACAAAGAGATCAGTCGCTGAAAAACGTGGTTGTCTTTGGAACCTCTGCAGAAGAAGCTGTAAAGGAAATTCGCTTTAGGATTGAGCAGAAAACTCAACTGACAGCTAGTGCAGGTATTCAAACACACATAAGCAATAATGCTGTGCATTTCCAATTTCCTGTCATTGTCAGCAATCTGTGGGCCGGTTTGACCTGGTACCGTGACGACTGAGGCAGGGGATCCTTGGGCACACGCTCCGGGGAAGAAGGGGGAAAGAGAAGAAAGGGAAAAGGGAGATGGGCCTAGAAACAAAACAGCGGCAACGATCTGAGGAGGAAAGCTAATTTACTAAATAAGATATCAGAAAGCAAAATAACACAATATAATACAATACAATTGGAATTAAGGCTAATGAATCAAATAAAATGAGCAAGAGAGAGAGTTTCTGATAAACCGAAGGCCTTACGCTAACGCTGAAGGCAGACGGCTGCAACAAACATCTGCTGCTGAGCTGATCCTGAAGGGAAGAGAGATGGTCCTGTGACCACAGACAGTTTTTATCTTTTCCCTCTGAGTGGAAACAGGCAAAAATGCAAAGCATCACACAGTCCTCTGGGGAATGTAGTTCTTCTCTTCTGAGACAGGTATACCCGTAACTATCAATAATCCATGCAGCTGGAGCATTAACTCTTTAACTCCCAATACACTACATGATGTTGTGATGTGGAATATCAATAATATAACAAAAATCATAAAACCATGACAGTCATACACTCATCTCTGAGGATGTTACAGGCTTAAGAAATAAGTATTGCCACAGCATTCTCATGCTGCAAAGAAATTTGCCCCCTTTGCAATTCTGTAAAGACTTGTGACTTCCAAGTCAGTACTGAAACATTAGATGTATCAAAACCATTCATCCTTTTTTTTTTTTTTGTTGATAATCTGCCTTAGATATCTAATAATAAATAAATAAATACAAAGAGTGTGTTCCTAGCAGTTTAGTTTGGATGGCATCCAAACTGCTTTGTGAACCAGGTCAGTGAGGCATCAGGGAATTCTGAACTTTTTAAAGCAGGTGTGAAGGCCAGGGAAATATCAAGAGCAAGAAGAGGTAAAGGAATAGGTGGTAGGAGAGAGCTGATGACATTACAGCATATGTTATTTCTTAAGTAGTAGCAAAATAATACTCTGTTCTCCTGAAATGCTATCCCCTGGAGGATAAAATACTGTTTATAAAGCCTTTACAAATGCATCAAAGTTAAACATGATTAGAAGGCTAATAGAAAAATTCTGATAAGCCATAGTAAAATGGAGTTACTTCTGCCACCTAGACCATGGACGTATTACGTCTGGGCTTGCCTGGGACTCATTGAGAGAAGTTGAATCGTCCTGGTCAGCATGTGTAACTAACAAAGCCTCTTTATTTTTTTCAATAGTTTTTTGTTAGAACATTAAAAAAAAAAAGAAGTCAACAAAAACATAAAACTAGTGGGATATTTGATCTTGTTTTTGTGAAATTGGTGTATCAGTGTCTTGTTCAGTGGAAGTGGCCATGAAAATCATCGAGTATTCGACGTGCTTGTCAGAAATTTTTGATCTCCTGTGCATCATTTTTGAAATAATTGTTCAGGAATGTACATGCCGCCAAAAAGTGATTACATGAATATGATGTGATTGTGAAGCATATTTTTCTCTGTAAAGGAGGGTCTTATAAATTCTTGTAAAGAAAAATGATTGCAATTTTCTTTCAGCTGAATGTTTGACTGCAACTCTATACATTCGATTTGAAAATTCACAAAATAAAGTGAAAATGAAGTTGTGAGTACACAAAAAAAGCTGGTTTTTTTGAAAGTCTTTTCAAATTTCTTCGTCAAACTTGAAAGTGAAGCACATGTTTTTCCACTGTTCACAGGACGATGTTTAGCCATTTTATCTCAGTGCATACAATTATTTGCCATAATTTGCTGTAATTTGCTTCATTTAGAATGCTGCCATGGGTTGAAATATAGCAGAGGCAAGTTAATTTTCACCTTGAAGATGCTTATTTAACTTGTTTTCAACTATGCAGTCAACACTTGAACTGTGTGCAGTCCACTAATGGAAAATATTGCTTAACATCACTTAATAATGTTAAAAGTTTATGGTCCTGTAGGACTGCATTACTAGCTGCCCAGAGGCACATACTGTATGTGGGGTGTGGGTTGCTCAAACACAATCTAGGCTGTTATACCAGCAAGCAGATAAAAATTCAGATAAAAAAAATACTCTGTAAAGCAGAGTATTTTATTTATTTAGCTAGCCAATCCTATAGTTCGTTTGCAAAGCTGTTTACTTTTTTAGAAAGGAGCAACTCCTACATACTTCTACCAACTAGGACCAGTGAAATACTTACATATTTTTTAATTCTAAGTAATTTTGTATCAGTGGTAGTCCAAAAAATACTAGTTTAGTACATTTTGACAAAATGAATAGTCTTTTTTTTCTGAACTGCAAGTAGGAAATAACGCCTTCACACTGAAATTTATTAAAACTGCTGTTGTAAGAATTTCCTTTTGATTTACTGTAATCACTTATTATAACAGTCATAAAATCTTTCAGTCATGTAACTGATGTTATTTTTAAAACACTTGTTATTTAATTCCTCATGATTGATTAGTACATGTTCTGTTACCCTTTCTCAAAATAGTAGGTATGCTTTGTCTGGTGCATCAATTATTTTTAAACTGTCATACGTGTTTATTTTCTCACAAGTTTATTACACTTTTTTTCTCCCTGAATTCCAAGAAACCTGGTTATTGCTAATTACAATTTCTCTTTTGCTTTTAATGAATGTGTGATCTACTCTCGTTCTTTTAAATAATGGGTGATTGAAATTACAGTCTTGTATTTTTCAAAATTTTCTTTGTTTTTAAGGAATAGCTCCAAATACAATGTTAGCGAAAATGTGCAGTGATTGTAATAAGCCTAATGGACAGTGCAGAATTTCTCCTGAAAGACAAGCAGTGCTAGACTTTATAAAAGATTTGCCCATTAGAAAGGTAAGAGACACTATGACATCTATTATACAATCATTTATGCTCCTGATGTTTGAAAAACAAGATTTCTCCTTTAAAAAAAAAAATCTTAATTAATATGCCCACTTGTATTTTATGTAAGTTTTTTCTCAGTAGTGGATCCATAAATGGTAATTTCCATTTTACTGTTTTTTTTTCTTTTTTTTTTTCAGGTGCCAGGTATAGGAAAAGTAACAGAGAAGATGTTAAAAGCCCTTGGAATTGTGACTTGCTCAGAACTTTACCAGCAGAGGGCACTGCTTTCTCTTCTTTTTTCGGAAGCATCTTGGCGTAGTTTTTTGGATATCTCTCTTGGGCTGGGTTCGACGCATTTGGAAAAGTATGCTTTGGTTTTGTTGCATTTATATTTCTTGTTCTTACATTTTGCTAAATGTTTCCATGTGGGTTTTATATAATTTACATTTTAAGACATGTTATATTGACAGACAAAAAAAATTAGGCTTGTTTAGTATATATATTTTTAAATCTTTGATACATGTTATTGTTCTACTTGTGACTAGGATGCAAACTGTTGCTTTTAACCTTTGGCTGTTCTGCATAACATGAAAACTAATAAGTCTGTTAGATAAGTTACATGTAAGTGTATTTTATTAAATCAAGTCAGTATATACAGATAATAAATATATTAATATGTTATGCGCTATTATACTGCATACAAATTTACTATTATATTAATATATATTTTCAGATAATATCATAATTACTGAAATAACTAAAGAGATAACAGTCATTTATCCACAGCAGAGATGTTCAGTCATGTTTATTTTATGAAAATAATACACCTTCACCATTTTTTATTATCTGATAGTATTGAAAATCACATTGGTGGTAAACTTTCTTGTTTCTATTGAAAGTAAGTAATTTGTATGTGTCTCCTACCATTTTATTTACATGTCTATGATAACTTAGGAATTTACGAGAATAGAACTGAAGATTTAGAATTCTTCTTCCAATCTCTTCTTCTGAGATTCATTACTGGATGGTTTCTTATCCTATTGTTTGAATGGGAAGAAATAATTTTTGCTAGTAAATCTGTCTTTTCAATACTATACCTCATTTCTAAGCCTGCCCTGGATACAAAAATACTGCGCTTAACTTTAAAAACCATAGCACTTTGCTATTTGGCATTTTAAGAACCGAGATTCCTAATTAGGGATTGAGACCTTTCTTGTAAATATTATTTCCATAAATATCCTTCTGTCCTTTTAGAAGTTATAAAATTCTATCCAGAAATTCCTTGATCATGATTTGATTTCACTAGGAATTAGCTTCTAAAGTATCTTACTTCTGAAAAACATATTCCACCTTATTTCTTTTAGTTTTCTGGCAGTAATGGAGCTTACACTTTTCCAATTTGTCTATGAAATAATATTGACAGTTAAATTATAGTAGACAGGTAATGTTCTGCCATGAATGCTCCTGAAAAAAAATAACAAAAAAACAGGAAGTTGGTGTCTTGAGAAACAACATGTGGTAGGGCTGACTCTGTGAAGGGAATTGGAATAGAATTGGTTGGACTGGGTGATCCTGTGGGTCTATTCCAACCTTGGTGATTTTATGATTCTATGAAAATCAGATTGTTGTTGTGTTTGTTTCTGCAATGATAATGCAGCCAGAAATGCTCCTTTAAAATTGATAGATTGTTTCCTTATTTACACTTTAGATGTTATACAGTCTGGGAAAAAACTTGTCTTCCCCTTTGCAGTGATAATCTTGATTATTGACATTCTTGATGATGTCGTCAAAGATTTGTTTCATTGTTTGATTTTTTACTAACACCAACTTGATTTAAGTTATCTTAATATGGAAAAAGCAAGCCCTTGATATATGACCACTTGAGTTCTCAATAATTGGTTCGTCTTATTGTCATTGCTTTTGATTGGGATCTTCTTTGAAAATTTGAGGATAAAAACTGTATTTATGAGGAAAGACTTAAATTTATAGATAGAAGAATATAAAAAGAAATAGCTCTGAAGGCCTTCTGCATCTGAAGGTACAGAACCATTGCTAAATAATTCTTGGTAAAAACTTGAAGAAGAAGAAAACAAATAGAAAAAAAGAAAAGGCCTTAGTATGTCACATTTTCCATGGGCAAAAATTCAGGCAGAAGGCAAATTAAATGTTAAGACAAATATCCAAATATGCATAGTACATTTTTTACATAGTGCGGATTTTACTAGCAATACTTGTGTTGTATCTAGGAGAAACAGAATCAGATTTTTATTTAGATAATTCTTTCTGATAAGAGAGAACAAGTTTATTTTGCAAACTGGCAATTCTTACTGATATATGTAAATATTTATTAAATATTTATATTTATTAAGCTATATATATGTGTGTGTGTTTGCTTTGCACTCAGACAAGCTTAATGGATAGGATTTGCTGAAAAAGGTATTATTCAGATTTTACGGAGAAATCAGCTATTATTTTTTGAAGCATGACTGAAGTTGACTTAGAGTTCAGTGAAAAAATAACTTACTGGTCAAGTGAATGTATTGATTTATTTTTCTCTTTAAAGGGATGGAGAAAGAAAAAGTATGAGCACTGAAAGGTACGCATTTTTTATCTTGAAAAAATTTACATTAATCACTGTATCTACTTACTGTCCAGATGTGTATAGTTTTGTCATATAAATTCATTGTGTATTTACATATTTTAAAAAGCTAATCAAGCTCACTAAATCTCATCGAGGGGCCACCCTCACCCCAACCCCTTTTTGGCTTCAGAATGCTCTGGAAGTACTTGTGCTGGTTTGTTTTCCTATTTCTCATGGTCTCCTTCTCCTTGAGCCATAATGTTGAGTGGAAACATTGAATTTTTTATGTTTCAGCTTAATTCCAATGTTGGTCTAGTAGCCTGCAATCATGCGCATAACATGTATAATGTAATAAAGTCTTGAAAGGCAGTAATTTTGCAATGGTTTCTGAAGTGTGTTTCCTAACACACTCTTAGTAATTTAATACTCCTTTAGATTAATATTATTATTGAGACATAATAGTTTGGGACAACTTTAGTAAGGATTTCCTCCTAATGCCTGGTCTCCTTGTTTATTTTGAAACTCTTTCCTCTTGTCCTATCACTGTCTGCTGTTACTCTCTGTTTGTTTTGGTTTTTTTTAGCCCGATTACATACTAGAAGGCCACATATGAGGTCTCCCTGGAGCCTTTTCTCCTCCAGGCTGATCAGGTTCGGGCCAGTCTTGTGCTGGTTTGCAGATTGGTAGATAATCTGAGTAGGCTGTTGCCCTTCTGTGTTTTTACTTTGCTTCATTCTCTCTGAACAAAGATGTGGTCAGATGAGAGTCATCAATGGGCTGCTCGCATCACGCAGCTAGTTTATATGAAGGGAAGAGAGGTGCTTGAAATGACAGTCTCTCTCTCTTGCCCCTTCCAAACTTCCAAATCATACAGCTTTCCATATACTGCAGCATTGCAATGCTGTAAATCACTGCAGTATTACCTGTGTAATACCACATCCCACATATTGGGTAATGGACCCGTAGTTAAATATTCAATCTGTTAGTCTAGCAGCATGCAAGCATACTTAGGGGAATGTGAATCATAATAGAGGATGATTAAACAACACAATCTAGTAAACCTAAATATAACTTTGAGACATGAAAACTATTGTAACTGCAGGGACTTTGCACTCACTTTAAGTACAAAAAATAAAAAGCCTGAAATGAAACAGTAGATTTGTGAAACTATTCCAGAAGCATCTAACCACTCAAAGTTTTGATTCCAGTGTGCCTTAAAACCATGACTAACTGAAACTTGCTTTTCCTCATATTTTTCCTAAAAAGCAGATGGATTAATGGAAAAAAAGCAGTACAATGATGAGAAACTCTAACAATGTTTTTGGCAGAAAGCGAGTTTTTCATCCTCTGTGACTAGCCATAATTATCCTAGCTGGCATATTTTTCTTTGCATCTGCATTATTTATTTCTGACTCTTGGCTCTGATGTTGACTTTCTAATCTTCTCTTTCTTGTGATGTTACACGGCAGTGTACAAAGGAGATTACATACAAATTACTTTGCTGCCTCCATGAATTCAGCTGGTGTTAGTATTCTCTCTTGCAAATATTTAAACATCAATGACCTTAAAATCTTATTCATTTTCAGCTACTTCATAAAAAGCTGAGCTGATGTATTGTTTCATTATTTGAAGGGTTTAACAAACATCTATGAGCACATAAATGTACATAAATCTTTTTGTACAGTATATGTATCAATATTCTTTTATATATTTGAAGTAAACACACAAACTTCATAAAACTTTTTTTTTTAATGTAGATTTATTCAAGTGTTAAAACATAAAACAAACAAACAAAAAACATTTAGTTGGCGGTCACTGAACAAGTTTTAGGATTCATATTGTAAAGAATTCTTTGTCTTTATCTTAGAACATTCAGTGAAATTAACACGGCAGAAGATCAGTACAGCTTGTGTCGAGAACTCTGCAGAGAACTTGCTCAGGACTTACAGAAAGAGGGACTCAAGGTATTTTTCCGTCTGTTTACTTTCAAAAGGACACCACTTTGCACTCAAAATGTAGTAGTAGCTTGCATCAGCATCACTTTGATCTGTCTTCAGGCAATTATCTTATATAATTCGCAGATAGTTTGTATGTTTTAGACAGTATTTTGATTTTGTTCACATGGACATCTGATAATAAGTGTAGAAAAACTTACTTTGACCAAATAAGGTATAACTTAAAAAAATCGCTAATGCCAATGTTAAAAAATATGAGAGCTGTTGAAAAGAATCTGATGTCTATGAGCTGTATCCTGGTCGATCATAGAATCTCCAAGATTGGAACCTCCAAGATCAGCCAGTCCAGCTGTCCGCCTACCATCAATATTTCCCCACTAAACCATGTCCTTTGGTGCAACATCTAGATGTTTCTTGAACACTTCCAGGGACAGTGACTCTATCACCTTCCTGGGCAGCCTGTTCCAGTTCATGACCATTATTTTGGAGAATAAATTTTTCCTAACGTCCAACCTGAATCTCCCCTGGCACAACTTGAGACTATTGCCTCTAGTCCCGTTGCCAGTTACACAGGAGAAGAGGCTGACCCCCACCTCTTCACAGCTTCCTTTCAGGATGTTGTAGATCAGTAAGGTCTCATCTGAGCCTCCTACAGACTACACAGTCCCAGTTCCCTCAGCTGCTCCTCATCAGACTTGTGCTCCAGACCTCTCACCAGCTTCACTGCCCTTTTCTAGAAAAGCTCCAGTGCCTCAGTGTCTTTCTTGCAGTGAGGAACCCAAAACTGAACACAGTACTCGAGTTGTGGCCTCACCCATGCTGAGTACAGGGGGACGATCACTTCTCTGCTCCCACTGGCAACACTATTTTTGATACAAGCTAGAATGCCATTGGCCTTCTTGGCCACGCTGCTGGTTCATGTTCAGCCAAGCATCGACCAACACCTTCAGGTCCATTTCTTCCACATGTTTTTCCAGCCTTTCTGCCCAAAACCTGTAGCATTGCTTGGGGGTTATTGTGGCCAAAGTGCAGGATATGGCACTTGGTCTTGTTGAACTTCATCCCACTGGCCTTGACCCAGTCCAGATCCCTCTGTAGGGCCTTCCTTCTCCCAGGCAGATGGATGTTTCCTCTCAGCTTGTCACTGACAAACTTACTGAGGGTGCACTCAGTGTCCTCACCCAGGTCATCAGTAAATGTATTAAAGAGGACAGGCCGCAGTACAAACCCTTGGGAAAGACCACTCACAACTGGTTGCCAGCTGGATGTAGCTCCATTCACCTTCTGTCATGTAATTCTAGTATACTTAAAATGCTGTTTCTCTCCTGTTTTTCTATGGAATCCAGTCAGTGGCCAGTAGTGTAGTTTAAAAATCCTACGTTCCTGGTTTGCAGAAAAGTTAGTCTAACCACTTGGTAGTAAGAATGATATGAACAGCCCTAGCATTCCTTCTCTCAAATTTTGTTTTATTAGGGCTGTTCTGAATGTAATGCATTCTATTTCAAGATGTTATCCCATGACATCAGAGGCAGATCTTGGTGGTATGGCAGTAGAGAGGTCGAACCTTTCTATCAGTATTCCTTTTTGTTTTGTTGGCCTATGACGGATGGCAGCAGAGGGGCAAAGTAAAAGGGAGCTACAGGAAAGAAGTTGACAGACTCTTTAGCAGGGTCCGTGATGAAAGAGCAAGGGGAAATGGCTTCAAGCTCAAAAAGGGCAGATTTAGGTTGGACCTATTAAGGTCTCTTCCAACTATAAGGGTTCTGTGAGTTTAGTGTGCCGCATGCAGGTTCTTGGTCATTGCTGGCAAGAATACAGACTGTTGAAAAATGGTGGTTCGAATTTCTCTGTCAAATGGTGGTATTCTGCTTCTTGTAGATATTGTACTTTCTACGGAAATAACTAGGAGGCATTACTTTCGGAGCAACTTATGTATTTTCTGTAAAGATAAATTTCTGTAGTTATCTTTACGGTAAAGCCAGGAATAACATCCAAGACCTAGAAGAGTTCTCATTAGTCCTCTTCTGCCACAAATAATTGTCTCAGCAGGTGTCAGGTTGAAAGAGAAATCAACAGCAAATAGATGAAAAGAGTAAACTTACAAGTGCACCAGAGCACGAGGAGTGTCACTTATTTTCATGTGCATGTCCATGATAAGTCACAAATGTTATGGAAGTTTTTGCCAGAGAATATCTGCCAAACACAGATGTTATGTGTTGCTCTGACAACACTGAGGATGATTCCTTAATAAGATATTACTTACACTTCCTTAGTAGTTTTCCCAGCAAAACTAAGATATATGGCACTGAAAGATTCCAAGTGAGAAAATAATTTTGATAGACAGGGTAGAGGTTGTGACTGTAGCCAAAGCCTAAAGTCTAGTGAACACGCACTGTTGGCAGAAGCTCAGCTGGGAGCCATAGCCAATTGTCCTATTTTAGAGAATTTTACTTTGGCAGTAGTTTTAGAGCAGTGTAAATTCTTACAGATAAATTTTTGGTTGTGCCTCTTGCTGCACACTGATAAGAAGGAAGTCTTGACTGTGGCTTTAAGGCCCTTACAGAGATGCTGCATTTATATTTCTGTCTGTGTCATACAAGATATGTATAACTTTTTTTTTTTTTTTTTAAGGGTAAAACTGTTACCTTGAAGCTGAAGAATGTGAACTTTGAAGTAAAAACAAGAGCTTCAACAGTGCTGTCTTCTGTTTCTGCTGAGGATGAAATATTTGCTGTTGCAAAAATGTTGTTAGGAGCGGAAATTGATAGTGTTGCTCCTCACCCTTTAAGGATAAGACTTATGGGTAAAGCTCTTTTCAGAATTAGATCATATAGCATATGGAAGTAATAGACTGTACTCTAAAGTAAAACTGATATAAATGAATTTATCCTTTCTCAATTACCCTAGAGGTTTTTGCGAAGTGAGACATCTCTGGAGTACTGAATAGTGACTAATATGTTTTGCTAATTGAAGTTGTACCTTTCCTACTACCTAATTGCCCTGGAACATCATACACATTGGCAGGAGAGTACAATCTTAACTGCATAACAGTTCTTAATTCTGCTGCCTTATGAAGGTTTTTAAATCTGCTTTGCAGTACAGCAGCAATTTGTTTCTGTACGTAACCTCTTTTGGAAACAAATGTATTAAATAAAAGTGCTTGGAAATTTGAAGATGCAAAGTTTTTTGAGCAATTTGAAGAATTCTGTCAAAATGAGTTCTGTATTTTGAATCTAAGGCCCATGACTTTGAGTGCTTACATGTTCTCCGATTTGAACAGTTCAGTAAAGTATTAAACTTAGTTGTCCGTAGTAGCAGAATGTGCTGAAGGGAAAAAATAAAAAAATAAAATGATGGGGAAACCTGTTGTGAATTTGTCTTTTGGACTGAAATTTACTTAAGTGTGTTAAAGTTTATAGCCTCATATTGTGGTGCAGGCAATTAACGCTTTTTGATATTGAAATTAATAATAAAGCTGTGCAAGTTTTCAGGTCTGATAGTGCATTAAACCATTGTTAACACTTGCAGGCCCTTTAACCTCTGTTTATAGGAAAAACACTTCTATTGGGTGAATGTTCACCTCAAAAAGGTGTTAAGTAAATATCAAATTTTTTAAAATACTGATATTTGAAGTTGTGACTTTGTTTTTCATCATTAGGTGTACGAGTATCAGGATTTCTAAGTGAAGAAGAGAAGAAATACCAACAAAAAAGCATTACAAGCTTCTTAAAATCAGGAAAAGAAACTGAATTTCCAAGGCTTCATCTGAGGAAATCCAACCAAGAAAATGTCACAAAAAGCTCAGAAGCATCTTCTAAAGGGAGTTTTTTTGATAAAAAGCGAGCTGCAAGGCAACTAGACTGTAATAATCTTTTTCCAAATGAAAGTGTAGGTAAGCAGCACTTTCATGCTATAAAATCATCAGCTCATTTTGTGGAAGAAGCAAATAAGGTCTCAGACTTGCAGAATTCTAATGTATGTGAGATCTTTACGTGCCCTGTTTGCTTTGAGGAGCAAAGTAGTAGTAATTTGGAAGAGATTAATAGGCATATTGATGAATGCCTTGCTGGAACTCTTGTTAAAGATACTGTGGAAATACCAGAAAATGATGTTTCAAGAGAAAATACATTTAACTTCTTATCACACTGTGAAAATGAAAATATTGATGCCTGTAAAAAAAACCAAAAAACAGATCAATTAGCAGGAGCAGACCAGTCAGCAAGTACATTTGAAAACTCTTCTATTAGTAGCAGAGATAAAAAATTCACTCGGATAGTATCTGAAAAACCTCACAGAGAAAAACAGCCTGGTGATCTCACTGATATTCCTAGAAGTGCAAGCATAAAACAATGTATCTTTCCCAGAAGAAATTCACAAGAGAATGCAGAACAGTTTGGAAAGATGGATCATACAGAAGAAACTAGTTCATCCTGTTCTCTTGAAGCCAAAGAAGACAGTGTTCTTGTTTGTCCAGTTTGTAATTCAGAACAGAAAACCACCAGCCTTATGTCATTTAACAGACACGTAGATGTCTGCTTAAACAAAGGCCTTATCCAGGAGCTGACGGAAAAAAATAATTGTTCTGCTAAGACTTCTGATACAGAAAATTCAAACAGAGTTGGTGAGTATGCATGTTAAGATATATTTTGTTATTCACATTATCTACTTGTGTAATGCCAATAATTTAGTACTTGTATACTTTTTTCAAGACATTTCAGGACATTTTTGCAACAAATTCATTGGGGTGGCGTCTGTGTAAGGGAAAACTACTGTATTTTAAGGATGTCAGATTGGTTTTATTGACAAATGAGGTTTCTTAATTAGGTGGTAATTACATAATGCATCATCATTTGCATCAGTGGTAACGTAGGAATTACTGATCATTTCTGTAAATCCTGTCTGCTCCCTCCCTACCGTAATCAGCTTGATGTTTGCAAGGTCACTGAAATTTAGGTGAAAATTACTGAAAATGTCTTTAATCTAGATCGTTTCAGAGATTCACTTGACAGAAAATTTTTATTAATGTGCTGTCAAAAACAGAGGTTGTGAATGTAAGCATAAAGGCAGGAATTGCTAAGGTCCCATAGTTGTACCTGTAATGTGTTAAACCCATAGCCTGTTTACTCAGGTTGTTTCTCTTTTCAACTAATCATTGGACAGATTCAGTTCCACTACTGCTGAGCTTAAAAAATAAATAAATAACGGAAGGAAAATCTTTATCCTGAACTGTTCTTTTAAAAGTTCTGCTATGTATATAACTTCTGCAGCATTCTTTCATTTTTGAAGTAATACATTTTTATTGTTCCCAATTACTCTTCAGGAGGTTTAAGCAGAGGACGGCAGTGTAAAAAATCATTACAAGGAACAAAAAGGTAAGGTTATGCTGAAAACGAAAACTAAGTACACAACTCATATTTTAAAACATTCAAGTTAAGAAAAAAGTAGTTTGAAAGTTATATAAATATATATTGTGTATATGTATATCTCTTTAATTTTATTTTTATTTTTAGGTCTGGACTAATAACTTCACAGTCAGCATCAAAAAAGGCCAAGCCATCAATCAAGTCTAAGCATACAATCGAAATGTTTTTTAAATGACAGTGCAGTAGTGTAGTTCATATGAAGTATTTCATAGTGTTTTATGACTGCAAATTAATTTAGCATTGGTAGTAGTCAGGGTTCAGATGGATTCAGACTGCAGCCATTGCATGCTTATCATACTCTGTAAAAAGAATGTGATGCAGGAGGTAGAAGAAGAGGTATAACTGAGGTAATGCAATTTTTTAAAAAGTAATACTTTTTTAGGCTATGAGAAATGAAATTGCTAGCACTTCCGAGTTCATTTATATTGCACATGTGAAACTTTGTTAGAGTCACAAGCAGTTTCATGAACTGTCTCTGCTGTTCAACAAAATAAAACTGATTAGAGCTGCCATGGAGCATATCTGCATGGCAAGCTCCTGAGAAAGGGACTCACTAGCTAGAGTGTCATGTTGTGCTTGCTGATGTCCCCTTCCTAAGATTTTATCTGGCACCATCTCTGCAAGACAGAGCGGGCAACTGTAGTTGCTCAAGTTAATACTTCCTTGGACAACTGAACACCAGATTAATTCGAGTTCTTATCTGTGTGATGAAGTAGAAGAGTCAAGCTACTTGATTTCAGTTCTTGTGAATGTCTGTCTTGTCACTGGACACAAAAACTGGTTGGTCTTCAAATGAGAAGAATTCAGAGCACAGCCAAGTTTGTTGTTCAATATGTACATGTTTGTAGGGCTGAATTTAATATACATCACTGTGCAATAATGATATGAATATTGTATAAATACGTGCAATATGCTGAAATGAAGTATGCTTACTGTTTATTTAAAATTATTTTCTATTTTTAAATAAATTATGTTCTGTCATTATGAAAGCAGAAGGAGGGAGTTGTTGAGATATTTGAAATACTCTATATTGATTATGTTTACACCAAATTGCTTAAATTTAAATATTTTACAATTAAATTTATAATTTCTTTCTTCGAAGTTATACAGTGACAAACCTTTGATGAAATATGAACTTTTAAAAATGGATAATCTTTAAAATGGCTATGATAGGAGCTTCTGTTCCGTTCCTTAACTGCATGGGGATTGCTCTGTGGCTTACTTGTTTTTTAAATAAATGTGTCTTTTGTATGTTTTGGCTGCTCAAGCTAAATCCCGAATGTATTTTTTCACTTCCAAGTTTTCTGTAATGATTTCAGTATCTCCAGCCTGCTCATCTCTGTTTGCCAGATGCCACTGTACCTGCAGATCTGTTATTTGAATTCAGTGTTCCTTAATGCGCTCTGGACAAAATCAGCTAGGCTAGCTCATACTATTCTGCAGGCTGACAGTTGACTTTGTCTAAACAAAGTCTGTGAGCAATCAGCATTGGCTGTTCTGCTGACAGTGGGGAGAGCTGGAAATTTCTGGTAGGAAAGATATCAAAACAACTGAAGAAACAGTGACTACTGTGAAAAAAATAAAAATAAAAATGAGCACCTGTCCCTTTATTGTTTTACATATGACTAATTTAATAAAGTGTAGAATCCAACATTACTGGTCAATGTGTGTGTTTCTTTAAAGTTTGTTATTTTACGTGTGCTTAGCAAAAACAAAAAAAAAAAAAAGGAAATTCCTCTAAATACTTGGACAAATGAAGTTAGTTTGGCTTAGCCTTGGAAAATATTTTATCATCTGTTTTAGAAAAGGTGTCATAGATTTGTCTTTGAGTTTCATGAAGTTAAAACTGTGGAGTGTGTTAGATTTGATGTGGAAACAAAGCTCATGGTATGATTGTAAATCCAGAAATGTCTGCTTTTTGGGATACGTGTAAAATGTACCCATCTGGAAAGGTTACTCACTGTGGATGCAGAAAGTGCCTGATGTCACTAGTTAAATCATTTCCTTCTAAACCATCTCTCAGATGATATCTTATACTACAGTTATTACTGTTCCTATCTAAAGAAGTCCTTCAGTTCAGGATTAAGTATTGTCAGAAATTTGTGATGCAATGATTTCTTCTCAGTTCTTGTGGTGAAAGCTGTGATAGCAATGTTTTTGTTTAGCATATTTCTCTGACTGTTACCTGCGTTATCCATTGCTAATAGCTGTTTTTAACTAAAATCTGTTTTCATTAGCATCTGGAAAGTCTTTGTAACTTGTTGCTGTCTTAATGTTTAAATTATTTCCTTGTGAACCATTTCACACTTGTTATATTCACAGTCTTGGAACACATGAGTGATCTAGGGTGGCTGCAGACGAGAATTTTCTCTCTTGTTTAAGGTAAATGTGTACAGAGTGGAAGAACTCACTGAAAGCACTGCAGAGAAGAACTTGGACGTGACTCAGCAGTCTGCACTTATAGCCCATGAGGCCAACAGTATCCTGGGTTGCATCAAAAGAGGGGTGTCAGCAAGGAAAGGGAGTTGGCCCCACATGCAGTGCTGTGTCCAGCTGGGGGCCCCAGCTCTAGAAGAATGTGGAACTGTTGGAGCAGTCCAGAGGTGGACCTTGAAGAAGTTTACAGTGCTGGAGCACCTCTCCTTTCAAGACAGGCTGATAGAGCAGCTGGGCTGTTTCAGCATAGAGGAGTGAGGACTGTGGGAAAACCTTGTGGCTTTCCAGTACTTAAAGAGAATTTACAAGCAGAACAGAGTCTGACAGAGATGGGACAAGGGGAACAGTCTTAAGCTAATTGAGAGGAAATTTAAATGAGATATTAGGAGGACACTGGCACAGGCTGCCCAAAGAAGCTGTGGATGGCCTGTCCCTGGTGGCATTCAAAGCCAGCCTGGGCAGCCTGATGTGATGGGTGGAATCCCTGCCCATAGCAGGGGGATTGGAACTGGATAGTTTTTAAGGTACCTTTCAACATAAGTTATTTTGTGATTGTGTGAAATAATCTTGAATTCCTCTTCTAGTTAAAGATAATTGAGGAAAGGATGACGTTTCTGTGATCTTCTTCTCTCCACTACTTCTGAAGGAAGGGATGCACAAAGCCTTTGTTTGTGATTAGCACGTTTACCATAAGTGGAACAGTCCCTCTTAAAAGCCGAACTTGCTTGACTTTAACTTGTAAATCCTCAATCCTTAGAGAAACATAGTCTGCAGAGCAGCATTCTCCTATTTAATCTGTTTATTGCTGTGGTAATATCTTTATTTACTTTTAGGTTTTGGAATATGTTGTACGCAGAATGTCTTACAGTGTTTGATGACCTATTTTTTTATTAGTTGTCTGGCCTGGGTATCTCAGTCCTTATTTTTAGAAATGTTCTACTGGGAATACATTAATACTTTTGTTCATGCCATTTTATTTTCAAAGCTGCTGAATTTCCATGTTGTAATTCTGTAGGCAGGAACATCAGCAGCACAGAGATTGGGCTTGAATTGGTCTGACAACATCTTGATCCTTGTTGGGAGTTATTACAGGGTTTATCATGTCCCTGTCTCTTTCTTACATTGCAGTATGCAGACCCAGTGAAGAGACTGAATTGTTGAAACTGTCAGGAATCACACTGCCTTCAAGGGAGCTTAAGGAACATCTTGCAAAAGCAGAAGCTTGTTTTCCAGCTGTTTTTCTGGGGATATCTGCCATACATTTTTCCATTTTTGTACATGAGCACTGGTTGAAATTGAGCCTATCCATTTAGTTGTCATTAGTAATCTGAAGCAAAGGCAAGCTGCAACAGGTAGCTGTAACAATGGGAGATGAAAGAAGGAGTGCAACTGTAAGGTGCTGACATTGCATAGGCTAGCAGTTCATGCACCAGGTAACTTGGAATCCTGTAGATTCCAGAAGTAGAGTGACATACACAATTTAATAAGAGCATAGTAGCTGCTATCTTGCTTCTAGCTATTAAATTCTTAGCGTTTACAGAGTGAAATTTTTGCTTGTTCTTTATCCAAGATGCAACATGTGTTTATCTTACATTTTTTCTTCATGTTTCAATTTGTTTATGTATTTGTAACTATAAAACTACTGTATTTTAATTAAAAACTACTGCTGTGTTGGTTTATTTATTTTTTCTTAATGAAAAGGTGCTCTGATTTTGTACTGTCCTCAGCTCATTGGAGGGAGGTGTCCGAAGGCGAGTAAAAGAGGCATTCCAGTAGTTCCTTGCTCCGCACTTTTTAATGGATTCTGTGTTCTTAGTTTCTGCATCAGGCCTTTCTGTGTATTACTGGGCCCATTTGAAGGAGTCAGAGTCATGGGAAGTGGTTAGAGAATGTGGTCAGCTTACTACCTGTGACATTTGTGCATGTAATGTATAGCTGTACTGGGAAAGTTAGTTACGATTGTTAAGGGATATGCTGTGAAATAAGATTGTCCGATAGTAATTAAAACCTGGAACTGACAGCTGCTTTTTCCAGGCTCTGTCTAAAATTACGATCCTAGTAGTTTAAAGATTTATGCTGTAACCTGTGTTTCCTCCTTTGGAGCCAGTTGCATGTGCTGAACCTAGAAATTACAGAATTGTTTGTGGCCTCATTTTCGAAAAAGAGGATTAATGATGCAAACCATGAGACTGTGCCAGCTATCCAGTCACCACACAGAAATAAACCTCTTTAAGAAGTTTCACTGGAATGTCTGACTCGCAGGAAGCAAGTCAAAGTGCTCGATGGGCAAAAGACTTTCGAGTCTTTAAAGAGTAAATTTGCCATTGACACATACAGTGGTAATGCTCATGGGTGTTAAGACTGTTTAAGTTAAAAAGATATAGTGAAGGAGCCCACTGTCTTCAGTAGTGTAAGGCCGACTAATGATAGGTCTGGATCCTTTGAGCCACTTTTCTAACATTTATATTAATATAATGTTGGGAGTGCCAGCTGCTGCTTTTGAAGTAAAATTTGACCCAACCACTTTAAAAGGCAGCAATTTTTATGTCCCATCTCAGGTAGTGATTGTCTGCATGAAATGAAATAACCCATGCTGGTGTAAGCAAAGTTCAAGATAGTAGAGAATTTGCTAATTAGACAGACCTCAATATCCTCTGAAAAATAACCCAAAGTCCTGTGATTGGATTAATTCCAACTGCCTCTTTTACTTTACTACATACTCCTGTTTCTGTCCAAATTAGGCCAGAAGCATTTCAGTTTTTCACATCCTAAGAGCATGTTGTACTTCCAGAGGACTCTCCTATCCAGTGATGATCTAAAGGCGGATAATTCCAAGAACAGCTTCTCCCAAAGCAGCCTTCAGCCTGCAGGTTTGGCTGCTGGGGCCAAGGGACAGTGAGCTGCTGCGGGCAGCAGTGGGGCCCACAGCCTGGCTGGGTGTGTTTAAGTCAACTTTGAGTCCTAGGAACCAGTTTTTCAGTGCAGCAGGGAAACACACCCCAGGCAAACCAAGGGCACGTCCCTCTGCACAGCTGCAGGGGGCCATTCCTGCAGGTGAGGAGGAAGAGGAGCTGACAGCTACCATGAAGGGACTGAGCCACCTGTTTCGTGTCAGGGAGGACACAACGTGTGGAGATACAGCAGCAGCCAACCACAACAGCTGTGAGTGTGTGGGGAATAAAGCCAGGTCTAACTTTTACACAGCAACCCAGCATATCTCATAGGGAAACGGTGACTTCTTGATATGTGGGATCAAGATTTGGGGTTTGATGCATCCATCCTCCAGGAGGCTGGCCTGCCTGGCACTCTGCTTCAAGTGCACTCCTGCAGCTCTCTGAATGGGTTCGTTGGGGTTATCCACATGCTTGAGCTCAGGCACGTGGGAAGTTTCACAATCGAGTCATGCTTCTGCATTGGAGGGGGGCACGCAGCACTTGGAGGAAGTTCTGCTCTCATTGCACACAGTAGTGTGACTCAAGCTGATGGCAGTCTTGAGATTGCAAACTGGTCTGTTAGAGAACAGTCTGCTAAGGCGTGGGCTGCAGATAGTGAAAACGGGTTATTTGTGGAAACTGAACTGTAATTACTAAGCCCTACTGTGACCGTGTCCTGTGATTTCAATGTGATAATCACTGAAATCTGTTCTGGGCCATGCTTCCTGTTTCCAGTCTTGCAAAAAGGGTAGATAAAGATAAGCAATGAATGAAGTATCACTGCTGGATTCAAGAGACAAGACTTCTCGTGACTTCTTTGATACTGAGAAAGGACTGTTTTATCAAAACAATCTTGTGACTTTACAAAACCTGTATGTTAGTCATTTTATTTATAATAACAAGCATAAAAATGTCAGAAGGTTATGGAAGGATAAAATATTACCACACCAGTAAATATAATTAATTTTTAGAAACGATAGAAAGAAAATACTTCAAATATATTTGTTGATATTTTTGTATTTTTGGTAGAATTCTTCAGGCAATTTGATTTTCTATTTTTTCCATGTTCTTTTCAAGACACTGACATTCATAATTGTGGATATTACAAAAGAAATCTAAAAGTAGGGGAAAACATGCAAAAAATCTGGTGTTTAGATTCGTTATAATTTTTTCTGAGTACTGATACCACTGGTTCACTTTTTTACTTCAGTAGATGTCCTTAGTTGTGCTACTACTTGTAAACAGATCAAAGCCCCTTACAGTAAAATAACACTTGAATGTGAGGAAATTAAAATTGAAAGTGTTTCAAAATCTGACTTTCTGTAAGGGGGCACTTCCTTTTTTCTGGTCAATAAGGCAGTTCACAGTTCTGCATCTTTTTGCATCCTTGCCCTTCTGAAAGAGGAGACAGACTGGGATATTTGGCATATTAAACTACAGTTACATTACGACTCCTCCTAATTCTAACATGTATTCTTTGCAGACGGCAGTGTCTATGAAGGAAATCAACTGACAAAATTAGTATTTCTGGTTAGCTCAAGTGTAAAAGTGAAAATAAAATGTAACTATTTAATGAAAACACCAGGGCATTGAGTCAAACAGCTTGGAAGAAGCCAAGGGAAATGACCCCTCAGAAAAGACTGCAGGTTGGCAGGTTGCTGCGAGTGCTTGAAAATCAAGTGAGTGGAAATAATGAAAGGATTGCCAATTTCTGGTATTTCTGATGTATTAAGAGAGAGGGGCTGTTGTGAAACATTGTGTCCTGAGCAAACAAGAAGTCTCCTTCTAACAGTGTGCATCCAGTTCTCCAACAGGAGAGAAGAGAGCAGACATCAATTCTTTGTCAGAGCTGAAACAGAACTCTTCTTGCTGCAGCAACGCAGTAACAAAGCATGGCTTTCTCTTGTTTCTTGAAGGCAGTAAATTGCTAGGATTATTCCTGAGTGCCCTGGGATGCAATAGCACATATCTTTGCATCTACACGTCTTAAATCTTCATCCAAGTGTTCACCGGCAGCCAATGGGAGTGAATGTGGCCAAACTAATTGCAGTTATTTGGTGCCCAAAGTTCTGTACTCATGCTTGCTTTGAGCAAGATACCCTGGAATCATTGGCTTACCCATGCTAGGAGTCAAGGCAATGGAAACACTTCTTTCTGGATGTAGACTTAAAAAAAACACAAGTGAGGCATTTATTCTCATCTCTTCCCAAAAGATCTTCTGTCAGACTCTGTTAGAGGCAGAATATTGGAGCAAAGGGACCTTTTCCCTGACTAGGTGTGATTATTCTTTTGTAAATAAGGCCACTATTTCAATATGAATGATGGATATTTCTTTTAATGCTTGAAATCTAACACTACAGTCTATAGAAATGTTACTATTCAACTATTTTAGTCCAGTGGTGCATTTTTATTTGCGTCTACTTTCTCATTTTGTAAAAGAAAATCTGTTCTCTGATTGCAAGAGAATGTGGGAGGATGCTTCTGTTTTGTGAGGTGCTTGCATAGTGTCATGTCGTAGGAAAGTTGGAAACAGTTTTGGAACAATCCAGTTTAATTTCTAGTTTTTTCGGTTTTTTTTTTTTTTTTTTTTTTTTTTTTTTTTTTTTGTAGAATACAGCTGTGGTTATTCCACTATGATTATAATCAAGATGATGTGCAGGATTCAATTAAGGGAATGCCATACTGATTTTCTGTGTTATTTTCTCCAGTCATGCAGCTTCAAGCTGTATCTCATTAGATGTTAATAAATTTAGAGGAAAGACCCCCAAGGAACAAATTGCTGCTGCAGTTTCTAGTTCAGCAGAGAATGTTGGTTCATTCAACTTTGCTGGTTCATTCGACAAGTGGCCTTGCAGCTTTCAGGCCAAAAAATTCTATCTAGGCAGAAGATATCTAAGTGATTTGCTTCTTGAGGGTGATATGATGCTAAATTAAGAATATCTTATTGCATTTGATACCCTCATTTCTCCCAAGTTAAGTTAAAATTTAAAGCAGAAATGTGCTGGTGGAGAAACACTCTGACCTCTTAAGTTAGTTTAACTGATTATCAGACTCTGGAACTCTAATTTCCAAATTAAGTGTTGAATGTTTTGTTACAGTTGTCCAAATATACACTGTGTCTACTTTAGTCAACCAAATAGATGTTCTTTTTTTTTGCATTAACACATTCCAGTGGACAAATTTTGAGCTCAAGTTCAACCTTCTTTTCCACCTTCTCTCTCTCTCTCTTCATATTTTTTCCCTCTAAACCACCTGTTCCCAGCTGAGGCATATCATTTTGTCACTGCTATGCATTTTTATGTACTTTGGTGGTATACCCTGTTGTAAAATAGCGATTTTTCCAAAAATAGGACATAAGTGCTGCAGTTCATACTGTTCACTGTCAGGCTTGTAAAAAGCCTTATAAAAAGACCCATTTAGATGGCAGGAACTTCACAAGTGAACCTCTTGTTCCTGTGAGCAGAGTGAATAATAATAGCCTGTGATGTGAAAAGCCCACTTCTGTTCACACTTACAAGTTGTGAGACAAGAAACATCAGCCAGGTGTCTCTAGAGGGAAAAAGCGCAGTACTGAAACACTTCTATATGAATGAGAAAAAAGTGAAGTGTGAAATCAGGACAAGTTCAAGAAGGTAAGAACAATATCTGACCCTTAATTTTGGCATGGCTATTGTTTTTGTAATATACATATTTTTGTGTGTGTGCCATGCCTTTCCACAGTATTGCCAGATGAGAGAGCATTTCAACATGCAGCTAAAATGAACAATTTGGAAACCATGGAAAAGCTGTTGAAGAAGAATCTTAATATAAACGCGGTGGATACGGTGAGTACAATAGGTCAGAAATGTGATGCCTGTGGTGTTGCACGGTGGAAGACGCACGTGCTGGTGCTAAACAAGTCTCCTTCTTGGATGGGGTTAAGCAGGACTACACAAGTCCAGCTTGTGCTGAAGAGTTTCACACAGCATAGCTCTCAGGTTTTTTAATTTAAGGACTTCCCGACAGCGACCACTGCTCTAATACAAACTGTCTTCTGTGTAATGCCTTGAGTTCTCCATCTTTCAGGGTGGAAAGACTTAATCCCACAGTCACTTTGAGAATGAATCTGTGCTGCTAACACCACAAACTTCAAATGGTGGTATTGCTCAGTGCACATGGAACCACAGAAGTGTTCTGCCACAACTTCTGTGTGCCAGTTGAGTTCAGAGTTGCCATAAATAGGCAAAAAATGCATTTCTTACATTGACAGAACCTAAGGACATGAATTTCAGGGTGACAAAAATGAAGTGCTGTGCATCAGAGGTATTTGAACAGCAGTGCAATGGTCTTGATATTTATCTGGAAGTTGCGGAGAACCTGAAGCTCTCTGTGGCTACCTACAAATCCTTTGCCCATGAATATCCTTGCCTTACTACTTCATGGAAGCAAAACTCACATTCATTTCTCCGCACCGGGAAACTGAGGAGAATGTAGAGCTACATTCCTCATTTTCTTTGTGAAAAAGCAGATGGAGACAAAGCTTCTCCAAAACAATGACAGCATTCCCATCCATTACGTACTCCTGTAAGTACATAGCAGGTGAACCGTAGAGTTCATTCACTCAAAAACATGCTTTCCTCCTTTTTGCTTTCCAGAACGCAGAAAACTGAAATAAATACAGTTCCAGTCCAGTACTCTGAATATTCTCTCTCATTCTTAACTCAGGTCTATAGTATGAGATTTACTAGCAGAGCGACTTGGCAGCTGTGCACTGACTGATTCTGGGGCCATAACTTGTGCTGACAAAACAGTTCTTGCATTTTGGCTGATTTTTTTCCACTCCCTGTATTTCCAAGCCCAACAAGCAAGTCTGCCAAAAGCCAAGTTCTGCTGATAAAACTTTCTGTTTAAGAAGCTTTTCCTGGCACAGATCCCACCTGTTTGCCTTTAACTTGTGTAGCTGAGGGTGAAGAGCTATAAATGAAACAGCTGATCTGTACAGAACAAATCCAAACTGACATTTAAAATTAATTGGTTAAGTCATACGTGGAAACTCTAAGTGAATTACATTAAACCCAATTATGGTCACTTTAATTAAAGGGAAACTCTTTCCACCGAGATTTAATTCTTTCTAACAATCCCTTTTAAGTTCACACTGCCAGTTACTGTAATGAAAAATTGTTTACGATAAGCCTTCAGTCGATTCACCTGTTAAAAAATTACTCACTGTTTGCAAGGTGGGAGCCTTCATTTGAATAAGTAATGGCTCATTCTGTGAAGATGGCTCAATATTGAGAGAGGGAGGAATCCTGACATGTATGTTGCAGGTATAGACACAGAAAAAAAGCAAGAAGAATATGAAAAGCAGACATAATTGTGTAAATCCAGACCTCAGCTCTTCATATGAATTGTGTAATAAAGATGTGTGTGTCTCCTCTAGGTGGTGTGTGATAACTTAACCCCACTCTGACAGCACGTTTCAGAGAGGAGTTGTGATGCCATATACAGTAACTTCAGTAAATAAACTGTTCTGGTTCTCTTCGCAGTTTTTATGATCAGCATGTACATGATCTCCAAAGGAATAAAAATACAGATACAGACCAAGCTATAGGGGTAAATGTGCAAATGTACACATATGCTAACCACTGTAATTATTTATAATCAAATAATTCAGAAATCCTGATGCAAAAGAAAAAGAATACTATTATGGATCTGACAGCCAAAGCTTTGCTTATTGCAGTTGAAGCGCTGTGCCCTGCATTTTGCTGTTGCAAGAAGCCATATGTCTGCAGTGGATTTTCTGCTCCATCACAAGGCTAGAGTTGATATGGCAGACCAGGTAAGTTCCCCTTTTTCTGTGGCAGCTGCATATTTAATCACACTTGTGTATGATTAATGTAAAAGCCAATTGTATATCAAAACAAACTCTGAAAATAAATGTGGGCATCAGTGGGATTCCAGGGAATGGCTGCTTGCATTCCATCCCTGTATTCTTTTGTGTGTGAGCAGCTTAACACAGAACTGTCAGCTACTCTGCAGCTTTCAGGACTTGAAGAGTTGAGCAGTGTATGGTTCAGCTTCTCTTTGGGCCTGATGGGGATTCCTAGCGCAGGATTTGATTCAGATGTTAAAATCAAATGTATGCTGTGTTATTAATGATCAGATTATGCAAACTAGGAGTTTTCCAGTTTACAGTAATTTCTTTCCAGAGGACTTATTTGTTCAGTTATCTATCTACCTAGCTAGCTAGCTATCTCATCCTGAGTAATGAAACCAGATGAATCACTCACCTCTTTTTTCCTGCTTGCCTCTATCTCCTTACCCTCCATATGCTGCAGTGTTTATGTTGTGAGAAAGAAAAATTCCAGGCTGGAGGAGTGGGCAGGAGGGATAAAGTTTCCTTGTTACTCTATGTTGGAATGGAAAGAGGCTGTGCCAACATGTAGTTTTGGCATTTGTTTTGCAGTGCAGGAAAGCCACCAACTGTCTATCCCAGTATCTCAGGATCATGTCCTTGTGCTGCCCAGCCTGTGAATACTCACAGACATTGCTTCTTTGTGGCAATTTTTTTTTCAGCGATTCCCTCCTGTGTTTGTTGAGGCAGTAAGTTGCTTCAAAGTGCAATCAAAGGTCTTTTAATGACTTGGTAGGATGCATTGTGGCCAACTTTGAATATAAAACCTCACTCTGTGCTGAGGTTCTCTTAAACACTCAGAAACTCACTCTAACTGAAGATTGCCCTTTGATTACTGTCTAGTTCTAGTTTCTAGATGATGTTAATCATATTTGTTTAAGCAGCACAAGAAATTCACCATCTTAACTAGCTGAAAGAGCTCAATTAACAAGACTATGTATTTTATTATGTATTATATTTTTTATTTGACAGTGACATGCACTTTTGGGCAACCAATTTGATATTGCAGTGGGTACACAACAGAATGAATATAATGTGACTGTAGTTCTTACTCCACTTTAGTTTCTGACCTTTTTTAACACTAATACAGGATCATAAGCATTCTTAACATAATACAAAAAGTAAGCTAATTAAAAACACACAGTGGTGTTTTTATCATCATCCTCTTCCACCAAGGGTACAAGTTTCTCTGTCCAGATATTAAGCCTGGCCTCTGATTTGGAATATCTAAGGCCAGTCTTGCTAATGGCAACTGAGGCAAAGAAGGCATTCAGTACCTCAGCATTTTCACTGTCCTCTGTATCTGAATCTCTCAAATAATTCATCAAGACTCCCATTTCCAAAGTAGTCCTTTTGTCATTGAGGTACCTATGGAAAACCTTTTTGTTGCCCTTGATATCCCCAGACAGGTTTAATTCCAGCCAGATACTCAAGTGTGTCTAGCCAAAGCAAGATTCATGACTGCAACATTTTTTTTTCCAACAGTCTTAGATCAGTTAATGTATTTCTATGTTGTATTTACATAGAAGATGCAGCGTATGTATGATGCCCCTGAAATTCTACAGGATCTTGATAGACCTCTTGTTAGACTCCTATGGACTAATTCTTGAGTTACAGATGGGAGTCAGCCTACAGATTCCTTATTTACAGGCAAGAAACTGGGAAAAGGTTTTGGCTGTTATCAAATTGCCTTGCTCCCTCTTGCAGCTTTAGGGTCCTCTGACTCTATCTCTAAGATTTAGGTGCTTTTAAGGTAGACTGTGAATGTCTTCTGAATTTTGTCTTTACTCAGCCCGTGATAGAATAAGTTCTGATTTGTGATGCTTCACCTGGACGCAGTTATATATGGGAAGAAACAAGAAGAGGAGTGAAAACACTGGAGAGTAAAACTATGGCCAAAATGGGAGACAGAGAGGATTCACTGGCTAAAAGATGCTTATCTCTCTCTTTTTTTGGCTCTAAAATATTAACGACAGGGAGGGTTGTTTGTTCCTTTGATTGACTGTTTGTCTAAAGGAGAAGAATTCTTAAGAGAACTCTGAAAGAAGCACTAACTGGAAAATAACAGTGACTCAAGGAAATGCTCTTGTTAGGTATTGTTGCCTGAAATGTCATCTGCTGCACCCAGACCTAACTACCTCAGGTCATTTGTCCACTTCTGGAGGGAAACTTTTCAGGAATTGCTTCATTTCTCATTTCACAACAGGACTTATCCTTCTCTGGAGATGCCACATCTTCTTCCAGGAAGAGAGAGAGCCAGAACTTTTAATGTAATTTAAGTGAGATGAGTTCCATTCTCACTGTTTGGTGATAGTGCTGATCTTCTAGAGGCTATGGAGCAAAACCTACTCATACACTATATTAATCAAAAAATATAAAAAAATACATTTGACAGAAGGGATTTTGGTTGTGATTTCTGCCTCATTAATTTCTTCATCTTTCTTTCTTCTTAAAAAGCACGGCCTGACAGTGATCCATCTTGCAGCTTGGACTGGAAATCTAGATATAATGAGGAAATTAGTGAAAGCTGGTGCTGACCAAAGGGCTAAGAATGAGGTGTGTTGATGGCAGGTTTTTACCAACTCTAAGTACGCTGATGGTGGGAAATGATGAAACCTGCACTCATAGAATTGCTTGTGGTTTTTCAGGAAGGAATGAATGCACTGCACTTTGCAGCTCAGAACAACAGTGTTAAAATAGTTGATTATTTTCTCCAAGATCTTCATCTGACTGACTTGAACAAGCCTGATGGGGTACAGTATGTGCTTTTCTGTTTATTTCTTTTACGTAATGAGGAAATTGTTGTGGGCGAAACAATCCCAACTTTGAATTTAAATTTATTGCAACTTACATAAAGTTTTCATTACTAGTTTGGGTACTGAGAAACAAATTAGAAACAGCCAGGCAAGCACATAGGGGAAAAACCTTTCCTTCCTGTTCGCTGGTCTCAGCTGAAATTCAGACACCTCTCCTCCCCTGCTCCTTTGCTCTTGCTGAACATGATATTCAGACCCATTAGTGAGCCAGTGGGAGACAGGGGTTGGAGTCAATCCGTAGACATCTTTATTGCTACTCCTGTTTTTTTCTCTTTTCCTCTTTCCTTGTCAAGGGCTCCTTCACGTGGGCTGCAGTCACACTGGGAGTGCACCTCATGCATCTTTTCCCTTGTGTTCCCTCATGTCTGCTATGTCCTCTCCTGTTTCCTCTGCTATCTCCCTTATGCATCTTGCCTGTAGCAGAAGCTGCTGTTTCTTTTGTACCTTGCAGAGGTACCATGAGCTCCTCTTTTGGATTCAGTACTAGCACATAGTTTTGTTCATGAGGAGCTTGCGGGCTCAGCACAAGGTTGTCACTGAACTCCTCCCACACAGCACATCCCTACCGCCCTCCCACACTGTGCCTCTTAAACCTGCCAGGTATGGCAGGCATGGGCATCGTTCACCAGTGAAGAGCATGAAACCATATACAGCCATTCTACAGAGCTGCACCAACTCTTCAGCAGTACCAAGGCCTTGTCCTCATCATGGTTTGCTGTGCTTGGAATTTTCCTTCCCACTTTGCTGGAGTCTCACTAGAAAAGCTTGCTTAGCTAAGTAGGATATCTTATCTCTGTGTGAGGAAAAATATTCTCCTGAGATCTGTCACCAAAAGTGCAAAACTCCCCCCTCCTTTTTATTGAGCCTTGAGTTTTATCAACTGGGTAGTGTGGAGTTCTGAACTCTGTCTACAAATGACAAGGCTGACATTAATCAGAGTTTATTTAGCAAAACAAAACTCTGCATTTTAGGCCTCCTAGGATTCTTCTCTATATTGAGGCTATTTCAGAATTGTTTAACACTTTCTTGCATTTCATTTGCTTACATGTTTAGTACAGGCCACTCTCAGATAGCCTTTGATGGTTGATCTCACCATCTGACCAACCAATAATTCATAATTAAGTATTTTGAGCACATTTTATACCTCATCTGTTACTACTTCCAGTGAGTTTTCAAATATTTTCTTCAGAATATGAAAGATGCTTTTTTTTTTCTACATAATTTTTTCTTTTAAAAAAATCTTTTTCTTGTATATACCTACTTTTCTGTGATATGTAAAAGAGTAACATGCACATATATATGCCATATATTTGATAATAGTTTTCTTCTCCATAACAGTGTATTTCTTTCCATATCATTTTCTAGAACGGCAGAAAGCCATTTCTCCTGGCAGCAGAAAGAGGCCATGCTGACATGATTAATAATCTGATAGCTCTAAACCTGCTCACGACTGAAAAAGATAAGGTAATGGTTTCTTTATTTGCTTGTGGGATGTTACCTTGTTTAGGTGTAGTTAACTAAATGACTAAGTCATATGATCAAGACCTGACATGGTTCTGGCAGTGATGCGTATTGGGCTGGGATGACAGTATTTCAGTAATTAAGGAAGGAGATTGGAACATCTGGCCTTGTTGCCAGAAGTCTGTTGCCAGAAACGTTAATAATTCCTGCAAGGAAAGGCTGATGGAAGAAAAGGGGCATTTGTGCTGGAGGTGCCACTCTCTGGACCGGCAGATTAGGTTTTCCAGATTGTTTTTGCTCTTCTCAGCTGATTCTGCATGCCACTGCATGACTAACTTTTTAAAGGTATTTGAATATTTCAGGACTTACATAAGCTCTGATGGGGATTTTTCAGAAATGCCTAAATGCCTGAATCTGATTGAATGTGCTTTTGATGTTGTGTTTTAAGGCGACTAACTAATTTTCAGAATCTATCTTTAAATTTCCTTACTCCTTACGTTGTTATTTGTGGAATGAGCACATAAGTATTTCTCTGCATCTGAGACGTTGCTACGGTAAAAACAGTACAAAATGCTGGAAAGGTCGCATAACATGTTCGTTGAGCAATATAAGCAAGCACCTGGAAAGTTGTGGTACTGTTTTACTCTCCTAGTAGTACATTAAGTGCTGCATTGCAACATGAATCTCTACTGTGCTAAACTGTCAGCAAAGGCTGAACAACACTCTTGCCCCAGCCTGTCAGGCTGACCATGCACAGCCGTAGTGATGGGAGGCAAACTCCATCATCCTGTAGAGTACCTAGGTAAGAGTATAGGACTGATGCCCTGATCCTGGGTCACTAAGAGCAGTTGTATCCATCATCTAACAAACACACCTTTTTTGTAGGAAAGGCTTGATATTTTCCCCCACTAGTGCTTGGTTGGAAAGCTGTACTCAACCCTCCTTTTTATGCAGGTTGGGATCCTCCTCCAAATATCCAGCTTCAGTTTATTTTTTTAAACTTGTTCTTATGCCGACACTGTCTCAAAATCTTCTACATTTGCTTGATAACAATCTGGATTGCTCTTCATTTTTGTTTACTTGATAATATGCTGAATCTTTTTCTTCATTAACTAGTAAGGAATTTTGCTGATAGTGGGGAAGAATCAAGACTGCTACATTGCCAACAAAACCCTGAAAACACTGTATATATTTACTCAGGTTTTGGCTAGTAGTACTGACATCAGTGCTTTGGGGGACTTGGAGTAGTCCTCATCCTTGTAGGAATCAGTGCCCAAAGTTTTCTTCTGATTCAGTCTTTAAGAGTTTTAAGTTTAGGTTGTGTAACAAAGAAGTGGAAATACAAATGACTGTGTTTAAGTGTGTGCTGTTCTTACTTAGCACTCTCAGTTTATTCTGTGTTTTAAAATATCTCCTTTGGTATATTACTTTCAAGGAGGGAAACACAGCCCTACATCTGGCAGCTAAAAATGGCCACAGCGAAGCTGTAGAGATTCTGCTTGAGCATTGGGATGAAGTAGATGACCTGAATCAGGTGAGGACATAAATTACTTAATGAGGTAAAGTTAGAAATCTGAAAAAAACTATTAGATTTATCACTTTAAAGTTATAATTTTTCCCCTAAATAGACTTCATGAGTTCTGCTGCTTTCCCAGTGTGTTTGAATCCTGTTCCATTGTCCCTCCATCATTAGATTCAGCACTACTGAAATCTTCAGTGTCTCTTGCTCTCTCCTCTGTTCCTCATACAATGAGTTTCTCTCTGGCTTTTTTTGTGCCCTGTTCAGCAGTAGAAGGAAATAGTCCAGTAGTAAAAGATACCAACTCCTCAGCAAAAGGCTTGTGGGCACAAGGGCTCTCTTATCCAGCTAGCATCTTTTTTTTCTTTTTTCCATCTATGCCAGGTTGAGGCACAGAAAACCTTTAGAAATGTGAAGCTCTCATGCTTCCAAGATTTGCCTAACAAAGGTGTACTTCTGCACACAAAGCTTGTGCTGCTTGGCCATGGCTAATGGAGTGAGTGGCTTGTCTCTCCAGCTGGAGCTGTTCCTTTCTGCTCATAGTCATAAGCTATGTACAATGATATATTTATTTTTACCAAAATGATGGTGGCAGGATTTAGGCAAGAAAAGGTCAGAAGTTAGTAATGCCTCTGTGAATTCTGACGCACTAGAGTGGTTTCCAATAAATCTTCATGTGTTGTAGAAGTCCAGAAATGGGAATCAGATGGCTGTACAGATCATTTACACAGGTGTAACTTATTTTAGAAACTAGATATGGAAAAGTAAAAGACTTCTTGGGAATGAGGAGGTGTGAAATAAACACGTAGCAAAAAGATTTTCAACAAAAGCACTCCTTGTAACACAAGCTTTGTTTGGGAATTGGTTGGAAATCCATGGTATGACAGAAACTGGCACTCACGGTGTATGTCAGTGTGATAGTGGTGTTCACTGGTGTTGAGTGGCAGCAATTGTTTCCCATTATCTTTGTTTCCATGCCTTTAGATTGTAATGTCATTTGGGAAGAAATAGTTATTTGTGTTGTACAGTTTGTCTACATATGCAGACTTAATTATTATACATCATCTACTTGTTCATGCGTTATCATTTTATTGAGGTATTTTATTGAGATATTAGTTTTGGAGTATACAGATTCTATTCCCTTCTGGCCCCCCTTTCTTTTGAGCTGGATGACTGATCAAGATAATCATCTGCTTAATGTCATAACTTTATAATCTTCATAATCACATGCCATAAATTGGAGTAGAAATTTTTTCTCTGTTGATCTAGAATGGAGAAACTCCATTTTACTTGTCTGTTGAAGGAGGTAATGAAAAATGTGCCCAACTCCTACTGGAAGCAGGGAGTAACATCAATGTTTTAACTCACGTATGTATGCAAAATCCCTTCATCATACTGCCGCTGGCACAGCCCAGGCTGTGGGAGGGGCTTTGTCCTTTCTGTTCTTTGTGTACTGACAGTCTGTTTGCTTTGATTATTTTTTTAGGAAATGGTAAAAACCATAATGAAGTTGGGAATGGAGATTATGTTAATTACACAGAACTTTTTTAGAAGATGTAGCACAGAGATATTTGATAGAATAATGTTTTAAGGCTTTTTATTATTTATTGTCAATCCAATAGTAAAACATGTGGCTAGGAAATGTAACCAAGCTGGATAAATGAATGGCCTCATTTTTGGCAGGTTATAGTCCTCAACTGATGACAAATCTGTTCCCCACATCTGGTTCCCGGGCTCAGATATGTTAAATGTACTCAGCTTGCCTCCTGCAAGAATTTGCAGGGATGCTTGTGATTCCACCAGAGAGCCTGTTTGTTAGAGCAGAATTAAGGGAACATTTCCTTCCTTCCTTCCTTCCCTTCTTCCTTCCCTCCCTTTCCTTCCTTCCCTTTTTCCTTCCCTCCCTTCCCTCCCTTCCATTTCAAATGTGTTAATATGACCATAGCTGCTCATTAAAGGTTAAGCTGAACTAGCAGACTGGACTTGTGTCTCAGCAAAGCTGAGAGTGCTGAATTATTTGTTTCTTGATAGAGAGTGAAAGGGCCCATGGGGTACTGCTTTTTTTTTTCAGCATGTTTGTTGCGCTATACCAACAATGGGAAGTTCTTTCACTTTTTGTAAAAATATGTTACCATAGCTGATGGACTTCTTTGTAGTTTTCCATCACTTCACCAATGGGAAGTGTTTCATTTCGGGATGAAAGAAGTATATCGTAACACAAATGTGAGGGAAAGATTATTCTGTATTGATAGGTGTCAGTGGAATTATTTTTCTTGTTCCCAGCGACAGAAATGTAAATTTTTGCTGTCTGTAACATTCCTTTCAGAACAACAGCAATGCTTTGCAAGCTGCTGTTCAGAATGGACATCAGTCCTTGGTCACTTTTCTTATTGATAAGAACATTGACCTGGTCCCTAAACCTGAGGTAAGTGTATGACAACATGTTTGATGCTGTTGTTCAGTGTACCCTGCCTTTCCTTGAGGATTCATATACTGAATGAGGCTGAGTAGCTCCTTGTTATTTTTACTGCACACGTTACTGATAGTACGGTTTGTGGTTGAGGGTTACTCACATGTGTGGGTTAACCAAGAAAGCTCCCATTGTGCACACCCAGCACAGTGCAGTACAGCATTGGTTGGGATGTGCTGAAGACTGAGAAGTGTGGGAAGATGAGGAAAGTACTTGGCTTGAACTGAGCTGTGGCAGTGAAGGCATCCCTATGTGCCACATCACCTCTCCTGTAGGTACTCCTATGTGGGACAGAAAGTTAATACATTTATTTGATCTAGAATAAAGGTGATTACACACTTCTGTGTTTTCAGCCTCTGTGCTCAAAGTGTCTGCTTTCAAAATCTCCGTAAAACCCCTGTTAGGTTTTTCAAAAGATACTAAAATCTTGTCAATATTCAGATATTACAGATTCTGACATCTAAGATTTTCTGCGAAGAAGTTGTTTTCCACTTCTGCAGTGCGTGATAAGAACAGGACCTGGTCTTTGTGACATATCTGCCATGATTGTGTGTGTGTTGTATCCTGTGGCTGTAAACATCAGTGTGTGTTTGTGCTGGTTGTTTCGTTGGCTTTCTGCAGCTGAAACAACTGATAGAACTGTAACCTGAGTTTTGGAAATATTTCCAGTGCTGCTCTGCGTGAGAGCTTTATTTATTTCTCTAGCCGTAAAGAAATGGTTGTGGTTTATAAAGACCCTAATAAGCTGGTCTCTGGCACTGGTGTGGAATTACTTTAGCTGTATTTAACGAGAAACTGATGAGTCACAGGCCCAACAAGCAGAGTGATCTTGCCAATCGAATGGTTGAATTGTGACTGGTGTTTGAACTGTGCTTCAGTTATTTGCATGAATAATCACTCAAATATAAGAACTTAATTTCTATCTATGATTTGCTCACTTCAAATATTACAGCAAGTCAGGTTATTATGAAGAATGTCTATGGTAGCAATATGGTACAAGAATTTTTTTCTTGTGAAATGGATTCTGACAGCTCTCTCATGTATATCCAGCTGCATATTCCATCTCTGAGGGAAAGCAGGGGCAGCAGCACAGCCCAGCATGGATGTATAAAGGGGTGCCTTGCTATAATAATGGTGCCCTCTTCTCTAACAGCTGTGGTCCCTGGCACCCTAAGGTATGCTATCTGCAGCCTTGGATCTCATCAGGAGCACCCCCTGCACCCCGGTGGCAGGGGCTGGACTCTAACTGAAACACCTTTCTTCTTTGAATGAACCTTTAACAAATGTACCTGAGTGTAACAACTTGTTTTCGCTCCACAGCAGAAGAATTCCCCTCTCCATATAGCAGTCATCAGAAATCATCTTCTGATAGTGAAAAAACTCTTGGATGCGAATCATGATATAAACCTCTTAAACCACGTAAGGAAAATGGGAATTTGTAACTACTTCCCTGCTAAAGTGGTGAGATGTGGATTTTGCTTGCTTCTTTTTTGCTTGTGAGCTAAAGGTATACACACACACACACACACACAAAAAAAAAAAAAAAAAAAAAAGGAAGGGGCAGTTTCCTTCTTACATTTTTGTACGTGTAGTTATTGTTAGTCACACGTACGTGCTGTGCTATGAGTGTTTGCACCAAGTACAGACAGTAAAATGTTAGATACTCCAAAATATTTGGATTAGTTTATTGTCTAAGTGCAATGATTCATGCATAATAAATGACAGAAATGTTTCAAAGTTGAATGCAGGGGTAAGTCCAGTGCAGAGTGCCAATGACCGGAAAGATCTTTTTTCCTTCTTGCATCCTCATTGTAACTCTGTCAATATAGGTTTCTGAAGGTAAACACAGGAATTGGCCCCTGGCCTGCTCCTGGTTTCTCTTCACCTCAAGTTGTCCATCTGGGAGTGAGAACAATGCATGCAGGCTTGATCTGTTAATTCAAGACAGTTCCAGACTGGTCTAGCAAAGTCATTCTAGATTTGAGGGACAGTTCACCCTTTCTCATTAAGGTACAATGAAACATAACCAAGGTTACTGAACAGGAAGAAAATTAGGGTTTTCTAATTGAAATTGGAGCACAACTCTGTTTCTTTGGACATACATTGCTTTCTGAGTGTGTTTTATCTAACTAGGAGGGAGCTAACTGTCCTCATAGCAGCTCACAGAGTGGTGTGTTCTAGATCAGTGGCCCAAACAGTGTTGATAACGCAGTGGTGCTTCAGTTGCTGCTGAGTAGGGCCTGCACAGCACCAAGCCCTTCCCTTCTCCTCTGTGCTGTTTATCACTCAGCTTTACTTTGCCTGTGGGAGCTATGGGGAAGGGTAGCAGCCTTGATCTTAAGGCGGTAGTTGGGCCCAACTCAGCTGCTGTCCCAGTGGTCTGAGAACCATCTCACAGAGCAAACCAGCAATTACACCTTTCCCCCCTTTCTCCTCTGAAAGATGTTCTGCGGAGGGAGGGAAGATTGGCACCTTCCTCTACTTCCTTTAGACCTGATGAGAAGGTCCGTCTGCTCCCTGTGTACACTTGTGTGGTCGGACTGCGTGGAGGAGCTGGGCAGGTTCTCCCTTGTTCATGCCATCCATGGCCAGGGACTTCATGCCTGAACAGGTGTGTAATGCTGTGGGTCTGGATGCTGAGACACATGTTTGATCTGAGGGCATGCAATTGGAAACAGCTGCTGATTAGAGACCTCAAACCTCAAATACCATGTCTGCAATCAAGACAAAACAACGGAAAAAGTCTGCTTGGTCAGTAACTACATCTGCCGAAGAGGGGAGGGAGGAAGAAGCTTTCTCTGCAGCGCAAAAAATAAATAAAAGATAAAGAAAGAATAAACAAGACAAGCAATGCTCAGCATCCTCTAGCTTACCATTCAGCATGATTCTGTGCGGTGTAAGACCCTTCAGCTGTCCTGGCAGGGCAGGGCAGCACCACAGCACAGAAAGTCCTTGGCTGCGTGTTAGAACCGCTCTGCAATAACTAACACATCACTGTGTTACCAAAGTTGATTTTTTCCTAAGTCCAAAACAGGGCACCATGCCAGCAACTATTAGGAAAATTAACTCAATCCCAGACAAAACCACAGCAGTCACAAAACCTTCAACTCAAAAGGACGCTGTATCATGTGGAACACACTGTCCAGCTCCACCAGATTTCCACAAGTGACAGCATATCTTATTTGCTGCTGCACTGTAGCCGTAGGCATCTGGATTATTGTTCTGTCAGCGAAAACAGTAAAGAGCAGGACAACATTTCGTTATGAACAGGAAACAGACCACCAAATTCCCCAGGGCATGTGCTCCTGGTTTCTTCATGGTGTTCAATGCAAGGATAAATAAACAAGTTTTATTTGGGTAACAGCAGCTATGTGAAGACTACACAACCCTGACTACAGACCTGAAGATTAGACTTGAAGATTAGTGCTTGTATAATTGTATTTTTTATATAAGGGATTGGCCTTTATTGTAAAGTGTTTTTTTTTTGTTTGTTTGTTTTGTTTCTAATTTTATTTTAATTTGCTTTATGGTTTATTGGACTCCTTGTGAAGCAGGTGGACTTCTGTTCTACATTTCACTCCAAATCACCAGTGTGGCAGAGCTGGCTAAGAAAAAAACACTGTCATAAGCTGCAGTGCCATGTGTGCTTCAAAATCGTCCAGTTGTCTTGACATAAATTTCAGCAGGGAGCGGTTACTTGAGGGGATAGTATGGGGGTTGGCCCTTGCATGTAACACTCAACGCAAAAACCTTGTTTAAGGAGGGTAGGTCAAGAGCTCCTTACATTATTGTGCATTGGTAGGGCATGAGGGCGACTTTGTCCTGAGCCAGCTGGAGCTCTTGCCTGTTTTTCCTGCAGGTATCCCAGATGCTTCCTTCTTTTTCTGTCTGAAACTGAACTGGCGGTTATTTGAGACTTACATTTTCATTCTGTTTGGTATCTTCCAGTCCGGGCCTTTTCTTGTTGTGAATCTTCTGTAGATTTAGATTGCGTGTGTTTTATTTCTATGGGAAGTTTAGCTTATTGTATTTATTTGGTGTTATTAATTGCAGAGGCAGGAAACTCCTCTACATCTGGCTGCTGATCTTGGCAATGTGGAGATCGTGGAAGTGCTGCTGAAGGCAGGTTGTGACCTCAAGACCACGGACAGGGTAGACTACCTTCCTCATGCATGCACAGATTACGTGGCTTTATTTTGTTTTATGACCTCCTTCCCAGAAACACAGGAAGTACATGTTTCCAGTCATCCTTCATGGAGTGAGAGCAGCACAAAGGGTCAGGGAAATCCCATTCCGTGCACACATCCAGGGAATGCGGCCCTGGGGAGCTCCTGCTGCCTATGGTCCCCCTGTGTATATTAGGAAATTTTGAAATAACTGGGCAGCTGAAACATTTCATGATTTAATGACAGAGCCTTCTAGTTTAGGGGTTGGCTTCTCTGCAGCCTAACTTTCTGGAATGCCTTGCAAGAACATTGCACGAGTGTTCTTGTCTGTGGTATCTCTACTTGATGCAGGCTCACTGAAGAAGGGTAATCACAGACTTAAGTGTGGAACGCCATTGAGATGCCTGTACACCAAAGTGTTGATTGCTGAGGTGTGCTCAGATGGACTTAACAGACCTCTGGGCTGGGATAAAAGCAAAAAAAGAATGGGGTTCTGTCAACATAGCTCATGTGTTTCTTCTGTTCTGTCCACGAATGTATGAGATCATGCCCTGATTCACTCTTTCTGCTTTCAGCATGGAAAAACTGCACTTGCTGTGGCTTCAAGGAGCAATCATGCCCTCATTGTAGATATGATCATTAAAGCAGAAAGGTATTATGCCACTGAACAGGTAAGAGACATCACAGAAACATAGAATCATAGAATGGCGTGGGCTGACAGGGATCTTAAAGGTCATTCAATTCATTTTCCTGCATCATGCTCTACACATGGAGAAGAGGGGTGGAGAAACATCCTGACCCAAATTCAAACTAGGCCATCGGCATCAGGCTGGTGTTCTTTGCTGCTGCAAAATCTGCAGCTGACAAATGGAGGAGCTCAGGCATCAGCCTTCCATTTACTGAGAAGAGCTCAGTGCTGCAGAAGGAGCTCCCTCTTCTGTTCCTCCTATTTAATTGTTAATTGCTGAAATGAAGAAAGGGAACAGAAAAGAGGCAGACAGGGGACAGAAGGGAGGACACGGCTTAGGATGACCTCAGGTTGTCTCAGTTTCTAAGCTTATTTCCCACAATATCATGCTTACTTAGACACAGGCTTAGTGATGCCCCTCCCTACGGGGCTGGGAGTCAGCAGCAATGACATACACCAATAAGAAGAGCTCCGTTCATGCTGGCTGTCCCATCGTTCTGTCTGTGCTCTGCAGGAGGTACCTGAGCTGGGAGTTGCTTATTTGTTTAAATCTGGAACAGAGGAACCGGTGATGGGAACACAGGGGAATTGTAAATGGAACTCGAGTTTTGCTGATCTCTTGCTCCCACTGCTGATGTCTCACAAGTCCCTGACTGGACCTTTTCCCCTGCTGCCTGGCAGCGAGGCTTTACCACAGTGGATGAATGCCTCTCCAGGTGTAAGCAGACCCAGCTGTCCCCAAGCAAAGGCCCATGGACTGTGGGGAACTGTGCTGGTAAATCACAGATCTACGTTGGTTATGGTGACACATCCATGAGCAACATGTGTTGTGCATACCTCATTTGCCAGTTCAGATGGGTGGTCAGGCGTATTACTGTTTCTTTTGTCTTAAAGGGAATCTATAAGTGAGGTCACTCGCTGCCCCCACCATTTGGTGTTGACTGCTGACCTGCCTGAGGAGGAGAAAAGACGTTAAAGCAGCAGGGTTTGTTCAAGAGCCCAACAATGCTGGGAAATAGAAATCTGAGTGTTCGGTCCCATTACCCATAGTGAAGGGCATGATCTTTGGGAGCAGGTCAGAGATTACGGCTATGGAATATAAAATCGTTCTCTTACCATTACCATGTACAGAACCACAGTGTTTTCAACCATTATAGCAGGAATTTCCTTTATATTACATCGTGCTGACTGGTCATCTGTGACAAAGCTTTAGCTAAAAAACAAAATGTGAGGAAGTGCACATGACTCAAGGGTGTGTGAAAGACTCTCTTGTTCTCTCTGCTGGTCCTATCTATGGGCACAACCCATCCCTTCCCTTGGTTTTGTTCACATTTGAGAGCTGCTCTTGCTGTTCCACACCGCCACTGCCTGCACACACAGCTGGCTGCAAAGAGAAACTGTGCTGCTACAAGATGGAGAAAAAAAAGGCGTTTTACTTACTAGAATCCTTGTTTTGTGTGTGTTTGTGGTGGTGGGGTTTTGTTTTTGTTTTGATTGTGTTGTTGTTGCTTTGCTTTCAAAGTACTAGAGAGAGCCTGGAGCTATTCTATGTTATAAACTTCACCCTCTCAGGTTAGGAAATAACCTGTTTTCCTGAAATTCACTTGGAAATCAGTATTGCATGCTTAACACTTCTAAAATGTGGTTTGCTGCCATTTCCCTTTCTTGCTCAGTATCTGCTTTGTCCTTCTGTATCAGCTTTTTGGTGAAATTCTTTTCATTTTGGACACTGGTTTGAAACAAGACCAGCATGTAAGCAAGATGAAGTAGTGGTTAGAATTTACCTATGCTGGGAACCATGCTTTTCCCTGGACAGCCTTCTGCTGGTGCTGAATTACTGCTAGATGTGGTCCTTGCAGAGAAGCACAGAAAAGCTGCAGTCCCATCACTCCTGTTTTGGATAACCAATGAGCGTGTGGCTATATAACTTTTAAATGTCAGGGTAAAATGCTTGCAGTTGGGTTGTATTTTTGGTCTGGGCAGATCCAGTTTCCATGTGTGTTAGCACTTGGGCACTGTGGATATGTGCTAATGGTGACCTGGTAGTGCCCACTCCAGCCAAGCTGAGAGACAAGGCAGGGGCAGGAGCAGTTTGAGCAGTGCTGTGTTGATGGTGCTCAGCAATGAGAATGAGTAGGAGCTGTGGCTGAACCCCAGCCACGCTCAGCGTGTGGGTTCTAAAGTAGACATAGCCAAGGGGCTCAAGTAATTCTTGCTTTTTCTTGCTATCGAGTACCAGAGGTCACTTTATGTTGCTTTTAATGACATGTAGAAATAAGCACAGGGGGTCTTCATTTCTGTAATTTCCAGTATTAAAACTATAACAGCGTCATCTGTGCCAAGGCACCTTCCAAGGTGCTTACTGCCAGCCAGCACTGCCCCTTTACCTGCACCGAGCCTTTCACCTGCTGCTAGTCACATTAAGGCTCTACAGGATGCAGAGTTCACTGCTCACTGAGTGAAAAACGTTCCCAGCTTCATCACAGAATGTGTCATTTGTTTTCCTTGTTAGGCACATCTAGGTCATAGTGAAGGCTGGCCAGACTCTGATTTGTCCTTCAAACAAGATCACAGGGCACAGACCAAGCAACTCCGTTCCTCCCTGTGGAATGTGGCATACAAACAGCTAAAACCCCAGGAATGGAAAATACTGGCCCTGTTCTGGAAGTTCACAGATGAGCAGATTAAAGCAATTGAGGAACAATGGACAGGTAACAGCAGCTAGTGGGATGGACACTTGAGTTATACAAACTAAGTTGGAGCATGTCGCTATTTTAAGATGTATTAATAGTGGATTGTTTAAGCCTTAGCATAGAACAATTTGCTTTTTTATTATTCTTAACCTTTATGTCTCAGCCTTCACGTTGCTTCTAGGTGAGGAAGTGAGAGTGGATGAGCAGGCTTTAAGATCCTCTTGAAAGTATAAAAGCACAAAACAGCACTTTTAAAGTCCACCAAACAGACAAATGCTTTGTGTATTGCATAGGGACAAAGAGCTACAAAGAGCACGGACACAGAATGCTGCTGATCTGGTTACACGGTACTTTGCTGGCTCATCAGAATCCTGTCAAGCATATATTCAAAGACCTGGTGGAAGCAGGATTTCAGCATTTAGCTGGTAAGTATTTTTTTTTTGTGGCACAGAGAGCATATGCAAGTGCTGGGTGGTGCTGCCATCTCTGCCTGTGCTGGGAGATGTGACTGCAGTAGGGGCAGAGGACACTCTTCTCTCTAGGAATCTGCCCTTGCAAGGGGCTAGGGCTGGTCAAGGAGGAGGCTTTAAGTGAGACAAGATTTCTGAAGGAAGAAAGAAATACACACACTTTGATCCCCTCCTTTGTCCTGCAAACACCTTTGAAATGTGATGGTCCATTCCTTCACTGGGTTTAGTGCTGGCCATGGAAAAATCTGTGCATGTCAGGCAAACATTTTCTCATCTTTACTTTACAGAGAAGATCAGAACTGAAAGCAGCACTGACACAGAGCCCAGAAAATGTGAAATTTCATGAGTTCACTGATAAAACATGGCATATATGATGGAATTACGTGCCAGATGGAGAGACCTTCATAAACAAACACCTTTTCTGGAAATGAAATTATATTTTGAAGATGCATGGCTTTTTCCAAGCTTGGAGAGCCTGCCCTCAGAAATTCTGGTTATACTTTGCTATACACTAATCTAAAGTGGATGGCTAGATGATAATTTAGGACTAAAATGTTAAGCTAGAACCACCCTACAATTTCTAACATCTGCCTTAACACTGTTACAGCAATCCCATATCAAAACTCCTCATTTAAGCTATTTTGTGTTCGACCTAAAATGTAAATGAGATGTTTTCTTGCTGAAATAAATTTAGTAAGTGAAAACTGTGTGTATAAATCAACACTTTCCAAAATAGGTTGGCACCTCACCTCATTTTGGGATTCAGGTCTCATTTAATTAGTGCTCATATTAGGACAAATGCTTCTTCTTCAGCATTTGATTCATAGAGTAAAAACGTGCAACACTAGCATCTGAAGCCACCCTTCACTAGCTACATAATCTCAACAGGGCACTACCTTGTTTATACACTCAAAAAAGAATACTTGATATTTAAACACTTCATACATTAAAAAAAATATATATGTTCTTGCTTATGTCTTGAATTAAACTTGGTAGTGTCTTGGTTAATGTTTGGTTTTCTGATTACTGAATACATTTCAGACCTGAAAAAATGACACAGAAAGTCTGTTTTCACATTCTCATCTTTAACAAAACAGCAAGAGCTCCAGCATGTAATGGAAGTACTGAGGTATTGCCTTGTATAGCTAGCATTATTTTGCACTGAACTTCAGTGTTTGCAAACAAAGCTGATGATCTGATATCTTAGTTTAATGTCTAAGGGCCCTCTTGTGTTCAACCCACTTTGACAAGGCTGCAGGACTATACGGAACACATATGGATTATGGAGAACAGCAAATCCCCAGGTTTCAGAATTAGAGATCTGAGTTAAAACAAACTCTTACATCCTGTCAGGTATGCACCAACTTTAGCAACATTCTGCAACTTGCTTGAAAAAAAATGAAAATGCTGAACAGTTTGACAGACCCTAGGTGTCCCACCTGGCTGAAGTCGTATCCTGGTTGTGAAGGCCACTGCCCTGTTATCTGTTATTCTTTGTTTAACTATGCCAACTACATTTAGTAAAAGAATATGTAACAAAAACGAATTTCTACTTGAAAATAAGTGCATTAACATTTATACTGGAACTAAACAAGCACTTCAAACAAATATCATATTTTATCCTTTATTTGAAAACGTGCAAAAGATTCTTTATTTAAAAAGTGTTTATCTTAATAATTAAGTTTTCAAACAGGAGGCAGAACAACATTTCAAGGTCATTTTCCCCTCCAGATGCTTACTGCAAACACTTTTCTTTTTAAAAGGGGTAAAAACATGATGCACACTTTAGGTCTCACTTTGTCCAGCTCAGAAGAGGTTTAAACTGCATATCCTGATAAAAACCTCCACCAGTGAAATATGTTTGCTCAGTCAACAACCTTTATTGACTGAACACTGGCATGTGTTTGGCTCTGAGCCGTTCGCCCAACTTGTCCCGCAGGTCTCACAGTCGTAGAACCAGAAGCAAGGAACACAGTTTGAGGGTATTTAGCAGCAGTAGCTTGGGATATGGTTTGCTGAAAAGTAATCAGATATCACAGATCTTTAAAGGATGCAAAACAACCCAACTCCATTCAAGTAACTTTAAGTCAGCTGTGGTTTAAATATAAAGATTCCTACTCCAAACTGAACTACACATAAAAAAAATTATAATAAAATGAGGTAACTAGGTTTTTTTTTTCCTTATATAAAATACTCAGAATATAAAGAAAAATGCTAAACTTCCAGTTAACCATATAGGCTGAACTTCATCATCTTCATCTACATGATCTAATTTCAAGATTTTTGTTTTTACTGGTTATTCAGAATATTGCTCTGTAGTTCTAACGTAATCATGTCAATACTCATCACGCCAAACACTCCTTTCAAGAACAGCATTTCCTATGAGAAAGTTATACTGGTTTCTGAAAGGAAAAAGTGTGCATTTACTTTAGAAATAAATTTCTCCTCTCAAATGAGCCTTCTCACTGAAATATATAGCAAAGGTATACAATATATGTATGTGCAAAAGTCTTTCTTCTTTTAATCAAGTTGAGAAATACTTGAATCTGATTGATATGCACTAAGGCATTTGTTTCTGGGAACGTCTAGGGATACAGAGACGTTATCTGAGGATCCAGAGATCAAGCCAGTAAAGCTAAAACACACATGGAATTAAATCTGCCCATGGATAACAAAGGCAACAAGAGGGCCTTCTCTCAATGACAAAAGGATGATTAGGGAAAATGTGCGTCTCTCATGAAGGAAACAGGAGACCTGGTGATCTGGGACAGTGAAAAGGCAAGGTATGAATGCCTCCTTTACCTGCAAGGAATTCCAGACCTCAGAGGCCAGGATGAATGACTGGAGAAAGGAAAATGCATCGAGAGAGGATCAGGTAAGGGAACACTTGAGCAAACTGAGCAAACTTTATGGGCCCAGGAAGAATGCACCCACAAATGCCTTAGCATTCCTATGAGGACAGACTGAGAGAGCTGGGGTCTATTCAGCCTGGAGAAGAGGAGCTGAGGGGAAGGATCTCATCAGTGTTCATAAATACCTGAGGGAAGGGTATGGAGAGGACAGATGCAGACTCTTTTTGTGGTGCCAGGTCAAGAGGCAGTGGGCACAGTGTTGAACACAAGAGGTTACGTTTGAGCATTAGGCAGCACTGCTGTGATTTATCAGTGATCGTACTGGCACAGAGAACTTGCAGACACTCCTCTTTGTCAGTCATCAAAAGCCACCATGATGCAGGCTTGGGTAACCTGCTCCGGATGTTCCTGACAGAGCAAGTGTTGGAGCAGGCGCCTTTCAGGAGCACCTTCCAACCTCAACCATTCTGCATTTTTAAAAGGCAGGGTTTGGTACAGTAATGACACTAGTCACAGCGTCCAAACTCTTAAAAAAGCTTCAAACCAAACCCTTAACACCCTGAAGTGCATGCAATTTAAATACGCATTTCTGCTTAGAAATCTCAATTCTAAAAAGTTGTGTGGAACCTGCCACAAGGATTTGATTCACTGAAGAAAATGAGTGAAAACAGAACAACCCTGAAACAGATAGCAGTAGGCTCAAATTAAAAAGATCTGATGTAGCTTTGCTCATTCTGGCAGGATCTCTGAAAACAGGCTGGACTTTCAGATACCAGCACGCAGAAAACTGTTTTACAGATTAAAACATTCTCATCTGTTTCATGCACCTCCAGTAACTTTTTTTGCTCAGACTGATCTAAACGTTTAGTGACAGCCATCTTGTATGCTTTCATACCCTACTAATGTACTTGTCTCAGTATTTCTTCAGATAAATTAGGAAATTAAAAAGATACAACAGGAAGCAGGCCAGATGAACTTTGTTGCCTCTTGACAAAGATTCTGCTTTTTTCCCTAATAATTTGTTATGCTCAGCTTGCATACAGTGCAACCTGCATCTCTACCATCTTTGGTTCGATTGTTCCACCATGAAGCTCGTCCTTAAACGGCAGTTGTGTGATGACAGCATCTAACGCTGTCAAACCAGATGACCACCTGCTACAAAGACTAACTGAAGAGTTGCCCAAGAGAGAACCACGATTACTGTGCCAATGAAATACTACAGAAACAAAATACGATAAAAGCAGTAGACACTGTCACTTTGCCTTACCCTGTCATCCTATCCAGCCCAAAGATAGTGCTGCATATTATTTTAAAAAGTATTCAAGTCTGAGTTTTGTCTAATTATCTCTTCATATTGATCACTTTTATTTACAAGATACGGTATTAACAACACTATTACAAGCGTAACTCTGACTTACCTGAGTGACCGGGTGATGTTTTTCAACAATGACCGAACTCATGGGTGGAGCAACTCCCATCACTGCTAAGCTACCACAAATTCTGTGTTTTTGCCCCATATCAGATCTGCCTGTGATTCGAGCAGTGATCGTTCTTCCTGCTTTCTGTCGAGCAGATGTAATTACTTTTGCTGTGGGCTACAAATAAATCAGATATTAGTAAAATGTCTAAGCACTATATTTACAATGTTTTTAGCATGTCTGCTTAGTTTTATTAGCTGCTTGCCTAACATAACATAGGAAACTGCATGTAATACACTTATGTTATATGGGACTGAAGTTGTTCCACCTAGTTGTAACCTAGTTAAATCTTTCTTTTTCCAGAGACATTGTTTAGTGCAAGTGACTACCATCCTGAGGAGAGCAAGGCTAATTTGACAAAAATCAAGCTGCACAGGTAGTTTAGCTTTGCTCACTGGCTGCATACTCTAGTGATGGCTGCAGGCACTTCTATCACCCTGATAAGTCTTTCTAGCAGTGACATAGCAGATACAAAACCGTTTCCATGCAATAAAATGTTGCATCTTTCTGATTGCTAGCAGCAAATTGTATCAGATAGGAAAAGGAAAGGAGAGCAATGCAGAGAACCCTGGAGGAAATTTAAAAGTATTACTCAGTAACAATAACACCAAAGAGAATGAGAGGGACATTTTAAACAGCAGGAGGCAAAAGCAAACCATGCTTTTTTCCAGAACCAAATGATAGGTGTTTTATTACACCTAAATGCACATACACCTTTCTTACTCTTCAGTTTGTCACACTTCCCCTTCACTCCAAAAATCAGTTAAAGCTTATCCTAAGAGGGTTTTTCTGTCACATTAACAAGATAGTGTCTTCACATATTTAACTGAATTCTATCACAGTTTTCTCAACTACACACACTTGAGTCACTCTGGAAAAAATGTGGAAACTAAAAATTTGTCATAATTGTCTTAAAACTTAAAAAACGTTAGTCTGAGAATGTTACCAATTTTTGAGTCGATGGCAGCCCAGATCCTGCAGCTGTGCCAGTGGTGACTACTGGAGAATCAGAATCTAGCCTGGTCTGAGAAGTGCTTGCATGACCCAGGTGGGTGGAAAACTGTTAATTAAATCAGAGTTTAAAGAATAAGTATAATGTTCCATGTTCCCAAAAATACAGTTTTACTCCTTATACAGACAGCCTATTGACTATTCCACTTACCTTTCTAAATTTAAGCTTTTTTGTAGATGTATTAGCATTACCTTTTACTGCTTTTTATTTTATTTTGCTAATTTAAAAATACTTCTTAAAAAATGCTTGTCTAAAACTTCCTGGAAATAGAGTGACTAACATTTATCACTGTTAGAATGGAAAACTGGGAGAAGAGGCAAGCACGTCCTCTCTCCATTCTAACCTGTACCCTAGCATGGAATTGTTTTTCAGTGGCAATGGCAATGTTTTCAGCATGACTCCAGGGCAGGTCTAGAACTTCCAGGCTACAGGATAATAATTTGGATAAGCTGACATCACAGGACAATAAGATGACATTTTCCTCAGTGTCTACATATGCTGCATTTTTAAAAAAGAAATGTTATGTCAAGCTAGCTTCTATTTTTTTTCTCAGATAATATTAAGCTCAGGACTTGTTTTTGGCAAGCCACTCTAACAACTTTTTTTTTTTTCAGAAAAAAATTTGGAAAGCAAATTCTGCTCGTGATAGTGACCTTCTCTTCATTAGCTTAATGCATCTTCACTAAAATAAAGACCAGAGCTAAATAAAAGTATGGCAAGTCACAGCAACCATGACTTCACTTCATTTGCAGCGAACACTCTGAACATACTTGTAGGTTTCTTTTCATATTTAGACTAAGCTTGAATTCCTTCAATTCATGGACTACTGTATTTATCTTAACAAAGTCCCAGTGAAGGAAGTGCATTTTTACTACTGGTTAATACAGCACTGACTTACCAAGTCTTCCATCTGAACAGCAGTTGCTGGTGCAGGTGGTGGTGAAGGGGGACTGTACTGTGAAGGAGGTAGCCTTCCTGCTATACTGGCACCATTATCTTCCCTCCTACTTCCTGCATCTATTTTAAGAAACAGAGTAATAGGATCAGTACATAATCTAGCAAACCCCAGGGGATACAAAAGTATGTTACAGTAGAAGTTTTACTACTCCTTTGGTATTTCTGTATAAACTAATTAAAAGGATCGGTCTGTTCTACTCTTGTATTTAACTCTCCTTTTCAGAAGTTTGGAAACAAAGATTTCAGGTGGCTTCTTTCTGCATTTTGCTTCAACACCTCTGTGCTTGTCAAATTTCAGTGTAAAAATCAGAGGTTCCAGATACTGCTAAACTTACTGCGCAAGAACTGCCCTTTCATTAAGGACCAAGTTACTTCAGGTAGACAGCAATGAGGCAAGGAAAGAGCACACTGAACGCAGCACCTTTCTTTTGCCTCAGTGCAGACATCCAAATCCGCAGACCTAAGGACAACATCTTTTCAAGCAGCTTCAGTCTTTACTTTTAGAATACAAGTTTCCTTAAAGGAAGAAGAGAGATGAATTCCTTTTTCATTATTGCTAAAGCAAATAATGCAACAGGAGCTCCATGAGAATGGGATTTTTCTCATTTCAGGGATTAGAACATACTGTACAGCAACTGCTTTTTGTTTGGTGTTGCCGTTCTCCTAAAGTGAGCAGGAGAAATATAATAATGAATGTATTTTAATGTAACAATGTAAATTAACTTTAATGTAAATTAATGTAACTATTACAATGTTCAAGGAATTCAAGAATGAAAGTATACATTTTGTACAAATATATACATACATTAAGCTTAAGCACAGACACGATCAATGGCAAATGGATCTGACCTACCTCACTTGAGCAGCAGTTTTTCTGTTGTAACAGAACATGATTTATTGTGGATTCAAGCTAAAAAAACATGCTGATCACATGCACTGTCTCCAAATGCTATAGACCCATGTCAAACTGTGATACTTGCACACTACTAATAACTGTAAATCTAAGAGGACCAAATTCTGCTTTTACTTGCAGTAACAGTAGGTGGCACTGCAGCGTTTGTAGAAATAGATCAAAGACAGAAGTTTAAAGGTCCACAAAACACAGTAATTCAATTATCCACCACCATCTGTGAGACACACTATCTGTTGCGTGTTTTTTGAAAACAATAAACACACAAATGGAAGATAAAACCTGAGAGAGCAGTTTGTTTATAACACACTGAAAGGTAAATATTTTATTCATGAATTCACCATCTTCAAGAAATCATTCATTTTACTATATGTTTATTATTTAGCATCAGAACTATTTCTTACATACTCAATCTATCTTTTTAAATGAATACACATTTGATAAGATCTTCATATTAAAAAAGGAAGAAAAAAAGTACAATCCACTTTAAAAAGCAACAACAGAAGACAATAAAAACAACAATAAAAACCACAAACTACCAAATTAGATGTGCTTTTATACTGACCGGGATCTGTCCTATTGTCCTTGCTTTGAAACATGCTCATTGCTTCCAGGTTCAAAGCACAAACACCACGCATAAATGCTTTCTTCATGGTGTCTTCATACTGCTCTCTTTCACTGTGCACACGCAGAATCTCAGCTTTTGTTTGTTCCAAAGTAGCAGTTAGCTACAAAAGAGAATACAGAAACAGTGGGATGCAAACCATGAACATATACACTTATAAGTCAATTAATGTGTTTACAAAATGCATTTTCTCTTCAAAATCTCTAGTTTGCTAAGGTTAGAGTCACAGAAGGGGTTGGGTTGGAACTAGATGATCCTTAAGGTGTCTTCTAACCCCAAGTCCTTCCTTAACAAACTAGAGGGCAGGGTTGTCAGTCGCTAGATCAGGTTGCCCGTGAACCCATTCTACCTGACCTTGAAAATCTCCAAGCACACAGGGCATCCACAGCTTACATGGAACAGTTTGTTCCAGGTACCTCACCATCCTCTGCTTAAAAAAAATTTCCCCCCAACACCCAATCTAAATCTTAACTCTCATATTAAGCCAGTCCCCCTTGTCCTGTTTATCACTATCAGATGGTGTAAAAAGTTGGTCTCTCTGTTGTACATAAGCTCCCTTGAGCTACTGAAAGGCCACAGTAAGGTCTCCCTGGACCTTTCTCTTCTCCAGGCTGAACAAACTCAGCTCCCTCAGCCATTCTTCGTAAGAAGTGCTCCAGTCCTCTGATCACGTTGGTGGCTCTTCTCTGGACCTGCTCCAAAAGCTCCACGCCTTCCTTGCGCTGGGGACCCCAGGTCTGGACACAGTACTCCAGATGGGGCCTCATGAGGGTGGAGTAGAGGGGGACAATCACCTCCCTTTGCCTGTTGGCCACCCTTTTTTTGATGCAGTCCAGGATATGGTTGGCCTTGTGGGCTGCAGGAGCACACTGCTGGCTCATGTCAAGTTTTTCACCCATAAGAACCCTCAAATCCTTCTCAGCAGGGCATCTTTTAATAAATTCTTCCAACCTGTACATGTGCCTGGGATTGCCCCAATGCAATTACAGTATCTTGCACCTGGGCTTCTTGAATCCAACTAGGTTCATTAGATTTTGGAGCACTGGAAGAGGCTGCCCAGAGAAGTTGTGGAGTCACCTCTGAAAATATTTAAGATCCATTTGGAAATCTTTCTGTATGACCCACTGTAGCAGGCAGCTGGACATTATGATTTCCAGAAGTCCCTTTCAATTCCTACAATTCCGTAATTCTGTTGACATGGGCTTCTCAAACTTGTTCCTTTGGATGCCAGCCCTTCCTTCTATTTTATCAACTGTACCACTTAGCTCAGTGTCATATACAAACTTGCTGATGGTGCCCTCAGTCCCGCTGTTCAGACCACCATCAAAGATGTTGAATGGCACTGGGCCCAGGAAGGACCTCTGGGAGACACCAGCTATTACTAGCCTAACTTCAACAAGTGTAGCTGGCAGGTTGAAAGCAAAAACAAACTAGTATTCAGCCTCTAATACAGTTGCTGTTACAGAAAAAGATATTGTTCTCCTTATGGTCATTTACAATAATAAGTCTTTTATTTCTATTACATCTTCTACAGTGAGATCTAAAAGTACATAGCAAATATAAACAGCGTGTTCTTAGGAAACAGGTACGGTTCCTAGTGATGTGCAAATAGATATTTATTTACTTCAACTGCATGTGCAGATCAGCAAAATTTTACATCAGATGCTTGTTAAAATAAAGAAGACATCTAGAAAGAAACCATCTGCAGGAGAGATCCTTGATCTCCCCACATTTTTTCTTGTACTCTGGAGCTCTATTCTCTTGAAAAGTCATAGAATCACAGAATCATTAAGGTTGGTCCTCATGTTTTTCAAGCTTGCTGAGAAAGATATGCTCTGGGGAAAGTGATGTATTGAGGGAAGGAATGAAGGAATGGAAAAAAGGAACGTTACTATACCTCTGCAATTTTGGCTTCATAATCATTGGTAAGCTGAACACAGATATCTTCTGCCCTTAACTGACAGGCTTTAGTTACTTTTTCTTTCCACCTCTCTTCTCTAAGAGAGCGCCATGCTGTCCATACCTTCTTCTTCAAAGCTGTCTGGAACTGTTTATCTGCTATTCTGTTTGCATATTCCTTGGGAAACAAATGAAACCACATTATAAGCAAGTGCAAGTTAGCTAAAAACCTAAGTGATTGCAGACGACTTATTACAGAGACCACAGTAGGAACGTCATCTAAACAGAGTTATGTGTTTGTGTACTGCTGCTCTGTGAAACTCCATATCAGTAACTCATTTTTTCTGCCTGCCCACACATTAAGGAACTTTGCTCAGTAACAGAAAACATATTGCAGAACTCCTCCTAGATTACACAAAACAGCATTTTTACTCATAGCTTAATGACATGTAAACAACAGGCTTGCACACATGGTATAAGCCTACCGTCACAAGGATAGCTGATATTAGCATAAATAATCTTGTTTTTTAAAAATAAAAAAAACTACAGAGTCCAGGATATTTTACCTTGTTTTTTTTTTTTAACACAAAACTGTAATTTCTCTCCAATAATGAATAAATCTACTCCGTTTCAAAATATTCACCAGACAAAATATTTTAGCATTACTTTTTTCAGAACTCTACAAGAAACAGAAAAAGCTGAGTAAGTTCCCCAAACCAGCTCCAAATTATTAGTAAATTTCCAGATAGGAGAGAAGGAAAAGAGAAAAGGCTATCCATTTCTGTGAAACAACAATTTTGGACAGTGTCAAATAAACATGAATCTACTTTGGAATGTGAAAGTTTTCCAGTTTTGATTCAGGATCCCCTTTTCTGTTAGGCATAATTTAGCAGGCTCTTTACAATGTCTGACACACTGCCCACCTTGTGTAAGTGACAAGCTCTTAGCTAATTCATGTTTTGGTAACTGAAATTTTAATTGTGAAACTGGGTCCTGAAAAATGTAAGATGTGACATTTAATCATTTAATTGTTCAAAAGTAATTTCTTTAAAATTTAGATAGACATCCCCTTGTCACTTTCTTCAAAATACAGACAGCGATTACCTGTAAGATGATCACAGTAATTGGAGCAAACCAATATCCTAACAAGAAGTTTCATTTTTTTCCACAAGCCCAGAAAGTATTCAGACAGCAGCATTTCTGGGGGGATTGATGCTTTCAAACTGTTAGCTGACATCATCTAGCACATCAAAATGGAAACACTGCCATTTCTTCCAACTGTAAAAAGAGCTGCACCAGTTCTGACTCTTCAAGTTCACAGCTTCCATTTTCATCACATTTTTATTTTGCACATGTACCTCTTGTTTAGCTTTGATTTGCTGAATCCTCCACAGTGTAAACTTTCTCATTAACTCTATTCTCTCCTTCTTCCTCTCTAATGCTTCTGTCATGTTCATAATCACCTGCAAAAACATTGATTAATGTTACATCAATAGCTATGATCTTTGTCATCTCAAACAGAATGTACTTTCAGTCATTTTCACTTAATGCACTTACCTTTAGCAGCAACTTTTTAGTAAATCTTCCCCTTAAGGTAAAAAACAATTAAGAAGGGAAGAACAATTGGAATTCAAATCAGAAATAACATTCCTGAGGCTTCAACACTCACTGGTTTTCCAAATCTTTAGATTAACTTCCTCACAGTACTATAGATTTTAATAAATCTAAGCTGCTTTGCTTAAATATGGCAAGCTGTAACTTTTTGTAGTTTCAGAAAAACTGTGTTGTTTCAGTTATAAACGGAAAATGTATCTAAAATGAGAAGTAAAAATGTATAATTTGTCATCAGTTAGGAAACTCATTTAATTTTTTGAAAAAAAAAAAAAATCACCCTTCCTTCAACTTCTAAGTCAATCAGCAGTTTTTTGTTTTTTTTTTTAACAATACAGACCAGACTTTTTAAATTGTCAATACAAAATGAAAGTCCAAACTCCATGAAGTCTTAGGTTAACGTAATTGAATCCTCTTATTTTATGTGATTTTAGGACTACCACAATTCTACAGTTCTAGTTTATTTCAAAATTGATTATGTTGTTCACAGAAAAACAGAACAGCTAGAAGACCACAAATGTACAATTCTAAGAAACTCAAAACAGGAAACTCTTTAAATATTTTCAAGTCTGCAGTAATGTAAGAAATGCAGTTAAAACCAATTCAAACAGTAGAGAATTCGTGGCTTTTTGAAGCGTAAGAGCTAATAGACTCCTGTTTGATTTTCATGAAACAAACTATGAATAAGATTAGATATAAATTTAAAAGCAAACAGTGTGAAATATGTACATACGACATGTTAAGTTTCTACTGTTAGAAGCTTACTAGCAAGAACAATTTTTTTTTTTTTTGAAAGAAAGGACTATTGAACTTTGAAATTGAAATACTACCTCATCTTTTCTGCCAATAGATATCTCATAAGTACGCAGCAACTCTTTCAGGTTGTCTATCTCACTGCTCAATTGTTTCACATGTTCAGCATGTTTCTCTTTTTCTTGTCTCATTTGATGCTTGTGATGCTCGATAAAACTTAATCTCCATTTTCTCAATTCACTCAGAACATTTGTCTAAAAAGTAAAAGGATGCCAGTAGTGAAATTTGGACAACTATTTCCCCTCTTTCCCAGTTTTTTAATCTTAAAACAGTTATCAATTAAGGATAGATGAGTATTTAAAGTGAAGTCTCCACGCTGTCTGTATCTACAGATATTATCAGACAGTGCACTGCTGAAGGACAATAACAAAGCACTCATAATGTAGAAAGTTATTCTGGAGTTTTTGTCTTGTGCTTACATACAATATGCAACAAGAACAAAAAGAAAACCATCATTTTGCAATATAACCACAATAAAAATTTCCCTCACTCTCACTTAACCTTCAACAACACACTGACATATTTATTTTAAGGACTGCACACAAAACAAAGACCTTAAGACTTCCACTCCAGAGATCAAGTATATTTTCTATTTGAGTAACTTTTTCATCAGGTACAGTTAATTCCGTTGCTATGGTTTCATCAGTTTCTCTTGGAACGTGTGTGGACTCTTGTGAAGAAGTCTCTTCTGAAACAGGGTGAAGTTGCTCCATATTCACCTCAGTATGCTCCTTCACTGACAATAAATCTAAAAATGACACAGAGAATAAAGACTGACACCTCGTAAACAGTAAGTGGTCTGCATTCTGGATTAAGCCAGAAGCAAGACAAAAAAAAGTAAAAATAAATAAATAAAATGACTAAAGCCATCAAAGGCCTACATTCCCCAAGTATGCCAAATTTGATCTAATTCAAATATGTCTTCAAGGCACATACATTCAAGCCAACAGTCACTGTTAACAGTAGTAAAAATCAAAATTACTGTTCACTTAAACATAATCTTTAAAAGCCTTTTCATATTAAAGAGGATAACTAGAACAAGTACCAAGATGAATGAGGACAGTATTGTCAAAGACAAAAATTAACTATGAAGAGCCCAAGTTGGATCTATTTCAAATATTCCTCCCCAGTGACTCAGAGATGCCCAATATCATGACAGAGAGTATATAGATCCTGGTAGCTAAACCCTATTGGGAAATTGTAGATAGCTCAGTATTTGCCCTTAGTTGAATCTACCAGACTACATATTTTGTACTTTTACCCAATATAATGGTAGAGGATGTTTTATCTTCCAAGTTAAAATAGCTTGTGTCATAGTTTTTAAACTGTAAACCAACTGTTCTCATTCTAGGAGTTACAAAATCCTCCTTCTGTAGAGGATTTTTTTTTCCTATAGTTTCCTATAGTTATGCTAAAGAATAATTGCCACAATACATCAGCTTCTATTGATCTCACTTCCCGTGCCTTCACATAATTCCCACACAGGATATAACTACACTGGATAAAGTTAATAGGCTTCACAGATGCTCCATTAAAAAAAATACTCTCTCTCTCCAGACCACCACTCTCCTGCTTCCCCCAAACTCTAGAATCATAGCTTCTGTATTTCCTATGGCAGTTTGATATTCTGAGAAACACACATGCTAATTCTGCAGAAAAAGAAGTAGCAGTAGGATGTCCTTAATGACTAAGATTCTCCACCAGTTTCTAAAAACAACAAAATATTTATCCTTACTGCATACTGGAAGGTGAGCTGTTGGTCAAAACATACCTAAACTCCACCACGCAGAACCTCTAGGGAAGAGAATAACCAATACTACCACTTTCACCTTAATCACATTTCTTAAGAACCCATTTCTAGATTAGTATTTGTTACACTGTACTAAACGACAATAGACAGCTTAATAGGACTGCCTTATATTCCTGTGAGAACAACACAACTATGGATGATGTACTTCTTTTTAGAAATGGTTCTTTCTATCCTGAAAGTATAAGCATCTTCCTGTGTCTATGTTGTGGTTTGCTGAACAGGTATATTTCTGCTAGCATAATTATTTAGCTCTGATCAGAATGGACAAGAATATTTGCATATACTGTACATAAAAAACATTTATCATAGAATGGCTTGGGTTGTAAAGGACTTCATAATTATGTAGTACCACCCCCTTTCCATGGGCAGGGTTGTCAGCCACTAAATCGGGCACCAGATCAGGTTGCCCATGAACCCATCCAACCTGGCCTTAGAAATCTCCAGGAATAAGGCATCCACAGCTTCCATGGAACAGTTTGTTTCAGGCACCTCACCACCCTCTGAGTGAAAAATTTTCCCTTAACATCTAATCCAACTCTCCCTTCTCTTAGTTTTAAGCCATCCCCCCTTGTTCTATCAGTAACAGACTGCGCAAAAAGTTGGTTTCCCTTCCATTTACAAGCTCCCTTCAAGTACTGGAAGGCCACGGTGAGGTCTCCCCGCAGCCTCCTCTTCTCCAAGCTGAGCAAACCCCGCTGCCTAAGCCTTTCTTCACAAGAGAGGAGATCCAGCCCCTCAATCATCTTCGTGGCTTTCCTCTGGACACTGCTCTAACAGCTCCATGATGGGTCCTCACAAAGGTGGAGCAGAGGGGGGTAATCCCCTCCCTCCCACCTCCTCCTCCCCAGCTGGTCACTCCTCTTTTGATGCAGCTCAGGATACTATTGGCACTCTGGGCTGCAAGAGCACACAGATAGCTCATGAAAACCTTTTCATCCCCAAGTCCTTCTCAGTAGGGCAGCTTCCAGTGAGTTCTTTCTCCAGACCGTACACAGATTTGGGACTGCTCTAATCCAAAAGTAACACCTTGCACTTGGTCTTGCTGAAACTCATGAGGTTCAGCTGGGCCCACTTCTCTAGTTTGTCCAGGTCCCTCTGGAGGGTACTTCTTGCTTATGTCGTACCATCTGCGCTGCAGAGACAGGTGTTGCCCAACAATCAGCACTAAGTTTACTAAGGCCACTTTGCCTCTGTTTGTAAAATGATCTACCATTCCACATGTTCCTCTAACTAGAAGAGAAAATCTCATCCTCAAGGTGACAAAAAGGGAGTATACAAAAATGCAGGAAAAAAAAATTCATGATAAAAAGGTATACCTACACAATAACAGAAATCAAAATAAGCTCTTCCCAATTCTGCAAACTAAGAAACTAGTGAAGAAATGATACAAGTTTGATTATTATTTCTTTTGAAGTTAAATTAACAGAACTTCCTCAAACTAAATACCATTGACAAAAGCAACGAATATCTAACCAGGAATACCAGTGCACATCGCACCATGCAATAACAACACAACACAAGACACTAACTTTACACAGAAACAAATACCCAAGTAATAAAATAAAATTCAAAAACTGAAAAATGAACTAAAAAGAATGTGATGTTTGCATAGTAACACAAACAGTAATTCCACAAAATCCTGTTCAGCTAATACTTCAAAATTATCTTACGTTAAATAAACATTTATCTATCACAGCAGTACAATTATAAGTTAAACTAGTTGTGATCTGATGAACTTCTACAAAGTAAAGGCACCTTCCTCAGTATGACTGTACCAACTACGGTGTAAAATGAAAACAAACGAACATGTTTATTTTAACCTTTACACCACTGAACACTGAGAGCTGTCACTACATCAACACTGTAACTTTTAAGTTAGGTCAGACAAAACCCTTCAGTGAATATAACACCTTCCTAAGTTTCTTCTTGCACAAAATATAAATACATTATATACTACCTGTATGTTCTTTTCAAACAGGAACTATTAGAAAACTTTAAAAAGTTCTAACACTGCTTTTATAAGATTAACCCATGGCTCTGCACATATTACCTGGAGCTTTACAGCAAATGGTGTCATCTGTTACGCTTGAAGATCTGCCCCTTTCTCTCAGTTCTGAGCAAGGTTCTGACTGCTTTGGGGTGCACAGTTTGAATCTTGGAGTCACTACAGTGTAACGAAGCAGTTCTTCATACTCATCCTGTCACAAAACGTTGACAAACCATTATAAAGCTACAATTAAAAAAATCAACAACTAGCATAAATGCTTTTAGATAATTTTCCAGGGGAAACTAAGATTTCTCTTAATGGTACAGAAGTGAGCTGTATTCTTATCATTCAGAAGCAAGTATGACATTTATAATTACTTTCCTCTAGCTTCATTTCCTGAAATGTGTTGTTTACAATTAAATGTAGTACAATAGTTAGACTGAAAGATTTTGCTAAATGCCCAAACTGGAAGTTATAACAGTGACCTTAAACAAAAGAATGAACTAAAATGGAACAGTTCTGGATCACGTAAGCTATTCATTACCTGGTACTATTTTTAAGCACTGCTATTACTGCAGAGGATAAGGAAATGTATTTTAACAACCACATCAAAGAGCAGAATTCCATTTCATATTCTGTGACATCATAATTGCAGACAAAGAAGTTGTAAAGCTGAAGATATTTTACTATCAGGTATTCTCCTTACGGTAGATAAAGACAGGTTAAAGATCTGTGACTAGTGGTCTTGCCCAGGGATCAGTTCTGGGTCCAATCTTGTTCAACATCTTCACCAATGACCTTCATGAGGGTATAGCGTCCACCCTAGAAAGTATGCCAATGATACGAAGCTCAGAGGAGGGGCTGACACACTGGAAGATGTGCTGCCATACAGCAAGACCTGGACAGACGGGAGAGCTGGGCAGAAAGGAAACAGATGACCTTTAACAAGAGCAAGTGTAGAGTCTTGCACCTGGGAAGGAATAACTACAAGTATAAGTACAGCTTAGGGGATGACCTGCTGGAGAGGAGCTCTGCAGAAAAGGACATGGGGTAGCCTGCTTTGGTAGGGGGGTTAGACTAGATGATCTCTAGAGGTCCTTTCCAATTCCTACAATTCTGTGATTGTTTGATTTTCACCTTATATTAAGCATTTGTTATATTATATAGGTATAGGAAACATGCATACAAAACCAAAATAAAAAAATTACATGTTAAAAAATTATAAACCAATCTAACCAGCATGTGACTTCAAGCCATGAACCAAAATAAGCCAATAAACATGACTTGTTTAGTTTCCTAATTAAACAGGTTTTCAGGATAAAAAGCATTTAAAGATCAAATGTGAATATTTGGAACTGTATTTTAAACATAAAATCTATTCCAACAGTACTACTAATTAAATATACGAAAAAAAAATTGCAAAATATTAAACTATGCCACTAGCAATACTTTCTTCTTCACTTGATACTATTTCACTAAACCTATTCAGAATGAGTTCAAACATGAGGAATCAGTTGTGAATGTTGTGCTTTTTTCTGTATTCCATATCATGGCATCGTGTTGTCTGGGGCAGAGACACAGAGCACTGTGGAGCTGTGCTTTCTGGTATTCTCTAGCAGACTCACGTGAGTTCTGACTCTCCAAGAGGAAGATACATTGGGATTAACAGTCTGTCCCTGGAGGTGTTCAAGAAATGTTTAGATGTTGTACTGAGAAACATAGTTTAGTGGGAAATGTTGGTGATAGATGGACAGTTGGACAGGAAGATCTTAAAGGTCTTTTCTAACCATGGTGGAGTTGCTACAAGATCTCATGCTCGATCCTGGAGTACTGTGTCCAGTTCTGGGCTCCCCAGTACAAAAAAGACAGGGATCTCTTGGAAAGAGTCCAGCACAGGGCCACAAAGATGGTGAAGGTCCTGGAGGATCTCCCCTATGAAGAAAGGCTAAGTGAACTGGGTCTGTTTAGCCTTGAGAAGACTGAGAGGGGACCTGATCCAGGTTTATAAATATCTGAGGTGTGGGGGACAAAGTGGCGAGGCCAGACTATTTTCAGAAGTGTGTGGAGACAGGACAAGGGGAAACAGACAGAAACTGCAGCACAGGAGGTTCTGCGCGAATGTGCGCAAGAACCTCTTTACGGTGAGGGTGACAGAGCACTGGCACAGGCTGCCCAGGGGGGATGTGGAAGCTCCTTCTCTGGAGGTATTCAAGACCTACCTAGACACCTACTTGCATGACCTGGTATAGGGAACCTGCTTTGGCAGGGGTGTTGGACTCGATGATCTCTTGAGGTCCCTTCCAACCCCTAAGATTCTGTGATCCTAATGATCCAAATACAGGCCATGATCCCAATACAATTAGGTGTTCACCAGTTACGTGGCAGAAATCCACACAAAACACACCAGCAATGTATCCCAGTGCACTAGCAGGAATGCTACATAGAGAAGACCCATAATATAGGACTAGATTCTTACTCTTCAAGAACTTGAAGAACCATCACTGCCACTGAACAAATTTGTGTCTCTGCCATCTTAGTAATATCAGAAAGAATGGACAGATTCAAGGAAACACTGGTCCAATTAACTCAAAGTGATAAACCCCACTCCTCACCTGTACAATCCAGTATGTCTGCTATTAAAGGCAGATGTCCCGCTCCTCAACTGAGGGATAATACTGGTTCCACATTGTGTATTACCCTGTGGTTTTACCTACACGACCATGGAGAGGATATGAGGAGGTGGGGCAGAAAACTCACTTCAGTCCTTAAAGTATGGGTAAAGAGTTACCTAATAAATAAACTACAAATGAGGCATTTTCCAAGAGAATTGCCACTCCAGTTGCTACTGAACACTGCAAACACTGCAAATGTTCTGATCTTGACCTACAAGAAATAAATGATGGATACAGTAATTAGAGGGGCGCTGCCTCCAGCCTTGGGAAGAAAAGGGACAACTGAGTGTGCTGGACTGTATGAATCTGACATCCTGACACATCAGAAACACAGAAATACGAGGCTCTGATAGAAACTGGTCTGCTGTGCACACTGATATCATTCAGTCAGGAAGGGACAGAATCTACCCATTTCTAGGGTGACAGGAGGTTCTCAAGAATCAGCTGTGTTGGAGGCTGAACTGGGACAGAGCAGCAAAAGCATACTATTATGACTCCTGTATTATGGCTCCATGTATCCTCGGTATTGACTATCTTCAGGGGTTATTTTAAGGACCCAAAGGGGTTCTGATGGACTTCTGAAACAGCTGCTTGAGAGACAGAATATTAAGTAGCTGTCCGTCTTGTTCAGCCTTTCAGAAGACCCATTTGTTGTGGGTTTGCTACAAGTAGAAGAACAGCAGGTGTCGACTGCTACTACAACAGCGCACAGGCAGCAATACTGCACAAACCAGTACTTCTCTCTCCCCATCCATAAGTTGGTCTCAACTGGACAGTCAGGGAGCGATCAGCAAAACTCACTCATGCTTCAATACTCCCTTTATGGCCAGTGTAAAAAAACAAAAACAAAAACAAAACAAACAAAAAAAAACCAGTGGAGGCTGACAGTAGACTCCTGTGGCCTGAATGGAGTCAAACCACCATTGGGTGCTGCTGTACAAGACATGCAAGAACTTCAGTATCAAGGGCACTCAAAAGCAGCCAGGTGGTATGCCACAACTGACACTGCCAATGTGTTCTTTCCCATCCCTTTGGCTGCAGAGGGCAGGACACAGATTGCCTTTACTTGGAGCAGCCTTCAATGCGATGTTGAAACTATCAGTTGAAGCAATGTTTTAAACCATTTAGTATAACCCTCCCATTTCTGTGGGCTTCAGACAATTAGCAAATATTTTAAGAATCCAGGTTTTGTACATTTTAGCTAGCTCCTAGTTTCCCTTTAAATTTTCATTTCCCATCTTCCACTCTATCATGTCAAAATGAGAAGTCTAAATAAATGCATGTAAAGCTACATAGCATGCATTTTTGATACATAACAGGTAGTATCACATTCCATATAAAAGGTACAATTAGCTGCAAATCAGCAAGTTATCAAAATTTTTTTTAGATTTAACTCAAAGATAAATTAAATACATAAGTAACAAATTGCAGCATGAATGAATTAATGCAGATCAAACCCAAGACTTAAAATAGTTCACACGGCATGATTTTTCGATATATGTTATTATGATACATAAGAATTCAACAATAATCCTGTAAAAACATATGCTAATTCTAAGATGTTACGTCCTGTATTAAGAAAGCTGACACACATTTGTAGTTAGGCCATGCATACTATAGACCTTTATTAGGTATTTAGCTAAACTCCTTGGTATAAGCATAATCTTTTATATTGCATGTTATGCAAAGAGCAAAAGAAGATGAGCAAATTGTTCACTATTACACTCAGCTGCTCTTGACCCACTTATATAAGTCATCCTGCAGTACCTGAACTGACATTCAGTAAACAAGTAACTCTCCACAGGTCTAAAAAGACAGAGATATGTATCTAAGCAAGAGAACTTTGCAATTAATTCCTGCTGTAAAGAGACTATGTGAAGAACTTAAAGCTAAGTCCTGCCCCTATGATTAGTTTTCAGGCAGCTATTTACATCATTACCTCATCAAATTCAAAGGGTGTATATGGCAACGTATCAGGTGCAAGAAAGTGGTTCAGTTTAAATCACCCAATTTAACCACTACTCCAGGGTCCATCTCACTACAGATAGTTTAAGCACTAGTTTAAGAATAGGAGATTTAACTAGTATTTCAAGTTTTAGAAAATATTAGAACTCAAATAATCTAACTACGTACAAAACGACACCCTCTCAGGCACAATGAAAAATTTTCAATAAGCAGCATCCAGCGAAAAACTTGGAAACACGTGTTTATGAATTCCATTATTTCAACAGAGATGAAATGAAGGTAAATATCAAAGAAAACACAGTATCCCAATTGTGACCAAAACATTAAAAAGAAAAAAATGCTGAGGAATGCAATCAGATAAACATGTAAGACACAGAGAAATGTCTTATTAAGAAAATTCAAAATTATCTGAAAGGGTAAGGGTACTCCCCTTGCCAATATTTTTATTAGTTAGCTACGGCCTTTTCATTTTTAATTAGAATTTTTTTTCCCCAGAATGTACTTTATGGTTACATAAGCCCTAATTTGTACGGTTTCTTTTATAAGTATCCCTGTGTGCGCTATGTCATATGTACTGAGATACAGAAGCCAAGTTATAGTCTGTATTATCTGTTTGTCTGCCAGACTTGCAAAGACATATGGGCATTTGAAGATAAAACAGTGCTTAAAATTCACAGACACACCTAAAAACGAGTCATCCAACTGAAGTAAGGCAGCTACTAAGATTTACAGCCCTAATCACATCTTCCACAAATCAAAATCCTTTTAAAATCTAGTTCACTGCAGTAAGAGTGAAAACTGAATCACTGCTGTTCTAGACATGAATTCAGTAGCGAAGTGGCTGCTCAGTATAGTTCTGCTCTATCACTCTCAATGAGGTGGCCTTTGAATCTCCCTGGCAATCAATATGAATCATACTGTATCACCAGAATTTTATTGTATTTGTTGCCTTCATCCTTTTCTCTGATTACATAAGGCATTGGAAACACAGATAACAGACAAACATCAATTCATATAGATTAATAAAACTTATTCACAAAGTAGGACCACAGAGAAGCATATTAACTACAGGAATGAACTGCCCAAAAACAGGTATCTTAAAAGGTACAAAATCAACTGAGAGGAAGAGAAAATCTAACAGTGCTTAAGATGTATGTGCCCTTTCTACCTGGTGGCAGAAGTAGAGATACATGTACATAAGGCAATCAGGAAAGCTTATACAAAGAATTAACCTGTTTTGGTTAGAAACTTATCAAAGGAAGAAAAATGGAACAATGCCAGCATCTCCTCAGATAATAATAACCAACTATTTAAATACTAAGGATGAAAATCTACTGTTTTCAAGAGAATAGGACAAATACTTTATCCAGTTATCTTTCCATCCTCTGAAAATACAAACCACCACAGAAAAGCAATACCCAGTTCAGCATATTTGATGCAGGAAACAAACACTTCCTTTCACCATGTAAGAAACGTTATGGTGCTACACTGCAATTCTTAGAAATAACAGCTTTCTATCCTAGTTCTTGCCTCTTGATATAACTTCACACACAAAAAGTGGCACCAGAAATTTGTCCAGAAAGCCATATTATTTTACTTATAGCTGTCACTGATCACCCTCCCAAGGTTAGATGTGAATTTTCACTGAACTTGAAATTTCTTGTGAAATGCGCAAAAAGAAATCTAAGTAAGTTTATTTTAATCACACGTTTTACTTTTGTCTAATTTGCTTCTTTTCCTAACCTTCATTTTACAGAACCTATAAAACTAGAAGATGCAAGTTTTGTTAGGTTTCCTCACAATTACTGATAGCCAAATAAAACGCTATAACAGTGAACCAGATGAGGTTGCCTCTTTCCTACCTGAAGATCTGAAGAAACAGAACTGCCCCGAACTGAGTCTTTTGGCAAAATTGGACTTGTGCTTTTCTCCTCATCTGATGACATCCTGCACAAAGTTATTCAACAAAACAGTAGAAACTCATCTTTATTTTTCATTTCCAAGACGTTTACTACATGTTCACTAGCCTCTTTCACAGAAACACAGACACTGCTTTAGTACCTACCTCAAGTAGTAGCTTGAGGTGGAGGTAATAGCCCATTCAGTGGGATAACCTAAATGTGTCCTTGTTATACACACTGTGATAAGCACAGACTGAAAGGTATTTAATTGCTTTATTCCAAACCATACTCAAAAACATGAAAACACTTCAACTGACCCTAAGGTTCAAATAAAACATAAAGAGACTGAAAAACTACAATACAGCAAATTTGTTATTTTACATCAGTGGAGTAAATTTTACACCTGATGTTTCATGTTACACAAAAAAATTTCACATTAAATACACAGTGCAACTGCAATACACTGACATAGAAAAAACTAATACATATAAAGAATGAGAGAAACCTTAATTTATGAGTACAGTCCTATGTCAATCTCTCCTCCTTCTTACTTGGAGTGTTTGAAGCTTATTTAGCTTACTTTAGTACCAAGAATGCTGAAGTTCTTCTCTGATTTTAACTTCCCCCTGGAAATACCTCACCACAGTCCAAGCTGATACGATGCCCTGAATGCTTATCATGCAGCATAAAGAATTTGTTAATGAATGAATGGCAGAGCAATACAACTGTCTGATGAACATCAGAAGCAACCATGAGAACAGAGAGTTGTTAGCTGAGAATAAGCCAGGGAAGAAGATCACTATAAATAGCCAGAAGAACAAGGTACTTATATAGTGTAGCTAACAACCATGCAAGTTAAAAACTATTTCTAAACAGACCTTTAAAACTGTCAATTATAATACTCTTAGTTGTTTTTAAAGAGACTAATTTTCTGACGGAAACATTATTTTTAAATTGCTAGATGTTCTGTCATTAAATTGGCAGAAAATATCCTCCTTAATGATCATCTTATTTCCCAGTATACATATATAAAAAAACCCAAAACTCCGAATGCTCTATGGGAATAGAGATGGAATTTAATTAGCTCAGTTCTATGAGTTATTCCAGATACTGATTTGTCATGCACCATAGAAGACTTCTCTGCCATCTATGACTTTCAGAACGCAGAATGGCAAGTTATTTTTGTGCTGAGATAGAGGTTTTAAAAATAGTATGAAGACAATTTTAATGCTGAGATTTCCTACAGTCCAAGGTTCAAAAAGCCTGTATTATCTCACTGCTTACTGCCTTCTTTTCTTTACTGCATACATTCTTCCAATCACCCCAAATACTTCAGTCACCCAAAAAGTCAGCTTCAACTCTATGTGCTTTATAACTCATACAATTTCTCAAGCAGTGGGTCTCAAGTAGTCCAGAAGTCCTAGAGGTATACAAATGCATTCACGTCTGTGCTGGTGAGTCAAAGGATCAGTTAGCTACCCAGTATTCACAGAAACAGAAAGAGCATAACAAATTACAAATACTGCTCTCTTCCTTTTTCAATCATTTTAACAAAACTATCTACCAACAATTCTTCTAATTAAACAGGAGGCCACTTGAGTTTCACATAACTCTGATGCATCTAATACTGAGGGAAAAGTTTGTTCACTAATTTAAGATCACTATCCTGACTTCCAGCCTTCTGAGAGGATATCTTTAACACTCATGTAGTTCTCTGTATATCACTGATACTACGCTTGAGTTCACGGTACTTCAACTCAGTTGCTTCCTCAAACAATGCTATCTCTGCACACCATGCCACTCTCCAAGCTTAATACTGCAGCATGGCTACCTTAAGTCATGTTACAGGAGTCACTGTCTGCTCAAGCTCAGCGTGCCCACCTTCTCTTTTTATCCCTTTTCGTTATTCATCTGGACTAGCCCTCCACCTCATGCATCAGAATTCTATCCTGACTGCCTTTACTAACTTGAAAATCACTTTAGATTCTCAAAAATAGTGCACTTATTGATTTTTCAGCTTTCCTCATAACATTTGTTTTCCCCATCGATCTCTCTGATGTTGCTGCCTGCAGTCCAGCCTTGAATTTTGATTACTGCAGAATTACAGCATAAATACTGGTAAACCTAGAATTCTAGAAAGATAAGAACAGATAAGATTACTGCAAGACAAATACCATTCTTTTAAGCTGATGTTTGCATATGACATTGTCACCTCAAGCTAAAAATAAGTTATCTGCCTTGATCTGATTAAGGGCAAGTTTCTAGAGACGTTTATCGCAGTGTACTAAGTAAGACATCAATAAACTGATATGCTAGATCAGTAGATGGGAGTAGACTGGCAAGAACAGCACCTCCACGGTTACATTGCCCTCATCCTGCAGGCACTTCTGACTTCACTAAAGCAAGAGTCCTGTTAATAGCACTACCAAGAAACCTTTAAGCGTACGACCACAGCGCTAAGGACAGCTACTTTTAGAAACAGTCCTCAGCTTTACATCTCTCCGATTCACCTCACCATGGCTGCTGGCACCATTAATTCCGAATTACTCGAGCTGTGCTGGATTTGTGCCTTGCGGCCTGTTGCTTTTTTTTTTTTTTTTTTTTCCACCAGGTGTGCAGCTTCCAATTTCATACTGCATCCAGATGAAGGGCCTTTAACCCAGGGAAGAGGCCTGTTTCCAGCGCCCCTTTCACTTACTCGCCCGCATGAAGCAGCCCGGATCCAGCCCCCATGCCCACGCCCCTCTCTGAAGCACATCCGCGGCCTGCCCCGGCGCCCGCAGGGATGCCGCCCCAACTACAGCGCAATTAAGGCCAAGCCGCGGGATGATACGCAGAAACCTGGGGGCACGGCGGGGCGGGCGCGCGGCTGGAGAGTCAGAAGGAGGAATCAAAACTTGGCGCGTGATCGCGTCTCCTTTTTCCCTTCTACAAACGGGGCCCCTGAGGCCGCCGGGCCCACTCCGCCCGCCAGACCCCAGCTCACCTGCGGGCAACCGCCGGCAACGTTTCAAACCACCGAGGCGGAAGAAGAAGTAGCCTCTCTGATAGGCTCAGCCGGCTTCTGCAAAGCACTCTCTGATTGGGCAGCTTGGCAGGAAAGTAGCCAATTAGAGAGCTCGGCACGAGGAGAGCAGGCGCACAGCTCCTCCCGGCTGCAGCGCGTCACCCCTTGCAGCTCCTGCCTGTCAGCGGTGCCGCGCGCTGATTGGCCAGCTGCTTTCCCGGGGCTGGCGCGCGGGCCGCGGGTGGGGGGCGGTGCTGAGGGATGGGCGCTGGGCGGGGGGCGGTGCCGTGACGGTTGCTGCCGCCTGGATTCCCTCCTCGCGTCCTTGGTGACGGTAGTCCTTGGTGTTGGCCCGGCAACCCTGGGGCGGCCCTGTGGTCTTGCTTGGTGCCCGTTGGTGAGCGCCGTACGAGGTGACTCGTTGGGGTCTGTTCCTGCTGAGGTGGGTAGGGAGCGATGCCAGTCCAAAAGCTTGGGCTAAGCGTGGTGAAGGGAGCTCAGAGAGGGGGGTCTGTTTTTTTCTCTAGCTTGGTCTTGAGTGCCTCCAGAGACAGGACATCACAGCTGTTCTAGGCAGCCTGTAACAGCACCTCACCGCCCTCTGAGCCAAACATTTCTTCCTACCATTTAACCTAAATTACCCCTATTTTAGTTTAAAGTCGTTCTCCCTTGCCCTGTTACTATCAGACCATGTGAAAATATAGTCTCTCTCCTACTTAGGGTTACTGGAGGGCTACGGTGAGTTCTCCTCCAGAGCCTTCCCCAAGCTGAACAGCCCCAGATCTCAGTCTGTCCTTGTAGGGAAGGTTTTCCATCCCTTTGGATGGATCCTCTTTGTAACCCTCCTCTGGACCTACTCCAACATCCCTGCATCTCTCTTGCACTGAGGGTTTCAGGTCTGGATGCACTACTCCAGATGTGGCCTCACAGGGGCAGAGCTGGGGGGGACAATCACTTCTCTCTCCCTGCTAGCCACCCCGATCTTGATGTAGCCCAGTTGGCCTTCTGGGCTGTAAGAGCACACTGTCAAGCACAGGTATCGAATTTGTTTAATCTGTGTTGGAAAGGTGTTTGTTAGTGTCAGTGCACCCCATGCTGGCAATGTTCCTGTGTCAGCGGTTATAACAATAGCTGTTGCATATAACCCTGGGGAGAATTTTGCTGCAGTTACCTCTGGGCGGTAATAAGTAGAAATTCAACGTCTTATTTTACAGACTTTTCTATCGGCACCAGGAACCAGAGAGACCTTCTGTTTGCCTGCCTCCATTTATCCTGACACCATCTTAATTGCTCCTTTTGTAATGCATGCCGTGACACAGAAAATCCTTTCACAATAACCTACAGCATACATCTATACCATCTGGCACTCCAGGGCCACAAACCTCCTGGTCAAGTTCTAAAATTCTGCCTGGTAGCATGAGCAAGACAGCACAGATATATCCAAACAATATACAAGTATAATTTATTTCTCTTTTCTATTTTTTTTTTTTCAGAAAGCAACACATATATGTTGTTCTAGAATCTTTTGCACCCGTGAAACAGTTAACTCAGAAAACTATCAGGAATGTCACCTCTTTTGGAGGCACTAAGTTCTTCAAAGAAAGCCTTTTATGTAATGAGAGGACTCCTCTAACCTTCTTTTTCCAAGACCTCTTGGCTACTGCAGCATCCTCTTAATTGACAATTTTACCTGAAGCGAAGCTTCTCAAAGTTGAAGTGGGTAATGTGGAGTACTTGTGCTTTGCAGACCACTCTTAGATTTGAGCCACACAGAACCTGACCAAAAGCAAGATTTCAGTTCCTCTTTCCGTACTGTAGTGGATGACAGTGCCTACCGTAAGCAATGATTGGAAAGTTTTCCAGAACCTTCTTTCAGCTCATTAGAAAATACTGAAGCTTTTTCTTTCAAAGAAACCTGAATTGTGTTTAACAGTTACACCAATATCCTTTCCTCACTGTGTAAGATATATTCATGCTAAAATATGTACTTTCTAGGTCATCTCTTAAAAAAATAACAAAACCAATATAGTATCTGCATAGGTGAATAGTTTTTAAATGTCTCAGTGATTTAGGTGGGTAGAGATAGGGTTTTTTTAAACAGATTTTGTTCATAAATTTTCTGACGAGTCTTTTATCATTCTATTTGCTGTACATATTTTTCACTTTTTAATATCTTGTCTATTTTTATGTGTGTTCCCTCTTGTATTTGTGATGTGTTCATGTATTTCTTTGATGCAAAAAAACCCCAAGCTTAGCACTAATCACAGCCAAGTGGCTAATATCCATAGATATCAGTATAAAACAGTTACTTACCTCAGCCATTCCTCTCATACAATAAACAAAATTCTTCAGTCCTACTTTTCAGAAAGTTTGTCTTTAATCACAATCCCAATTTCAGTCTGCGGCAAGTGACAAATCAGAATTAACAGAAAGCATTGTCTTTTATGAGCCTCTGTACTAGCAATCTATACATTAAACATCTGTTAACTGAGGAATCCAGTCTTTCTTTTCTAAAAACTTAATGAGAGGTGCTTATTTTGTTTATTTTGCTTATTAAATGCATCAGCAGTAGGCACTTGCCAATATAAAACTTTCCTTTAGCCTAGAAGTTCAAGTATCGAGGCAGATTTCCCTTTATTTTTTTCTGAATTTATAAATTTTTAGGTAGGAGTGACCAATGTATGACTGGATTTGCTACACATGGGCTTCATGAACTCAGTGAGATCCATGAGAAGGGGACAGAAGGTGGTATCTATAGAAATGACACCAGTTTCTGTTTAAGTTCAGTTTGTAGACAAATTTGAAGTCAGAAATTAGAAGTATCATCATCAGGGGGCTATTTGTAACTATAATATCTGGTAAGATCTGCATGACTGTTTCAGGCAAAGAAACATCTTTCTCTGTCTGTCTATTTGTTTATTTATGTTCCCAGCACTATTACATTTTTTTTGAATGCTAATTTGAAGCCAACCTCAGCCGTAATCGTATCTAGGTGAGCAATGCCTGCACCAAAGAGAAGCGTAAAGAATTTTCCCTTGCCATAGCTGGCTTTAATGCAAAATTCCAGCTGACACGTAACAATCCAAAATATTCAGCTTCTTAATTTAGTTGTTTGTTTGATAGTTGGAATAAAGACAAATGTAGAACTGTTGCATTGTTTTGAAATGATTGTTATCATTTGTCATTTCAACAAGGCTTGTATTTGTCCAGCATGTGCTAGTAAAATGGAGTACAAGCTCATTGTTTCTGACCCAGCAGTGCAAAAATATTGTACAAAATAGAGAGATGCTTTTTCATACTGTTGATGCTAAATAATATTGCATACTGCTGATGTAAAAAAGTACAAACTGTTTTCCTGCATAAAAGCATTCTTGAAATAAAACGTAAGACATCCCCTTTAAATTTGTGCTTACTCTTCAGTCTCATGCCTTTTGGGAAAATGCAGACATTTGAAAATTGAAGGAGATTGCATTGGGTACTCAAACCGATCTTTGTGATGCAAACATCTCCTGCTACTTTGTAATTAGATGGATAAAAAGCAAAGGAGATCAAATGGTATAAAGCTGATTACTAGTATAAAGAGATAATTGTAGATAGTTAGAGAGAGTGCAATGAAATGACAGTAATTACCCTACTCCCACTCTTTGGGTTTTATAGTGTCTGATAAAACCTTATGTTGAAACTTTCTGATTCTTAATTGTATATCAGAAATACTAATAATCTTTAATGTTGGATTCTACAATAAAAGACAAAGTACAATTATTTTCACGGAAGGAGGGAGAATTTTCCATGCTTATATGGCCACTTAGGTTCATATGCTGCTCAAACCAAGCAAAAGCCACAGCAGCAGCATCTGGAGTCAGGAAGAGTACAGTCACGTGTGCAGAATAAAAACTTGTGTTGGATCAGCTGTCTTTGAGGGAATTGAGGAGAAGAGAGTGAGGAGATAGGAGGCTGAATAAATTTAGTAGCACTAGTTTATCTATGTGTGCACATCCCTTTGTTCTTTGAAATAGTTTCTGAAGGAGTTGAAGGGCAAAGTAAATGTATTTTACATGTTGTTTTCATGAACTCTCAGTGCTGTTCATTATTATATAGCCTGTCGAAATTTGTCAATTTTTTTTTGTTTTGTTTTGTTGTTGTTGTTCTTTTTTAAATATATTTCTCTCCACATATCCATCATAATTACTGTGATGGAAAAATGGATACTTTGTTATAAGTCAAGTGTAGATTCTGGACTTGCAGGCTAAATAGTTGTCTGCTTACCATGTGAGCACAAGATGTGTTTTGTCTCACGTGCCATGTTAGATATAGATCTGGGTCTCCAGGTGGACTAACACCCTGTCCAGTCACACCTTGAAAGCCCGAAGTGATGTGAAATCTGCCATGCCCTTGCTGAGGTTCTACCACCCATCAAGTACTGGAACACTGCAATGAGCTCAGTCCTGAGCCTTCTCCAAGTTGAAAATACCTTTAGCTTTTCCTCATAGGGCAGGTTCTACAGCTCTTTGATCGTCTTCAAACTCCAGCATGTCTTTTTTGGACTGTGTAGACCAGGTACTCCAGGTGTGACCTGATAATTGCTGAGAAGAGTGGGATAATCACCTCTCTTTCTTTGCTAGTTAAGACCCTGCAGTTGCAGCCCAGGATTTGATTTGCCTTTGTGGTTGCAGTGGTGTACTGCTGACTCCCACTCATCATGCTGTTCACCAGGACTACTAGGTACTTTCCAGCAAAGCTGCTCTTCAGCAGCATAGATCCTACCCTGTTCAGGGCTCTTTAGTTAGCTTTTCCTAGGTGCAGAACAGTGCACTCATCTTTGTTAAAGTTTAAAGTTTGTTTAAAGTTCTTATTTGTCCACTCTTCCAGCCTGTCTGGGACTATTAGGAAGATGACTCTTCCTTCTTCTGATGAGCCCACTTCACCATCCACCTGGCTTAGTGTTATCAGCAAACTTGCTGATTGTTTTCAGTCCCATCATCTACATCATTCATGAAGATATTAAACCATGTGGGGCATAAAATTAGTCCCTAGGGGACCCCACTTTGTGTCAGGCTTTCAAACTAACTAAAAAATGTTGATCACCACTCTCAAAGTGTGGTCTCTTAGCTTATTTATTAGCAGATCACTCATCCATTCTACATCTTTCTAGTTTTAACAATCATATCCTGTAATTTCTGAGCACCTCGATTTTGAAAGGGTTCTACCTACTCTCCCACTATCCCCTTGTACTTGTAGAAGTCCTGCTCTGAATATTTCATTCGTGATATAATGGTCAGTGCATATATAAAGTACGTATGCTCCTCAGAGAAGACTGTAATGTGAGAGGTTGAAAGTAGTCTGGAATTTAATACTGTATGAAAATATATCTGCCCAGATTTTTTGTTTTTTTTTTCCCCACAGAAGTATCAACTTAGAGCTTTACAGGCACTTATAGGATAGTGTTCATTTATACTTAAAGAGTTTCTCCTAGGGCACCTGAATTATTTTTCACTGGAGTAAGCTTTTTCTCATCAGTCAGTCAGTCTTCCACATCAGTAACAGAACCTATCATGACTACAGCTATGAATGGATTTTGCATGAATTGCAAGAAATGTGATGACTTACTGGCACGTTACATACAACTTTTGAGTTACATGGAAACACAGTTACTATTAAAATGCTGAGTATACATATCAATATATCCCTCTCTTTTCAGGCCTTCTACTACATAGGAAACCAAACCTGTAGGCTTTGGCTGAGCATAAAGAAATTCTTTCTGTGGGATTGTTCCATCTTCCTTTAGAAGACTCCCTCAACTCCCCACTGCAGGCTAGAGAAATATCAGCAGCTTTTGTGGTGGGAATAGTAGAAGACCAGCTGATGAAAACGATGGCACTTCAGTTTTTTTTCCTGTTCTGAATGTTAAAAAATTGTAATGGACAAGACTTGACTACATACTGATATTCTAAATTATATACTAAATTCTCTTCTGTGTCTATATATGACTTTAGCAGTCAGCTCTTGTTGGGCACAACAGTTGCTGATAAACTCTACTTCAGAGAAATAATAACATATTATAGATCAGTGCATTCTGTTTGTATTTTTACTGATTAAATAAATTGTTTCACTGCAAACTTCTGAACTGACGAGAACTACAGTAAGCCTGATGACGTCTTAGAATGCAGTGAAAGTTCTAGATAAATCAGAACTGCACAGTGAGCCATGGGAAAGACTCCTCGGTGGGTCCAAAAGTGATCTGTTAATAATTTTGCCAAAAAGCACCTTGAATATTTCTGTTGTTGCAGTACTTTTCTTCTGTTAAGCTATAGAGAGCAAGTGATCAGTAAAAATTTCTTATGGCAGGAAATCAAAAGGTCAACATCCCTAGATGTCTTTTAGTGTCGGTGCACGTGTACAACATATTTACAATGACATATTCTGCTTCAGGAGCAATGGAACACCACTGTGCTATAGAGTATTGAAAGACCGTAATAAAAAGCACCATATCAGTGTCTTTCAAGACTACCATTAAGGCTGACAATAAATCTGCTATTGAAAATCACATCTGAAGAAAGAAGACTGTTTTCAGTTTTCTAAGTGTTCCTCACAGAAGCATAAAAGGTTTTGAAGTAAAGTTAAAATGTATTTCATACAGAAATCCGCAGAAAGCAGTTGGCAGCAATTAAAGTGTTTTCTATGAAAATAAGTAAAAGGCTTTTAAAGCTCAATTATATTAATGATCTGTTCCTTAGGAAAACAAGGTGTTTATATATATTGTTGTGCATATTGATGTCTTTAAAAAATCTGAGCACTGTACTTGCCTTACCACTTCTTTTTTGCACAGAGCTGCTAAGCAGGTTCTTTGAATGATGTTCCCATTGTGACGTACAGATTGTTTGTCAAATGACTTGGAGAAAAGCTTGAAATGGTCAGTGTGAAGCAGGCCTTCCTCCTTCCTCTAGGAGTAGTCCATTGTGTAACAGTCGTCATGTTTCATCATCTCTCTCCTGCAGCACCCTATCTCAGGATCAATACTTTAGCTGCTGACAACTGTATACATGTACATTTGCCTTCCAGCCAGAATGCCTCCAGATCGTCTAGCTGTGCGACAGCCTGTACCTATCACACCCTCTCCCCCTTTTCTGGCAAGCTCTGTAGTCGATGTGCTTGTCTGCTGCACATCCTCGTAGGCAGAAGGGCAATTGCTTCCCTTGGATCTGTATTCTTCCGAATCCGTGAGTCAGCAAACAGGGAAGCTGACGACATTTCCAGGATGTACCACGCAGAGATGAGCCTCTGCAGTGACGCAGCCTTTGTTCACCAGAAGTCAGCAAGGATTTTTACATCATCTCTACGCCAGGTGGCAACACATCATGCTGCTCTGATACAGAGCTGGACTTAAAAGTAACAAACCCTTCTAATAAACGGCAGGTTGTAAAATTCCACCAGCACAGAGAGGAAATATCAGATTTAGACATTGAATCATTACCTGTTTTTATTCTTTCCACTCCCCAGGCTCCTTCATTCAGTCTTAGAAGAGCTTTGCCATTTTAAAGGTCTATGGAAACTTTGCTATCAGTTTGAGAAGATTTTCCTCAAGAAGTATCACAACATTCAGCTGTAGGGTAGTTTTCTGGACATGGCTAGGGATTTAATATCCTGAAACTTGAGCTTGTGTATTCCTGGTATTTATGTCATAAAAATGCTGACAAGATGGATGTAATGCCATTAATTGAAACTAAAAAAGAAATTTAATTAGATGTTGTAACAGTGAATGCCAGTGATACCTTTTTCAGTTTTAAAGAGGATCACTGGCATTTATTTTCAGATCCAAAATATTGTATGTTACTGTAGCTTTTACTTTCAAAATTTCTGGCATGTTGTTAGTACAGCAAGGCACCAGCAATCAAAGAGATTCCTGGAATTAGTTGATGATAGCTTCCTCTTCCAAGTGGTACAGAAATCCATGAGAAAAGGTGATTTGTGGGACCTTGTCCTCACCAATGAGGAGGAGCTGGAGAGTAACATGAAACTCAAGGATAGCATTGGCTGCAGTGACCATGAAATGATGGAGTTCAACATCCTTAGAGAATCAAAAAGAATGCACAGCAAGCATGCTACTCTGGACTTCAGGAGAGCAGACTTCGATCTCTTCAGGGAACCGCTTGTCAGGGTAACATGCAATAAAGCCCTGGAGGGAAGAGTGAACAAGGAATCTGGTCAGTGTTCAAGGACCGTCTTCTCCAAGCCCAGATGCTGTTCATCCCCAGAAAGAGGAAGTCAGGCAAGAGCTCCAGGATGCCTCTGTGGATTAGCAAGGAGCTTCTGGACTCATTTCAGCCTATAGGCAGTGGGAGCAGGAGCAGGTTTCCTGAGGGGACTACAGATAAGTTGTCCAAGCAGCCAGGGATCAGGTTAGGAAAGCTAAAACCTATCCAGAATTAAATCTGGCTAGGGACTTAAAGGGGAACAAGAAGAAATTCTACAGGTATATCAGAGATAAAAGGAAGGCCACAGAAGATGTGGACCCACTCTGGAAAGAATCTGGTGACCTGCTCATGAGGAATATGGATAAAGCTGACGTGGTAATTGACTTCTTTGACTCAGTCTTCACTGGCATGGGCTCTCTCCACACTGGTGAAATTGCAGAAAGCATAGGTAAGAACTGAGAGAAGGAAGATCTGTCCTCTGAAGCTGAAGATTAGGTTCATGACTGTCCAGGTGCACGAGTCCATGGGACCCAAAGAGATCCATTCGTGGATTCTGAGGGATCTAGTAAATGAAGTTGCCAAGCTGCTACCCATTATATTTGAAAAGTCATGGAAGTCTGATGAAGTTCCCACTCGTTGGAAAAGGGGAAACTTAACCCCCATTTTCGTGGAGGGAAAAAAAAAGAAGATCCAGGGAACTACAGGCCAGTCAATCTCACCTCTGCACCTGGCAAGATCATGGAGCAGATCCTCCTAGAGGCCCTCCTAAGACACATGGAAAATAAAGATGAGGTGATTGGTGGTAACCAACATAGCTTCATCAAGGGCAAGTCACTCCTGACAAACCTGGTGGCCTTTTTTTGTGGAGTTACAGTGTCAATGGATAAAGGAAGAGCGTCTAATGTCATCTACCTAGACTTGTACAAAGTGTATGACACTGTCCTGCCTGACATTCTGGTTACCAAATTTGAGAAAAATGGTTGGTTGGACTATTTGCTGGATAACGAATTGGCTGGATGGTTGCACTCAGTTGTGGTTAACAGCTCAGTGTCCAGGTGGAGGCCATTGATGACTGGCGTTCCTCAAAGATTGGTACTGGAACTGGTGCTATTTAACATCTTTGTAGGCAGTATGGACAGTAGGATCAAATGCACCCTCAGCAAGTTTGCAGATGACACCAAGCTGAGTGGTGCAGTGGGCATGCTAGAGGGAAGGGACGCCATCCAGATGGACCTGGACAGGTTTTAGAAGTGGGGCCATGCCAACCTTATGAAGTTCAACAAGTGCCAAGTGCAAGATCCTTGGGCAATCCCATGCGCAAATATAAATTTAGTGGGGAATGGCTTGAGTACAGCTCTTCTGAGAAGGATTTGGAGATGCTGGTTGATGAAAGACTCAGAAAGAGCTAACAGTGTGTGCTTGATCCCAGTTTGCATCTAGAGACCAGGCTGAGGGGGTTGATTCTGCCCTTCCACTCTGCTCTTGTGAGGCTCCACCTGGATTACTGCTTTCAGATCTGTATCCCCCCAACACAGGAAGGAAATTGAACTGCTGAAGTGTGGAGGAGGGCCAAAAGATGAACATAGGGCTGGAGCACCTCTCCTATGGGGACATGCTTAGAGTTGGGGCTCTTTAGCCTGGAAAAGAAAGGGCACCAGGGGGACCGTATAGCAGCCTTCTAGTACCTGAAAGGGGCCTACAGGAAGGCTGGGGAGGGACTTTTTGTGAGGACATGTAGCAGCAGAACAAGGGGAAATGGCTTTAAACTGGAAGAGGGAAAATTTAGACTAGACAGTAGGAAGAAATTCTTTACTGCGAGGGTGGTGAGGCAATGGAACAGGCTGCCTTGAGTGGTTGTGGATGCTCCCAACCTGGAGGCATTAAAGGCTAGGGTGGATGGGACTTTGAGCATCCTGGTCTAAAGGGAGGTGTTCCTGCCTATAGCAGAAGTGTTGGAACTTGATCATCTTAAATGTCCTTCCAACCCAAACCATTCTATGACTATGATTCTACAAAAGTTTTCTCTGCTAATACAGAAATTTTCCTGTCTTTGAAGGACTAGCTTGTACAATTCATAAGAATATGAGTTGCTACGAAAAGGCCTGTCAAACAGGTATTTAGAAAAGCTTCCTTTTTGTCTATGTCTGTGACATTCAGTCTGAAGAGTTTTTGATGGCATTCATCCTGCAAACTCATGGTCTTTCTATTGTAGACCTCTATTTCTGGGTATTTCATTGTGGATTTCTCCTTTGTCGCTTAAGGGATTTATAAAATGGAGATGCTCTTATCTGAAAATTTATTTAGTCCTTTATAGTCCTAGCAGAGAAACAAGTGCCTCCAAGGTTCAGTTGACCTCAGACTTTTCTCAAAGATCCAATTAATCATACTAAAAAGTTCTCATCTCTGTGTTGTGACTGCAAAAAACTAGACAACTAGTTCAGATATCTGCATTTCAGGCGTCTGCATTTGTTCACATTTCTTGTATTCTGAATTTAACTTTAGTTTATATAGAACTTGAGATTTTCAGAGAAATTATTTAAACCCCAAATTTGTTAGTTTAACATCAGATTTTGCAAGTGTGGCTTTAGTATTCATCTGAATTATTCTAATTCATTTTTTGGGTAAGCAGTTATATTTCCCATTACATTAGGTGAGGGATGAGTCTGGTAGAGCTTGTCTGACTTCAGCTCTGTGCTAGCCCACAGAGTTCTCTTAAAAGATTACATGGTATTTTCTGTTTGTACAACAGACATAAAAAGCAAAATGTAACTGTGGTTAAATAGAAGTTTGTGAAGTATTTAAAATGCAGATGAATAAACTGACAGATGAGACATTTACAGCAAACAGGACTGTGAAAGAAAATGAGAAAATAAAGGATATATAAAAGAAATGATACAGAGAAAATCTGACACATGAAAGTAAACAGTAATTATACTGGGACACTTTCCCAGTAAAAATATTCTTAATCTTTCAGATTTCATTGAAGGTAGAGTGGATAATTTTGGTTGTGTGTGAACTACAGTTACAGATATATGAGCATAAGATGTGAAAGGTCAGTTAACCTTTAATCCTGCAGCTATCTGGTTTACTTTCTCATATATTTTGTTTGTCTAGTTTTAGTTCTGTTCAATTTTGATCTTTCCCACTTACTTTAGGTAAATGCTAAGTGTAGTTTTGCTAAAAAATAAAGAATATTTTCTTCTTCTTTTTTTTTTTTTTGTTTTAATCCATGTGCATTTTCCCTGTCTATGGGAGAGTATATCTACTGAGTATTACCAAGTACTACAGTCACTCATGTTTTCCTTTTTCCCATCTTAAAGATTACAGAATATATACTTCCCAGCATGTTAAATGAGTACAGAAATTGTGTTTGGCTGCCTATACATAGGTTGCTCAAAAAGTTGTCTCCTATTTATTTCCATGGAAATCACAACAGATACAAAGACCACAGAAGCACTATTTGTGAGAACAAATTCTGAGCTGCGAAACACTGTTTTTCAACATAGTCACCACCATTAGCTATGCATTTTTGTCAGTGATGAACAAGAACCTCAGTGCCATGCTTCTAAGAATCTGCATCAGTGAGGGTGACCTAATGTCACTACTGCTGAAACACACTACCCACAATCATTGTTTGGTCTCCATAAACATTCAGCAAGCGCTGGTGAATGTCATTGAGTGCAATTTTTTCTGCATGGAGGAATTCAGTGACACACCTTTGTTTCACATGCATTTCCATGTCAGGTGCCACTTTGTCAGACTGCCTCTCTGCTGTTATTTGTCACATGCCAACAAAACGTAATGGGATATTGGTGAGAAGGTTCAACCTCTGCTGATGATCTGCCTCTGATCTTCCGGACCAGCATAATAAAATGAGAAGTATTACTCTCAGAGCAGCCCTTGCAAAATTTATAATATCATTAATATATAAGTAATGAAACATTTTAATTTTAAATATTTTTCTTGACACATTAAAAACAGAAGAAGAGAGGGGAACAAAAACATAAAGCTTAATGGGATATTTGAACTTAACACACCAGTCTGGTTTGATGGCAGTGGCTGCAATTCTTAGTGAGCTCTCAAGGTGTTTGTCAGAGATTTTTGAGCAGCTTTTCAGTCTCTAGAGGGCTATAAGAAGGAAGGGGACAGATTTTTTAGCAGCGTCTGTGGTAACAGGAGAAGGGTAAATAGTTTTAAAGCGGGGAGATTTAGATTGGATATAAGGAAAAAGACTTCTACAGTGAGAGTGCTGATGCCCAGAGAGGTGGTGGGTACCCCATTCCAGGTGAGACACCCAAGGTCAGGCTGAAGGAAGTTCTGAGCAGCCTGATCTAGCTGTGCTTGTCCCTGTTCATTGCAGTGGAGTTGAACTAGATGACCTTTAAAGGTCCTTTCCAACTCTAAGGATTCTATGATTCTGTTTTCAAATTCCTTTATAAAACCAGAAAGCACAGCCATGTACTCTTTGCTGTTCAGAGCCCTGTATTTAGTCAATGTATCAAAATGCATACAGTTGTTTTGCCATCACTTGAGTCAGCACTGCACATCACTGCCCTCCCAGTGCCCTGCTTTCAGTCAGCACAGTGTTAATAGCATACTGATGATTTGGCTGTTGCCAAATGATGGGCACATGGGGTGAACTGTGCTGGGCTGCATGAGGCCTAGTCATGTGTGTGGGAACTTCTTCACAGTGCAGTGACAGAGCACTGGCACAGCTGCACAGAGAGGTGATGGAGTCTCCTTCTCTGGAGATGTTCAATACCCACCTGGATGCCTACTTGTGCAACCTGGGCTAGGGAGCTGCTTTGGCAGGGGGTTGGACTCGATGATCTCTAGAAGTCCCTTCCAACCTCTACAATTCTGTGATTCTTTGTGATTCTGTGATCCGTGGTTTAAAGTCTACAGTATAAACAGATTTTTAAAGAAGGCCACAAATGAGAAAGCTCTTGGCAACGTAAGTCTGGAAACTTTTCTCATGTTGGAATCAGTGCAGTATAGTTAGAGGTCAGGGCTAGTCTTTTGGAGATTAAAGCTGAGTTTCACGCCTGGTGGCTAGTGGCAGAGTAGGAAAAAGTGGAGATGATGATATAGAGGAGAACTGTTATAAATGTGACTGTTTTAGTCTGGATAAAGAAAGAAGCCAATTAAAAGCAATCAAATAACCTCTCAAAAAAAAACCAACACCACCATCAACAAAAAACCCCAAACATGAACAAATAAATAAATAGGGGGTGTTTATGGAAAGGAAAGATTGCTCCATGCCAATCTAGAAGACACTGTGAGCATTCAGGATAAGATCCTGCTGTCCAAATTTAGTTCTAAAACATAGATTTGTATCTGAGCTCAAAGCCAAAATATCCTTTCTTCCCAATGGAGAGAAACAGAGAAATGTCGAGTGTTTATAAATTGTGGTTTATTTCATTGTAAAGTGGAAAACTAAAACCTGTTATGGGACTCTAGTGAGTAGTTCAGACATAGATATCTAAAGCTAGGTGAGAAATGTTCCGTATTTTGTGATGTGTAGAAGGAAACATGCCCTTACTGTGCAGTTCTGCAGGAAAAGGGGAATAATGGGGAGCAAACAGGAGACTAAATATTCATGATCTATTTTTTTCATGATAATGTTACACCGGGGCATTGATCACAATGGCTTCTTTAGCTTAGCAGAACTGTATTTGTGTTTATTGGCATTTGAAACAGAGGAATTCTCTCCTGTAAAGAAGACTGGATCTGCAGAAGTTTGCTCCTGGAAGCTGTTCTGCTGCACTAAGAGCTCTGTCAAAATAAGAATATGCATCCTCCCTGCCAGCTACTTTGAATTATCTGCGTCCAACTAGAGAAATGTATAACAATGTGTCATGGTGTACTTTTGTGCTGTGTATGGTTCAGCTGGTTGTGTGGTGCTTGCAGGTACACAAAAAGATAAGAGTACTCACACAGGAGGAGTGCAGGGAGTGGGGCCAGCACCCTCTGATGAGGGGTGTGTGATTGTAACTACTCACAGGCCTGGGGAGATCAGGGGTGCATGTAACCATGTGTATGTGTACTGAGTGTCATGGAGGAGGATTACTACTGGGTGTTGTTTCAGACTTTGGTATATATTTATTAACATTTCATACACATCTAATACTGTGGTTTACCTGTTCTGCTGAATCTTGAATATGAAGCTCACAAATTACTGGTTAAAAACTCGTCTATAATAAATTAATATATAGCTTACAGAAAAATACAGATTTTGGTATAAAATATGTGAACTAAACAGTTTTTCTTGCAAGAAAATATACTGTTTGTCAGAAAAACCCTAAGGCCTGTATGCTGTGTAGTGTAAACACACTTGAGGAGTACAGCACTGTGGAAGAGGAACAAAGTTCTTCCTTTAGAGCAATAGAGAATATAAAAACTATTCAATAAAGATTTTTATTTATTTATGGTGAGATCTTGACATTCAGAAAAAATGCCTACAAGTGAAACTTTCCAAATTATGTCTATTAGATGCAAAGAAAATAATAAATAAAGGTCGTAGCTTCTCATCAGTTAACTATTAGTAGTTCTTGAGGGATTCCAAGGCAAATCCTTCTAAAAGTAGGAGCTTTATTAGGAAACATAATTAATGAAAGAACAGTCTTAGTTCATTTACTGAGGCTCTTCAGTGAAGTAGAATACAAATTGCTGATGGTAATTAATAATGCACCAAGAGCATTTCCTATGAGATTCTGCACTGAGTGCCATATTCTAGTTTTACGATGAACAGATTCTTGAAAGACAACGTCTTGATTAAAACATTAGAAATAAAAGAGCTAATTGAATTGGAATCAGTATTGATTTAATTAGATGATATAGATATGTTTCAACTTCAAGATATAACATTATTTCTAACCATTTTGAATCAACATAATAAGCCATAGTTTTTAAAATGTTCTCACAATTTTAAGTTCCTGTAATACTTTAAACTTCCTCATTTGAGATTTTGTTTCAATTAATTTTGATTTAAAGAGCTTTTTTTAAAAAGCCCTGAGGTTAAGTGTATTCTAAGTCAAGACTGTTATCTGTATTGAGATTTTTAAATAGAAAATATGTCAGTATGTTAGGCAGAGTCATGGAGTTCAATTGTGCAATCCTTTATCAGTTGAATTTTAGTTGGTAAGAGTTATTATTTGCAAGTTTAAATACTATTTTTTTTCTGCATGTTGACTCGTGCTATGGTTTTATCATTTCTGTGTTAGCTCTGAGAAAATTAATGGTGTGTCTTGAAAAGAGCATTTTTCTTTACTAATAAAGAGAGCAACTGGGATGTGATATTTAGTAGATTGTTTAAAGACATTAAGTTCTTCAACCTCATCAACCCTTGAAGAAAATCTACATCGCTATGCATAAAGTAGTTTCTTCATTATATTTTTTCTGACCACTCAGATGTAGCATAGCATCCACGCAGAGCACTTATGTATTATAATAATCACCTTCATTTTATGACAAGTACATTTTAAGCCTAAGCACTACCTGTGGCTTTCTTGGACTGTTTAGATTACCGTATACAAGAAGCAGGTGGAATATCAGACTGTCTGCTCTGTAGCTCTCATTATTCCTTTCATCTAAGGGATGATTTTATCTTAAATACAAAATAAATAAATAAATATAATAAAAACAAGTCTTTCTTATTTTTTAATTGCAATGTTTATATGCGATATGAAAGTGTTTATTTATTATTATTTAATTAAAGATGAAGATTTTGGTCTTGCATTAATATGGAATCTTCACTTCTTTCTGTAGATCGTGAAATTAGGCAGGGAGCATTTCTTTTTTTTTCTTCTGCACAGAAAATCAGGATTTCCTGAGATACTGCTGCCCATCCCTGCTAATATTTGATAAAGAGGTATATTTACTAGTCCTGACAAAGAAAATAATCAGTATTAAGGAGATCTGTGTTGATCCTTGATATCCTAATATGTTTCTGAATTATTCTGAAATCTTCCTAGAAAACATAATGTTAACTGCAACAAATTATCCCTATTTATTAGATAATCATTATTCATAACAAGTAATCAGATCCAGTATACTTTTTCACCGTTTGTCTTTTTTTTTTTTTTTTTTTGGCTCCTTACACATTTATGTAACGAACATGTTAAGTCCAGCGTCCAGCAACTCAAGACAATGGTAAATTTGTAAGGATGCCTAATTCTACTCATAGCTGGGGAAGATACAAAATACACAGGTTCATAATCAGTAACTTTAAGAGGCATCAGCTACTCTGTTATTTTTATTTGTATGTAGATATCTACATTTCTAAAGCCTTAGAATGGATAAAGAGTTACAATTTGTTTGATTTACCACTTGATTGATTGCCATAGAACATCATCCAAAATTGCCTTAAGAGACCAGTTGTTAGATTTTATGTTTAGAAGAGCCTATACTCCCAAAGTGTCTATAGAATATTGTAATACATCTTATCCCTGCAGACAGAACGGATGTGACTGCTGTATTTGTCAGGCTTATTACAATTAGTGTATTTTTTTCTTGATGTTACATAAATTTTAATGCTAATATTAAGATAAAAGAATTTTTACCATTTTTTTTTCTGATGTTGCACACCTATCCTTTACAAAGCATTAACTATTAATATCACGTCAAATTCACTGGTATTTCAAAGGTCGTGGATATTTCAGTTACGTTGCGTTGCAAATTTGGGACTTAATACTCTTGTCATGCTCCTTTCCTGAGTGTGACTGCAATGTGAATTACCCCTGTGATTTCATCATGTTTGCACAAATATGGATCCTTTTGTTTGTGTTACGTCCTTTCCCACAGCTGTTAACATGTAAGCATGAATAAGTGCAAGTGAGATCAATCTTTAGAATTTTTGCTATTTTGTGCAATAGCATGTACAGTTATTTAGTTGCCTGCAAACGAACTTCATATAGACTTGCATGCCAGACAACTGTGGGCATGGAAAATAGTTTTGTAGTTAGGATTTCTAAGTACTTTGGGGATATTTTTGGAGAATTTTTCTCAAGGAAATATTTTGAAAGAATTTTCCAGCAAATGTATTGACCCATATTTGTCAAATGTGAAAAGTGGAAAAAGAAAGGAAGTGGTAGTGTCCACAGTAAATGATTCAGTGGAACAAATACAGGTACTATTAAGAAGATGTCTTAAGTTCTGTATTTTCACTGTTGTTTGGCTTCAAAAAGCTAAAATAATGGAATGCAGAGAAATTTAGTCCTACAGTTTACAGATCAGCTGTTGATTCTGAATGCAGCCATGTGGATATGCTGGCTGCAAGATAAACAAGAACAAATTTGAGAGAAAAGTGTTCCAGCATTCTTCAAATGCGCTGAGAACTCATGTCCTGTTAGAACAATAGCACTTTCGCGTGTTCACTACATGTGGAACTGAACACTACATGTGAATTTGCTCAACAGCCTTCCTTAATAGAAAAGACTAAAAATATGGGCCTGTAGGTCCATCACACTTCCAGTTAGAAAGTGCTTTCTGGTGTTCAGAGGGAACCTCCTCTGTTCCACTTTGTGCCCATTGCTTCTTGTCCTAGTAGTGAGCACCGCTGAAAAGAGCCTGACTCACTTCAGTATCTTATTATACGCCATGATACATCTTTGATATTGCTCATGGCACACAAAATTAATGAAATCTTTATCTTAGTAACTGACATTCATAATTATACATCCATAAAGCACTTATACTAAATATCCCTTAATTCTATCCTTACTGAAATAAGATTCTCATTGGCTTAGATGGAAGCTTTTGTCTAAAGAGAAATTTTAGCAAGTGCTGAATATTTCTTTGAGCAATGGAAATGGATTTTGAGTTTGAGGCTTCTAAAGTATGATGCACGCACTCTTTAAATAAGCTGGGTTTTTCTCATTCTTGTAATTAAAAAAAACCCCAACTTTCTGTAACCATGGTTTACTGAATTATATTATTTTTCATAACTTCGAGCACGTACATTTTCAAAAGTGTTTGTTAATCAGAGTAGATTTGACCGTGAATTGAATCTACCAATTGACAGAACCCTTAATGTACGTTTTTTCTGTTGTAATTCTCGAAATTTGAACAGTCTTAATCTTGCTTTTTCCCTGTAAAATATGGTGGTTTTTGGTCATTGCTGTGTGGCACTGTGTTTTTCTCAATTTAAACAATATTTTCTCAGTAAAATAAACAATATCTTGAATATGAATGAGTAATTATACAATGATGCATGGAGTTAAGATTATATTTATGCAGCATGAATGGGTATGCCTCCATTTTTGCAAAAATGTGAAATAATTATTTATATCTCAGAGCCAGGGAGTACCCTTCAGTTCCATCTGAAATCTCAACTTAGGAAGTATTTTTAAGCTGCATTTCTATAGAACTTATTAGTTTCTCAGCCTCTAGGAGTACTACACAATGTTTCCATGTTTGATATAGGATATCTTTCTAGAAGATGCAAGAACAAGGTCAAGGTTCAGCTTAGAAGCTAGTGGGGAGACTCAGTGAACTGTCTAAAGTAAAATGTTAGATGATATTGGCCCCCTCCACTCATGAAGCCTTTTTTCTGTTTCTCTCATGAAATCTGTCTTCTGTTTAGCATAGAAAAAATGTGGACTCTACTTGTATTAATTATTGTATAGCTCATGACCTGGACTAACCGAAGCATTGATTTGGCAGCATGTATGAATACTGAAAGTCTACAGTTAATTTGTCCTTTTGTTAACTTTATTACCCTATAACCAGGATTATATAGTTTTCTATTAATCTATTCTTTTAAATTGAAAAGTGTTCAAATAAAGACTTCTTTTTTTTTTTAGTAGCAAGTCTACATTCTTTCCTGAGGGCAATTTCACTGTTGTCTTCAATACTGTGCTCACAGACTATACAGAAACCAGAGTGTAAACACCAGTTAGATCAGGAAAGACCAACAAGGATTTGTGTGTACAGACCGGCCAGAGTATTGATACACTCTAGGTCTGCACTTCCTGACTACGTTTAATAGTTCTCTCCTTAAACAAGCTTCTGAGAGTGTAACTATAAGCAGACTAGTACCATGAGGATAGTCATGTGCTCTGAGTTGAGAGGCCAATGTGCAGCAGTCTGCAAGAAGCCACAGTCTGACCTACTGCAAGTCATTACAATAAAGCTTGGTCCTTGGTGTTGTAGAGATTGCGTGACAGAAAGGTAAAATAAAAATGAACAAATCAAGCCACAGTACCTGTACACTGTCTGCAATGCCTTCTATTATCCTGTTTCTTCCACTTTCTACAGAGGAAAAATGACTTGGAGGCTACTGATGTAACATTTATCCTCTCTGAGTCATTATCACTCTCTGGGAACATTCCAGAGCTCCCTTTCTCTTATCTCGTAAAGAAATGCAGCATAGTATCGAGATAGGAAAGCAAAACCCAGTAGTTAGTCATCCTTGATGGAATAGAAAGCTGCTGAAGAAATTATGAAACAAGCAGCTGTACCTCTTTATTTTTCTAAAAATATATGAAAATAAGAGGCATCATACAAAACAAATAAACAAACAAACAAACAAATAAATAAATAAAGGATCTCTGTGGAAAAGTAATAAGGAAGTAGATTAAGTAGCCACTGAAATTAGAATCATCAATATATGTAAGGAAAAAAAACAAAACAAAACAAAAAACAAAACAAAACAAACAAAAAAACCCAGTAAAAGCAAACTAAATAATGAAGGATTACAGGGAATGAATCACAGACTCATGGAATTGTAGGGGTTGGAAGGGACCTCCAGAGATCGAGCCCAACCCCCTGCCAAAGCAGGCTCCCTACAGCAGGTTGTGCAAATAGGCATCCAAATGGGTCTTAAACATCTCCGGAGAAGAAGACTCCACAATCCCTCTGGGCAACCTGTCCCAGCACTCTGTCACCCTTACCTTAAAGAATCTCTTCCTCGTGTTAGTACACAATTTCCTATATATGAGTTTTAGGCCATTACTCCTTGTCCTATTTTATGCACCACCAAGAAGGGCCTGGCCTTGTCCATTTGCTTCCCACCTCCCTTTAGACAGAGAAATTAATCAGATCCCCACTCAGTCTTCTCCTCCCCAGTCTGAATAGACCCAGGTTTCTCAACCTGTCCTAATACAGAAGATGCTCTAGGCTTTTTATCATCTTTGTGGCCCACCTCTGGACTCCTAGGAGATCCCTGTCTTTTTTGGACCGGAGATCCCAGGGCTGAATGCAGTATCCTAAATGAGGTCTCTCTGGTGCAGAGCAGAGAGGGAGGATCCTCTCCTTTGACCTGCTGGCCATGCTCTTTTTAATGCACCCCAGGATATCATTGGTCTTCTTTGCCACAAGGGCACACTGCTGGCATCTTGGTCAACCTGTTGTCCACCAGGACACCCATGTCTTTCTCTACAGAGATCCTCTCCAGCAGCTCATCGCCTATCCTATACTGATGCATGTGGTCATTCCTCCCCAGGGGCAAGAATCTACACTTGCTTTTGTTAAACCTAATCAGATTCCTCCCTGCTGAACTCTTCAGTCTGTCTAGGTCTTGTAAAATGGTAGCACAGCTTTCCAGTTCATCAGCCACTCCTCCCAGGTTTGATTGTCTTATTTTGTCATTATTTTGTATTATCAAAGCTAACTTTTCATTTTCTTTCCTACTGAAAATGCTCATAACATTTCAGTAAAGAGATTTCAATAAAGAGATGACAGAAATCTGTACTTAAGAAAAGTCGGTATAGAACTTAGCAATACATTGTAATGAATGAGAGCAGCACTCATGAGCAGGAGAATGTAATAAATACTTTGGCTAGGAAAAGACATACCTTCAAGGTTTACGATGGATTTTGATATCACCTCTCTGGAAATTGAATCTGATCCGGTCTGGGGAGTGTGTTTAGCTCTGTGTGGCTGTAGTGATAGATTTAGAGTCTGAGTTCTCATGTAACCCTGTTTGTAATTTGAGTACTTCCACAGAAAAGATCTGTATGAGGTCAGTTCAGTGCTAGGACCCTGCCAGTGCCTTTCCCTTTCTCTCTCTAAACAGTATGCACAACTACATGCGTGCTCTTAAGGGCAGAAACTGCTAAATGGATCCTAATATGTATGTGCATGGCTTTGCAGTGCAGACCTGTCTGCCAGGCATCATTAAGTTGTTATCAATTGTGTAGTTCCTTTGGGGACAGGGAAAACCATCTCTGCAGTCCCTCTGAAAGCACTGTACAATCTGCTAGCCTTGAAGCTGGATACATGAAAGAACTGTATTCATAAGCATTGCTCATTTTGGAAGGCTCTAGTCCACAGCTCATCATGCCTAAGCTTTGTGGTGAATATTTGAAAGTGACTTTGTGCTTCCATCTAAGTGAAGTGCCCACTCCCACAACAAGGCACTAATCTGCCTTGTGAGGACAGAAGTGTGGGCATGGGAATGGACTACTTGATGGTTTTTTCCTTTTTGCTATTGCATATAGCTTTATACCAATACCAGGATATGATTGATTAGGGCTTGGTATTTTCAACAAAGGGCATTGATTAATTTTGGTGGAGCTCAACAAAAGCATGTTAATACATCCACACACATATCCTATTAGGCATGCAATATAATATGCAATGCAATTAGCTGTGGGGCAGCAATGATTAAGCAGCGTAGTATCTTTCTTCTAAATTGCATGCTGCTGTTTATTATTTCTGGGTCTGCAGTTCTCTTTCCTAACTCTGATTCATTCTGAGTCATACAAAACACATCCTCATTGAGATGGGGTGCACAGCAGTGAGGGCTGTCGTGCTTGTTCTGCACCATTAGGTAATTGCTCGAGTCTTTCTGGTGGAGATGTCTGTTATATGGGCAGCACAAAAGACTGGGAGAGTGTGGGCGTCTGGTGGGAGGATTCAAAGTTAGAGGAAAAACACCTATTGGAAAAACTTCCACTTGAGATTGTTTATTACAAACTCACTGATATTTCTATTCTAAACTATTTTGAGAAAGTATTTCAGGGTATGAAAATGAGTGTTCATATACAGAAATAATCCTCTATATCAAAGAGGAAAAAAGACAGTGAAGATTATCTCTCTGGGGGGATGTTTGGGGCCCGGTTGTAATACTGCATCAATTCTTATAACACACATTAGAGAAATGGTATTTGAAAATGCGTCGTAGAAATGAGGAATGGGGTTGATAGTCATGCTGGTGACTTTGATGGGTTAACTCACAGTCATGTTGGTAATACAGCACAGCAACTCTTACTTATTATTTTTAATCCTTCAGTTTCACTCAGTGAGAAACGTAACAGACTGTATTCTCATTTACAAACAAGGTTACCCTCTTTGTGTGAAAGGTAGAAATTGAAGCAGATAACACTACAATGAACATATTTTAAATTGATTTTGTCATCTTCTGAGCAAAATTCAAAAGCTGTTTACTCAGAAATAGAAAACCTACTTCTCCACTACTTGGAGAGATATCAGATTAAAAAAAGCAGCCACCGAGGTTGGCACATCAGAAATGACGTACACAGTCACAATGGGAGGTATTTATGCAGGGATGAGGCACTTCCCTCCCCCATGCTGTGTGCAAGCCAAGAAGGAACATTATGGATAGCTGAAAAATCACCTCTTCCCTCATCTTGCTGAAGAGAGAAGACAAAAATGTCTGGATAATTGATTTGGAGTAAGAGCAAAACAGAACTGCTGACATGAAATATGCCTTATTTTTAAAGCCTTGGTTGAAATATGGTTGATTCAATTTGTTTTGTTTGTAGCCAGAGACTTACATTAGGCAGAAACATGAGCTGAACTCCTTAAACAAGAAGAGGAAAAAGCTACCATATTAATACAAAAAAAAAAAAAAAAAGGCAGGACATCGTACTCTTAACGAAAGCATTTAAACTAACAGTAAAGAATATTACTGATATTACTATTTTGGAAATAGAGTGCTATATAAAGATAAAATTTGTAAGCCTGTTACTTAAATGTAATTCATTCCTTGCTTATTTTAAATCCTTCCTTTGAGATACCTTCTATGTCTGTGAATTATGAGTGTCTTTTTTAACTGTGTAGCTTTCAGTAAAATCCATTATCAGTTCTTTGTTTGAATTCAGTTCACATCGTCTTCTCATAGGCTATAAAGAGATTCAATCTGTTCCAGAACAGTAATCACAGTCCATTAAACTCTGTTCCCTGTAGTCTTTGTTCCCAGTTACATGTGATACTGTAATTGCGTTTGTGTGAGAGGGAAAAAGTCTTCAAGCAGCCCTGCAAAATTGTCTTGAAGATTTACCAGTCCAGGCAAAACATATGCTTGTCTACCCTTTACAGTGATGGTAATTTCCCTGAAAATCCTGAAAGCATTTCACTTGCCCAATTAAACAAAACAAAACAAAACAACACCAACAAACAACCCCCTCTCCAACCACTTGGAGAAGCACATTTTTTGCAAAACTGTATCTGAAAGATCTATTCATATATTAGCTGGTGCTCTTGGTCACCAATTTTAATCTGAATGTTATGACAAGAAGCCAGAGAAAAATATCCTTCCACACTATCTTCAGAGATAACAGAGTTCATGATATCAAAATTTTTTTCTGTACAGCCTGGCGCTTTTTCTGCCACATCAAACCCAAACAGTTTTAACACCATTGATTTCAGCAGGGCAGATCATAAGTCTGGTGTGAGATCATAAGCTTATTGACAGATTTAGGTTAAATAATGAAAACAGTAATAAAGACTATAGATAAAAGCCACAGCAGTATGTGCCTTGCAAAATGTTTTTTTTTTTCTTTTTTTACATAGAGGAGTTTTTTTTTGTTTTTTTGTTTTTTTTTTTTACGTAGAGGAGTGAGGCTTCTCAAAAAAGGATGTCAGTTGAGCCTGTCTGATCACAGCAGTAAAGAGAACTGCAAAAGAAGTAATTCATGCTTTTCCTACTGTTAACAATATTCTCAGGCTAATGGAGTATACTGTAGAGAGCTTCAGAGAAACTGGAGTGTTTCGTGTTTTATTTATCCATGTAAGAGAAGTACATACTGACAGATTGAGTTTCACCAGAAACGTGGCTGCTGTGATTGGCATTTTATCCCAAGCTCATTCATATGTTTGACTTAAAATGAGCAAGGTAGTTTGATTCCAATAGGCTACTCGAATACAGTTCAAATTTTCAGTACTTTTGCTGAAGTAATACTGATGTGTTCTGCAGTTAACAGGCTCAGACCTACTATAGATTCTAAACCTCAAACGGTATTACTTGAGGTCTTTGAAGTCTTCAGACTTTTGTGTATGATGCTTTTTCTATAACTTACTGGACAGAAAATTTACACAGTGATGTACCGTTCAGATTTAACTTCTTCTCTTAACCTTCAAGAGAAAATTCTAATGGTTTAATGAAAAAAATGTTTGTAGTAAGTTTCAAAAGAGAGCTCTGATGCTGGGTGGTAGGATGCTTATGGAGAAAGCATGCTGCGTTGTTTGCCTGCTGGGACTCACTTGTCACTTGTTTCTGTTAAGGAACCAGAAAGTGCCTGGAGTTGGTGGTGTAGATCCTCTGGAGGAATATTGGTTATTGCAGAATAGAAAGAACCTTCAGAAGGTAATATACAGGTAGTCGCCAAAGACATTTCTTTCCTTTTTTTTTTTTTTTTTCCTGAACAAATAGGCACAATCAAACTGCAGTATTTATCTATTATTTCATTACCAAAATAATGCCTTACTGTTTTCTAAGAAAAATGAATAGCTTGCTTGGCAGTAAGATCCTGGAGATGCATTTAGACATGTGCAGAGTCTATCCAGGGAGGAAAGACAAAGGTTTGGTTAGGAAACAGATTTCTGTTCTCCTTCCATGTTTCATTTTATAACAAAAGAGAAAAGACTATTTTGTCAAAATATTTTGACAGTGTCCTTTTAAGCTTCGATTTCAAAGCACTTAATTTGCAGCATGATTTGTCTGTGAAAGAGAGACAGTAATTATCTGTCCAGTTCCTCCTTTTTCTATATATCAAATTCGTGTGATTAGAGATTAGAGAGCAAGTTGAAACCAACTATCTTTGTTGTCCTTGGGTGATGTGGATGACCCTTGTATGGACCCACGGGTGACTCTCTTAATGTATCTTAATGTATCTGAGTGAAAAAAATATTTGTTAGGCATAGGGACGGTCAATTGTGTTCTGGGGGCTGAGGAAATGGTTTAAAAAAAAAAAAAAAAGGCAAAGGACACATGGGTTTACATCCCATTAGAAAATATGATCCAGAGAGAAAATCTGAACTTGTACATCAGGGTAATGAACAGATAAGTGGACATGGCCAGCAATAAAAAGATCAACTTAAAGTGCTGTTGTAGAGCACTGAAGTATTTCGTATTATTTTATTCTACAATTAATGAGACTTGGTCCTAGATAAAGAGGAATTTCTGCAAACTATACATATCATGTGGATCAACTGTTTCCAGAGATGAAATGGTTGATAGATGTAACAGATTGGTAATGGAGCATTGTATCATGTGTACGTATACTGACAGAACACTGGCAGGTGGAATTTAAAACCCCAGTTTCACATAGTTCCCATTGAGATGAGCTTTTAATTTTGCATTGATTTGGAGGAGAGTCTTTGATAATTGTACACGTGTGAAATTTTCAGTTCCACAGTTTATAATTTTAAATGAAAAAAGTTGCATATTTATGTATTGGGTATTCAAGACTCTTTTCTTAAATTTCACACTAAAAATATTCCTTCACTACATAAGCATGGAATTAGGGAAAATTATAGGAAAAACTTATTAATGTAGTTTCAGAAATTGTGGAATAAATACAAAACTTACACTGCTTTATGTTACTGTCCTAAAGCTAAATAATACTGTTACCCTGGGCATCTAAGCTCCTTTTTAAAAAAACACTTCATTTTATTCTTTTGTGCATATGAACTCAAATGCATAATTTGAGCAAAAAACATTAAACATTACAAACATTAAGCAAATATTCATTTTGAAAATAAAAACTTTGAAAAGCACCCCAGCATTCATTTTTTACATCACTTGTATGCCAAAATACTACTACTGCATATCGTACAATAAAACCTTGAAATACAAGTCCTGTTTCTTAAAATGCTGTAACACAGCAGCATACCTTTTTCTTCAAAGCAATGAAGTTATACATATATATCATCTTCTGCTGTGGTGCGCTGGTTTGTGTACACCTAGCTGACAGACTGCCACAAGCACCTAGCAAATTGTACCTCGTATCAAGAACTTCATCCTACGGTGAAGAGATTTCCACTCATTTAATATTTTCAGTATAGTATTTGGGAGCATTACTCATGTTACTAAAACTACCCAACATTTCCTATGATAAATCTTGCTTATCATTTCCCTAAATTATGTTTGGCTGGCCTCTGAAGTTTTTTCTGGTTGGTATTTTATTTCAATATTCAATTCATTTTCAGCCATTCTTAGGAATACGAATAAAGAATATAGAGAAAAAGTGCCTTTTTTCTCCTTTTTTTTAAAGCAGGGGTAAATAAGAAATCTTTAATCTGACACTCTTATGCCCTTTTGGAGAGCATTGGAATTTATTTATTTAGTCCCCAAAACATTCTGTTCATGTAAATCCAAGAAGAATTCTAATTTGCATACATACAAGCATTTTAGTATTAATCAACCCAAAATGCAAATCCTGGTCTGTCAGAACATGTTCCTAATACCGACAAGGCCATGAATGAGATGTTTAGGCAGAGTAATTAAGTTTGCTGTAATGACTCTAGTGCTCTTGCCTGCCCTGCAGCAGGTTGACACAGCAGTGGAACTGGTGTTCCTCGTTTCTTCCTTACCTAAGTGTTGACGTGTACACAGTATAGTAGAAAGTGTCAGGCCAGAAGTTCCACGAGGGACTGGAAGCCAGGAGCCAAGGACAATAGTATGTATTGCAGGGGAACACCTCTCCATCCTGTCCCACTGCCCCCCAGCAAAACAGGGAAGGTAGCTAGGGTCTAGATCACTAGGCAAGTGCAGCTTAGATGTTAAGAGGAAATTCCTTACTTTGAGGATGGTGAAGCACTGTCGCAGGCTGCCCAGAGGAGTGCTCTATCCCTGGGGGTGTTCAAGGCCACGCTGCATGCGCTCCTGGGCAGTCTGATCTGATGGATCGCAGCCCTGCCCACAGCAGGGGGGTTTGGAATGACATTGCAAAGGTCCCTTCCAACCCAAGCCACTCTTTGATTCTATGATTCTACGAACTGACTAAAAAATGCTAAAACATTTTTTAAATATGCCATTTTTTAAATATGGTCTGCGCTGCAGTCTATATTTACAGGCTTATCTTCTATTTTTTCCAGGAAATTGACTATATTGTGTTATAAATGGAGACTCATTTATGGCATGAACTGAATACTTCACAATTAATGTTGCAGAGGAGTGTAGAAAGTGAATAGGGTGCAATGAACGTAAGTTTTAGATCAGGTGCATGAAGCGAGGTATTTGAGATACCATGAACTACTGCACTTTGCCAGTTCAAAAATACATGAATCTTCCGAAAGTCCTGTGACATATAACCCTGTGAAAGTATATTGTATATTATACAGTGTATTGCCAGGCATCTATGTTTAGGCAACTGAATTAGGACCCTAATTTATGGAAAGAACTTTGTTATCAAAGTAAGAACTACACTGCACAAGAGTAACAGATAATGAGTATAGTTTTCAATGTCAGAGAAAGGATGAAGCAGAATGATGTAAATTAGCTGTATGGTTGTGCGCTCTACAAAGCAGAACTGACCAAATAGATTATTGCTAAATAACTGTTAGCTGTTTGGCATGGAACGAAATAGGTGGTCCATATGAAAGACAACAGAAAAAAATGTAATTGATTATCTTCAGACAAACACTGAAGTAAAGTTTGCATCAGCACCAGAGATCTGCATTATCAGTCCTATGCTTCAGAGCCTTTTATTTTTCTAATAGTTCTTGTGTAGAAGTGTGCAACATAAAGATGTATACATACATATTTATATTATTGACAATGACATTAACACCAGAGTTAAGTATCTCACTCCTAAATATGTCCTTCACAGGACATATATATATACACACGTATACAAAAGTTAAGCTTTTAGTTTACCAATACTGAGCCAGTAGTCATCCTTGCTGTTTGTATTTGGAACAGCTGTGAAAAAAAGGGTGACTCTGATTAATGTTTATTTACCCTATCTCAATACTCATGCTGCCCATGTCTGCACTTACCTTGGGGGACACATGAGGAAGTACAGGTCCAGCTGTGACAGCTGCTGTGAAGCTGCTGTTGGCAGCCGGAAAATGCCATGGCACTAAGGGACACAAGCTTCCCAGCCATACGCATCTGACAGTCTGGCTGTCAAATGCCCTCTTATCCTTCCCCTACACATGAGAAAAAGGCTGTAAGAAAAAGCACATCAACTTTACAGCAAGTAAGGATTTTCCTTAAACTATGACATCTCCTATGAGCTGCTACTTAAACATGTGGAGTGGTCAGTGCTTCTCTGGTGATGTAATAAATGAACTCCAATACATAATGTGTCAGAAGCAGTACTTATTGTGTTTTGTTGGCAATATGCCACCATTATTTTGGAACTATAAACATGATTGGGTATACATCACAAATAAAATGTTATTTTGAATCTCCAATCTTTCCTTTATTCTTCTCCCCGCTTTTCCTTCATTTCTCATTTCTTTTTGGTTGAAAATCAAAAGAAGGGACCAGACTGCTAAAAGCTTTTCTCCCAGCAGTGTGTATATATACTTGTGTGTGTTATGAAAGAGTGCACTGATTGCAGCAGCGGGAGCCAGCTTCAGGGAACAAAAGCTGTTTTCTCCCCCTGCCATTTCCCGTTCAGAAATTAATCTTGCATGTGTGCATGCACTCTCTTACACACACACACACACACACACACACACACACACACACACACATACACACACACACACACACTGGAACATAATGTGAGCTGGAATCCACTTCATCAATGTACTCCCCATGATCTCTGATCTGATCTCTTTTATAATATAGTCTTCAAATTTTATTTTTAATACTCCATTGATTTTGTGTTTCAGTAAACCCCAAAAATCTTTTATAGTTTATTCTAATCCAGCAAGTCACTATTCCCTTTCAGAGAGAAGGGAAAAAAAGCACGAGACAGGGTTTTCTACTTGACAGCCCAGAATGGGAAAGTTGGTGAGTTTGCCCATCATTTGTCAAGTGAAAACTGGAGAAGAACATCAAAATGAGGCTTTAGAGGTGTGAAGTGCAAGACTTGCAGCAGTGTCCAAATCAAGTGGCAGCATCAAAAATTCCATCACAAAAGGTTTTATATATAAAAAGCATATTATTTATATATATATTATATATATGTATTTATATTATATATAAAAAATTGGCAGATATGCCAATTATGACTATATGCTGAAAGTACAGCCATGCAGATATTTTTAACCACTTTTAAATGTGTTGTACTTCAGTTAATCTAAGGGTGGAAAATACTGTGTTTCTGAAAGCCACCAACATTTCTGGACATTAAAGTGAAGTACTGAGTATTTATATCTTGGGCATGCCCATCCAACCTTGGTTTTTTTGTTTGTTTGTTTTGTTTTGTTTTTTGTTTTTGATTGTTTGAAGTCTTGAATGGCCAAACTTTCAATTGGTATTGAAGAGCAGCACCAAGGAATTCAGAAGCTTCTTCCTTTACATTTACAGGCTTTGTTAAAGTATAAAAGTGATGGGAAACATTTTAGAAAAATGTCCAGTAGTAAATGAACTGCCATACAAATTCTGAGGAGGTTGATAGTACATTGGTGATATTTCTGCCTCTCAATTCTGACATATGCAAATCTTTATGGAAGTCTTAGTCAACACTTTTACCACTCACAAAACCGTCTGAGAGATATTCATTAACTCCTTGGACTGCAATAACCAGTACTTCATACAGCTTTCTTTTGTGGCTGTAACTCTGACATTCCCGATATGAAGGAAGAGATGAGAAGGGAAAAAAGTAGTCAACACAACAAAAAATCATTTTTGCTTTAAATAGAAGAAGAAAATGTGTGGTGAAATTGCACTAGCCAGGGGACTGCTGCTTTCAGCCTTTCATGGGGTATTACTAGTGTTTGAAATCCACCCACAAAATGATTTTTACTCTATAAAGTGCATTTACTGTCCTGTCATGTAACTTTTTATTTTTCCTTTTTATAGTGGTAAAGCAATGATATCTGAATACCACCAACAGAAAACTAATATTAGTGTTGAGAAATGAATCTGTGGAATGAGGTTTTGTTTGGGAATTAATTTATTAGTTTCCAGTTGGGCTTTAGATGAAGCTGCCAGTCACTCTTCAAATCAACATTGCAACCCAGGGCCTATTATTTTTCTTGCAAGAAGCTGTTATAAAAAAATATTTCTTCTTGAACCACAGTTATGTCAAAATTGGCTTTGTCAGCTTCCAAAATTTATGGACCAGAAAGACTATGGATTTCCTGGCTAAAGCATTCACATGAATTGTAAATTGAATGATTAAGTAAGTTTTTGTTTATCTTCTAGTGTATTACATACGCCTATCTGTGACCTGCCTTCCATCTGATAAAAATTTAAATGCATTAAGGAGAAAAAATTAAAGAAATGTGCTGAGGTTCTGTACTTGCAAAAACAAATGTCATGCTGTGTCTATCAAGTTAATCTCAGCCTTCTCTTTCATCACCTGCCTTAAGTAGAAATTAAAAAAATAAAAAATATATATCATAATGGAAATTATTACTAACACTACTTTGGAAACAATGGAAATAAATTATTATGTCCTGCTGGAGATAGTTTAACTTAAAAATATGCTCCAAGTTATATTCAGGTCCTTGCTGAATAGAGATCAACATATAAATGTATTTAAATGCATTACTTATCTGAAATTTTTCTTAGATTTTTTTTTCATTTAACTTTTCCAACAGCTTGTTTATTTAGTTTTAACCTGTATTTAAAGCAAAGTAGTGTAAGTTAAAGGCCTGTGACAGTGTAATTCTCTAATTAAAGATTGGTGATAACCGAAATTTTAGAAAGACCTGTGGCTTTTCTCTTCCTTTTGAATCAATTCATATCACTACATTTTGAATCATCTTATCACTTATCCCATTCTACAAGTTATATGAGTAAGTGTGAAAATAAAAAATAAAACTTAAAATAAAATTTTATCCTAGGGAAGCTTGTATGGGCCTAGCATTAGGCTGCTAGTTCTGGTAGTACTGCAAAGCTGGCTATGGTCTGTCTTGGATGCTGGGTGAAATGAAGACCATATGAAGAAAAGGCACTTATCTTTTAGAGAGGAAATCAGATCTGAATCACTCTAATCATAGAATCACAGAATCATAGGGGTTGGAAGGGACCTCAAGAGATCATTGGGTCCAACCCCCCTGCCAAAGCAGGTTTCCTACACCAGGTCACACAGGTAGGCGTCCAGGTGGGTCTTGAATATCTCCAGAGAAGGAGATTCCACAACCCCCCTGGGCAGCCTGTGCCCGTGCTCCGTCACCCTCACCGTAAAGAAGTTCTTGCACACATTTGCGCAGAACCTCCTGTGCTGCAGTTTATGTCTGTTTCCCCTTGTCCTGTCTCCACACACTGCTGAAAATAGTCTGGCCTCACCACTTTGTCCCCCACACCTCAGATATTTATAAACCTGGATCAGGTCCCCTCTCAGTCTTCTTTTCTCAAGGCTAAACAGACCCAGTTCACTTAGCGTTTCTTCATAGGGGAGATCCTCCAGGCCCTTCACCATCTTTGTGGCCCTCCGCTGGACTCTTTCCAAGAGATCCCTGTCTTTCTTATACTGGGGAGCCCAGAACAGGATACATTACTCCACATGAGGCCTCACCAGGGCAGAGTAGAGGGGGAGGATCACCTCCCTTGACCTGCTGGCCACGCTCTTTTTAATGCATCCCAGAATGCCATTGGCCCTCTTGGCCATGAGGGCACACTGCTGGCTCACGGTCAACCTGTCGTCCACCAGGACACCCAGGTCCCTCTCTACAGAGCTCCTCTCCAGCAGGTCACTCCCCAGCCTGTACTGGTGCATGCAATTATTCCTCCCTAGGTGCAAGACTCTACGCTTGCTTTTGTTAAACCTCATCTGTTTCTGACTGCCCAGCTCTCCAGCCTGTCCAGGTCTTGCTGAATGGCAGCACAGCCTTTAGGCCTGTCAACCAATCTTCCCAACATCGTATCATCAGCAAACTTGATGAGGGTGGCCACCATCCCCTCATCAAGATCACTGATGAAGTTGTTGAATAAGACTGGACCCAGCACGAACCCCTGGGGGACACCACTGGTTACAGGCTTCCAACCTGCATTTATACACCACCAACGACAACACTCTGCACTCTGCCAGTCAGCTAGTTCACAACCCATTTCACTGTCAACTCGTCTATCCCACAGTTCCTTAGCTTTGTTATAAGGCTGTCATGGGGGACAGTATCAAATGCCTTGCTGAAATCAAGGTAGACTACATCCACTGCCCTCCCCCCATCCACCCAGCCAGTGACAACATCATAGAAGGCCACCAGGTTGGTCAAGCATGACCTCCCTTTGGTGAACCTATGCTGGCTACTCCTGATAACCTCCTTTTCTTCCACTTGTCTGGAGATGGCATCCAGAACAAGCTATTCCATCACCTTCCTAGGGACAGAGGTGAGGCTGACTGGCCTATGATTACCAGGATATTCCTTCTTGCCCTTTTTGAAGACCGGAGTGACACTGGCTATCCTCCAGTCTTCAGGCACATTCCCCATTCTCCAAGACCTCTCAAAGATGATAGAGAGCAGTTCAGCAATCACCTCCACCAGCTCCCTTAGCACCTGTGGATGCACCCCATCGGGTCCCCTGGATTTATGAACATTAGCATCGCCTAGGCACTCACGGATCACGTCTTCCCTGACTAAAGGAAAGTCTCCCATTCCCCAGACCCTCTCACTAACCTCCAGGGTCTGGGATTCCTGAGGGAGAGCTTTTTCACTGAAGACAGAATGATGCATTCATATGGAGAGGAGAAAAAGTGCACATTAGAGAACGAATCTATCTAGGGGTATATAAATTTCCCCACTCCCTAGTTTGTATAACCATGAGACAGTCAACACAATTTGCAGTTTAACAATAATTTTGGTAAATTTCAACTCGTACTATTTCTACTGAGCTTGCTCTAAAGGCTTTTTTTCAAGTACTGAAGATAAAATAGTCATGAACTTTCATTTGCAGAAGAATTTAATATTTCATTTGGATTTATACTAAGTATTTGATGAGTACAGAAATAAAAATGTTCGTTTTTGCAGCCCATGAAACTGCTAGAGTGCCTTTCCCTCTTTAAAGCATAGCTGCTGTGGTACAGAGAATAAAACTGCCAGGAATGTGACATCTTAAAACATTATTTGAGACTATTATTTTAATGTAATCATTCTGTGAAGTGATTAGTTTTTAAATATATAGTATGTGCTTTTCTTTGCTTGTGTCCCTTGGTCTTATATAAATTCCTTTGTGCAATACATTCTCCAGTTCTACTTCTGCAGTGGTATTTAGGATGAGACTGAGAATAGGATTGAGCCTTTCCAGAACAAGGCAGAGATATGAGAGAGAAATCATTTCCACAGAAACAACAAATTCTTCCAATTTTCTAAAAATTTCCCAAGAACTACTATTCCAGTTAGTGTTTGTCACACTTTAGGATGCTTTTTTGTATTCTCCACTATGTTCAAATTGCTTCTGATGAAATCAGAGTGTGCATCACTAGGTGATGACTGACATTCCTACCTAAGGGAGGAAAATACACTACCAAGCAGTTAAAAAGTTTAACGGATTTTCTGCATTTTAAACTGTCTTGCTTTCGATTGAAAATAGAAATCTAAATTCACATATTTGCATAGGCATATTTTCCAGAAAAAGCAAGTCTGCTGGTCAAGAAAGTTGAACAAAATTCGTGTCTTCAATATTTTAGAAATTAATGAATTAAACCTCGTCAAAACCACGTTTTTGAGAAGAATCTTCAGATATTCCTTAAAAGCTTCACAGCTCCCCTAGATGAATGCATGTGATCAAAAGATTTATTGCAATGGAATTAACTTAAATACTCCAGTAAATAATTCTCCTTTTGTCCATATGGGTTGTTAACCATTCTGATTTTGTGTTTGTCACTGTTGGATTTGTGTCTCTCTGTGCTGCATATCCATTCCCATTGTTTGTCTGAACTTTGTGTTTTCGTTACATGTACGAAAATACTATTTCCAGAGAAGTTTAAAATGAAGTTTCTGTATTGTATATTTGTGAACAGCAGCTTCCTTGAGAACTGACAACATCATTTGTCTTTTTTTTTTTTTTTAATGAATATAGCTGCTGACAGTCTGTAAGAAAAGGATATGAATCACCTAAAGAATTGTTTAAGAAGTCTGGTACATGTAACAAATTATCCTTTTTGCTTGTCGTGGAGGAGCTTTTGCAAGATGGAATGTTCTGACATTTCTGGACAAAGAATGAAATTTGCTTGTACAATGGAAGAATAACATGCTGGCATGTAGATCATTTGGTGGACTTTGGCTTACAACCATGAAGAGACAATAGAGTTCTACAGGCAAGAATGTTCCAGACCATGAGGCTGCAAGGGGAGAGCATCTGATACTTTCAGAAGCCACCAGAAGCTTTTGATACATTCTGGGTCACTGAAGATGAAAGAAAATCTTGATTTTAACATACAGATGATGCTGGGAAATCAGACACAGCCTATACTGGCATGGACTTTCAACCCTTTAAGTGTCATAGTCATATCAGAGGTTTGGAAAACAAGTATTGCACTAACCCAAAGTATGAGAATTAAATTTAAAAAGAAACAAAAAAAGAAATAGTGTTTGTTCCGCTTTTTATCAATGTATGACTTTAGGGAAAACAAAACCAACAAACATATGGAATAACCTTTACACATTTTCATAGTATCATCTTACATTCTCTTGAGGGAACAACAGCAGTATGACATTAAATACATCAAAGAACTAGCTGGTCTAGATAGCCATAAGAATCAAAATACCAGCTGTGAAAGACTCATTTCTGAAAATAAAAAGAAACAAACAACTAAGTAGCTGATCTTGGAAGAGTAGACTGCAGCCACTTGGACAATGATACTGACTTTCTCCAACTACTACACTGGTGTTTTATTTGCATAAAGTTGCATCTAATTCTTTAGGAAAAAAACTGTTTAAATGTGAAGCACAGTATTTTTGAAACTGAGTGCATTTAAAAACATGTAGTCTTTTCTACATTCTTGTAGAATACATTTTACACTTCAATTATGAAAATTTACTGTGTATTTTCTGCATGTTCTCTATAGGTTTCTCGTCACATTCAAGATCTGTGGCATCACACTCTTCTCTCTTTGATCACTAGTGTTTATTCTTCAGAGCCTAGAAGGCATAGTGCAAATTGTGGCTGAGCACATTCCAAAGGTAGGGAACTACTTCTCAAGTCATAAGCAACATTTTTTGCCTCATCAAACAGGCACTCCATTGAGTTTAACAAATTTCACAACCCCTACTAGAGCTGATGGTCTGTCTTTTTGGAAAAGGTCACTATAGAAGCAGAAATTATTCTTCAGTATAGGTGTCAGGATGAAATGGCCCATCTATTGAATTCATTTACCTGCAAAAATGGGAGAGTTTCCATCCAAAGTACAGTTGAGGAAAATTTTCTATCCTGTGCCTGTTCACAGAACTATTGTCATCTGGGAGAGTGCTGGTTGTCTTAAGCCCAGGCACTATTCTAGAAACTAAAAGGATGGCCACATTTCAGGAACATTACCTAGCACTTTGAATCAATTTATACATGCATTCCTGCTTGTTCCATTCAGACCAAAAACTTGACTGACTTTTGCTTTGCTTTTAAAGGGTCACAGATAAGTGATACACTGACTATTTTGTCTGTAACTGAGCAACATTCTTAAAACTTTGCCTTCCCACTTGGAACCATAAAAGAGCCATACTTGATTGTATTTGTATTTGTCTTGGTCTGTTGTCTTGTGGCAACAGATGCTTTTGTAAGCTATTTACTATTATTATTTGGCCCAGACTTGAAGCTGATCAGGAATTTTTCAGTACAGTTTTGTGATGAGTTGAAATTCAATTTTCTTTTATATTTACTGAAAGCTTTTCCTGGATAGGGTTGATTCTGAATAGATTGCTGATGATCTTTAGAAGAAAAACTCAAACAAATATACTGGGGCATTACAAATCGTGCCTTTACCCCAAAAATTTAATTCTTAAAAGAAATCTGCTTTCCTTAAAGAATGTTACACAGTGATAGAACCAATTATTTCCATCACTTGTCTGATGAGAAAATCTGTCCATTCATACAAAATAAACTGAAAGAATTATGTTCTCCATCTGCTGTTGGACTGAACTCCATACCCTCATTTAAGGATCATTAATGAGCAGGAGATATTTTTGAAGGTACGTCTTCATCTCTGCCCTTCAGATATAACAATGGATGTTGTAGTTAACAGAGCTGTTACTTTGTCACTGAGAGAGAAGATTCATAGGAATTTGAGGATTTGAGAATTCAGGAATGTGCCCAGAACCACATTCAAGGCTGGATATGGCTCTGGGAAGCCTGGTCTAGTGGTTGGCAACCCTGACCATGGCAGGAAGGTTGAAAGTTGGTGATCTTTGAGTACCTTTTCAACCTAGTCCATTCTGTGAATCTGAGCATCTATGTTGAAAAGATAAGAATGATATTCAGAAACTTAGAAAAGCTCAGAGAACACTTCTCAGAACCTTTTTTTCTTTTTTTTCTCCTCTAGTACACCACCTGGTCTAGAAATAGGGAGTATAAGACATTCTCTGCAACAGCTGCTATTGATGCACACCACTAACTTGTCTCTAATTAGACTAAAAGACTTTCTCAGCAGCAGTAAATCTGCTAAAACTTAAGAAATAATAATGAGAGCACAGAATGAACAAATTTCCTGGTGTTTGGGCTCGCTTTGGCTTACTATTATTATTTTTTAAGTTCTTTTTGCACCTTCTGAAGTCTTCCACTCTTCAAAGAAGTGCTTGAAATGATTATTCTACTTGTTACTTTTTCACAGTAAGCATAGCAATGCACAGGAAGAGATCGCTCTGAGATGAAATGGATGGCCCATCCTTTGACACGTACAGTGTTCGGCTGCATGGGGTTCTGAGCAACCTGGTCTAGTTGTAGGTGTCTCTGCTCATTGCAGAGAAGTTGGACTAGGTGGCCTTTAAAGTCCCTTGCAATTAAAATATTTGTATGATTCTATGATTTCATAGCAACAGCTATTATTCAGATGAACAGATGTTTTCTGTTGGTGTTGTTCTGCTGCCTCACTGTTAGTTAACACTACGTTTCTGCAAACCTAAGAAATGTAAATTTCTTCAAGTAACTGGTCTGTAATAAAAACTCAGCTACAATACTTCCAATTTGAAAGCTTTTTTTTTTTTTTTTTACTTAAAAGGAAGTCATTCTGCTACTGTGTTAGAATCGGCAACTTACTGGTGACAGAAGCACAAGGATACTAGCCATTTCCTTGTCTGAATGGAGCTGCTACATGTCTTGGCTGAACTAATCCTCAGCAGGGCTTCCCTAGATGCCTCTTGTCACAAGCTAACTAGCAGAAAATGCAAATGCCTAGGTTTAGAACAACATTTGGCATTCTCTCTGTTGTACATGTTTTTGCTGAGGAGCACCATTTTGATTTCTTCAGAGTAGCCAGAATTATCTGTGCAACCACTTAAGCTTGCAAATGATATTGGATGCAGCATTGCCAGTAGTGAGAAGGAAGACTTTAAAAGTTAATTTGGATTTTGGAAAATACTTTTGCAGTATATGTAAAATATTAATGATTTGTTAACTTTTTAAAAGTTAAAAGTGGAAGTAAAAGATTAATTTCCAGAAAGATTTCAGTCACAAAAACTGCACAAAAACTTAAGTAGCTGTGAAGTAATTTTTTTTTGTGTATGATAAATTGGCAATTTTTTTGTCCTGTAACTCATTCATTTTTACTCCCTTTCTCTACCCTCTGGTCAATACTTATTCTTTTATCTTTTATCACCTATATGCCTCTTTTTTTTTGAACGCACAGCCACAATTGATTCCATTGCTTTTCCTTTATGTTCTCAACTCCCATGGATTTAGTCCCTTGATAAAAATACACATTGTTACTCATTCACTTCCCATAACTTGCATATTATTATTAACAAGGGTTCAAGTGAAAATTTTAGATACTTTTGTTTCAGATAACAAGGGCCATTATTGAACAATGTAGTTATCTGCTTTCATAAGTAATGATGAATAATTTAAGACCTCAGAAGAAAGTCAGGTATTTCTCTGGTACATTTACAGAATCATGGAATTGTAGAATGGCTTGGGTTGGAAGGGGTCTTAAATATTACCTAGTTCCAACTTCTCTCTGGTGGGCAGGGCTGATACTCATCAGATCAAGCTGCCCAGGGCCCCATCCTGCTTGGCTTTATACAGCTCCAGAGCTGGAACATCCACAACTTCTCTAGGCAGTCTGTTCCAGTGCCTCACTACCATTTAAGTCAAGTACGTCTTTCCTATACCTAACATCTAACCTAAATCTCCTCTATTATAGTTTAAAGTCATTCCTCCTTGTACTATCACTAGTACACCATGCAAAAACCTAGTCCCCCTCCTGCTTATAAATTCCCTCCAAGTAGTGGAATGTCACAATGAGGTCTCCCTGGAGCTTTCTTTCCTCCAAGCTGAACAAACCCAACTATCTCAGCTTTTTCTTCATAAGAATGGCACTCCAGTCCTCTGATCATCTTTGTGGCCCTCCTCGAACGACTCCACATCTTTCCTGTGCTGGGGGCCCCGCCTAGACATGGTATTCCAGATGAGTCCTCAAGAGGGTAGAGCAGCAGGAAACAGTCAACTCCCTCTCCCTGCTGGCCAACCCTCCTTTGATGAAGTCCAGTATGCTGTTGGCCTTCTGAGCTGCAAGCACATGCTGCTGGCTCATGTTCAGCCTTTCATCCACAAGGACCCCCAAGTCCTTGTGTGTCAGACTGCTCTCAGTGTGCTCTTCTCACAGTCTGTACACATTCATAGAATTGTCCAGACCCAAGCGCAATCCCTTGTTGAACCTTATTAAGTTCAATTGAATCCAATTCTCAAGCCTGTTCAAGTCCTTCTGGACAGCATCTCTTCCTCCTACTGCATCAGCTGCACTGCTCAGCTTCATGTCATCTGCAGTCTTGCTGATGTTGCACTCAATCCCACTGTCTATGTTGTTAATAAAGATGCTGAAGAGCTGTGCTCCCAAGACAGACCTTTTGGAGATGCCACGTGAGGCTGGCCTTTACCTGGATGAAGATCCACAGACTTTTTTTTCAGGCTGCTAGAGTGAATATGGGGGTAATACAGTTTTTTAATATAAATGATACACTCTTATAGTTCCAGCAGGACATAGTCAGTAGTAAATAGAAAATAAAAAAATAAATACAGAAGCTCAGCTTAAGGCAAGGCTTCTTTATATAGCTTTCTTACTCCCTAAATCTTCATAATTTGTTCTGTCACTCACCAAGGTGTTTCTTACATATTTCCAATACTCTAAGAAAAATAACTAGATTTTTATTGCTTTGTGGGTATATTACTCAGTACTGAACATGGGTGCAGGAAAATGCCTGCTCCCTGAGCCTGACCTAAGGCCACTGATGAGTCCAGCAGCTTTCCCTGCCATCTGAGAAGAAAACAGCCTTCTGTGCAAACAGTATTTCAGATTGGGGTAAGTATAGCTTCTGTGACTCCACTAAATATATCCCACTCTCCTGACCTTTCTCTGACCCAGTGCATGATTATAAAGCCTGAATTCCATACGAGTTCCATACATGTTAGCATAAAGCGAAGTGGGAAATATCTTGATTTCTGTAGTTGAAGAGTAGTAGGTTTCTACCTGCTACACTAACTTGCATGGATGTAGTAATCACAAAATAAAATAAAGTATATCAGCTCTGAAGTGTTTTTCTCTATCAGAGGAGGTAACAATGGCTCTAAATGGAGAACACAGTCCATCTTCTAGAGAAAACACTGATGTACATTTTTTTTTGTATCATTGTGATTATGTAATCATTTGTTGTTTTGTGACTTTAGCGGGATACAGAAAAGAGGTGTTTTCTTGTTCTTAAATTTCCTAACCCACCATTTTTATATTTCTTTATTTCTTTTTTTTTTTTTTTATGACACAAGGAAGCTGTATGGAAAATGGAAAATATAGTCAAATGAAGTATTTTTTCAAAAATTAGAATTTTATTTACAGTATCTGTTCGCTGCTGACAGTGAGATACACGCTTCTTGAATACACATTCAAGTTCTTTCCTCATTATGGTGATAAAATTATCAATTCTTGTTGTCACAACATTAAAAAGAAGTAGATTTCAAGATTTATTTTAGTATTGATTTTGAAAATACACGTTTACTAATTTTATAGATCTGTCCTGAATAAAGGTTATTAAGAGATTCATGAAGTTGTCATAAAAAGTAGTAGCAGAATCCTTACTGATTTCATTTAGATATTGATTCTATTATGTATTTAGGGAGCAATCAAGGATGGACAGACTATCAGGGAAGTGTGATGTGGTCATTTTTTAGAAGGCCTCAAAAAAAATCCAACCAAAATCATAGGCTCTAGTCCTGTAGTTTACTGTCTGTAGACTGAAGGTTACACCCATATAGAGTCTCAGTGAAGTTAATGGTGTTTCATGCTGGTACAACAATCTGCCCATCTGCTGTAATTGTGAGATCAAAACAGTGACTTGGAAATTGCAACACTGATGGGCCAAACTGAAATGTTAATTCCACCTCTGAAACACTGGGGGAATTAAGTCTCATCTTTACTCAAAGAGATCTGCAAAAGGTGTTTCTCCAGTGGATCGATGGTAGTGATATTTTAGAGGTATGAGGATACGGTCCTGGTAACATTCTTCCTGCATTATGTGACTACTAAATCCTAATATTTTAAACTTACTGCAGTTATTTAACCTAATCACTGTATGTGGGATATAATTGATCTCTCCCTTGTAGGAGGTGATGCAAGAAAGAAATGGCATAATTCTGCATGTCTCTGTTCTGTAGTGACAGCCTGTCATTTCCCGTACTCTGCTAGAGGTTATGAATAGACAATATATGTAGGCTGAACACTGTTGCTTGGTAACCATCTTTTTTACTTTCTTAAATGTAATTGCATCTCTTCAGAAAAACATTGATTACTTTAATTTCTTTTGATACTGAAGTAAGAAATTTGCCTCTAACTACTCTGAGTTTCTCAACAGGGTATGGGCTATTTGAAATTTCAAACTATGAATTTTCTCAAACATTTTAGGACAAGACATCTAATAAATATTGCCACAGATATTGTTATAATCGGATCTACATTTTCACTCAATAAAGCAAAGAGTATGTATAGCAAGAGTTCAGCTTTGAACTGACCACAGTGTGGATCATGTTTGTAATACAGGAGTGAAATGCTTGTAATGCTTGATACCCTTCTATTTATAACTTAAGCTTATTCACAGGTTAACTGTCTACATGAGTATTATTTTGACCACATATCCAATGATAGATTTTTCTAAACGTTAAGTCACCAGGTTAAAAAACCTGGAAATAAACTCTGAAAAATATGAGGAAAAACTAGATGGAGAATATGTTAAATGACATAACAAACAGCATTTTCAAAGTGTAAATTAATTTAATTCACTCCTTCACATAGAACATTTAGGAGAAAACTTCTGGGGAGCAGGAGGCACAGTAATTTTAATAGGATGCAGAAAGCAGAGTTCCGTGAGTCTCTACTGGTTCCTGTCAGTTAAGCATTGCATCACACTCAGAATAGTTCAAGAATATTTTTAACAAGTCCAGAAAATCCCATAAATACATCCCCAGTACTTAGATCTCACCCAGCGGATCATCTCAGGGTTGTTTATAAGCACTTTATCTGTGAAAACTTTGTTGTTTTCTTTCCAAGCTACTGGCATATGAGATAGTGATTGTAATATCAGATGAAAAGTATGGCAAAGATGCAGTACGTGACACAGTAACAAATTGCCCATACATTTATTTCCTTTTTATGATATAAGTGGCTTTATCCCAGTGTAAACTGACCAATTTATCACTTCTCTTTGACTATCATAAAAACGTGAATAAAAATAAATTCTGCTTTCGTGACTGATAAACTTCTTTGCTGCTGACTGTTTCTGACTACTGACTGTTTGAATAGTTCTTTGAAGTTCTTGTGAGCATATTACCTTACAGCCCCCTTATACAGAGTGCTCTAGCTATTGATCAGTAGACTGAATCTTAGATGATTAAAGTGAATTTTTTTGTCATCCTACAAAGTGTGAGCCACACTTACCAATGATTTTTGTCTTCTTTTGTCACCATTGTGCCTAGGAATTACCATTTATGATTGCAAAATGGGCATTTTGGAAATAAGATGAAAGTTGTTCCTAATATTTTAGTATCAGTTGTGACACATCAATGAGAGTCAAGGTTTCAAAGGATTTCTACAGGCTGTCTCAGAAGAGCATTATTTTCAGAAACTGCTCTTTTCCTTCAGGAAGTGTACAAAGACTGTTTGGGAAATTGTTATGAGGCAGAAGAAAATGTTATCTTGTAAAGGTATGTATGCTTCTTTAATATGCAGAGTAAAGTAAGAAGCTCTCTCTGGAATATGCAATACCAGAAAACTTGCAACTATTTTTTTTTATTTGTCGAAACATTCCTTGGGCATCCAGAACTATATATTACAAAAGCGCATACATATCTGATCTGTTCTCCCAGCGGGTGGCTGGAAAGAAGGAGGAGAATAGATCAAATAAATTACTGGCTGAGTGGATGGTGTCCAGATCAAGGTTTTGGGTACTATGATCTTGGGCAGGCCTTTGAGAGACCAGGTATTTGGGCATTACATGGAATATGATTGAGCAGATGGGGCAAAAATGCTTTTTGCTTGCAAAAAGATTTTTTTCTGAGAGAACTGGCAGAGGTGACTTCCGAATTGCTCTCTATCATCTTTGAAAGGTCTTGGCAAGTGGGAGAGGTGCCTGAAGACTGGAGGATAGCCAGTGTCATTCCAGTCATCATAAAGGGCAAGAAGGAGGCTCTCAACTCCATCCCTTGAAAGGTGATGGAACAACTTGTTCTGGATACCCTCTCCAAGCAAACTGAACAGAAGAAGGTTATCAGGAATAGTCCTCATGGATTCACCAAGGGAAATCATACTTGACCACCCTGATAGCCTTCTATGATGTTGTCACTGGATGGGTAGATGGCGGGAGAGCAGTGGATGTTGTGTACTTTGATTTCAGCAAGGTTTTTGACACCATCTTCAACATCCTTTTTATGAAACTTAGGAAAAGGGAGGTAGATGAGTGGACAGTGAAGTGGGCTGAGAACTGGCTGATTAGCAGAGCTCAGAGCATTTTTATCAGTGGCACAAAATCTGGCTGGAGGACTGTAACTAGTGGTGTTCCATAGGGGTTGTTGATGGATCTGATCTTGTCCAATATCTCCATCAACAACCTTGATGAAGGGATAGAGTCCATCTTCAGCGAGTTTGCTGATGGGAGGAGAGACTGACACACTGGAAGGCTGTGCTACCATTCTACAAGACCTGGATAAACTAGAGAGTTGAGCAGAGAGGAATCCAATGAGGTTTAACAAGAGCAAGTATAGAGCCTTGCACCTGGGAAGGAATAACTACATGCATCAGAACAGTTTAGGCAATGACCTGCTGGAGAGGAGCTCTGTAGAGAAAGATGGTGTCCTGGTGTGCCCTTGAGGCCAAAAAGGCAGATGATATCCAGAAGTAAATTAAAAAGAGCATGGCCAGCAGGTCAAGGGAGGTGATTCTACCCCTCTGCTCTGCACTGGAGGGACCATACTCAGGACACTGTGTCCAGATCTGGGCTCTCCAGTTCAAAAATGAAAGGGATCTCCTAGAAGGAGTCCAGAGATGGGCCACAAAGATGATAAAGGGACTGGGGTATCTCCTGAATTAGGAGAGGCTGAGTAACCTGGGTCTGTTCAGCCTGGAGAAATGAAGACTGAGAGAAATTGGGTTAATGTCTGTGGATATCTAAATGATGGTGGGCAAATGGATGAAGCCAGGCTCTTCTTGGTGGAGTATAACAATAGGACAAGTAGTAATGGTCTAAAACTTGTACATAGAAAGTTCTGTACTAACATGAGGAAGAATTCCTTTATAGTAAGGGTGACAGAGTGCTGGAACAGGTTGACCAGAGAGGCTGTGAACTTTCCTTCTCTGGATATATTGAAGACCCATCTGGATGCCTATCTGTGAGACCTATTGCAGGGTACATATTTTAGCAGGGGAGTTGGACTTGATGATCACTTCAGATCCCTTCCAAACCCTACACTTCTGTGATTTGCCGTCCCTGACAGCATGATGTGAAGAATATCACTACAAACTGTTTCAAGCAGGTAGATTGAAGATTACTGAATTGAACAGACATGTATTTAGTGCTTATCACAAAGGAGACAAGTTCTGCAGAATGCGCCTCTAACAATGCAATGTTTCTAGTCTCTAGTTCTTGCTACAGAGATCATTTGAGGGGACTCTGAAGTTCCAGCAATACTTTGGAATGAGAATGGACCCCTGTACTGTGTTGAATACTACAGCTATTACCTAATAGTGATTTCAGCAGAGGGTCTATTATTACTGAAATTTAATACTTAATTGAAGGCTTGAAGTGTGATTGTATAAATTTCTAATCTTTTGTTTTCAATTATGTGCTCTAGTCTTTGTGTATGTGGATCTAAGTGTAAATGGGTAACCTGTATATATCTTGGAAAACCTATGAGAAGTAGAGTAATATAATTTTGCATAGGTCTTACTTTTTGGCAGAATTATTTCATTATTTTGAGAATGTTGTATTCATATGGGTATTAATGGGAATAGTTTATGAGGCCAAGGATTTTCTTGGTTTTCAAATGAAAAATCGTTACTCAGTGTACAACCTCACTGTGTGTCTGTCGGAACTTAGTGGGGCCTAGTGCCTGTTAAACAGTATGCTACTGATATAAGGCAGACCTTAAATTGCTGTAGTCATCCTAAGACTAATTCACACAGTCTAGAAGTTTAATTTGCTGACAAGAACATAGTTTTGGTGGCCAAAGTACTGCAATGGTTGTCAGCTTCCATGCTGGCCTGTTGTAGCCACTGCAGGGATATGGTAACTTAACGTGGTTGGCTTCAATTCAGGTATAATTTGTATCCCCCACAGTCATGCATCCATGGCAGATCTTGAAGACATATTAGTCAGGAAAACTCTGTACTGTTCATTTTAACACTGTTTGGAGATGATAATATTATAATTAAACATTTGGTTGTGCCAGTAAAACTCCCTGTTGTGAATATTTTATTCTGAAATAAGAGTGGGAATAGGATGCATTTTGTACTAGGTATGCAGATGCGAAAAAAAAAAAAAAAAAAAAGTGGTGTCTGTTTGTTGCTGATTGTGTGTGTAAGAATCATAGAATATCTCAAGTTGGAGGGGACCCAAAATAATAATTGAGTCCAATTCCTTGCTCCTTACAGGACTACCCAGAAATCAGACCATATGTCTAAATGTTGTTCAGACACCTTTTTGAACTCTCAGTCAATAAGCTCAGTGCCATGACCATTTCCCTTTGGAGTTCTAGTGCCTCTTCCTCTCAGTGGCGAACCTTTTCCTGTTTAGAACCTGGTTAGATAGGTTGGATAGTTTTCAGGTAGGATTATTAGAAAAAATTTCTTCTCTGAAAGACTGGTCAGACACTGGAACAGGCAGCCCAGTGAGGTGAAGTCATCATCCCTGGAGGTGTTCAAGAAGCGTTTAGATACGGTACTAAGGAACACGTTTTAGCAGGTAAATATTGGTGATAGCTGGACAGTTGCACTGGATGATCTTAGAGGCCTTTTCCAACCTTGGTGATTCTATAATTCTATGAACTTCCCCTGTTTCAACTTCATGCTGTTCTCCCAGGTACTACTGCTGGAGGAGAGATCAGCACAACCCCTCCAATTTCCCTCACGAGAAAGCTGTAGGCTGTCATGAGGTCTCCCTTCAGAATCCTCTTCTCTAGACTGAAGAAAACAAAGGACTTCAGCTGCTCCTCATTCCTCTTCCCCTCTAAACTCTTCACCGTCTTTGTAGGCCTCCCAGGGTATGCTTAATTTTGATGTGCTTCTTTAGAACATAAAGTCCAGAAAATTCTTCAGTAGCATAACTTTGTTAGATATTATTAATTCAAACTTTTCATACCATTGTTTCACTAAAAACTCCTGAAGTTCTACCAGGGAAATGGGTTACTCTCAGTAATATTGCTATGTAAGCTTATATTCCAAAACAGTGGAAGATATTTATTATTTATTGTGTCTACTGGAAGTCAGATCAGCTAACATTGATTCGTTGTTTAAAATAGAACTCAGCTACATATTGTGTAAGGTGTGCAGTCTTTCAGCACTGTTACTGTCATTTTATCTCATTATTTTTGAAGTAAATACAAGAAATGAAAGAAATAATGGAAAAATCCTGATTTCCAGCTTCACACTTTGCGTTCTTTAAATACTTTGAATACCTAATTATTTACTCTTTTTTTGCAAGACATGATTGACAAGCGATGTGCTGAGAAGAAACTCAATAGAGAACAAAACATACAAGGACTAGGAGCTCATGACAAGTTGTCTGAATTTTATATGACAGAATATATTATCCTATGCAGTACGATAGTGCTTTCTTTCTGTACCTTCTTTCTGTACCTGCTTCTAATTTGCATTTGTAATTTAGAAGTAGTGTTGTGATCTAATTTGCTACATGAAAACACATTAATCTGTGTGTGTGTGTGGGGGGGGGGGGGCTTACATCTGAATGAAGTTATTAATAAGTTTTAAAATGAGTGCTTTGTAGGAACCTGTAATTCATGTCATGTTTTTTTGTTGATTTTTTTAAAAATTCTGGAGAGCAAAATGCTCTATCCCATTTTTGTTGAATAAGTAGTAAAAGAAAAGTGGTGGTTTCTGGTTTTAAATCTTTATACAGTCTCCTTATGTATACATTTAAATGGTTTCTCAACCAGGTGCTCTGGGGATCCTCTGACTCACAGTTCTAAGCCTCAATGATGGAAGGAAATTTCTGCTTATAATGCAAATATGGTCTCAGAAATCAGAACTCTACTGTGAAACCTGTGCTTCCATAACAATCCATATTTTCCAGGAGGAAAAGCAAGAAACCAGTTATGATTTTTACTAGCAATCGTATTCTTGAAAGTATTCACACCCCAAATAGACAATGGCCGTCCTATAATTAACCATAGAAAAACTAGGGAAAGAAGAGCAGTTCGGTTTTGCCTACCTTCTTCCGCACTATCTTCATCTGTAACTTTGGAGGGTTTTTTTTTAATTATTATTATTATTTTTTTTATTCCTGGCAGTTGATATGCATATGCTGAAAATATAAAAAAAAGAAGGGAAAGGGAAACATTAGAGATAATCTGCACTGCCTGTCAAGATTACATTGTACAGAGCAGAAGAATAGTACATATAATTAAACCTTCCTGTCTTTATGCTTGCTAATTCCGCCTACAAAGATCTCTAGGGGAATTTTTCCTATAATCAGAAATATAATCAGCTTCCAGCAGGGCTTTATTTCTTCAAATGTCCTACCAACCCGTACAGAATCTCAGCAGTATTTGCACACCAAAATCAGTAGCCTGAAAATCACTTCTGAAGAGAGTAAGAAATTCAAACTTCTAAATAGACTGTATCATGAATAAACTAAGACTTCAAATGGAAGAGCATGGGGGTACGACTAAGTAAACTACATAATCTATCTCTTCATCTTATTAAATATGGGAAATCCTTTCTATTTTTTCTTTTTTTATTGTTTTGATAGTTGCTCTTTCATTTACTTCTGTTTGGGAATACAGAAAAAATGAAAAAAAATGAGGTATCTGAATTGTGTAAAAATAAGAGTTTCATTAAAAAATTGTGTTAAATTTTCATGGAATACTTGAAAAAAAGTTAGAAATAATTGTTAGAAATAGTAGCATTTCCACTGAAGGACATGGTCGTGGTTTTTAGTTGTAACCCTATTCCTAAAAACAGCTACAAAATGAGATGGGAGGTAGTAAGGAGATGAAAATAGCTCTGCTTTTGAATGTGGAACACTTGCCACTATATCTGGGGTAACAGTACTGAGCTTCCTGTACATTACACAACACAAAAATAACCTTATAAAAAAAATTGTATTTTAATTAAAAAAAAACCCACAAAAAATAAAAAATGAAAAACAAGAAAACCCTATGTATGTACTTTCATGTTATGTTTGAGGTACGCAGTATTTCTGAGAACAAATACATTCACCCTGTGTCAGATATGATGCTAATACTTACAACAAAAAGAGTGTGTAAAAATCCTTCCATAACCAGATGAATTATGACCAAGCCTTAAAATTAAGATAGAGAATATTAGATGAGAATGTTCTACAAGGGAGAATTTTCATTACCATTTCAATACTATGGCCTGTAGGTGTAGATAAAACCTGTCCATAGGTAGTTTTCCCAGCACAGAGGAAATTCTGATGTGTTTAGAGTAAGAAACTCCTACTTGCTATTTGGGTATGATTTTATATCATCACAGTCAGCTGGCTAAATTCAGAGTAGCCTCCAGGGTTGGGAGTAGCCAAAATGTCACGAAGCTATGGCTGTTGACTGACCTCCAGCCTAATGCACACACCTGAACTTAATTTATGGTTGGCAGGGCTCTACTACTCTTGGCAGATCATTGTTGTATTGGCATTGCTGGATTAACTTTGAGGCTGGAAAATGTCAGTGAGATAAGAAAAGAAATGTCAAGAGGAAAGATAATGAAACAGTGATAGGTCAGAGAAATATTCTGCAACATGGAATTATTATAAGACTTACCAATCACCTCAGATAAATCCTTTTTTATCTCCGGTGTATTCTCTTGCCAGTGAATGCATTTGTCATCATTTGATTGCAATAGACATAATTACATCTTTTAAAGTTTTTTCATTTTCTACAATGTTCTGAACTGAGCCTTTTACATTTAAGAAATAATTTTGTATTATGAACAGAATTGTCATGGTTTTATGATTTTTGTTGAATTGTTGATATTCCACATCATGACATCATGTGGTGTATTGGGAATTAGAGAGTTAATGCTACATCTCTGTGGATCATCGATAGTTATGGATATGCCTGTTTCAGAAGAGAGGGAGAACTACATTCCCCAGAGGACTTTGCGATGCTTTGTATTTTTACGTGTTTTCCGCTCTCAGGGAAAAAAGATAAAAACTGTCTGCGGTCACGGGACACTCTCTTTTTCCTTTGGGATCAACTCAGCAGTGGGTGCTCGCTGCCATATCGCCTTCAGCGTTAGCGTAAGGCCTTCGGTTTATCGGACACTCTCTCTCTCTCGCCCATTTTGTTTGATTCATTGGGCTCAGTTCCAATTGTATTGTATTATATTGTGTTATTTTACTTCCTAATATCTTATTTAGTAAATTAGCTTTTCCTCGTCAGATCATTGCCACTGTTTTGGTTTTTTTTTCGGGGCTCATCTCCCTTTTCCCTTTCCCCCTTCCCCTTGTCCGGGGTGTGGGCCTGTGGGTCTCCTTCCTCAGCTGTCGCAGAACCAGCCCACAAACTGTCTACAAGAATCTATAAGAACTACTTTTGTGTTTTCTCATACAGGAGCAAAATATGTAAGTACCAGAAATTACATTTTTTTTGTCATACAGTATTTCTTTTCCTAGCTTGTGTTTTGGATAGGTTATTCTTGAGGGCTTTTTCATTCTTTATTATTTCCCTATGAACACATGCTACTTTTCTATTTCTAGCACTTATGATTTTATTAGCTAACCCATTATTTAATTTAATATTCATCTAGTGTTTTTTTAAATATGTGAAGTTCATCACTGAATAATGCTGAAGTTCTTGAAGATGTTCCCCACCTACCCTCTGTGGTCTTTTTTTTTTTTTTTTTTTTGCTAGGCAAGATGTGAAAATTGAAGGAAGCAGAACATAAACAGGAGAGAATAAAATTAGTAAAATATGTAATAGCGCTTCCAAAGTAAAAGCAAAAGCAACAGCCAGCTATGGTGCTATTAATAATGTGATTACTCGATGAGCCACAGCACTGAGTGGTCCAGGAGGTGAAGAGGCAGAACTGCTGTTTCTATTAAGCAAGAGGCAGGGTGCCACAGTTCAAGGGAATAATGAAAATCCTTGACCTTCCTTTTGCATAAGGAAGAGCAAACACATGACATCTGAGAGCACTTTTCAGTGCTTCTTGAACTTCAGTAGCTTGGGCCTATGCCCACTGCCCTGGGCAGCCCGCTCCATGTCCACTGTCCTCTGGTGCAGACCTTGTCCCTAACCCCCCGCTGCCCCTCCCCTGGCACAGCCCCATGCCGTTCCCAGCTCAGTGTCGCCCTCTGCTCCTTATGAGGGGCTGCAGTGCCCTCAGCTGCTCCTCCCTCATCTTGTCTCCCAGGCCCTTCGCAATCTTTTTAGCCCTCTTTTAGATGTACTCTAACAGGTTTATGTCTTAATAATAGTCTTACACTGTGGCACTCAAACTGTACTCAGTGCTGGAGTTGAGGCACAGCACAGAGCACCATGACACAACCCCCACTCTCTTGCTGGCAATCCTGGGCCTGGTGTGGTGGGCCCTTTGGGTTGCCTGGCACGCTGCTGGCTTGTGTTCAACCCGCTGTCAACCAGAATTTGCTCTACTCTGCCCTGATGAGGCCTCATCTGGAGTTACTGTGTCCAGTTCTGAGTTCCCTGGTACAAAGAAGACAGGGATCTCCTTGAAAGAGTTCAGCAGAGGGCTACAAAGATGATAAGAGCGTGGAACACATCTCTTATGAGGAAAGCCTGAGAGACCTGGGTCTGTTCAGCCTTGAGAAAAGAAGACTCAGAGGGGATCTGATCTATGTCTATAAATATCTAAGGAGTGGGAGACAGAAGGATGAGGTTGGACTCTGCAGTGTGTGGCGATAGGACAAGGGGTAATGGCCACAAACTGAAGCAGAGGAAGTTCTGCACAAATGTGCATGGGAACTTCTTCACAGTGCAGTGACGGAGCACTGGCACAGGCTGCACAGAGAGGTGGTGGAGTCTCCTTCTCTGGAGAAGTTCCAGACCCGCCTGGACACCTACCTGTGCAACCTGGGCTAGGGAGCTGCTTTGGCAGAAGGGTTGATGATCTCTAGAAATCCATTACAACCTCTACAATTCTGTGATTCTGTGATTCTATTTGCTGTTAGGGTAGATATTAGAATAAAAACAGCTTCTAATAATGCACAGCTTGATATCAATTACATAAAAGCAATTGCAGTGCAATCACACAAAATAACATTATTCACAGCCTCCACTTACAGTTTCCTAAGTCACTGCTATCCAAAAGTCAAGTATTTATTACTGTTATCATTAGACTGATCCTATACTTTCTTCATTTTAGTGCATCTGAAGTAAAGGACAGAGTAGGAATTTTGTTGCCTTATCTTCAAAATAAAATGTTGTCATCAAAAGCTGATTCATGTGCATATCTATATATATACATATATTTTCAGATATTAAAGATGACCACAGATAAAGGTGTTTGTGCATGTGTGTATATCCTGATAAATATTTGAATAAACTACAGATCGCTGGTTGATGTGTTCTCCTCATATGTTCCTGGTTTACCACACAGACTTATGATTATCTGGAAATTCTTTGATTCTCACCCGATTAGCAACAGTCTGTAGCCAATTTTTGTTTGCCACTGGAATATCATCCATATTTTAAGAGTATGTGGGCATGTTTTTTTCCACACATCCTAAATTATGGGGTCTAGGGCTATGGAAATAGTCCTTCTTTCTTCATCTGGAATATTTTGTTTTTTTCTATAGGTCTTCAGATTGTTTTAAGATGTTAAAATCATTTATACCTCTGTTTATGGAGTAGACGACCTTTGAATCTTTTAAAAACGAACATGTGTTTATTTTTTTCTTTATGTGTTATGGTAGGAAAGCAACATTTTAGTTTTGTACCATGCCAGATGTGTTATTGAAGCCTCCAACACTAGGGTTATATCTGTGTCAAAGAAATGTACAATAGCATTTAATTTCTAATCACTTTCAATTTAAGTTGGCAATTAGGCACTCAGGTCTTCATGGAGCAAGAGCTAACAGACTTAGTGGTTTGGAATAAAATTGTGTTGAATCAGAGATCTGCATACCTCCATGACAAATACAGATAACTTCGGAGATCAAAATAATATTTTTAGTTAGTTTATTTTATAATCCTATGGAATATATTTTAAATTTCAACTTTTAATTTATGTTCGTATGTTTTCTTGAAGATTGTACTTTGTACACCCAGGGTTGTTTTTAGTTGATTTTTTTATCAACATTTTGTTTGTGAATCACTGGCAGAGAACAGAAAAAATTGTATGCAATTTTCTCATATTAGTAACTGTTTGGCTTTCCAAAATCATACACCAGATTCTTCTTTTGCAGATGGTGATTTTAGTTGTTACTTGCTAGACTGGAAGTAGTATCTCTGTTGGTGCTTTTCAATAGTGACAGCAGTCTACAACTGCTTATTTTTCACTCAAAAGTATCTTATTAAAAGAAAAGGATCTAATGTTTGTGAAAGCACATTTTAGTCCATTCATCTTAACAATTGTGGGGTCGTAGTCAATATTTTGAGTGCTGCTGTTTCTTTAAATTATCCTTTTCTAATGAAGAATTAGAAACTTCTCCATTAGCCTTGCTCTGAGTCACTCAGACTCCCACATCTCTAGGATATCCCAGGTCTCTGGGACGCCGTTAATACTGGAACTACTTGTCTGAAATTTCTTATTTCCTACACTGATTTCAAGGTAGGTGACAGAAGATTTTGGGATAAACAGTGTGTATGAAGTTAAAAGAAAAGAAAATCCAAAAGCACCTTCAACTTTCTTCTACTGTGCTGTAATGCTGTCAAAATAAAAAGTCATGTTTATTAACTTTTTTTTTTTTCAAGAACATACGAAAAGCAATATTTAATCTTTAATTCTAAGTGACCCTAAGAATGAACTAGATTATATGAGAACGAGATAGTACAAGAGGGATTGACACTGTGGATTCTTATCTAATCATCATAACACAATGTAATCAAGTTTTAAAGAGCTTTTCTTGCTTTGAGAAGCGAAATTTTACATCATCAGCATTGTGGAGTTCTGTGCATCCATGCATCTCTCTTGTTCAGTACTATTTTTGAAGTTGTTACCTTATTTGTCAATGAGGAGTGTGTATATGTAATTTGTTCAGGAAATAAGTAGAACCCCAGTGAGTTTTCCTTCTTGATACAGAAGTGCATTTTTCTTGTTAGTTCACAGCGGCAATTGTTACTGTTATTACTATTAAATACTGTAATTCTGCAGCTATGTGAACTTGTCTGTCATTAATTCAACACTGTAGCCATACATTATTATTATTATTGTTATTATTATTAAGAATGACTCATGGAAATGTGGAAATAACACTGAAATAAATGCTCTTTCCCAGAGGAGCTGTCACTCATTGCCTAATACAAGGAACTTACAGAATCCAATAAATCTTGCAATCCTAAGAGTCGGGCAACTGAAGAACAACAGAATAACCATCAGGTAGATCAAGCTGCCAAAGTTAAGGTTCTTAGGAACATGAGCACCTACATGGCGCACCTTTACAACCATAAAAAGTGACAATGCTGTGTGGGTTTTATCTAAACATTCACAAATTTTGAAATAAATACTGTTGTAAAAGAAGGGACTAAACGCAGTACTGTACCAAGTACAACCCATTTTTGAAAGTAGTCCTTTGATTATTAGATTGCCTTGGTTTTAAGGGAACCAATATATACGTGCACAGAAGGCAAAATGCAGTTCCTGAATTCTAATTTCTCATACCCTTATTTCATTTTATTTATTGCCAAATTATGATGGAGAAGAGGTGAAGAGGAGCAAACAAAATGTAATTACAACTTCATTTTCCATCTTGTTCTCCCTTTCTGGCACATCCTTTACCATGATTCTCATGAAGGGGTGGAGACAGGAAAGACAAGGCATAGATGGAATTGAACTTGGTGAGAGATGTAAAATACAAGAATGTATTCTTAAGGTTCAGTGGGGAGAAGAGAAAAGCAAGGTATTCCCTCTGATAAACAAAAAGTGAGAACTTGCCTCCTCTGACATGGAGAACACAGAGGTACTTAACGAGTTCTCTACCTTGTTCTTCACAGCCAGTCAGGTACCTCACACCTCCTGTATCCCTGGACTTCTGAGCAAGGGTCAGGGGATTAAAATCTTTCCCAGCCTAAGAGCAGAGCCAGTCTGAGACCACCTCATGAGACTGAATGCATACAAGTCTCCTGAAGCATGGATCTATTTCAGACAACTGGATATGACAGAAAATATGGATTGTGGTATAGTTTTTTCTTTATTAAAAGTCAAGCTGTAAGTTTCTTTGGTTTAAACAATGCATGGGCTATTCAGAATAAGAAGAAAAGTAATAACCAATATAATATCCTTGTAGTAATTCCTGTCCTGTGTATTAACTGTCATTTCAAAACAAACCTGCTAAGTCTTTTTCTTATGAAGATGTCTTCAGGCTGAAAAAGTGTACCTCGGTGCAAAGACAGGGATTTCACAGAAAAAGGATAGAAGCCTTCACCAGCTATAGGACATCTCCATGATGGGTTGAAAGACTTGCTACCTTGTTATGTAGTTATGGAATTCTACTCCTCGTTGATTCCTCTATGGCAGATGTCACTGTGGTGTCTGTAAGAGGAAAAAGCCACAAGGTGAGAGATACTCTGAGAATCATAGAATCACCAAGGCTGGAGAAGACCACTAATATCATGCAGTCCAACCATCCACCTGCCACTAACATTGGAGTTACCGCTGCACTTTTCTTTCCACTCCTTTTCTCAGTATTGAAGGAATAAGCCAGATCATTTCTATTACAAGAAGTTAAAGAAAATGTCAGTGAGCTTCAAAATACTTAAAGCTCAACTGACATTGAATTTGTTGTAAACATTAAACAAACTCCCTCTCTCCTCCCCCACCCCCCAGAAAATAATCAACAATGTTCAAGCAAATGGTTGTTGTAGAGCTGTGGATGCTGATCTCTGTAGAAGATTGTTTTGCAGATTGTGAAGCTTCTCAAAAGAAGTTAGTTCTGTGCTAGTTTTTACACTAAGTCATGACTAGGAACCTTCAGTAATGATCACCTCAGGCTCCGATTACACCTGGCTAAGTCAAAACTGAGGAAATGCATGAGTCTGTTCCTTTTGTATGCAAAGATTCCTCTGTTCTGGCAACTTTCCAATTCAATGTATAAGGTAAATCTTAGTATGAGAAAGAATAGACAACTGGAAGCATCAAATAGTGCTCAATTTACTCATGAAAATACTCACGGTTTCCTCAGTAACCCCACTTCTGAGAATAAAAGCAATTATATCTTGCAATTATTCCTGAAGTTAGTTGAGCCTCTGGAAATACAAGGAAAAACTATGATAGAGGGAGGTGATGCCAATTAGTAGGCCTGGGAGACCCTACTAAGCCAGAGATTTAAGTATCTGGCCCCATTTTGGTAGTACAGGAGTAGCTGCGTTGCTTTACTAAGTAAATATGGTCCTCTTGACCTTTGCAGAACCACTGGTATGTGTGGAGCAAAAGACACTTGAAAGTACCTTGCAAAATAGGACACGTGAGAAGTCTGGACCTTCTAAAAAAAGGAAGAAAACCCCAAAGTTGTATGTGCAGCACAGGGGATGCAGGGAATCAGACTCAGATTCACTAGTGTAGGACCAAGAGCTGCTTTGTTTGTAGTTACTGAGTCCATTCACACATCTTCAACTGTTGTCTACTTTTGGGCCAGAAACAGTTTCCCTGTCAATAGCCAGAACCCATGTGGGATTTTAGTCATGTATGGAATCACGTGGACGTTATTTGCTTTCTGAGATTGTGAAGTTACGTTCAGGCACTTGAACTAGATCTTTGAACACCTATCAAAGTAGGTATTGTAATTCTCTGAAGTTGATTCACAGTTTTGCTTAGTCGTGCCTCACTTGTACACTAGAGATCAGTCTGAGGACTGACTACACCAGAAACAAAGCAGTCTAAGGAGGTGCATGAAGGTGGGCACTGGTGGACACTCCAGACAATAATCAGTAGCTGTTGCAGTGAGTTTTAGAAGAAGATACAAAGCATTCTCCTTTAGCTTACCACATGCCTGATTTATGCTTTCCGTCTGTTTTCATTATCCCTCCTAAATGAGCAGTGCCCTGAAGCCATCGATTGTGTGGGCTAACAGAATTAATTGTTCACTAGTGTTTGAAAAATCTTGCCTTGTTCTATTGGTAGATGTGTTGAAATAATAAATTATATAGCAGCAATGGATGTAATGGCAGTCCTCATACCTAAGAAATGGTTTCAAACCACACCCCTCTAAAATAGTTACTGTTCTTTCTGCTTGACAGTGTAGTAGTATAAAACACAGCCAAGGGAGCTGTTGTGTCCCCTACAGTGGCTGGGTATGGCTCACAGAGTGGTTGCAGCCTCTGCTTTGCTTGTGCGCTGAATAAGTTTCAGGGTCTTCATAGGATCTGTGTGATGCTCTCCTGAGTTCTTGGTCTTATTTAATTGCTTCTAGGGAAACTGATTTTAATGACAAAAGTTGCTAATCTCCTGATCTCAGAAGTGGACATAGCTGTGAAACAAAGAACCCAGAAAAAGGAAGGAAATTCATTTGTATGCTCTGGGGACAGGAGGAATGATTTGAGTGGTACATGAAAAGAGAGGTTCTGGAGAGCAAAAGGAAGCTGAGATGATGGCTGGTGTGATAAAAACCAGGCAGTGCTCTCTACTTTGGCCACAGTGAATGAACCAGGTAAAGTCACATGCTGCGGGACTGTTCATCAGAGCTGTATCAGTTACCCTGATATCAGAAGGCCGACAAATAGTTATTTCCCTTTCCCTTGCAGTCCTCTTCTCTTTCAGTAGAATGAATCACTTGCTTAAAACAAGCAACATTTTTATTTTCTCATGCTACATCATTGGGTTCTATTTTATGCAGTCATTTTTTATTTACTTTGCTGTCTGTCCTTGCATCTGTAGATTCAGTGTTATGCAAACCCAATTGAACCAAACAGCAACTGGAGCGATGAGCTCTTTGCCTGAGAAAGACAATTTCAATTTTGTGGTTCAGATTTGTTCTACAACACGGGGTTTGTGCTGCAAAGCGACTTGAGAGGCACTATAATCCAACATGGAAATGTCTCAGGTAGCCCAGCTTATCTTGGGTCAGACTCTGAGCAAGGATGTGGTGGTACGACATCATCTGTGCAGGACTTCTGGGCCAAGCTGCACTAACCCTTCCAGAACAGTGGTAAAATCCTGCTGAACTCTGTGCTGGGGGTGTTTATGCTGTGATGGTGCACTGCATATATATGGCACTGACAGAGTGCCAAATCCACCCTGCAGCCCAAGGCCTGACCAACCACATATGATGTGGGGAGATCTGACGGGTGACCAGGGGTAGAGTTGTTCCCCCTGGGGAGAGCAGAAGGGACCAAGGAGAACTAGTGCAGAAAGTACCAAAAATGGAGATGCAGTTACAGTTGTTTTGTTTTGTTTTGTTTTGTTTGTTTGTTTTAGAAATTGTTTTTTATTATCATTATTCTGTATTGTTCTTTTGAACTGTATATTGTCTGATTTTGAAACAAAAGTCCTAGTGGAGCAACCTTCATGCTGAACTTGAGTCCTTTTTACTGTCCAAAATAAAGTCTTCTGCTTCTCCAAAGGAACAGCTAGCTGCCTCTGTACCTTCCCTGACATCACCTGGAAGCACAGGGAGCTTGGGACTGTCCACTGGATTCCTCCCATTGTCTCAGCACAGCAGCTCAGAAGACCCCAGTCCTAGTCCTGCACTCTTCTTCATGATTCACCTGGAGCCCACAGGGAGCTTGAGACCATCTGCTGAACTCCTTCTGGTCCTGGCACAGCAGAACACCAGTCCAAGTCCTTCCCTCTTCCTCAGGATTTGCCTGGAGGCTTCAGGGAGCTCAAGACTGGACTCTACCTGTTGTCCTGGCACAGCAGCTCAGAGGACACCAGACCTCTTCTTGAGAGATCACCTGGAGGCCACAGGGATCTTGGAACTGTCCTCTGAACTCTTCCCATTGTCCCAGTGCAGAAACATAGAGGGCACCATTCCCAGTCCTTCCTTTTTCCTCAGAGATCAGAAAAGAAGAGGTGAGAGGTCTTGGGGAAGGATGAGGACAGGGGGTAGGGAAGAAGGGGCTATGGAGAGCAGCAGATGGCCCAGGGACTCTCTGGCAGATGGTGACTATTCAAAACCAAGATGGAAATTGAGAGCCCCTGGTGTGCTGCTGAAGGATTTGGTGACATCTCTTGGCAAGCATGAGGTCATAACACTTGCCTTGCCTGGTTGGAGATGGATCCACCTCCATTGAATCTTCCTCTGGAGGTAGACCCATGTCCATGGGCTTGAAGTGGCCTTCAGGAGGGTCTACTTAAATTGGTTCAGGTTTGCTGCTGCTCTCTAGAAGCTGAAGCTTCTTTGGTGGAAGAGAATCCGTCCTCCTCCACAAAAGGTCCCACAGAGAAAGGAAAGAATTTATCTGAATAGCTCATTATCTCAGTTATCTGCTCCCTGGACAGAAGTCAGTTAGCATCTGGTGGTTCATTGTCAGAGTCCCTTTGTTTATTGTTTTTGGCAGCAAGGTGACTCATGACATCGTAAGGCCATGGTGATATGACTCTAAGAACATCCCATGACAACCAAAATATGGCTTTGTTGTGTAAGGGGAGGCTATGCCCTGAAAGTTGTCCTACTTATCATCAGTGATATTTTATGGGGCTGTATTTTAGGTCTGTTTCTCTTTAGCATTTTCATAGATGACTCAAAAAAAATAAAAATCTGTAAGTTATATTAAGTAAACCTGTGGGTGATGCTAAACTGGGAGGAGTGATTTCCTTGATAGTGGAGAGACCCTTAATGAAGATCTTGACAAATTTGAGGGTGGAAGTCATCTGCAAGTGCTGGATTCTGCACCTGGGATGGGACAGCATTGGCTGGCTCTATGTACAGACTGGGGGACAAGGGGCTGGAGAGCTGGATTCTGCACCTGGGATGGGACAGCACTGGCTCTATGTACAGACTGGGGGACAAGGGGCTGGAGAGCAGCCCCACTCACAATTACAGAGTGTCCAAAGGAGGGCTACAAGGATGGGGAAGGGTATGAGGCCAAAGCGTGTGAGGAGCAGCTGAGGTCCCTGGGTTTGCTCAGCCCAGAGCAGAACAGGCTGAGGGAAGGCCTCATGGCAGCCTACAGCTCCAAAAAACGACCAAGATCATTTTCTCAAAGAAATCGAAGAAAGGCCCAGGGATAGAGTAGAGAAGCAATCTGTACTGTGACAATATAACCCAGTTTTATAATGAGACACAAATAGTTTAGGGATGTAAAAATGTCCAGAACCTGGTTCTAGTTTTGTAAATACTAAGGAATAATAAAATCAGAGGCAGATAAATGTCCCAGGGAACTCTGAAGAAAAATTATCTTGATATTTTTCTTAATCCTGTCAGCCTGTAAGAGTTAAAATTTTAAGGAGTTTTTTTTTTTTTCTTTTTTTTTTTTTTCCCTTTGATGCCCTGTATTCTAAACCATTTTCAAGTTAGAATCCTATAGGTATTTAAATAATGTCAACAAAAGCAGCCCTTATGCAGTATCAATTTGTGACTTGCCAGATAGCCTCACTAGGAAACTCTTTCTTCTGTGTTAAAGACTATGGAAATTAAAAAAAGACAAATAAATTACTGAAAATCTATAGAAGATACAGCAGTTTGCAAGGATCACACACACAAATGTAAATTGTAGGTACACTCTGGTTAAGATTTTGAAAAATAAACTCAAATCGTTGCTTGTAGCCTCTGCAGAAATGTGCAGTGAAGTGTTATCTAACATATGGGTGGTTTTTAGAGTTCCAAACAGCCAGGCAGTGATGTACCTAGGGAACTGCCAGTGTCAAAATAGATGACTGGCCAGCTAAATTCAGAATCAATGAGAGGAATGAAAAGAAGACGTAAGAGTGAGTCATCTAATAGGTAGAATAGGTTTTAAATAGAGCACAATAGACAAACAACATCAGAAGATGGCCAACACATATCTCCATCTCTTTGACATATTTATGGCACTCTTTGTCCCTCTCCAGTCTGCCCATGTCTCTTTCAAACTGTGGGAATCAGAACTGCACACAGTACTTGAGATGTACAGTACACTAAATATCCATTCAAGGATTTTGTTGTTTGGCTCTTTTTTTTTTTTTTTCCTACTTCACTTTTTACAAAAAGTAGCAAATCCTAAACATGATTAATTAGCAAGATAACCTCTCTTTGTATGAAATATTGGATAGTGCTTTCAAAACTACAGTTATTCCTATAATGAAATTCCCACATGACAGTCCACAGCAGCACATGTAGTCAAATAAATCCATAAGTCCATAAATAATGAGTCCACAAATAATACGTCAATGATTTGAAATATGATGTAATTAAGCACTGTAGTGCTTTCAGCACTGACAAAATGAGTGTAATTGTCAGTGAGAATGGAAGGAATCAGAGCTTTTCTTTCAATACTTGAGGGCTCAAATTCTCAAAAAATAAGGTTAACTTTTGCATCCAATTAGACCATTGAGCTCTTGTGTAATAGTAAAAACAATTGTTTAATAACTATCTCTGCAATAACTTTTAAGCATAATCAAATCATTTCATATCATATACCAAAAATATATTTTGTCTTTGACAAGAGCATAGTGCTGGATTCCAAAATAACAAAAAATAGAAACCAATTGATTTTGTTTTATTGAGTCCTTTTTGAAACAAGTATTTGCCTTTACAGCATACTTCAGTAAGAATAGCTTTATTCTCTTTCTTTTTGAATGTATGTGGATTTACCAATGCAGAAGCTGCAGTTTAAGCTATCTGATATATTCTCGGACAATAGCAGACGTAGCGTGTTTTAGAAATCATACAGAGGTGAATAGGCTTTTTTTTCTTTTTTTTCTTTTTGTCTACTTTCTTGTTTCCTTAATCTTTTGTTAAACTGTACCAAATAAGACTGTTTTCCAACAGAAAATAAAAGTGTGAGAAATTTTTTCTCCAGTTCAGAAGCTGAAAATCAGTTTCAGTAAATGGCTGCAATATTCCTACAACATTTCGAAAACTAAAGTGAATTTATAGAAGTAAAAAAAAGTATTTACAGAAAACTTAAGTGTTATAAAAGAGACTATAGAAATTGCATGAAAAGAGACATGGTCAGCTGAGAGAGGGAGATGATTGTCCCCTGCATGTATGTAGTGACAGGTCAATGGATAACAGTTTTAAACAAACAAGAAAAAAAGGTAGGTTAGTTACTGGAAAGAAATAAATTATTTACTGAGAGTTGATGAGGCAGTAGGAAAGGCTGCTCAGAGAAGCTGAGGATATCCTATCACTGGAGCCATTTAAGGCCAGGCTGGATGGGGCCCTGGGCAGTCTGATGTAGTATGTGGCAACGTTGCACATGGCAAGAGCATTGGAAATGGATAATAATTTAATATTCCTTCCAACCCAAACCTTTCTGTTTTGTATTTCTATGATTCTATGAAAAGTATATTTAAAAGGAGGAGCTGTTATTCATTCAGTGAAATGGATCTGAACTTTATGGCTAAACTTGAAATACTGAAATAAATCTGATTTACTTTGGTTCTAATTATAACTTTTTAAATTTCAGGCAGATACAATGATTATCCTGCTTATTAGGCCATCAAAGAGTGTTTTCTTTCTCCATAGAAGTCTGAAAAAAATGTTGATGGCAAACAATTATTTTTTTTAACAAATCATGGAAACAAAACAATAGAACATTCAAATCACAGTATCACTGAATCATTAAGGGTGGACAGAACACTAGAACAGTCTAGTCCAACCATCAAACCATCATCACTATGCACAATACACCATATCTCTCAGTACAGCATCTGCCCTTTGAAAACCTTCAAAGATGGTGACTCCATACCTACCCTGGGCAGACTGTTCCAATATCTTACCACTCTCCTGAGTTGAAATTTTTATCTAATATTGAATCTGAACCTTTTCTGGTGCAATTTAAAGCCATTACCTCTTGACCTATCACTTACAACCTGGGAGGATAAGCCAACTCCCATCTGACCACAACCTCCTCTCTGGTTGCAGTAGAGATCAACTGAACTTTCTTTTCTCCAGACTAATCATCTCAGTTCCCTCAGTTGATCCCCATAGGTCTTATGCTCCATAATATTCAGCGGTTTCATTGCCCTTCTCTGAACACACTCCAGCGCCCTGATGCCTCTTGTAGTGAGGTACCCAAAATTGAGCACAGTACTCAAAGTGTGGTCTCGTCAAAACTGAGTACAGAGGGACAATCACTTCCCGAGTCCTGTTGACTACACTATTTCTGACTCAAGCCAGGATGCCATTGGTCTTCTTTGCCACCTGGGCACACTGCTGGTTTATTTTTAGATGGCTATCAACTAACGTCCCCCATCTGCTTTTTTTACCTGCAGCTTGCCAGCCAATCTCCACCAAGCCTGTACTGATACATGATGTTTTTGTGACCGAAGTGCAGGACCTGTCATTTGGTCTTCTAAAAATTCATAAAACTGGCCTAAGCCCAGTGATCCAGCCTGTCCAGATCTCTCTGTAGGGCCTTCCTGCCCTCAGACAGATTAACACTTCCTCTCAACTTGGTGTTATCCACAGTCTTACTGAGGGTGCACTAAATCCCTTCATCCAGTTCATCAACAAAGATAACAAATAGGGTTGGTCCCACTATCAACCACCGAGGAACACCACTGGTGATCAGTTGCCAACTGAATTGAACTCCATTCAGCATCACTCTCTGAGCCTGGCCATCCAGCCTGTTTTTAATCCAGCAAAGGGTACACCTTTCCAAGTCACAGGCTGACAGGTTCTCTAAAATACTGTGGGAGACAGAGTCAATTATTTTACTCAAGTATAGGTAGATCACATTCACAGTCTTTACCGGATCCACTGAGGAGATCACCTGGTCATAAAAGAAGATCAGGTTGGTAAAGCAGGATGTAGTTTTCATGAATCCATGATGGGAAGAACTGATCCTCTGGTTGCTCTGCACATGCTGTGTGATTACACTCAAGTTGATCTGATACCAAGGTCAGGCCAACAGGCCTGTAGTTCCTCATATCCGCATTCCAGTATGTCTTCTAGATCGGCATCGCACTGACAAATCTCCAGTTGTCTTGGACCTTCCTGGGTTATAAAGAGTGCTGATATGTAATGGAAAGCAGCTTAACAATCATTTCCGACTCCATCACCACACTTGGGTGGATCCCATCTGGCGCTATGGACTTGTGACAGTCCAAGTGGAGTAGCAGGTCACTAACTGCTTTCTCCTGAACTGTGGGTTTGTTTTTTTTCTGCTCCCCATCCCTGTCTTCCAGCTCATGGACTGAGTACGCCGAGGATAACTGGACTAGTATTGAAGACAGAAGAAGGCACCAAGAACCTCAGCCTTTTCCTCATCCTCAGGGATAACATTCTTGACCATGCCCAATAGGGGTGGGAGATTCTTCTTGGCCCTCCTCTTACTATTACTATTAATGTAACAATGGTGGCCAGGTAAAGGAGGTATTATAATGGCCAGCAAATGTGTGTTTTCAACCAAGCATTCTGTACAAGTCTCTGTTTAGCTGCACTTTCAGGATCTTAAAGTTAATGACATTTCCATTGAGTAGAATCACAAAACCATAGAATCATAGAATCAGTAAGGTTGGAAAAGACCTCCAAGACCATCCAGTACAACTGCCCACTTACCACCAATATTTCCCCACTAAACCATATCCTTATTACCACATCTACATGTTTCTTGAACACCTCCAGGGACAGTGACTCCACCACATTCCCTGAGCAACCTGTTCCATTGCCTGACCACTATTTCAGAAAACATATTTTTCCTCATGTCCAACCTGAATCTCCCCTGTTGCATCTTGAGGCCAATCCCTCTGGTTTTGTCACTAGTTATGTGAGAGAAGAAGACGATCCTCACCTCACCACAGCCTCCCTTCAGGTAACTGTAGAGAGTAATAATATCTCTGAGGTTCCTCTTCTCCAAACTAAACAATCCCAGTTTCAGTAGTTTCTTTGATATTTTGTTTGTCCTTTAGAGGAATGCTTTGACTATTTTTCTTCTCATCTTCTATTTGTCAAAGCCTTTTCTTCTCTTTGTTGATGCTGAGAATCTCTACTGTTAATTGCTTCTTCTGTAGAGAATTTTTCATTTATTGTTTCAGAGCAGTAAACACTGTCCTAACATAGGTAGATTAAACTGAAACTAGTTTACTTTTGCTGCGGATTCATTACATGCTCTTTTGAAACAACTCTGCTTAGTGGCATATTCTAAAGGATTCTAATTCTCCCCTGTAGCTGTGTAAAACTTTTTTCTCTCTAGGAATAATGAACCAGGGATTTAGATATTACCTGTCAAAGCCCTTTAAATCTGAAGGAAGTTCAGATGGGTATGCAAAATTGTTTTATAAGCTTGTATTTAATTAGAAGCACCACCTTCCTGAATACCAAGATGTTAGACAGTATTACCACTGATACTGAAACTTTAAGACTTGCCCGTCATTTTTGTTGTTTTCCTTCACTTGTGAAAAAAACATACTGACTAAAGAAGCATAGATCTCTCTCTGAATAAGAATTCATGACAGGTCTCATTTCTGGCTTTCCTTGAGCAGAACAGTTTCTACTACTACATCTGTTCAAAAATCTGGATCCCAGGTGTATATAACTTTGCAGGATTTAGCCCACATGTACATTTTTGCACATGGAATGTACCCAGAGATAGCAGTTTTCCTCCTCACCATGCCTTGCTTCCCTTGCTTTTCCCTTTCACCTCTCTTGCCTTTCCTCTCCGTTTCCCTTCCTTTCCCTTTCCTTCCCTCTTCCTTTTATTTCCTATCCCTTTTCCTTTTTCCTTTATAAATTTTTCCTTTTTCTATTATAGTGGTCCCAAGAATGAGACCAAGTACTGATTAGAGATATAATACCTTTTATTCCCTTGCTTTACCATCTGTTCTGTTGACATAGTCCATGATGCTGTTGACTTTCTTGGCAGCCTCTTCTGCAGAGTTTCTACCTGTCCAGTCATACCCTTGTTTGTATAGACACTAGAGTTCTATAGGTTTCTCAGGTTAAGGAATTCACATTCATCCTTGTTGAATTTAGAGCAGCTTTTCTTGGAATATTCTTCCAGTCTGCCTAGTTCTCTCTAGACTTTGTTCTTTCAGGGCGTTCCCTTCAGTTTATTTACATGCTTGAGCTCGGTGAATTACTTTCTTACACACAACTAAGCAGAAATAAGCAAATACTCATTCCTGGCTGGTGTTCTGTCCCCTATTTTACAATATTTAATTATTTATTTTTGAGCTGCAGTAATATTTAGATGCAACCTCTTTTTTTTATTTGATAGAGGAATAATGGATATGGAGTTTCTTCTCTGCTCCTTGCCTTATGACCCTTTTCCATTCTTTTGTATCACTCTTAAAACTGTAGCTAGTCACACTGAAGACCTTAGATTTTAAATGTTTTTCCAAGAACCTTTTGTTTTTGTTTGCCTGTAAGATGTTTAACTGACATTGGGTCAGACTGCAATCTCCCTGTTGACATTAGTGAACACTTACTCGTAGAGTCAGTGTTACTGGCTTCAACAGCTAGAAGAATTTACATATTAGAAATTTGACCCTGTCAATCTCTATTCATAAAGAGAGACCCCTCTATCAAATTTGATGCCAAAGGACACATCTCAAACAGGACAGTTTAGTTCTAATCCCTAGCAAAATCAGACAAACTCAATACACATTCTAGGAAAGAGAGGATCTTTAGGGCAAGAAACAAACTGCTTGAGAAAACGTTTTTTCAAGAGTGATTCAGTAACAGTGAAAGGTAGTGATGGGTCTGGAGCACAAGCCTTATGAGGAACAGCTGAGAGGACTGGGATTATTTACTCTGCAGAAGAGAAGGCTCAGAGAAGATCTTATCACTCTGTATAACTACCTGAAGAGAGGCTGTGGCAAGGTGGAAATCGGACTCTTCTCTTGTGTAATTCACAACAGGACTAGAGGGAATGGCCAAGCAATGAGTACCGTTTTATCCAGAATTTACTGAACTGCGTGCAGTATGAATCAAACATCATCCAGGTCCATTGGTCGATTAAGACAGATCTTTAATATTAAAGAGTTAAGGAAATTTCTTCCCAATTTTGCTAAATAGCTCTCTTCTTAAACAACAAAAACTGAACCTGAAGTTTTTATTGCTTTGAAGTATCAAAAACAAACAAACAACAACAACAAAAAAAAACGCACAATGGAATCCCTATAAAAGTTCTGTTAAAAATATTGCGGCATCCTCTTTCAAATGAGCACTACAGTGGTTTATTTTCTTCATCTGAGGTAAGAAGGACAATGAAGGAAGCATTGTAACTGCCTTATTTGCACAATGAATTTACTGTTTCGGTTGAATTCTAAAGATTATCTGGAATAACTTTTTTATCAAACATATCCTTGAGCAACTTGGTCTTGGACATACCAGTCTTTGTCAAAGCCAGGAACTTCACTTTGAATTTGGACACAATGCAGCTTTTCTACTCTCTCTTCCACCCTTACTATCTCACAGTAGAAAAGCTGCAGTGGTCATTATAATGAGATTTAACACTACTGGGAAGTGTAGGTATGTTCTCATTAGTGCTAAAAAGAACAACAGTGTGAATTAAACCAAATTTAAAATAATTATCCTGATGGCAGTATGGCCACCTTGGGAAGTAAAACAGCCATGAAGCAAGGTAAATAAATGTACCCCAAACTTCACTGTGTATCAGTGATGCTTAACACAGTGCCATCATGTGTACTCACTATGACACCTAATTTTAAGAGAACCTACTTAAAGGAAGGTAAAGCTCTATAACTGTAGACTATGGGACCTGGAACCTAGCAGCATGTAACTGTAAGTAGATGCAAGGAATTCATTATTGCTCTGTCAGGTTACGTCCACACCCCTTTCTGTACACTCCATTCTAAATGTGGTCTTTTGATTATTTCACACTGCACAGGAAGGATGTGTTTTAGTGGAATAAGAAAAGGAGAAAATGGAAATTACTTTCTTTTCATCACAGTAATTTCATTGCAGAGAAATCCCTCATTCTTTTTGAGAGACAGAAATAGGAAGGCCTTTGAATGATTTCAGTCCTGTTGTTCACGATATGTTTGCCGTTAGTGTTGAGTTTTTTCTCATGGATTCCTGGTATTATTATTTCTTTAAAGAAATTTCCTTTTTTGAACATTACATCATGACAGACTCTTGTGCATGTGTGTGACATCAAAATGTTCTGTCTTCTGGAATTAGTGTTTTTTGAATACTTGGCTGCAGTAGGAACATTAGGTTTTTCAGTAAATAATGTGAGAATAACAACAGTGAATTCTCACTACAGATTCCTACTTTGAGTAACCATCCTTATAGGCATCCTATTTAATGCTGCCTATACTCTGCCCTTTCAAGGACATGAAATCTGGAATTCAACTTTCCTGCTTTGAATTTTTGATTCTGTCATGTGTTAGAAAACTCAAGAAGATTCGCTGCAGGTAGGCATCCAGGTGGGTCTTGAACATTTCCAGAGAAGGAGACTCCACCACCACTCTGCGTAGCCCCTTCTAGTGTTCCAGTGCTCCATCACCTTCACTGCGAAGAAGTTCCCGATACACATTTGTGTGGAACTTCCTATGCATCAGTTTGTGGCCATTTCCCCTGTATATTGGTTCTTCTGCATGGCCATTCAGCCACTATGCAAATAAAGACTACAGATTTTGCTCAGCCAATTAAATATAGAAGAAATGATCTGTTACAGAAAAAGAATTCAATAAAAACCCTCAAGTGGTCCTACCACAATAATGGGAAAAGAGCAAACAAGGAGTCAATTCAGGAGAAAGTTTTAAGATGGCATTGTGGAAAGTGATTTTTTTTAAGAGTATACCAAGAGCTAATCACTGAAACATCTAGAATGTTGTTGGTTAAATTATTTTGACATATGGACTTTATGTACATGAAATCTGAAAATCTTCTGCAGCCTGTACCTTAGAAAGAAAATGCCTAAGACTGCAATTAGCACTTAATGCAATGAATTCATAACAAGGTATAACCATCCAGAAATTTCAACATTTCAACATTCATTTCTCTCCTAAGCTGTCTAAGAAGCTCAAAATGTCCAGATTATGCTTTAAAAAAAAGGTAGATATGCTGTAAGGCAGTTAAAGAAATAATTTGACGAGTCTAAATGAAAAAGCAATGTGAACCATGTTTAGAAAGAAATGCAACAATTGTCCATCTGAGGCTTAGTTATGTTAATGCCATCAAAAAACTTACGGAAATCTAGAAATAATTCAATTTCTCATTTGAATTTGCTTATTAATTTTCATTTGCATATTCTCTCATATTACTTCTATGTTTTTTCTTTTTTTTTTAATATTGTTCCCAATTTCTGAGCTATTTATTAAAAATGAATACAATTTATGAGGTATGAAAATTTGAATAAGTAGAAATGGAACAATGTCATATAAACCTCTCAGCTAGTGCTGTAAACATTGGTTACACGTGTGTCTTGCAGGCAATATACCATTTTGGGTAATCGCTACTTTGCAATTTTATATATGGTAATAAAATGTGTATTGAGTTAATAATAACCACAACATTAAGAATTTTCAGTGGCTACTGGAAACAGCGCAGGGCATTTGCATTTTTTCATGTAATAACAAATCCAACGAATGCAGTGAAATTCTGTTTTCTTAAAGTTTTGTGTCAGATTTGCCACTTCTTCACTGAGTCCATGTTTTCACCCCAGAAACATACTTTACTGACAAGCCAGCTAGGGCTTCATAGGTTATGAAGCCAGGTGGTACCTTTGTAGTCATGCTGGCTGACTGCATTTTGTAACACAAAAATGTGCTTTTTGGGAAAGAGCCTTTGGCAGCATCGTACTTGTAATATCTAACAGCATCTTAAATTAATATTCTCCTACTTTTAGACAACGTGTTCTCGAATTTGTGGTTTCAAACAAAAATGAAGGCTCTTTTGTTCAAATGCTATTTTTGACACTTCAGTTCTTTAACTATCTACTCTCTTAACGTAGCTTATCTAAGAAAAAGAACAGTCTGAAATTTAACAAAAGCCAGAATAAATCAATTTTAAGACTACTAACTACAAAGAAACAGGATCAAGACCATGATCACAGTCTGAATGATGACAGGAGTCACTGGTTTAAGTGTATTTGAAATATATGCATTTTCACATGTGACGCATTAGACTAGAAGAGGACTATAGAGAGTGAGAGCAGGTTGCTCCCCAGTTGAGTTTTGAACATTTTACAGCCTCTCTAGGCAACCTCTAGGCAAACCAGGGTTTGATCACTGTTACAGTAATTATTTTTTTTCTTTTTTTTTTTTGTTTTTTTTTTAAATGAAGTATTTTGTACCTGTCTTCTTATTTTGTTGATTTGCTCTTCATTTTCTTAGCGTTAGTGATAAAAATATCTACTAATCTCACAAAATACTGGAGAGAACATCAGAAATTTGTTTCAGTATCTCTTTGCTTGAAAGCAAGATAGATTCTACCCAGATCATTAGTTACAGATATTTGTGTAAGTAATATTTTTCCACTATGTCTATTACTTCTAATTTGTTTCAGAGACTTGGAGAAACTGTTCATTCTTAAGGCAAACTTCTGGGCACATTTTAGTAATATTCTCCTGATTCTATCAATCTTCTCATAACTAAATTAATCCAGTTCTGTCAGCCTTCCTTTCTACGTCATCCTTACCAGTCTGTGATCACTGATGATGCTCCTCTTTGAGCATTTCTGTTTCTATGTGGAGGAGTCATGCCTTTATTCAGATACTTTGTCCAGCATTCTTTGTGGTTGTCCAGTTGAAGCTATACAAGTAATAAAGTACATAATGCTCTGCTTTATTCTTCATGTGCATGCATTTTACATACTCCTCATGAGTGAGAATTTGGCTGTAATTTGAGATTAGGAGTATTCAATGTAAAATAAAAACATGAACCACTGTGCATTCAGAATGTGTTTTGTTTGTTTGTTTGTTTATTTGTTTTGTTTAAATGCAGATTTGGGGTTTTCATCATTTCCATTGATATATGACGTGTGATTTATACATATTTAAACTTAGCAAAAATAAGGTATATACAGGACATATATACAGGACTTCAAAAAATCTGTGAACCAGACTTTGGTGAGATTGTGATGGAAAGCTGGTTGCTAAGTTATGTTGCTCAGTATTCTTTGAATGTTCAGTGTAAAATTCTCTTGCACTTTTAAATAGAGTGATAAAGATAAGACATTAGTCAAATAAGACCTACAAGAGATGTTTGCAAGCACTGGTATTCCTTAATTTGAGGAAGGGAAAACTGAAGTGGAATAGTTGTACTTTCAAGTATGGGAAACAGTACTGAAAAGAGAGCAAGTGAATTTCTTTAATAAGTCCTTAATACAGATTAAAAAATACCTGAAGGACCAGACAACAATCAGTAAGAAATTTAGCTGAAACATACAAACAAATTCATAGAAACAGTTCTGTTAGGTAAACTGTTTAGAGTGAATATGTCATTCCATAATGTCTTGTGTTTTCTGCATATTATCCATAAAAAAGATTAGCAGAATCTCTTGTTTACTTGTAACAATATCAGAGGCAAGAATGATCCTAGGCAGACAAGGTTTACAGTAGGAAGAGTATGATTTCCCATTGCTGTGTAAGCTGGCTAAATTTTGGCAGCCATAAGGAAAAATCCTCGAAATTTTACTTCCTTTTAATTATTACAATAGGTTCACGTTGATAATGTGAGAAGAATTTATTTAAATATTCTATCAAGAGAGAGCTGCATAGAGGTTAATGTCTTGACTAATGTAGGAAAATAAAAGATACAAAGGTTGACAAAGTGTCTGGGTAAGTCAGAGAGGCAGAAGTATAAATATTTGCAAGCTCCTAGGCATAATTTGGAGATTCCCTGATAGGGTGCACACTGAGAACACCCTGCATTTTTTTTTTTTTTTGAATGCATGGTCTTACGATAGTCTTCTTGAAGACTTTTCATTTTACAATAATTTGATCCTCTCTCCTTCTTGCATGTGATACTCTGCTATCCCCGTCTCTGGAGGTATTCAAGACCAGGTTGGATGAATGGGCAACATGGTCTATGTCATGGTTTTATGATTTTTTGGTATTGGTATTCCACATCATAACAACATGTAGTGCATTAAGAGTTAAAGAGTTAATACTCCAACTCCATAGATCATTGATATTTCCGGGTATACCTGTCACAGAAGAGAAGAACTACATTCCCCAGAGGACTTTGCGATGCTTTGCATTTTTACGTATTTTCCGCTCAGAGGGAAAAGATAAAAACTCTCTGCGGTCACGGGACACTCTCTTTCCTTCAGGATCGACTCAGCAGTGGGTGCTCGCTGCCGTATCGCCTTCAGCGTTAGCGTAAGGCCTTCGGTTTATCAGACACTCTCTCTTGCTCATTTTATTTGATTTATTAGCTTCAATTCCAATTATATTGTATTATATTGTGTTATTTTGCTTTCTGATATCTTATTTAGTAAATTAGCTTTCCTCCTCAGATCATTGCCACTGTTTTGTTTCTAGGCCCATCTTCCTTCTCCCTTTCCCCCTTTCCCTTTCCTGGGGCGTGGGTCTGCAGGTCCCCCGCACCAATCGTCACGGAACTGGGCCGATCCAGCCCAGTAAACAGTTGACAACTAGATCAGGTTGTCCAGAGTCCCAGCCAGCCTGGCCTTAAACACCTCCAGGGATGACACATCAACAGCCTCTCTGGATAGCCTGTGCCAGTACCTCACCACTCTCAGTACGGATTTACCCCTGCCATCTAATCTAAATATCTACTCCTTATCTACTTGTGTAGAAAGTTAATTTCCCTCATGTTTATAAGCTTCCTTCAAATATCAGAAGGCTGCACTGAGGTCTTCTTGCAGCCTTCTCCTCTAATCTTCTTAGGAAAGGCGCTGCAGCCCTTGGATCTTCCTTGAGTCCCTCCTCTGGACCCTTTCCAAAAGCTCCACACCCTTACTGCATTAGGGTCCCCAGACTTGGGCACAGTACTGCAGTGGGAGCCTCAAGAGAGAGGAATAGGGAGAGACAATCACCTCCCTCACCCTGAGTTAAACGTATTGATAAATATTTGCATTTAAAATACTGAGAGAAGTAGGAAAGTTAAAGAGCAGAATTATAGCTACAGACTACAGAAGAAAGGGACACGATGGGATAAAATGATAAGAGATTTCCTTTAATAGAGCCTTACTGTGTTTAACTTGTACCAAACATCAGAATTCTGTGAGCTCATTTGTTCTGTTTATTTGTGTTTATGTTTGTGTGCTTTATCAGATAGAGAATTAGAGCTAAAGCTTTAGTTTCAGTTTTCTTCTCAGATTTTTATAATTGAATATATCCACTAAGCACAATGCCTCTTTTAAACTCATCTATTTATTGTTTTCTTTTTTTTTCCTGTTCATGTTTATCATCATTCTCCTAATTTCACTGTAGATGTATTCAAAGGGAAAACATTTTATTCTCTTTGTGTAAAGGGGGCATTGGTTCTTAGAATTGATTTTCTAGTTCCAAATAATGTTATGCACTATATAATCAAATGTCACTGATGAGAATGAATGAAGAGATCAATAGATGAAATGTGGGATTGAAGAACTATAAACCTGAGGAAACCACACAGTGAATTTTGCTGGGTTTTGGGACTGTTTTAAAATCTGGAAAGAAACTATGTGGGAAGTTCAAGTGCCGCTGTGTCAGATTTAATCCATAAAAGTTTTACAGACTTCATTGAAAAATACTTTTTATCAAAAACTTTTCCTTTTGAATGATATCAACAAAAGCTCAGTAGAAAGCCCTACATGTTTTCTCTTTCTTTCCTAGTCTCTAATTTATATTTAAGAAGCTAAAACATTGAGAACTTTGGAGCTGAGACACAGTTCAAGTAGGAGAAATTAAAGCTTCATCAATCTGTCTGGCACATTCATTTTACCATCAGATTAGCAAACGTGCTTGGGGCGCCTTCACAGTCTTCTGTTGGTATACTCTGTTTTTGTGCTGGTGCTGCACCACTGAAAACTTTAACCGAATTTTTAAATTCCTGGTTTGCGTGCCCTGTTGCCTTACACTTTGCTTCAGGAATGTCAGGTGTATGGATGTGGCATTCATGAAAACATTGTGCTAACATTTAGAAAATATAGTAATATTAAAGTAATGAACTTAGCTTAGGCTACATTTCTAAGAAGAAGATTTATTTCCAGACGGAAGAAATTTCATCAGAAGCAGATTATTGTTCATTTTCTGGCTGTGTTTTGCTGGATGATTAATCATTTTCTAAGTACAGCCAGAGACTTTGGACCCTAGGAGTAAAATATGTGGGGAATTCCTCTTATCTGTTTCTTCTTTGAGCTTACTCTGAGGTGCCAATATCCAAGTTTAGAATCTTGACAACTATGTGAAAAGAACTTACAGATTTCCAGGTTTAGATGGTGAATTTTAGGTATATATTTTGGATATAAATGCATCTGATGTCATATCTCTGTAGCTATACTTGAATATAAATCTAATCTAATTGATTAGAGTTAAGAAAGACAAATGTGATTTTCACATATCTACCTTTATGATCCTTTCTTCTACTCCACGCCACTTACAGGTATCAGTGTTCTGATTTCTGTGCAGGAGGGGAAGTGTCTAATTTACTGACAGCAGTTCTGCTGCTAAAATAAATTTAATCCTGATGCAATGACACTTAGAAAATTATGTGCAAGTGTAAGGGCCCGTAGGAAGCTATCAGCTTCAAGTTATTCCTTACACCCACACACTGTTGCGTATTGTGGCACAAAAGGAAGATGGGTAGAGTTAAGAGAGTATTATATGATGCTGTAACCTTGTGATCTCTGAACTGTTTCTCAGGTGCTATTGGTGCTGTTTTTGTGGTGCACTGGCTCTTTGGAATAAATTATACAAAATATTGGGCTGTTTAGACAAAGGAAATTGAAATAAAATATTATACTCCTTTTCGACTGAATCTTATGTAGGTGCTGTAGCTTACCTTGGAGTCCCAATGCTCTGAGACATGTTGTGTGTGTCGTAAGGGTCTTTGTATCCTCAGATCAAATGGTACAGCAACCAGGACAGGCATTTGGATTCAAGACCTTGAAAGAAATTCTAGGTACCTTAGAAGTTGCTGAAGAGTTCTCTGTGTTAGCTGGTTTGACTTATTCTTTTATCAAGAAAAAGCCTAATAATCTGTAAGCTCAGCTTTCCTCCTTGTTCTTCTCAGCAGTCTGAAAGAACGTAGATCCTGATCTGAGAATACACAGTCCCTGATATAGTGACTAGGGTCAGCCCCATCAAACAAGGATGGTACTAACTGTTTTAGAGGATATTAGATTTTAGATATGTTGAAGTGTTTAGATATTGAGTTATGCAACTGAATAGGATTTAGGCCTGTTTGGCTTATATTTATTTCATCTTAAGCAATTATAGAATTAAAGATTAAATTATGAAATCCAAGGTGAAGTTACAATAACCAAGGAAATAACCAAAGCTAACTAATTGTTGATATATCTCTGATAAAGATGGTTTGAATAAACAGTATAAGCAATTTTGTAAAATATGTATTTCTTCTAAGAAATAGTTAATCAATAGTAAACTACACAAGAGAGTACACTGGTATGTTTCTAAATACCATACCATCTTCTGCCTTCTAGCCTGGATTAAAGTAGCTAAAAAAGCATTTTATTTTGAATCATAAAGCATATTTATTCTGCATTTTCTTTCAAAACAGCTTTAAGTCCTTTTGCAGTAATTTCAGTTTGTACAGAAATTTCCTTATCACCAGCTAGCTAGCCATCAGCTAACTGCTGATGGATCCAAGCTCAATAAATAAATGTACAGCTTGTTTAAATAATGGTGTGACTGTGACTTAGCTTTGAAGTCTTTTCTTCACATTGTATTGAGCAGTGAACGGAAGCAGTTATGTCCAAATTCTCACTGTTGGCTTTAGGCACTTGAGTGTTGCATTACAGTACCAAAAATGCTCAGCTCCAAATACAGTTTTTCCTCTGAAATTTCCAAATTACTGTAACATTTCTAAATATAATTCGCTTTGGTAATATGCTTGTGACACCAGCACCCACAACATTGACATCTGGAAGCTGAGACAGTCTAAATAAGGGGACTGCTAGAAAGATAGAAAATAACCTGAACATGAAGCTCAGTGGCTTGGTGTGTGGTTGGCACACAGTAAATAAAAAAGGGAATACTTTAGGAGCCAGTAGTAGGACTAATGTCCTACTGAAGACAGTGAACAAACTACACCCTCAGCAAATCTCTGAATTGTACTATCTGGCAATGGCCTATGTACCTAACCATAAAGCTACAGTCCAGAGAGTCCTTGAGGAATCTGAGGTTTATATTAATGGAAATCTCTTAAAATTAAGTAAAAAGAAGTGCAAAATTCTGCACCTGGGATGTAACAACCGTGCACAGAGGCACAGGATGACTACTGATTGGCTGAGTATTACAGTAGCATAACTGGATGTCATGACTAATGCCAAATTGAAATTAAGCCTGAAATTAACTGAAATTAAGTGCTAAACTGAAATCAAGTGTGCTCTCTGTGCAGATAAACAACCTGATGTGTGCTGGGCTGTGTTAGAAGGCATGTGTCCCATGAGTTGAGAGAAGTCACTGTTTCTTTGCTCCTGGTGACCCTGAGAAAACTACTTTTGGAATGCTGTGTCAAGTTTTGAATGTCCTGTTTGAAACAAATGCTGAAAAAATGAGGAAGGTCAGGCAGAGTGCAAAAAAGTTCAGGGACCTGAAACTTGCCATCTATGATCAGAGACTGGGAGATGTTTGTTTAGTTTGAGAGAAAGCTAAGGGGCAAAGCAATAGCTGCTTGCAACAGCATGAAAGGGAGTTACAAAGATGAAGTTAAACAGTTCTTGTTCATGGCAAGCAGTATAACTAGGAGAAAAGACCACCAATCACAGTTGGGAAATTCAGATTATACTCTAGGAAAAACTTCTTTGCCCTAAATGTAAACAAACACTGGATTAGGTTACTCGAGGTGTTTGTTCAATTTCCATTCATGGAGATTTTCATAATTCAGCTGCATCCAAACTGCAATTTGTGGTATTTACTCTGAGCTACACTATTCTGTCACAGCTGATCTCCATGGCTTTTCTTTTTGAAAGACAGCCCCAAATTAAGTTATTAATTTCATAACAAGACAGCAAATTAAGACAACAGAGAAACTGAAAGTAAGAAACACTGAATTTGTTGTCTCTTAGTTCACTTATCAAAATTATGGGTCCTGTGTTCGTCCTAAACTATTTTAATGACAGAATTTTTACCTCAAATTATTAATTATTCTTAGAGAAGTTGTAAAAATATAAACTATGGAATCATGAAACAACTCTTTTTCCAAGTGTGTGAATCACATAAATACATAGCTTTACGGTTTTAATGCACCTAATAGTACAATTATGTATCTTTTCTCAGGTAACATTATTTGAGATTATTTTACTTAATAATTCATGGCTTCTATGTCCATCTATCCAGTATAACACAACTTTCATTAATTTAATTCATTTATTTAAAAGTATAACTTTGGTAACTTACATGCTTAACAACTATTCTGAATCACTTTGTCCTTAAGGCTTTGTTTCATACTGATATCCCTTGTAAAAATTAGACATAGCAAGGGCAAAAGGCTATTTGCAATTTTTGAGAACACTGAAGTACCAAAGACTGCCAGAACAACCTATTTAAAGTATCCTGGTATTTATAACCAGTAGTTGAAATTAATGTTAAGCAGTCAAGGGAACTACAGAAACAGTACAAGGATCCACACACACTCACACACAAAAAAGGCAGTTCAGGAAGTAATTCTTTCATAATATACAGTTGCAGAGTAATCATTTATCATATATATTATATAAATTATGAAACCAAAAGACTTTTATAACTTATTTTCACTGTTACTGTGTATACTGTGATGTATGTTATTCCACACTGTACTACTGGGATTGAAGCTAGAAAGTTTCATCTGTGTTATACTTTAACAAATATTGTCATACAATTTACTTCTGTGAAGTAACACCTAATAAAGCATTTTATATGAGACTTTCTGTGACCCTTGCACAGATTACTGTGGAAGGATGTCTTTAGTTTGGGCAGTAATCTCAGTGCTGCTTTACGGTTTTACCAAGTGAGATCTATGAATAGGGTTTATTTTTCCACTTTGTTGTAATGTTTGTCTTATAGCCTGAGCATCTTCCAGTTGGTTGGGAAATTTCAAAACACAGTATTTCTCATCCCATTGAAATTCTATGTGAGAAAGAAATGTAATTTATTTAGACTTTTCAGGGAAAAACAGGACATTTTAATAACCAAGAGATGCAGGTACACACATACATTTTGCTAAATATTTGTAAATAATGAGAATGTGTTTTGGTTTTGTGCAATAAGGACATAAGGCAAAAAGGAAAAAAAATAAAAGAAAGAAAAAAGAAGAAATTCGTTTTCCTTTGAATTGATTTTTCTTTTAGAGATAAATGGATCCAAGAGCCAGGTTTATTTTAACCTTCAAACTTGGATTGAACTGCAACGGCAGCGAAGCAGCCATTACTCTAGTTTCTCAAAAGAATTAATGCTACAGTGCAGTGTCTCTGCCTGAGAAAACCCATTTCTGGCCTCATACTATGTTTGTAGCACTTCTTAAGTATTCTGAGGATCTTGACCTAAATCAGAAAAGGGAATATGCCTGCTTTTCATTTGCTTTCACCTTTTTCCTTTTTTTTTCTTCTTCTTTTTTTTTTCTCATTTTTAAATTTCCATATTTTTGTTTGTTTGTTTGTTTGTTTGTTTGTTTGTTTGTTTGTTTGTTTATACCACCTGGAGTTTTCTGTCCTCATTGCTTAGCAAGGTCATCTACATGGTAATTTCCTTTTTTGATAGAGTTAATACATTATTCTGAGTTAGGGCTTAAAATGTGCTGTTTTACCAGGAAACATTAAAAATGAGCAATGAATTGCTTGGATAATTGCTTTCCTCAACTGTCAGAGCTTAAGCTTATATTCCTAAGAAACCATCTATTTGCAAATCAGTTCAAAATGGAGGAAATAAAAATTCTGGTATTTGTACAAGGTATCTTTGGACAGTTTATATACATTTGAAGCAATTCTGTCACATTGACATTCCCTGAACTTGCAAATAATTATGTATATGTTTATATTTATACACAAGTAAGTTTGCAATGCGTAAAATCAGTTAACTTGACTGGATCAATCTTGAAAGCATGAACAATTCTAATTCATCAGGTATAAGTCCAGTGTCTCATCAGAACTTGACACTTTTGAGTTCTAAACTGTACAAACCAAGAGAAGGACTAAGTACTTGTTCTCAAAAGCAGAATTCAAAGCATTTGGAAAGAGCTCCCATTAAAATAAACTGTCATATACTGTACATCCTGTTCAATAAAAATATGTAAATAGTGACAAGTAACTACAAAAATATAATTTGGCTAATTATCAGTGCAGTTTTAGGAAGTAGGAATGAAGACTCTCCTATTAATGCTATGTCCATTGATTATTCTTTTTTTTTTGTTGTTTGTCTTTTACTTTTATTTTTATTTCTATTTTTTTTCCCAGGACATTTACAAACCAAGAATTAATTTTATTTGAATGCTTTCATCTCATCAATTCTTTTTCCTTTTCCTTTTTCTTCTTTTTCCTTTTTCCTTTTTTTCCTTTTTTTCCTTTTTTTTTCCTTTTCCTTTTCTTTTTTTTCCTTTTCCATTTCCTTTTCCTTTTTTTTAACTATTACACTGCACAATTTTTGAGATTATTTTTGCCCAATTTCTGGTTAAGGTATACCTTTACTTTGCAGGTCATGAATCTTCTTTGGATATTTGTTCAAATTACATTTACTATAATTCCACTACACAGAAAGTAATTCCTCTTTGGAATTTCCATGGAAACTACAGCACAAGCAAAGAGCATAATAACACTATCCAATAGAGCAAATTCTAGCTACAGAATTTTATTTTCTGATGTAGTCATCACCATGAGGTATGTGTTTTCACCAGTGATGAATGAGAGACTGCGTACTGTGTTCCTCAAAATCTGCACTAGTCGAAGTGACCCACTGTCACTGTTGGCACTGCTGAAATGCATCATCCGCCACCTCACTGAGATCATCACATCGACTGGTTGGTCTTCAGAAATATTTATGAAGTGTTAATAAATGTCAATGAGTGCCATTTTTTCCACATAGAGGAATTCAGTGACGCACTTTTGCTCCATTCACACTACCATATCAGACACTATTCTGTCCGAGTGCTCCTTTGCGGCCATTTGTCACATAGCAACAACACATAATGGGTTATTTGTGGGAACCTTGAAACTCTACTGCCATGCCATCAACATCCACCTCTGGCATGGCAGGCCAACATCATAAAATAGGAGGTATTATTTTTGGAGCAGCCCTTATACATATATTTTTACAATCTTCTTTATTTTCAGAAGTATTATTGTCATTATTATTCAATACTAGTTTCTGACATTCCTTTTGTTCTGACCTACTGCTCTTTGTAATTTGGTTCTTTCTGTAAATTTACTCTATGCTACATACACTTCCACATTAGCTACAAGCATTATTTTCAAGGCACCATTTTTTCTTCATCAATTTGTTTTCAGAAGAACTAATTTCTGCAGATAGCAGGGCTGTCTCTCAAAGTACAGATTTGTGCTTTACTACTTCTTGAATTTGGGAAATTCACCCGCACAGACCACAGTCCATCTGCTTTGATTGAGACACCAGATCCATTTTACTTGACAGACTTTGCCCTAGGGTATTTCTTAGTCATCAGGCATCACTGTGTTTTTCAATCTTTACTGCTCCTGCTGAGCTTACAGTTTATAGGGAAACCAATACTTCTGAATCCTGTGCAGTGGAAGGTACAGAATCACAATGGCACAAGCAGCTGTCATTTTAAGAAACCTGGAAGTGAATTTTTGAGCTCTGAATTTCATGTACCATGCATCCCTCAGCTCACTGTCAACAGTAGGAGTTCATAGTGGATGTTTCAGGTGAGAACGCTTCAATTTTTGTGCTAGATCCACCACCACCACACTGTAAAACAAAATTATGGTAAAACAGTAAATCCCAAATTCAGGAATGTAGTATGAGGTTAAAAAAAGAAGACAGACTTCACTGAAAAATACTGGTTTTGGATCATCAGACTGAAGATTGTCACAAGTTGCTGCATTTTCAAAAGACTATGTATACAAAGTGAAACAGCCAGTGTCTTACCAGCTTGTGAAATTTTTTTTTCAGCAGAATTAAATTATCAGATTTATTTTTCAGTGAGAAAATCATTGATTCTACAGGAAATTGCCATGGTACTAAAGATCTCAGGACTAATAAATGTCCTATAACAGATTAAATTTAGGATTTGGTATGCCTTGCAAATGTCTGCATCATTTGACCACACTGTTTGAACAACATTTGCGTCTGAAGAGAAGACAATCTCCCCATTCATCAAAAGTTTTTACTTAAGTTTTATTCTGTAGACTGTGAAGCATATGTGTATTTGTATTATTGATTTTTCACAGACGCATGTAGAAGTTGATGACTACTTTTACTCACTACCATGGGATAACTAATGCATTTATTCTTTTACTAACTCAACAACATGCAGTGGTAGAGTTGTTTGCCTGTTAAAGATATTTAGCCCATCAACTACTTTCCTATGTATCGTTTTGAATAATATTCCATGGGGGAAATGAATTACAATCTGAGAGTCTCATTCACAAACGTATTTATTTTTAACATCATTTCACAGAAGCACCCCATCTTCATTTTACTTGCTCTCTGTACTTTTTTTCAGCTTTAACTTTATATCAATCTTGAATTTTGATTTGCTTGAAGTTGTACGTTTCAAGACTATACTTTCAGTGGTTTACTGTGTAGTATAGGAAAATTGTGATACGCTGTTGAACTCAAGTACTTTTAGAAATACTCAGTATTTTGAATCCTTCTTCCAAGGGCACTTGAGTTTTAAGATGGAACTCTTTTTAATTCATACTGATAGGGAGGTACAGAAATAACTTTGTAAATATTACTTTTACTGAGTATTTCAGACAAAAACAGAGTAGTGGCAGTAAGAATTATCTTCCTACCTTATTATACAGACACAGGCTGGGTATCTATTCTCAAGGCAGTAACTGAGACTGATGAGAATCTCAGACCTAATCCATATCCAGAGAAGGAGGAAGTGTTTTGAAAGAACAGGTCAGAGAATTGCGGTGGATGTCAGTCAAATTGATAGACTGTCTTTGACTCACAGACAGGAGGCATGATAATCTAGGTCTGTCTGCTTCACCTAAGCATAGATGAGCTTAGATGGGGGGGAAGGAGAATGTTGAAGTAGTCAGGAAAAGTTTTGAAGATGTAAATAAAATCCAAATGATGATTCTATGATTTTTCAACCACTCTATCTTTCCCTCTCTCTCCCTCTCTCTCTCTCTCTCTCTCTCTCTCTTTCTCTCTTCTTAAGGATTTTTAATTATTTTTTCTGTAGATATTAGGAATTATTTTTTAAAGGGCAGTAGAAATAAGTCATTCAGGTTCTCAAAGGTAAAGGGATGTAGAGACATCAAATGGAACATGGATCACTGAGTTGACTTAGTTGGAGAATTAGCCTAGGGATGTCAAAGAATGTTTGAACTACATGGACACTCTAAGCTGGCCATATAAAGTGTACTTCTAAAAGGAATTCGGGTGTGGTTTACCCTTTTGACCTAACATCATCTTCAGAGAATCATAAGCAGATTAGCCATGGCTAAATCGGGACATAAGGCCAGTTGGCAAAGGCTGCTAATGGGGATGGTGAGTTCAATCTGCTCTTCTGAAAAATAAATGAATGAATGAATGAATGAATAAATAAATAAATAAATGGAAGATGTTTTTACAAACTGAAATATATGAATTTTGCGTTGTGCTTGACATCAGAAATGGAAATCATGTATTACATGCTCTGCAACAGGAAGATGTCCCTCATCATTCTCCACCTACTTCAGAGCATTTATAACTGACTAACAGTAGGGTTTTATTTTCCTGCTGCATAGAAAGGTAGGTCAGACAGCTGGAACACTAATTGGCTGTGGATAAAAATGTGGAAATCGTCAAGGCAGTTTCTCCCACCTCTCCAAAGAACATATCTCCAAATGGCAGTCCTGTCTGGTACAGAGAGATTATTTTGCTTTGAGGAGGTGTGCCACTGATTGCCCTGATGAATAGCTGTCAGATAGGGCAAAAACTGAACAGCATAAACACACCAAGAAATACATCATTATTTGAAGGATGCTAAGTTTCACCATAGTCTTGCTGTTATGAGATGAATAATGGAGTGCAATTACTTTCCTTTCTTTGTAAGTATTAATTACATAAAAAGCTGTACATGGTTCTGTAATATCAAGGTAAAACTTCACATTTTGAATTCTAACCTTTTAAAGTAATATATGGCTTTTCATTTTGATTTCATGGGCTAGTAATATCATCACAGCAAAGCTGTGTGATATATAAACTGTGTTTCTATTGAGCTAATGAACTCTTTAACATCTCACTGTATTTGAACACTGAGTGGTAATAATTATTGATACATGACTCTTTCAGAAAGCATGTAACACACATATTACACTGAACACTCTTGTTTAATACAAGAAATGTGAATAATAAATAGGGTTAATACATGAAGAATTTACTGATTTAAAACATGTTCTACACTGTGGTACAGATTTTCAGTTTTACAATTCTGTAATAATGCATACTTGTGATTCTGATTCTTGAGACAGAGAACATCAAGACATCTTCTCTGTGAGTGGAATACTTATCTGATCTAAGTTCAGATATAAAAACCTCAGTGATTTCAAGAGGCAAGAATTTCATCTTACAAACACTGCATCAACATTGAAAATGTGTATGATGTATTCTTTATGCGAAATCACCACACCAGGAATCCTTCTGACGGTTATAACATTTTCAGTGTTTTTTAGATGTTTAATCTGTTAACAGTGACATTTACAAAATAAGCTATCATGCAGGCAGCTAAGCTTCTGTAGATACAGACCTGTGTCTAAATAATGACTGTAAGGGACTTCCATACCCTTCAGGTTGTTCCTATGGATAGAAAGGAGAAAAGAAAAACAACAAAAAACCATAGACATTGTGAGAACAAATAAGCAGCAATATCTGACCGTTCTAGTGAAGGCATAAACAGTTTTCATTCTGAGCATTTTTGTTTTCTCAGATGTAAATCTTCAGGCAGGCTTCACCACTGCCAAGATTAAGTTATTCATTATTTCGCTTGAATTTGAAACATTGTCTAGTGGCTTCTGCTCTGGCTCATACCATCAGATGTCTGGTGCCAGTGGCATTTTAATTTATATTCCAGGGCTATCAGAGCACACATACAAACACAAGACCGGCAAGCTAAAACGAAGAGAATAAAAATAAGAAGTCCCAGGAGAAAAGCCCCAAAAGGAATATGCAGAATGGTGAGAAATGTCCTTAGATGATTTCAGAACTGAAAACACTTCATTAATTTTACTGCAGAGGAAAAAATCACCATCTGACACTTGAGATAGCCACATTTTCTTCTTGGTGGGTTTTTTTTTTTTTTTTGGATTTTAAGTTGCTACTGTTCTTAAATGGATGACCAAATATTGTCTTTTTTTTTTTTTCTTCTCTTACTGAATTAGATGAAAGACATCAAACTTTACAAATATATCAAAGTTCTGATAATATCTCCTATTTGCATTTATTTATGTGATTAAATGGTTGAATTTGAAGGAGAAGGGAAGAATCTCCCCATTAAGAATAAAAATGGTACTGTTTCTTTAGAATAGAAGTGCATAAATAACTAGACACTGATCAGCTTGTAGTTCCAGTCTTTTGTGCAACAAAAGGGTGATCTCACAGGTCAACTCTGACGTCTTATTTTCAATAATAAAATTATTTTTAATAATGCATTCATGATGCATTACTGTTCATGGAGTGTACTAAATATGAGGGTTAAAACTTTTTGTTTATACACCCAGCAGATGTGCCACTAGGAAAACTGAGTTTTAGAGATTTAGAGATTAAATAACTTATTTTTACAAAATCTCACTGTGCTGAAAGGTTCCTTGGGTTCTATGATTTATATACATGCCAGGAATGTCTCAGGAGCTGAGGGAACTGGTGCAAACAACTAATGCTATTGTTATGAGGACTTTGAATGTGAACAGTAAATCAAAGTAAAAGTCTTCAAGTCATTGGTACGCTAGTCTTGGAAATGTAATAATTTTACTGCTTTGTAAGAAGTATGACTGCTTTTTGCATATGCCAGTTTGTGTAATATTAGAGAATAGTAGAGATGCAAAAGAAGAAAGACAGTATTCAAAAGATATTCAGGAAAGATTGGTTTCTTTTGATATCATAGAGATGATAATTAATTTCTTTTTTCTTTCTTTTCCTTATTCTTTATGTTCTTCCTTACATTGTAGATCTTCTTTTCATTTCTTACTGCGTATTTCTTTTCTTCTGATGTTGTGTCACTTCTAATGGGGTATGAATCTCCAACAACAAGAATACTCCATTTTTTCTGCCTCTGTGGCATATTTTCACTGTGCTGCTAAAATAATTATTTCCTTCTGTGAGTTGATTCTATAATAAAACAGAATGTTAAGCACACAGAGCTCTGCTGTTAAAAGCCTGTTCATTTCAAATGTATTTTTCTTCACTACTGTTACTCTAATTTTGGAGGAGGTAGACAGTCAACAGAAATAGTAAATGAACCAATAAAGAACAAACAAGCAAATCACATATGGATGGGTATCTTCTTTTGTCTTGTGTTGTTTACCATAGCTCTTTCTCCCAGGCAGTAATGAGTACTGAAGCATTCATGTTATCTTCAGATAATTTTATTCCATGTGTCCTAGCTCTTATTTTGTTTTAGTTACATTAGCTGTTGATTGCCCAGGAATTGAGAGAAAAATACTGTTGATGAATCAGATTCACTATTGTCTTTATTCTATGTTCAATATCAAGTATCAGCACATTAGAACATAGACAGCATCAAAACTAATGCCACCTTTTCATTTCCATGGAAATGACAACAGATAGATAGTGCACAATAACACTATTTGACAGACAAATTCTCAGCTACAAAACATTATTTTTCAACACAGTCACCATGATTAGCATTTTCACCAGTGATGAAAAAGATCCTGCATGCTGTGCAGATGACAATCTGAAAAAAAAAAAAAAATCTGTACCAGCAGAGGTGACCCACTACCACTGTCACCACTGCTGAAACTCACCACCCACTGTCTCACTACTCTGGCCTCACTGGTGATGTGCATTTATGGGATTTTTCTCTCTAAGAGGTCAGAATTTGAGTGTCAGCAAAGAACAGCAACATGCAAAATAACCCTATCAATGTAGCTTTATGAAAGTTTCCTTGAAAGCAAAGGATAATCGTGCTAGTATTGTTCCTGAAGCATCAGCCACTTGCTTTTACAATAGCGTGCAAAGTAGGGCACTTTCATCCTTGGTTGGATTGAGAAAGATGGGAATGGCTTAACTGAATTCTTGGCATGTCTCATATATCTAAAGATAGAGCTGATGAATGCTGATGGCCTGTACTTAACAACTTCTACTTGAATAAGAAGCCTGGACAGAATGACCAGCTGATGAAACAGGAAGCAGCATAAATCCTTGTGGGCACTAATGTAGAGAAGGCTATAAATAGGAATGTTTTGCTGAGTACAACTACTGAGCCTGGTGAGAATAAGTCCAAGGTAATACTGTCAAGGATGGGGTCTGGAGCAGCTCTTGCTTTATGCCCTTCCTTCTACCACAAACGTTATGGAGTTCTGAATTGAGGACAAGGTTTATTTCGTATTGTCTGAGCTACGCCTTCTTATCTAGCATTTGCCTTAGTCAAAATATTTGCCTTTTCCACAATGGCATGATATTTCCGGCTTTTGTAGAGATTGTAAATCATTAAGATCTTCAGATTTGTTCTGAGGAAATGCTTCCCAGACAGTTATTTTCTAGTTTGAATGTAGTTAAGTTGATGATTTCTGCCAGTGTACCTTCCAGTTGTCCCTGCTGAATTACAGACTCGTTTTATTATCCCACATCTCACACTCATCCAGATCATTTACAATTTATCCTGTTCTCTGGCATGCTTGCAGGTGCACTTAGCTCAGTTATCATCTCCAATTTGTCATAAGCATACTCATCAAGTTCATCAAGGTAAATATTAAGAATCACCAGGACAAACGCTTGTGAAACTCTGGAGTTGCAATAAAACTTGCCCACAAAATACTCCTGTATTCTCTCCAAATACAACTTCTCAAACAACTTTCTAATCCCCCTACTATTATTTCGTTAATTCTGTACCTCGCTAGCTTGTTTATGCGATTGTCTTGTGACAAAACATAAAAATGTAGTTAAAATTATGATACACGTATAATACTTACCTTACACGATAACACTTCCCTAACCAGAAAGCTTACAATCGTCTTCTGAAAATGAATGACTTATTTGATGTGTTTTTTTTCTAACAACTCCTCACTGGCTTTTTGCTCTTCTTGTCTTCTTCAGTGTACTCAGAGGTAGGTTGTTAGCTTCTTTCCTGAAATAATTTGCCTTCCCCCCTTTTTTATGATAGATGCTTTGTTTGTCCTTCTCCTGTTATTAACATCTGTAGTCTACAAGTAAGTTTCTTTCATGTGCTTTTTCTCAGATTTTATAATCTCAGGCATCTAAACTAGCAGAGACATTTACATGAGTTGGAACATGTTTTATGCTGAGTCATAGAGTCATAGCTCAGGTTGGAAAAGAACTTCAAGATCACTGAGTCCAACCACAATCAAACCATACTACCCTACTTCTAACAACCCACCACTACATCACATCCCTGAGCACCACATCCAGATGGTTTTTAAACACATTCTGTGATTGTGACTCAACCACCTCCCTGGAGAGCCGATTCCAGTGCTTAACAACCCCTTCTGTGGAGAATTTTTTCCTTATATCCAACCTGAACCTCCTTAAGGCCATTTCCTCTTGTCCTGTTACCTGCCACCACTGAAAAGAGACCAACCCTGCTCTCCTTGCAATTACCTTTCAGATATTTGAAGAGAGCAGTAAGGTCTCTGCTCAGTGCTCAGCCTTCTCTTCCCCAGACAAAATAGCCCCAATTCCTTCAGTCGCTCCTCATAGGGCATATTCTCCAGCCCTTCTCTCACTCCTCATAGGACATATTCTCCAAGCCCTTCTCAGGCCTTGTTGCCCTTCTTTGAACCTGCTCCAGCACCTCAACGTCCTTTCTGTATTGATGTGCCCAAAACTGTACACAGTACTCAAGGTGGGGCCTCACCAGTGCCAAGTACAGGGGGAGGACTACTTCCCTAGTCCTGCTCACCACACCATTCCTAATACAAGCCAGGATGCCATTGGTCTTCTTGGCCACCTGGGCACACTGCTGGCTCATATTCAGCTGACTGTCCATCAGTACACCAACGTCTCTTTCTATCAGGCAGCTTTCCAGCTACTCCTCCCCATGCCTGTAGGGTTGCCTGGGCTTGTAGTGACCAAAATGCATGACCTGACACTTGGCCCTATTGAAACTCATACAATTTACCTTGGCCCATTAATCTAGTCTATCCACAGATCCCTCTGTAGTGCAATTCAGGTCCCTCCATGGTGCTCTCTCCCCTTCTCCAGATCAACACCGCCTCCCAACTTGGTATTGTCTACAGACTTACTGAGGATGCACTCAACTCCCTCGTCAAGATCACTGATAAAGATGTTAAATAGGATTGGCCAAAGTACTGAGCCCTGGGGGACACCACTCATGATTGGCCGCCAACTGGATTTAACTCCATTGACCACAACTCTTTGGACTCAACTGTCCAGCCAGTGTTTCACCCAGCAGAGCACATGTCCATGCAAACCATGAGTAGTCAGTTTCTCCATGAGGATGCTGTGGAGGACAGTGTCAAAGGCTTTACTGAAATCCAGATAGACCACGCTGACAGCTTTACCTTCATCCTCTAAATGGGACACCTTGTCATAAAATTAAATCAAGTTTGTCAAACAGGATCTACCATTCATGAACCCATGCTGACTGGGACTGATACAATGGTTGACCTTCAATTGATTCATGACGGCTCCTGGTATTAACTGTTCCATAACCTGCCCTGGCACTGAGGTGAGACTGATAGGTCTGTAGCTAGAATTGAACTTCTGGGATTTTTTGCAAGTAACCTTAATGGAGATGGCAACACAAAGCTAATTTTCCAGGATCATTGTGATTTTCCTAACTTTTTAAACACTGACTGAAACAGAAGCATTTAATAAGAACAATCTTTTAAGCCACAAAAATAGTACTTCCAGATTATGCTCAAGCATTGCTAAGTTTCTTCAAGTACTGTGATATAGCATGGAACAAAGAAGGTACAGTCTGTTCCCTGTAAAATGTATAAGCTTCATTAGAGAAAACTTTTTCCAGTATTTTTCTTTAAAAGTTTCATTAATTTCTTGGGAGAAAAAAAACAATGCAGTAAACTATAATGAATCACTCTTTCTTTTCATAACTTCTAAACTGTTCTTTGGTTTTCAGGGATGGCATCTCCAAAGTACATGGTTTCTCAGAACCTTGGCAAACCTTAGCTCAGAAACTAAATCAAGAGTTATTATTGTCTGACAGCGCAGGATGTTAACCTTGTCAGCATTCATCCCACTAAGAAGGTGGCATTCTCCTTCTGAGTCTTCAATAATTAAAATGCTGCCATTCAATTAGTCTCTCCTAACTTTCCTTCAGAAGTCATCATTAGGAAGAGCATTCTCAGTGCATGTAGCATGCAAATATTATCCAGTATTTTACTCTCTATGACTAAGAATCTCGAGCATAACTGAAAGCGAAAACCATTACATCAACGTTAGAATTATTGTTTCTATTTCCTTTTGAGAGATGAAATACAAGATCAATCTGAGATTTCACCGTTAAATGAATGAATTAATGAAATAATGACTGAAAGGACATGGCAATTGAAAAGGCTGATTATTCAAACACCTTATTTTCGGAACTATGTATCTGTGAACTATCAACTTATGAACCAGTAACGGCATGTCACTGTCCCTACTACGTGTTGAGGGTCAGGTGGGAGTTAGGAATGGGTTCTGCACGAGAGGTGGTGGGCATGGAACAGGCTGCCCAGGGCTGTGGGCATGGCATCAAACTGTCAGATTTTAAGGAGCTTTTGGACACCACTCTCAAAGATAGGGTTTGAATTTTGGGTGTTCCTGTGTGAAGTGTGGAGTTGGATTCAGTGATACTTGTGCGCTCCTTTCAATTCAGGTTATTTTGTGGTTCTGAAATTAAATACATGAAATGTGGTTTGCAAAATGATGAAACTACAGTGAAATAAGAGGAATTTTTTCATTCAGAGGGTGATGATGCTCTGGAACAGGTTGCCCAGAGAGGTTGTGGATACCTCACCCCTGCAAGCATTCAAGGTAAGGCTGGATGTAGCTCTGGGCAGTCTTGTCTAGTGGATGGTGACCCTGCCCATGGCAGAGGTGTTGAATCTAGATGATATCTGAGGTCCTTTTCATCCCAAGCCATTCTATGTTTCTGTGACACTATGAAATACAAAGTCAGCTCACACAGACTGACACTATCAGTTACAGTGTGGGTGTCCAAACTTCAGGCTTGCCTGGGCCACACTGAGTGAAGAGGAATTGTCTTGTGCTGCATGCAAAATATATAAAATACACAACATAATTAATGTATATAAGCAACAAAATGTTACAATTTAAGTACTTGTTATTCAAATGAAGAAATGATAGCAACAAAACAGAAAACTAGTGACTTGTTGACTTTTTTTTTGTGTGTGTGAAAATAATGCATCAGGCTGGTTTGATGGCAGTGGCTGCAGTTCTCCATGGATTCTCAATGCGTTCACCAGAGATTTTTGATGATATTTTATTTTATTTTATTTTTTTATTTGCATCTTGAAATCAGTTTTTCACATATGTACGTACTGCCAAAAAGCAGTGACATGAATATGACATGATTGTGAATTGAGGGATATTTCTCTCTGTAAAAGATATTTGATCAAATGTTTGAGTTGAATATCTGATTGAAACTCTACTTATTCCATTTGAAAATTCACAGATGATGCATTCATGTCAACTGAAAATGGAGGTGCAAATATGCTAAAAAGTGACTATATTTTTAGCAATCTTTAAACATATTCTCAAATACCTTTGTCAAAATGGAAAGCACAGCTGCTGTTCATAGGACTGTGTTTACCCAGTGTGTAAAAATGAATGCAATTATTTGCCATAACTTGAGTTAGCACGGCACTGTGCCCTCCCTTTGTCCCAGCTTTAGCCCAGTCAGTGCTGACCACACACAGATGTTTGATTGTTGCTGAGGGATGAGTGCGTGCCTGGAGCTGGGCTGGGCCACTCAGCAGGGCAGAGCTGCTGCCATGATGGTGCAAGGCAGGGAGCAGCTGCAGGATGTGCTGGGCTGGGCTGCATGTAGCCCACAAGTTGGACAGGTCAGAGCCGCAGCATTCCGTGGTGCTCCCAGTTAGGTCAACTCTATATGGCTTAAATAAGCAACTTGTGGGTAAAAGCTTTCTTTTCTTATTCAACTCTTCAGCTGTCCATTTCATTTCAGTTTGTACATCTTCCTCAGTGATGCTTTTATTTGGAAAAGTAACTTTGATCAGTGTTTTTTTCTACTCACAGTATTGAATATTAATAAAGAAAGTCGGTGATGTTCAACAGTTCCACACTCCAGGTCCAATATTTCAAGCAAGGGCACACAGAGAGCTGTGGAAATTTAGGTGAGAAAAGGGAGAAAGCTGCTTAAGGGCAAAAGCCCTCAGTATGTGTAAATAACTGTGGACCTAGATTGACAATGTCAAAGTGTTTTAGGTATTTAAAAACAGCACCTGGCATCATCTGCAGAAGTTCTAGCACATGTATTTGGTCCCACTAAGAATTCAGTTTTAGGTGCCATCCCTCATTTTAAAACACTTCAGTGGTTTTTCCCAGAATACCTTTGAAAATGTTTTCCTCGCACATTTTTCTCCCAGTGTTTGAAGCAAGACCACTTATTATTTTCCCATTTTGCATCCTCCACAAGAGTTTGAAATTTCTTTTAGCTGCAGAAGTCTGACAAGTCTGATAACAGCAGTTTTTAATCTAATTATTACATTTTTACCTTTGGAAGTTAAATGATCTCTTCTGGTGTCATTAAAAATGCCCCAGGAGTCCTGATGCACCTTTCACACATTTGCAATGCAAGTCTGAGGAGAAAAATAGTGCAATTCTTCCCACTCTAGCCATCATGTGCACAGCAGACAGTGAGAAGTCTTTCAGCCAGGAGCTCATTTATCCCTGTCATGAGAACACTATGTTGTCAGACAAACCTCTTGAACCATCTGCAATGCACAGGGGAACTGAGGTGTAAGAGTGCAGGAGGGAGTATTGTGAAGCATGGTGAAGCAACCTCAATTTACCAACATGTACTACAGACAATAATGTTCATTTTCACTCCTGCTGCCAGCAATCCAATACCAAGTGCTGTGCTGTGTCTCTGAACAGTTGAACTGAAACTTACGAAGTGCTGATTCTACTGATGCCAAGTAACACTGCAAAACCCTGGTCTTTGTGAGCCATTCATTTATGTACTTATGTTCAAATTTGTGTCTTTCACTCAGATATGAACATTTTAGCCTATTAACTCTTCCCATCAACATTGTATGTGTATAGGCCAACATTTAATGGTATTTTCACACAGAAGAACAGACAAGATGTCTGAACCAGGTAGAGAGCAATTTATCTCTGCAGTAAACTCTTTCACTACATAGAATCATATCTCTCTTTGCTAGAAGGAACACAGTAGAAATGTGCTTGGTATCTAAATCTTATTCAGCACAGTATTTGTTTTAATTATGTTTTTATGTGGAGTGCCTTGGGACATATGCACTGCAGAAAATATAAAATAGAGATAAGGTTAGACTAGCAAGGAGATTACAGTAGTATCATATAGCACATGTCTGGAGTCAACGGAGTGCAGAAAATGGCTGGGACAGTTCAATTTTGTTACTACCTCTTTTATCTGTGTTAACATGGAAAAAATATGACAAAGTTCCTTCCTTTTACAGAGACTGTCATACAGCAGAATTTTATCCATGATACAGTGGTGATTTCTCATTTGGTGCCTAATACAAATTATTTCTCTAATATAAATCAGTGCAATGAGCTCTCCCATTCTGCAATTTGAGCTTGTCATTGGGAACTGGATGAACAGAAACAAACTCAAATCATAAAGAAGAAGACTTTTGTTAGACACTGGAAAGAACATTTTAACCGTTCAGAATTAAACATAGAAGGAAACCACGGCAATTCTAAGAATGTAGACAAGACACACATGCTGCCAGCTATGATGCAGAAATGCTTTGGTTTGGGTCGCTCAATGGGATGATCTACTAATATCCATTGAATTTTAATTCTCATTTCTAAGTAGGTTCTTTAGAAATATTTTTGGAACATAGGAAGATACATAGGAATTGATCTGCCATCCTTTGAAGTATCTATTTGGAATTATTTTTTCATGCCACAGAACCAACAAGCTCCAACTGGAAATCAGAATGAATAAATCACCTCCATAAAACCAAAGAAACAAACAAACAAAAACAAACAAACAAACAAATAAATAAATAAAGTGCCAGATGACAAATGAATCAATGCCAGATTCTGCTGTTCATACTCTGAACAGTTTTGTTTCTCTTTAATCTCACTCAAGAGGATACTCAGAGTCTTAAGGCCATCAAGATTTCCTTTGAAGAACAGCATCAGCCAGGCCATGTCTTAAGAGTGAAGTGTAAATTTGGTACCCCTGCAGCTGAGGCTTCAAACTGTAAAGGACTACGCTACACAGCACACTGGAATACTTTGTCAACCAATATAAGATAACTGTCTGATAATTAAAGAATTCTGATTTTTCTATATGGCAATGAGAGGGAAGAGTTTAGTCTGTTCATCTTTTCTTTTGTGAACATAATTTCTTCTTTAATAAGATGAAAAAATGTTATGATTTTTATTTAATATTTATGTAATTATATGTCTTTATATTAGTAGAAGCCTGCTTGGGACAAGGATATTTTCACACAGTGAATCTGTTCATATAACTTCTCTCAGTGGCTTACTTTAGTACCACTTTTCGAGTAATTCAAAGGAATTGTTCACTTAAAATCTCTTCAGTTGCTCCTGTGGTAGGTTTTGGGGATGAAACTGTATTTGTACAAAGAATAATGAGTGGCCACTGGTGGCCTTGCATCTAGGCTTAAGTTGTATTTGCATATGCAATAACAAACATATACAAAAGGAGGAGGAATTATGTCTTCAGTATCTGTCACGCATAGTTTACTGCAGTATGTGTTTTGAAATTTTTTCACTAAGTAGAATTGAGAAAGATAAAGTTTCTCAGTAAGAGACTCTATGAAGAAAGAAACTTGAGTTTTCACTTGTCTTTTTTGAAGATTAGAATGACACTGGCCTTCCTTCAGTCTTCAAGAACCTCTCCTTTTCTTCATGAACTTTCATAGATCATACAAGGTTGTTCAGCAATCACTTCTGCAACCTCCCTCAGTACTTGGGGGAGGTTTTGTTCCTTTTGGTCCATTTGGACCTTTGTATTTGTGTGTGTTGACTTTGCCTAGATGATCTCTAATCAGATCCTCCTCAACTAAAGTGAAGACTTTCTTTCCCCAGACTCTCTTATTTCCAGGGTCTGGGATTCTTAAAAGGCAGTCTTAGCAGTAAAGACTGAAGCAGTAAACGTGTCTTCTCACTGTCCTCTATTAGCAGGAAGCTCACCTCATTCAGGAGCAGGTCCATGTCTTCCTTTTCCTATGATTATACTTAAAGAAGACCCTCTTGTTGTTCTTGACTTCTCTCATCAGATTTAATTCCAAGCAGGTTTTAGTTTTCTTACTGTATGCCTGCAAGCCCTGACAACATTGCTGTATTTCTTCCAAGTGGCTCGACCCACACTGTGTAGAATTTTGTCTTTACTTTGAGTTCTTTCATGCGCTCTTTGCTCAACCATGCAGGACTCCTAACACCTTTGACTGATGGTGCTTCAATGTCTACCAGTTCTCTTGGTCCCCCTTACCGTTCAGTGCTCTAACCCATGGGATACCTCTAGGTAGGTCCTTGAAGTCACCAGTGGCTCTGGTGAAGTACAATGTTGCAGTTACACTTATCACCCTATATCTTCCACACAAGATCCTTAGCTTCACTGTCTCATGTCATTGCATCCAAGGCTACTCCAGCTTTCACAGCCCTGCTTTGTTTACGTAAGAAGAAAGTCCAGCAAAACATCTCTTCTCATGGACTCCTTTATCACCTGTGTCAGAAAGTTATAATCAATGCTCTTCAGGAACCTGCTGGACTGTATGTGTCTAAAAGCTCTGTATTTCCAGCAAGAGTCAGAGTGGTTGAAGTCCCTAATGTGAATCAGTGCCTGTGAACATACTTCAGGCTGTCTGTAGAAGGCCTCACGAGCTTCCTCGTCCTGATCAGGCTGTCTGTAGTAACAACCATAGTGATGTCAGCTCTGTGAACCGGCCTCTTAATTCTCACCCTTAAGATCTCTGCTCCTTTATCATTCACCCTAGTCAGAGCTCAATACATTCCAGTTGTTCTCTAACATAAGGGGCAACTCCTCTGCCTCATTTTTCTGGTCTGCCTATTCTAAAATGTACATAAACCATCCATGACAACATTCCAGTCATGCAAGATGTCCCACCATGTCTCTGTGGCTGCAGTGCAATCACGGCCCCTGTGACCACACAAAGATGACTAGTTATTCTTGTTTATTAGATATTATTCTTTGCAGATATTTATTAGATACTATCTGATTTGATTGCATTAGGTATTTATTAAATATTATGTGCATTGTAGCAAGATGAGAATTTCTTCATCTGATGCCATATACCTTGAAATACTTTTTCAAAATTTGTTCTTGATAAAATATTTGAAATAAACGTCAATACAATAGTGTAATACAATCACTCCAGTTGAAAACAGAACAAAGAGAATTCATGCTATTTTTGAAATAAAAGCAAAAATATCAGCAGTAATGCCAGTTTTTTTCCTGGAGTTTCAAACAATGCAAGGATGTTAAAAATACCAGCAGTTTTGCAGGAGAATGCAAATGAGTTTCTGTTTTAGTTTATCTCCTTTGAGTCTGTCTTTCTACAGGACCAGAAGAATTTTTATAGCTCCAGTATTGTGAATTCCATAAGCTAAGCAGTATTATTTCTGTCAAGTATTGCAAAAGACTCACACATCTCCTTATGAGGTTCCCAAAATCCATGCTTAGGAACAGTTTTATCTTGGTGTGGGCTTCCCTCACACATAGCGATTAGTGATTCTTACACAGTCTTTCCCAATCTGGCTTCTCACAGAGGCAGTTATTTCAGTGATGACTCATAATCAGTTCTGTCTTGTGAATTTCTTACTGCGTTTGTTCAGAGAGAGAGATTTTTTATTTTTTTCCCTGTGATCTAAAAATACTGGGCTTTTTTTCCCCCCCTACATTTTGGTGAGTAGCATATGGTATCTGAATTTTACCTGCCACAAAATGATCTAGAGTATAATTCATAAAGCATCTGGGACATTTTCTGATGTTACTGTTAGCTAAAGTTTCTTCTCATTGGCTCTGTCTATTTTAATAATAGCAATTACAACAATTGTGTCCTATAAATCAATTTTCTCACACCGTTCCTTTTTCAAACTTGGACACAGGACAGCAGCATAAGTATTTTAATTCAGACATGACTCCTTCATTTTTGCTTAATACATATGTGCTATAGATGCCAATGGCACTGCTCATTAACACTCCCTCCCCAGACTGCTCTTCAGAAGTGGCCATATTATGTTGCTATATATGTGGGAATAAGTCAGCTGAGTCCTACTAGTAAAAGGCAAATTAAAAGAAAGAATGACACAGTATTCAGATGACAAAGGATTAGAATGCAATTATCTCCATAATTTTAATTTAATGAAAATAAATCTTGTTAAGCAGGATTTTTTTTTCTTGAGAAGGCTGTAAGCTGAATTAATATAAATAATGGCACTGTTACAGCAGCAGGACAAGTGCAAGGAGAAGATGTTACAAAAAGAAGGATGCTCACCCATCTCTAAAGACCTAGGCCCACAGAAAGACTCCACAAAGGAAGGATTTCCTTAAATTGACATTATATTATTATTTAAGGCGAGTGGAAGAGTAAATAAGGAGAATAAAGTCCAACATTTGATAAAGCAGATTCTTTAAAATAAAATGTAGTGTCATGCGCCCAATCACAGTGTCACTGAGTTAGATATAAAGGATGATTTTACCTGTAGTCTACTGAACTGGAAGATGTGGGGAAATCTGGAGATGATACCTTTATATAAGATACAGGATGATACCATGGTAACAAATACAAAAAAACCTTTTTGTTATTAAGTACCAGAAAAAGGGCTATAATTGTGTCTGTACATGTTATTGTTGAGGCTGCTGCTGAAATATCCCAGTACTTTTCTCCACGGACTTAAAAGATTGAAAGCTTCACAAAAATAATCTGAGTTAAATGATAACTCTCTAATGCTGTGTCCTGTAATACAGAGAGTCAGATGAAATGACCTGGTTTTGTGAGACTATACCATAAGCTGTGACTTCTTAGACTAAGATATGGTTTAGATATAAAGTAAAGAACATCCTATTCTTTTGATGTGAAGAAATGTATGCAAGAATGCCAAAACAAATCACTCTGCTTTTCCTTTGCCTAACTACTGGTGATTTTAGTGGAGGTCTTAGCTTCAGGTCTGAGGTTTGTAGAGGCTTATACTACGTCACAGGACAGAGGTGACATCATGCCAAATCAGTTGGATGTTGGAAACCTCTTTCTGTCACAAGTGATGAGATTAGAAAGCAGATTTTCCTCCAGTTGGCACTGTAGGTCATTATACAAATAACAACGATAATATTTGTTACTTCTGAGCTCTGCCACCTTGAATTTAAACATCGTGTCTGGGAAAAATAATGTTCTTTTTAAATATTTTGGTTTTCAAATCAGTTTTAATTTTGTTCTGCATTACTTCAGCAGTACAGAGGCTAATATTTAAATTCAGCTCTCTGGCTGCTGGCCTACTGAATCACCTTTACATTAGGATAAGTTATTATACTGGCCTATAAAGTACAATCTGCAGTCCGCTGTCAGTTGCTTATATCAATGAATCTAGTAACTCTAATTCAGGTTCTTTAGTCTGAAGTCAGTCACGCTCCTTAATCTTTTAGAACAGCTACACAATGAAACCATCTCAGCCTAATGGATTCAGGCATATCTTTCCTTGGCTGATACCCAGAAACTGATTCTTTCTTCTTTTCTTCTCTGGTTAAATGAGAGAAGTGACTTAGAGCAAAAAACCCTTTTCCATCCTCAGGGAATGCTGACTTTATCCATACAAGACCAAATTCCCCAATAGGTACTGACTGCACTGGTAATGGCAAGGAGTCAGCCCTTCCTTACTACTGACAAGCATTCTTTAATTCTATACCCTGCATTGCCCAGAAAGATATTGACTATTTTTGTAAGTCCCCAGTGAGGTTTTGTGGTTAGGAACACTTTGCATGTTGAAAGGAACACTTTTTAAAAGGAAAACAGATTCCTCTTCCTAACAATTAGTGTGAGCTAATGTAAACCTGCTCAAAACCAGAACTGTTAAAATTTTAGATTTTTTGTTGTAAAGCTTTTGGAGAAGGCGAATACTGATTTTTAAAAGACGGGGTAAAATTATTGCAGATTTTGGCTGAACATAAAATTAATAAAGTCTAGTGCGTCTTTCTCACCTCTCCTGCACTGAAAAGCTGAACCTTTGACCTTTGTTCTCTGCTCCACTGGGAGCTATTTCTCCTTCATTAAAGAGAGAGCACTTTCTTGTATTAAAATCACCCTCTCACCACTATCAATGTGACTGATGTATTTTTTCCTCCCTCTCACATGCCTCCCTAACTGACACCAGATTCATGTTAAATCTTTCTATATATTTGGCCCTACTTTGAGTATCAATCCAAACACAAAACTTAGGTGCTTAAGGGCAAACGTGGATCCCCAAATTCCAGCATATATTTCTGAAGTTATGAATATGTTGTGGACTGGGCCGCAAATGTCTCCCCCTGAAAAATGCTAGAGTATCTATTAAAAACCATGCACAAAAATAAAATAGATCTTACAAGGGGAAGCAGTTCAGGTTTTTGCTCCTTCTCAAGTGCCTCAAGTATAAAAGTAAGTATTTCCTTTTAAATCCTCCTCTTCATCCAGTGGATGAGCACAAAGATCATTAAGATATTGAAGTATATCAGGGGAAACATGGAGTGACCTGGGTCTGTTCAGCCTGGGGAAAGGGGTTATTTATATATATTTATACATATCTAAAGGGAGATGGGAGGCAAATGGATGAGGCCAGTTTCTTCTGGTGACACACACTGTTAGGACAAGGAGTAATGGCTAAAACTTAAACATAGGAAGTTCTGTACTATCATGCAGGAAAACCTCTTTATAATAAGGTTGATGAAGCACTGGAAAAGGCTGCCCAGAGAAGTTGCAGAGTCTTCTTCTATGAAGATATTCAAAACCTGTGTGGACGCTTACCTGTGCAACCTATTATAAAGAACCTGCTTTAGCAGGGGGTTGGACTTGATGATCTCTTGAATCACAGAATAACAGAATTGCTCAGGTTGGAAAAGACTTTCAAGATCATCAAGTCCAACTGCAACCATACCATACTACCCTACTTCTAACAACCCACCACGATATCACATTCCTGAGCACCACATCCAGATGGTTTTTAAACACATTTTGGGATGGTGACTTAACCACCTCCCTGGGGAGCCTATTCCAGTACTTAACAACCCCTTCTGTAGAGACGTTTTTCCTTATATCTAGCCTGAACCTTCCCTGGCACAACTTAAAGCCATTTCTCCTTGTCCTGTCACCTGCCACCAGTGAAAAGAGATCAACCCTGCTCTCACTGCAATTACCTTTCAGTTATTTGAAGGGAGCAACAAGGTCTCCCCTCAGCCTCTTCTTCCTCAAACTACAGCCCCAGTTCCTTCAGTTGCTCCTCATAGGGCATACTCTCCAAGCCCTTCTCAAGACTTGTTGCCCTTTTTTTGGACCTGCTCCAGCACCTCAGTGTCCTTTCTGTATTGATGTGCCCAAAACTGTACACAGTACTCAAGGTGAGGTCCCTTCCAACCCCTGCAATTCTGTGATTCTGTGGTTTCTCTGCATCTCAGAGTACACTGGACTGATTTAACCAGGAGTGCACATATTTTTCCACAAGGCCTGTTATCAGACTGCAAGCTTATACTACTCAGATGAATTATCTGCCTTTAAGATTAGCAGAGTGTTTTACTATAGATATCTCTAAATCCTTCTCACTGTTTCTCATGCAATAATTGAATGGTTAACTGCACAAGAAACAAGCCATCTTAAACCCTTCTCACCTTTCCGAGCCACAAGAACTTGGTGACAAACACACTGTCTCACTGAATGAAGACACTTCTGAAGGCGTAAGAGACTCCAAGCATGACTCCAAATTTATTCCTTATCTAATGCCAAAACCAGTCTCTGCAATTGCTCTTAAGACTTCTGTACAATTTCAATTTACTTGTCCAGGAAAATACAGCACCGAGGACTTCTCTTGAAGTTAATGAAAAAGGAACAGTTTGAACTCTAACACTGTATGTCACAAACATGAAAATACAGCCATGGTATTGTGGCTGTAGCAACTTGCTGGCATTTCTACTTTGGAATTCGTGTTCCTTGCTGAAGTTTGATAGAAAAAAAGTGTGTGCACTCAGAACTTACTGCCTCTTCCTCTTCTTGACTTCAGACTCTAGCACCAATGTACTGAGAATGCTGAGTTGTATGAATGCCTGAAACAGTCCACAGCATGAAAAAATGAGAAATTCAAAATGATCAAAGTATATTTTGGGAAACAAATTCATAGAGGATTTTTATAATTTGAGCATGTATCCTTCCATAGTAGCTTTTTGAAGAATACTGTACTATTTAAAAATTATTGCTCGTCATCTTGATGTGCAGGCAAAATGTGTGCAAGGACTTGAACATTTTTAAGTTTAGATGTTCGCAGTTTTCATGAAAATGAAAGATGTTATTTGCTTTTATGTTTTTAATAATTCATTACACACATTTATTTAGTCATCTGTACAAAAGTCATGCATGGCATAGTTTGAAAAACAACCTACTCCAAGTAATCAAGTTTCTATTAACATAATTTATAGTACAGTTGTGTAAATATCCTTTATTTATTTATTTTTATTGGAAGGCTAACACTAATAAATGACATCTTAACAAGCATAGAAGTTTTTGAGCAAGCATTGACTCGGATTAATGAGCGTTAAATATACTCTTTGTTGTACTGTGTATTCTATCTAGAAATGAAAAACATCACACAGTCATCTGGAATTGCAAAACAAAGATAAAACTGAGGGATTCTTCTGTCTTTTTCTACAAGTAGTAAGTATAAATATATTAAAGGACAGGAATTAGATGAATAAAAAGCTGTATGGGCATAATAAATAGCTACGTCTGTCTTGAATTATCGTTACTTGTGAATGTACAGAGGGCGTTATAGCTATGCCTTTGTTGCTCAGGAAGAGAAAATTTGAGGAATTCAAGGAATGAATTACAGATTCTTCCCAGTTCTTCAACTTATTTGGAGAAAGAACAGAGTGGCAAAATAGGGCACGGCAAACACTGTCTTTAACAGTTGTTGACTGCCACCAACGGATGGTTGGGTTCCATTACTATGAACAATAACTGTGCTCTGATTTATTGGGATTCTTGATTCCAGCATGCTTGACTGCATCTAGGAAATGAAAAATTCAAAAACAAAAAACAAAAAAAAACAAACAAAAAAACCCCACTTTCAGATATAGCTTGATTTATTTTACTTCTAGATAATTGAAGTAGTTTAGTCCCTGTGTTGAACACAAGTCAGTAGTATGCCCAGATCAGAAGGCCAAGAGGACGAATGCCACCCTGGCCAACAGGACTGGAGAGATTAGTATTACTTTGTTCTCAGAACTGGTGAGACCACATCTTGAGAGGTGCAGGCTTGCAAAGTGATTAGAAAACCAGATGTACAAGAAGCAGCTGAGAGAACTGAGGTTGTAAAGTTTGAAGAAAAGGTGGAGAGGAGACCATATCAGTCTCTACAGCTACTTGAACATGGGTTGCAGCTACTGGTCTCTTGTCTCAGATGACAAGTAAATTAGAAATGCTGAGGTACTAACAGGCTGACTGCTGTTCTTACCTTGCCATCAGAATGGTTCTGAAGAATGTTTATCAGAAGGTAATTGGTATTTTAAGTACAAATATATATCCATATATATATATATAAAACCTTGAGGCAATGGCCTCAAGTTGAATCAGGGAAGCTTTAAATGTTAGGAGGAATTTCTTCACAGAGAAGGTGGTCAAGCATTGGAACAGTCTGTTCAGGTAAGTGGTGAAGTCCCTGTCTCTGAAGGCATTTAAGAGACATATCAACATGGCACCAAGAAAGAAGGGTTAGTGACTCACTAGGCCACTAAACAGGTTTCTTAGAGATAAAAAGTAGTTCAAGGCTTGAAGACGCAGTCTTGTTGCTGTGTCTTAATTGTTCTGCTACTCAGACATAGACAAAATACCAGTGCGATATCAAAGCTGTTGTAGACACAAAAATGGAGCACTGCGTTGTATGGTCTTTTGAGGGGAAAGTGAACTCTTTACCAGCCAGACCCAGTTCACTATAGGGGTGAGTGGAGAGAAAATACGTGTCATAAAATTATACTGTCATGGTTTTATGATTTTTGGCATTGATATTCCACATCATAACATCATGTAGTGCATTAAGAGTTAAAGAGTTAATACTCCAGCTCTGTGGATCACTGATATTTATGGGTATACCTGCTTCAGAAGAGAGGACGAACTCCATTCCCCAGGGGACTGTGCGATGCTTTGCGTTTTTGCGTGTTTCCGCTCACAGGGAAAGATAAAACTGTCTACGGTCACGGGACGTGCTCTTTCCGTTGGGATCGACTCAGCAGTGGGTGCTTGCTGCCGACCGCCCTCAGTGTTAGCGTAAGGCCTTCGGTTCATCGGACACTCGCTCATTTTATTTGATTTATTAGGTCCAATTCCAATTATATTGTATTATATTGCGTTATTTTGCTTTCTGGTATCTTATTTAGTAAATTAGCTTTCCTCCTCAGATCGTTGCCGCTGTTTTGTTTCTAGGCCTATCTTCCTTTTCCCTGTCCCTCTTCCCCTTTCTTGGGGCGTGGGTCTGCAGGTCCCCTGCACCAATTGTTGCGGAGCTGGGCCAGTCCAGCCCAGTAAACTGTTGACATATGCAAAGAAGATTACAAATCTATCCTTTTGGGGAGGAATAACTCCTTACTACATTCCCAAGACAGACAGAGTGACCGGCCAAGGAGAAGCACTGTGTAGAAGGCCTTGGGAAGCCTAGTAGACTGCAAGCTGAATGTAAGCCATCAGTGTAACCTGACAGGTGAAAAGGCTCATTATAAACAAAAGCACAGACAGTATAACAAGAGAAGTAAGTATCCCAATGCTCAGCACTCAGTCACTATTTAGAATATTATATCTGGTTCATGCCACCCTATGGAAAAACAGTGTCAATAAACAAGGCACATTAGTTTATAGGAGTATGCACTTCATGAATCAATCAAAATCAAGCCACCAAGAAAATTATGGAGATATTCCTGAGCAATCTTTTTTTTTGTTTGTTTGTTTTCAGAATCTTGCAGAGTATTGATAAATGGAGCCTTATATTTAACTCCTCACCAGACACAGGAGGAAGGATTTTATTAATGCTTTTCTTCCTTGCTGAAAACACTGTCCTTTCTGACACTTTCTGTTTCCTGGTTGTATATTTTTAGATCTATTTTTATTTTATTTACTTTTGTTTTACTTTTTCTTTTGTGGCTATTACTCATAACACACACAGAATATACACTGACCACTCTGAAAGTAATGCCTTCTATTTGTTTTCATTGAAAGTACACCAGATGCAAAGAGCACAATAACACTGTTTGATAGAGAAAGTTCACAGCTACAGTTTGGTATTTTTCAACATAATCACCACTATCAGCTATGCATTTTACCCAGCAGGGAACTTGAACTGGCATGTTGTTCTGATAAAATTCTGCATCAGTGGAGGTAACCCACTTTAACTGTTGAAATGCACCACTCACATCCTCACTGTGCTCACATCTACTGTGTGGTCTCTGGAAATGTTCAGTGAGCACTGATGAATGTCAATGTGTGACTTTCTGGTTTTTTTTCAGCATGGAGGAATTCAATGATACACCCTTGTTTCATGCATGCTTCCATGTCAGTTGTCATTCTGTAAGACTGCCACTCTGCTGCCATCTGTCACACTGCAACAAAATGCAATGGAATATTGGTGGGAAGATTCAACGTTTACTGCCTTGCCTTACAATCAACATCTCGTGTTGTGGGCCAACAGAATAAAATAAGAGGGATTACTTTTGAAGCAGCTCTCATACCTCACATCTCAGATTCCAACCATCTATGGAAAAGTAATTCAGTACTCTGCACAATGCAAAGATTGGAGCAAGTAGAGATTATACAGTCTGAGTTGTGTTAATTCCCAGAGTTATCTTTTAATTTATTTTATTTTTTTGGTGGCTTTCAGCATTTTCATTTTTTAATACTCCATAGTCATTTAGGTTGACGTCTTAGTTCGCTGAAGGAGGGCAGATGTTATTATCTCTAAGTCTCTACCTGTTCTGTGACAGTTGAGATGCAGGTCTAGGACATCTGTAGTTTAATTAGAGGATCAGTCTAAATAGAGGATTTGGTAAGAAAATACAACTAACATCTGAGTTGCCTCTTGCATTTAGAGCTTTAAAACCATAAGTATTTGGAGGGTAGGGATCAATCATTAGATTGCATCTGCTGGGGTGCAATATTCAGAGACAGTGTAGGAGGCACACAAATCTTGCTTCTTTTTTGGTCTGTACCATGGGAATATTCTGAGTTTAAGAAATACTGCTATGAATTTTCCTAAGACTTGCAATAGTTGAAATTAGATCCTGTATTACTTGAGTTACCAAATTTTGCAATGAAGTCTTTAATTGACCAATCTTGGATTGATAGTAGTAAAACACTTGTTAAGTACTGGTCAGTAATAAAGACAGAGTTAACATTATAGCCATAGGATAGGTTTAGTAGGATATTATTTATATTAAAAGGAACTGACAATCAGTAAAATCACTTCTAAACCTTATTTAGTTACACAATTACACTGTATGTGTAATAATACTTCTCATATTCACTGTTTTTAAATTGAAGTTGCTAAAACGTGTTTAACTGAAGTTAAATGATTCAATACTTCTAAAAATAATTAAATACATATTCATGGAAAATAATACAGCTTTGAGCTGATTGAGCCCACGTTTTGAGTGAGTACATGCTGTTCTCCATTAGCCAGATACAGTATGACCTGCTCTCGGGCAATATGAATTTGAACACTGGGAGAAAATTTACTGGAAATTGAAGTCAGGAGTGATGCTGCAGTGTGTCACCTATTTTATGACAAATATGTTTGTACTCAGTCTTGTCCTGAAGTAAATGGAGGTAGCTTATCCCTCAGTGTGCATGACTGTCTGAAAAATGATTTTTAATTGTGTTAAAAGCCAGCTATTATGAAGATTTGTGAGAGAATTTTGCTTAAAGTGATTGAAAAGGACAAAGGGAAAATAATGGAAACTACAAACAGCAATACTCTCAATTAGCTTGTCTAGTCCAGTAAAAACATAAGTATATCTCATTAGTTCTTTTTAGTCTTTTCACATTTGAAATTTTTCAGAATTTTTCTTAAGTTTTACCCTAAGGCATTTACTTGTTCCTTACTTATTGATACCACGTTCTTTCAAAAACCTGGTAGCAACAAGAAGAGTATATGAATAGGGACTATTTCACAGAACTGCAAAACAATTTTTTCAGATAGCAATTACTGTGAAACAGCTAGTTACTAAAACATTTTTTCCACTAACTTTTTAGGCTCTTCCGCATATCTCCTCCAACAGTCAAAGACTTACCCAATTGACAGCTATTTTGTACTTCATCTTTGCCTCATGAAATTGCTAGATGAGTAGCAGGCTGTTTTTATCAGCTGGAGGTATTTCCACTGAACAAAGGTGATCTGGATGTTTCCTTTCACTGGGAAATTTACTAGCAACAAGAGAAACAGAAGCAGTTAAGCAAATATGTGTCTTCTGTAGTCCTCTGATAGTTCTTCAAAGTTCATCCCAACCAACGGTCACCTCAGAGTCCTTACTTACAAGTGCTACCTCAGTCACGAGTAAGCAATTATGTAATTACATTTGTTTAAAGTAAATGAAGGGAAAAACTGAATATTTTGCTTAAAACAGTGAAAACATCATATTTATATCAGCTTTTTCAGGGTTTTCAGGTATCTCCAAGGATTCCACAAAAATCCTGTGGACTGCATACCCTCCTGGTGATGAATATGCTCTTACGCGAAATATGTTCGTTAATTTACAGCCTGATATAGAATTAAGAATTTGTGGAAGAGATATTTCTCTTTTATGTGTGACAAAATCACCCAGCATTCTCTTGTTTAAATTCTATAATTTACTAAAAAATAAACTCATCAATCAAGTGCAGGTGATTACACTAAGATATGAATTAAGAATTAACGAGGAGATTATTGTTCATTTAAAATAAACAAACGGGCAAACAAAAAAACAACAGCAAGCCTCCAAGCTGAACAGACCCTGTTCTCTTAGTCTCTCCTCGCAAGAGAGGTGCTCCAGAACCTTCATCTTTATATTTTACCTAATGTAGTCAAGAATGCCACTTGCATTCTCAGTGGCTGGAGCATACTGCAGACTTGTGTTCACTCTGATGTACAACAAGACACCCAGGCCCCTTCTGCGGAGCTCTTTTCCAACTGAGTGGCCCCCACCACACAATGGTGCCTGGGATTGGTTGTCTCCTGGTGAAGGACTTTGCACTTCTCCTTGCTGAACTGCATGAAGTTGCTGTCAGCCCACTTCTCCAGCCTGCTGATGTCCCTCTGGATGGCTGCACAGCCCTCTGGTGAGTCACCCGTTCCTCCCCTTCCCTCCTTGTTTATGTGTCACTTTTGACTTCAGTAAGGTTGCACTCCAGGCCATTGCCCAGATCATAAATGATGTTAAATAGGACTGGACCCACTACACCTTCTGCCACTGAACGGTACCCTCTAAGACTTGCCATTCAGTCACTTTTTTGTATGCCTCCTCCCTGTTGTACCCAAAATGTAACAGCTATCTCTACTTCATCTGCAATGGCTGGAGAAGTAGGTGATGCTAAGGAAGAAAGAGGAGATCCTCTTATGATCACAAAGAGTTTAAGATACTGCAGTCACAATGAGTATATTACTAGTCATTCAGATCTTATCAGGTCAATTTTAGGCAGCAGCTACTGTGAGATAAATCTCCAAAATCAGTAGGGAAATATTAAAACTGTGTAATTAGTTTGTATTTCTCTATGTTGCTCAGTTAATTGGGAATCTTCTACACACAAAACACACACACAGAAAAAGCAGCAGATATTCTGTAAGTTCAATTCCAAATCATCTGAAATCAGAGGTTTGTGAAACTGCTTATGTAGAAATCAAAACTAATCATGCTAATGGTTCATAGCACCAGGAACTGTTTTAGTTATAATGCTGCAATTCATCGTAAATACTTCATCATCTTTATCAAAAGATCTTAAAAGAAGACAACATATTCCTTTATTCTCTCACTACTTCTCATGAATTTCCCATCATACATTTGTTTATGTATGCTGCACAGTGTAACATCTTACATACCACATCTTTCATATAAGAGCCATTTGTCTCTCCACACCCTTTTACTTGAACAACCACAGTAAGTTACTAAGCTCCTCCAGCTATAAGAAGATTTAATGAGTACCTGTTCTTGGGCTAAGGATTACATGAGTTTCCAAAAAATGCGCTGCAAAATAGACACAATCTGTAAGTCAAAGTAATAAAAGTGTTGCTGTATGGATTTCTCTGAGGTACTGTGACAGACAGAGACAGGCATAAGAATGTACTTGCAAAATAAATAAAAATCAGACCATACAATACAGAAATTATCTAAACCCATGAAAACTTTGCATTCAAGTAGAATTTTTCTCTCTGTACTGAAGAAGGGGATAAATTATTTAAAACAGAAATCCTGCAGTACAGGAGGAAGACATAAAGTCTATGTGCTGATGGCATACTGGAACAGACTGCCCAGAGAGCTTGTGGAGACTCCTTCTATGGACATATTTAAGAATCATCTGGATGCCTACCTGTGTGATCTATCGTAGGGATGTGCTTTAGCAGAGGGGTTGGACCTGATGGTCTCTTGAGGTCCCTTTCACCCCCTGCAATTCTACAATTCTGTGATTCAGGAGAAGATCTCAGTGTGAGGAGCCAAATATCCTAAGCTGGCATGTTTCAATAGAAATGTAGCTTATTTAATAAAGATGTGTTTCCTCTTCCTCCACTGAGAGATTAAAACAAATAATAACCCTTTCCACTGAAGTATCTTACTGTATATCATTCAGACAATCAACAGTCTGATCAAACCAGAAGAAACCTGATTTAGTTAACTACTATCAAATCCTACATTTCTTAAACCTGTGAAAAGGAGCCTGTAGTCATTTCCAAACTCTCCTAACTACAGGAGGCGCCCTAGACCTGGCACAATCTTGGTTTAGGTGAAAATATGGAACAGGAACATCATTCTCTCAGTGTCAGAGAATGTCTCAGTGTAAAAAGCACACAAACCTCCAGGAATCACTCAGTTATTCTTGAGCTTTCTCTTACATCACTTTTGAGGACGATGGATGAATTCTTGCCAAACTCTGTAACTTTCTTCATCTCTTTCTTAGTAACTTTCTCTCATTTGTGCTGCGAAATTTTACCTCAGTCACCTCTGGAGACTTATCAGGATTAACTTTTTCTCTGTCACTAAAACATATCTTAAACATATACACACACAAAATACTGACTCAGTGCTACAGTTTGAGTGTGAAATTGCATACTATTTTCTGTCTTGTATAATATGGACAATACCACATCATAAATATACCTTTATACCTTGCAAAAATATGAATATAAAAATCAACTAGCTAAAATTAAAGGCACAAAAGGCATTTTGTCAAGGACTGTCAGAAGGGGCTCAGGATTTGCTTTCACCACAGGATTCCTTTTGACTTGAGAGCCATTAACTTCTTGATTTCTTGCTTACCAGTAAACATTGTTCTGTTGACCTTAGTGTAGCACGATCTACCAATAGATAGTAGCCTGAATCCTATCTTGAAAAATAATGACTAGTTAAATGGGTATATAACTTTTCTGTTTTCTGTACAGCTAAATTTAGCAGTACAGTAGGAAGTTGCCAGACCTTGTGACATGCAGGGCAGTATTTCATTTTAACAACTGTAGCACATCATGTCTGACCTGTGTTCTCCCTGCTGATTCTCCACTGTATACTGGGAAATCACTTGAATGTTAACTAAACATTGTCCTTACCTTCAAGACACCCTTTTATGTTCCCTTTTGTGATATGCAGATTACTAGGGATGTGAATTGCCAGAAACTGTTATCCTTAGAAATAATGGGACAGGCATCAGCAGACATGAAGTCCTTAATGTCCCTGCATGCAGAAATAGGAAAGTCCCCAGTGAAAATGTTGGAATGACTAAAGAGGTTTACCTGCTCTTGCTTGAGTATTTGTGGTTATGCGGATATAGAGAAATCAAGAAACAATGAAAGGTTAGGATTAGCAACTTTCTTATAATGCTAATTGCATTGTAATAACCCCCATTGCATTGTAACAACAGGAATATTTCTTCTCTGTACCACGGTGTATTTCTTGGGTATGTCATCAGATAGTAATCTGAAATAATCTGACACATAAATAAAAATATATAACATATAAAATATTTAATATTTAACAAAATATATAACATACAGCATACAACATAAAACAAGTAAGGAAAATTACAGAGACCTAGAACATAGGACAGAAACACAGAATCAGTAAGGAAAAGACCACTAAGATAACCTAGTCCAACCACTGACCCATCATCACCATGCTCACTAATCATGTCCCTCAGTACCACCTTTAAACGTTTCTTGAACACCTCCAGGGACGGTGACACCACCACCTCCCTGGGTAGCCTGTCCTTAACTATTCTTTCTAAGAAGAAGATTTCCCTAATACCCAACCTGAGCTTTCCCTAGTGCAACTTAAGGCCATTTCCTCTTTTCTTTATCTCTTGTTATCTGGGAGGAGAGGCTGAACCCCACCCCACCACAATCTCCTGTCAGGTCACTGTAGAGAGCAATAAGGTCTCCCCTGAGCCTCCTCAGACTGAACAATTCCAGCTCTTTCAGCCTCTCCCCATAAGACTTCTGCTCCAGACCCTTCACAGTTTTGCTGTGAAGGCTTTGCTCCAGAGCCTCAGTGTCTTTCTTGCAGTGAGGGGCCCGAAACTGAACACAGTACTCAACGTGCAGTCTCACCAGAACTGAGTGCAGAGGGACGATCACTTCCCTGCTTCTGCTTACAGCAGTATTTATGGTATAAGCCAGGATGCCACTGGTCTTCTTGACCACCTGAGCACACTGCTCGCTCATGCTCAGATGGCTGTCAACTAAAAGCACATCCATATCCTTCTCTGCACAGCTTTCCAGTCCTTCTGCCCCAAGCCTGTAGTGCTCCATGAAATTGCTGCCACCAAAGAGCAGGACCTGTCACTATGTTAAAACTAACACAGGTGGCCTCAGCCCGCCCATCTAGCCCCTCCAGATCCCTCTGCAGGGCCTTCCTACTCTCAGGCAGATCAATACTTCCACTCAGTTTGGTGTCATTTGCACGCACACTGACAGTGCACTCAATCCCCTCACCTAGATCATCAACAAAAATATTAAACAGGATGAGCCCAAGTACTGACCTCTGAGGAACACCACAAGTGACCACTATTTCCCATGATTTGTTGTGCTATTTAATTAAGTTTTTCAGAGAGTTTTGGCAAACATAATATCAAACTTCAGCAATCACAATAGGGATAAAGTTAAGTTTTTGAAGTGGTACACTTCAGACCTTACTTTAGACTTGCTGCAGTCACTTACTTCACAACATGTTGCTGATTACAGTCCTCTACTTCAGACAGGAGTTTCAGGCTTGGATGACCTATGAATTCAGCAAAGTAGGAATAGAAAGGAAAATGTACTGTTTTTCTAATTTTTAGCAATGGAAACAATACTTCTTCCATAGCATGCAGACTGTTAGTTCAGATTAGCATATTTATCACATATATAAGCTTCCTACATTTATACAAAGTTTAAACAAAATCCATTCAAGCTTTCTGAATGTGTATAAGAAACACGGAAGGTTTAATGCTAACATATCAGCTATTGCCAATTTTGGAAAGTAAATACAATGCAGAATTTTGCTTTTTATTTATATTTATAAATACATTATCTTACAAAAAAAATTAAAAAAGATAAAATACAGGCCATAACTAAAAAGTCAGTGAAAATACCTTTGCTACAAGGAATTATTGAACTGATTTTAGTATGCACAGTTAGGCATAGATATTATACAATACATACCTCCAACTGTTGGAGGAAGAAAATTTGGAATTAATTCTTTTTGCATTTTTACAGCACTTGAATACCTTGTGAAATAGCTCGGAAAAGATTAAATGTTTCCTGCAAGTAAACTCCAGCTATTAACATATATCTTTGCTTTTTCCATTACCAGACATACACATTAAGAAGCAACTGGCAAAGATGTAACAGAGTTAATTTCAGCTTTACTTTGTACATACTGGTTCAGAAAAGCACGCAGGAAAAATCAATTTTAATATTTTATTATATTTTTCCAAAAGAACTCAGTGGTAGAACAACACTAGTAAACTGTATGTTCTCTTTCATTGTGGCTTTCTCGACTTTCTCCAACTCTGCTCTTTTGATATTAGCAAAAATATCTCCAGAGTTGTGGTAAAGAATTAAAACATAAATTACATACTCTAGTTAGCCTGGGAGCAATCACACTTCTACGTCTTTATGTGGTCCCCAGTATTATCTGATCTTCAAAAAGCATTTGGACAAGTTTGAGAAAGAAACATCCATCAACTCAATTACCCACAAAAAGGCAACCTCAAATTCAAAAGACACTTAAGTCCTGGGTTCTTTAAAGCAGGAAGAAAGAATGATTAAAAACTGGAACAGGCCGCCCAGAGAGGTGGTGGAGTCACTGTCCCTGAGGTATTCAGGGAAAGTGTAGATACAGTACTTAGGGACACAGTTTAGTGGCCAATATTGGTGGTACAGCAACAGCTGGACTAGATGATCTTAGAGGTCTTTTCCAACCTTAATGATTCTATGATTTTTTATTTTAAAAGAAAATATCACTATACATCTATCTACTTCTTCCACACTGAATCACAGAATGTATGAAGTAGACACCAACCACTGGGTGCATCTCGTCCAACACCTGCTCACACACTCATAGCAGGGTTCCCAGGCCCATGTTCAGGTGGCTTTTGAATCTCCTCCTCTGAGGAGGAGATTCCACAACATCTCTAGGAAACTCATTTTTAGTCACCACAGTTTTACTTAAACAAACAAACAAGCAAACAACAACAAAGAAACGCACACCAACTTTTAAAAAATTTCTGAACACTCACTTCTGGCCACTGCTCCAACTATTGAGGTTAGACGCCTTTTAGTTTGACAATTACCTGTTCTGTTTTCCTCATTTTCTCATAAATTATGCTGCTTCTTAACCTTGAACATCTCTGTGGTTTACAATGGCTGCCTTTTCTCCCTTGTATCTGATTTACAGATAAAATACAGAACAGTTTATCTTCAGTTTTGTTTTTGTTTTTGTTTTGTTTTGTTTTCAAACTCGCTATGGGTTTATCAGGAATCACATTTTAGAGCAGCTTTTGGAAAAATACCAAACTGTGTTTAATGCTACAATTATCTGATATTGAGGAGAAGATTGTCTAGACTAATAAATCTGAGACTTCCATGCATAAATTGTACATAGAGTTATACATTCATGGAATACTGAGTTACTGTATTTCTGATGGCTATGTAATATGATTTTACCAGATAAGAGACTACAATTTCCTTTAGCCTCCTAGAATCTTTTTCTCATAAATTATCATCACTGTGAACAAAACCCTCAAAAGCATGAAGAGAACATCAGTTTAAGTCTTGCAGTGACTAAAACAACAGTTCTGTTCTAAGCATATACAGTAACTTTGTCTTAAGTGACTTACATTTTAGAGTTCAGAAATCAAACACTATTATGCATATTTTCAGCACCAACTCGTTGTACTTTGACAGTAAAACATCATTAGCAAGCGCCAAAGTTCTCAGTTTATGTCACTGTAGAAACTCATCAAAATTTTGTTATTCATGTCTCTGATCAGTACTTAAAAGTTTAATAGTAACCAGATGCAGCACTCTGTGATGGATAGCAGCCCCATTTAATCAGTGATCTTGTAATACTTTGGGTTAATGCATTGTGACTGTACTGCTGTTGCCTAACACTTAAAAGCATAAAATCCAATTGAAGAGTGACTATGCAGAGTTGGCAGCTTCTTAGCTCATCTAATCTGCCTCTTCTGTATATTCTAGGTTATAACTTCAGGCTTTATGGACTTAGATGTGTTTTCTCTCCTTCTTTTTAACCTACTGAAAATAACATAAATAGCATCATTGGGCCTTGCATGGGATTAGGTGTATCCAGAGCATTAACAAAGGGCAAAAGAAGAGCAACTGTGTCATGCTGTCATGAACATTTCTGCTGCTGCTGCTGCCAGTGGGAAGACTGCAATCCCCTTCAGATGTTCAATACTTCTGTATCTGGCATTGCCTATACATTATCTTGGGCCTTTTTTCATTTGCAGAACATTTATTCAGCATAATTACCAGAATACAGGAATGACCCAGTTATGTTTTGATACTTGTACTGATTGTGAAGGCCTAGCAGATTTCTGGTACACTGGGGTATTATTTCAGTTTAAGCGCAGAAATGTTGTTTATACTCCAGTTCTGAAAGTCCAGTGGCAATGACTTCTATTGATTACTCTAGAGTACTTCTTAGTGCATCAGACATGATATTAAAGAAGTTTGAAAAGACCATCCAGGCTCAATTTTTTTTTTTCTGAGTTCAATTTCATTTTTATGATTAGCATGCAGGTACTTACATAATACCTTTTTTTTGTTTGTTTGTTTTGGTTTTTTTATTTATTTTACTTTAGGGTTAATGGTTTTCCAGTGCTTGCTGCATGGCATATTACTAAAGGTGAGTAAATTTTCACAATTTCATCAAATATTTTTTAAACTGAATTAAGTCTTACAAAGTTTAAACTACTTTTATATTTGCTTCTGCTAGTATTTGTGTAAGCTTGTTGGCCAGAATGTTCTCAAAAGCAGCAAATACTAAGCAAATATTAAAAAATATTGGCAAAAAGTAAATTCTGTTTGAGGAAGGTGATACTGATGACTTGGAAAAAAATGAAACAGAAACATGATGGCTTCCTGCTAATCCAGTGTGAAAATATAACCTGTATTTCTAATAGTCACAGTATTATTAATAACAACATTATTTGTAGGAGATATACTGAACTACAAAAACTATGGTTTTATTAATTCTATTATTTTGTTTATAAATGTGTACCTTTCAAAACCTTTTAGAAGATGCTCAGGTGGGAAAGATTAGTTCAAGCCATTTCTGATTTACAGTGGATTATGTCTCATTGCTCATTCTACAAACATCCTTTGGATGGTATCTTAAGAATCTCAGCATTAACTGTTTATGTTGTTGTTGTTGTCATCTCCCTAAGAGTCCGAATGTTTTTGACAATTTGGGACCCACCTTATCTTGTCACGTTAGACTAGCTGAAATTAAAAAATTAATGAAGCGTGACAGTGCAGTGATATGAAAAGTTCTGTGCAAAAGATAGTTCATGGTCATTGAAGGAATTCCATCATGTTAAATAAGAGTTCATTAACTTATTTTCAGTGCCACCTCAGATATCTGTCAGCTTCTTATATAGACCTGCCTAATATGTTCTTATTGTTAGGAAAAGGAACTTCTAGGATGAGTGTAATAAATAATGACCAGCTATTACGCATGTAATTAGAGTCATGTTACCAAAGATATTGCTGGTCCCTAATGAAAACAGATGTTTTGATCTAATTGCCTGGTGGCACAACATTTTAACTATAGTTAAACTGAGATACCATACACCTTGAATATCCAGTTCTGCTTAGGTTGTGCAGATAATTCTGAGTGAGTAATATCATGGCATATGTGTCATCATAGTATATGCCTGGTCATAGGTAAACTTGCTGCTTTATAGTAGGCTTACAATTGTCTTCCATCCTGTGTTGTCTTTGTTTTTGTTTTAAATAGAATAATAAACACTGTGTTATCAAGGCATAAACACTGTTAACGTATTTTCCATGTATATAGTTCTGCCCATTCTCCCCATAGACCACTTATTCAATATCCACAAGCTCTGAAGTGTTCCTTTAAGGAATTCACTAAATTTCTTTTATCGCAATGTTGTTGGTTTTTTCTTTACCATTTTACAGAAGTTTTTATAATGCTATTCAGTAATTAATCCTGTACTGCGGCATTAATGTTTGTTTTAAGAATATCTTTGGACTGTAGCTGTAGAACTAAGTAAAATTAGAAAAATTATGTTTTGTCAACAAGATTATAAACTGGGTGTTGAGCTAATTGCTGTGCTACACATAGCATGTGATCTTTCCAAAAACAGTGGGGGGAAGTAAGAAAGATCCAATATTTTTTGATACTATTTGTTGATTAATGCAAGACATAGGATAGCCATCTTCAGAATTACATAACAGTGAAGCTTCCAATAATATGAAGAGTAAGTATGAAATTTTACTGAATATAGTGTTTCCAGATGTTCTAAAGCGACAATAGAGGTTGACTGTTCCTTTCGTAACCCATCAAGCTTTATTATGGCGCCCTATCATCAGCAATCTGTAATGAAGGAATGTAGCCCTTATGTCCAGATCTAGGTCAGAGCTTGTTAGGGGAGTACAAAACAATCAGAATCTGGCCTCAAACCTTCCATCTTTTACAACCCATGCTTAATTGCATCTGGATATCTGAGTCACAGCTGTAGTTATGCTTCCTTATTGTGCTCAAGTCTCCATCTTGGAAGCACAGAACAGATGTGAAGACTTACTTGTTAAGTGTCACTCAGAAATTTGTGGAAAGGGACATTCTAAATGTGTTTCTGAAACTGGATTAGAAACCTTAGTCCTGAAATCCATTATCTTGCAACCCTTTCATCTAGGTAATATTGGTTCCTACTTTGTCTTGTGCAGAAATTCTTCTCAAAGAGATGCTGTTCCACCTTCTGGTATTTGTGTTTCTCAGGGATCTGAGTGTATGCTTTTCACTGAGGACAAGGAGAAGGCTGAGATCCTCAGTGCCTTCTTTACAACTGCCTTTAATAACCAGACCAGTTATGTGCTGGGCATTTTATGCCCTGATCTGGAAGTCTGGGGCCCTACTAGAATATACCCCCGGTGATCCAGGTGGAGACAGTCAGAGAGCTTCTCCTCCATCAGGACTGTCAGAAGTCCATGGGACTGGATGAGCTACACCCTTGGGTGCTGAGGGAGCTGGTGGGGGTGATTGCTGAGCCCCTCTCGGCCATCTATCAGTGCTCCTGGTTATCTGGAGAGGTCCCACAAGACTGGAGGCTTGCTGATGTGACTCCCATCTTCAAGAGGGGTGATAAAGAGGATCTGGGGAACTATAGGCCTGTTAGCCTGACCTTGATACCAAGGGAAGTCATGGAGCAAGTCATCTCAGGTGAGATTGCATGGCGTGTGCGTGATATCCAGGGGATCAAGCCCAGCCAGCACGGGTTCATGAAGGGCAGGTCGTGCTTGACAAACCTCATCTCCTTCTATGACAGGGTGACCAGTCTGGTGGATAAGGGAAGGGATGTAGGTGTAGTCTACCTAGACTTCAGCAAAGCCTCTGACACGGTCTCTTACAGGCTTCTCCTGGGGAAACTGGCAGCCCATGGTCTGGACAGGTATACACTTCTTTGGATAAGGAACTGGCTAGAGGGCCATGCCCAGCGGGTAGTGGTTAATGGAGTTAAGTCCAGCTGGTGATCCATTCCAAGTGGTGTCCCCCAGGGGTCGGTACTGGGGCCCATCTTGTTTAATATATTTATTGACGACCTTGATGAGGAGATTGAGGGCATCCTCAGTAAGTTTGCAGATGACACCAAGTTGGGAGGTTGTGTGGATCTGCCTGAGGGTAGGGAGGCCCTACAGAGGGATCTAGATAAGCTGAATCGCTGGGCTGAGATTAATGGGATGAGGTTCAACAAGGCCAAGTGTCGGGTCCTGCACTTTGGCTGCAATAACCCCAAGCAGTGTTATAGGCTTGGGGATGAGTGGCTAGATGATTGTGAAGAAGAAAGAGACATGGGAGTGTTGGCTGATGCTCGGCTGAACATGAGCTGACAGTGTGCCCGGGTGGCTAAGAGGGCCAATGGAATCCTGGCCTGCATAAGAAATAGTATGGTCAGCGGGAGCAGGGAGGTGATCATCCCCCTCTGCTCAGCACTGGTGAGGCTGCACCTTGAGTACTGTGTTCAGTTTTGGGCCCCTCACTACAGTAAAGATGTTGAGTCCCTGGAGCGTGTCCAGAGAAGGGCAATGAAACTGGTGAGGGGTCTGGAGCACAAGTCTGGAGCACAAGCACAGCTGAGGGAGCTGGGATTATTTAGTCTGGAGAAGAGGAGGCTCAGGGGAGACCTCATTGCACTCTACACCTTCCTAAAGGGAGGTTGGGGTGAAGAGGGGTTCGGCCTCTTCTCCCAGGCAACGGACAGGACCCGGGGAAATGGCCACAAGTTGTATGAGAGGAGGTTTAGGTTGGACACGAAGAAATACTTTTTCTCTCAGAGAGTGGTCAGGCACTGGAATGGCCTGCCCAGGGAGGTCAAGGAGTCACCATCCCTGGAAGTGTTCAAGAGGCATCTAGATTTGGAGCTGCAAGATATGGTTTAGTAGCCTGTGGTAGCAGTGGTAATGAGAAGATGGTTGGACTAGACGATCTTATAGATTGTTTCCAACCTTGTGATTCTATGATTCTATGATTCACTAATCTGCAGTGATCACCTTAAAGGCTGCTAACATTAAGATCGGAGTTAATAGAAAGAAGTCTCTCTTGGCTAACATAACCATTAACAAGCAATAAGTAACACAGAGACAGACGCTTCTTAGGCTGCAGAAATAAGATATCAGGAAGACACATATAAACATTAGCAATGCATACTGTTTACACATATGAGACCTCGGTGGCAGCTGTCTATGAAACTGAGTGTGTCTGAGTTCAGTGCTCTAAGCAGACGTCCAGTTGGCCATGATTTTTTTTCTCTAAATCCTTCTAGACACTTTATTTTTAGTACAGAAAATACTAACTGCCTTTTTATTTTAATAAATAATATATTTTACAACTGTTTCCAAGTCTTCCCCTTTGTATCCCTTTCTTTGAATTCAGTTTTGCTCTGAAAATGGCAGGAAAAGTGTAACTAAAATTATATTTTAATAGGAGAGTTTATTAAAATACATTTATCTGTTTTAATTACTTTTATTTCTGTCTGCTGAGCTTTTGAATTCAACAGTATTTTGAAAGCCATTAGCAGTGCTTTATTCTGTTTCTCCTCTCCAATTTCTAAACAAAGTATTTTTTGGAAAAAAAAGATAATTTTCACAAAGCAAATCGTTGGGCTATTTTTGTCATTATTGAGCTGATGTTGTACTTACATCATTCTCACTCTTCTACAATGCCTTACTAATTACACTTAAAGGACAGCGTTTCCTTTTTGTGATGGTCTATTGATTGTTTCTTCATAACTCCATAGTTTTCTGTACTGCCAGATCCTTCTTTAAACTTCTACTTGCAAATAACTTGTATTTTCTGTGAAATGTCAAGAAATGCAATTAACCTTGCTTTGGCATTTTCTCCTCCACAAATGTACTGCTTTAGGTGCTGTCTATAAGAAAAGTGTCATCTTTCATGTTGTAGAAACATATAACAATATGACAAATACTGAGAATAATCCTCAGCGCAAGCAGGGTGAATATGGGGTTATGCATGGGCACTTGTGTGTATGTGTGTACAGGTCTGTAAGAATAACATTTGAAAACATATGTATGTATGCATTTCTATGCATAAACACACACACACACACACACACACACACACACACACACACATATATATAGTAAATTATTCATAATGATGATGTATATCATGTATACAAAAGCTGTCAATATATTCCTAGAACTGTTATTTCAGGGCAGCATGTTCAGGAAATTTCTTCTTAAAAGGTCTGTGTCTGTTATTGTGCAAAGCTTTATTTTTCACTCAAATACACATTCTATGCCAAGAAAGGTCAGTAGATTATAAGTGAGCATTACCCTGCAAAAGATAACAAAATGTTCAGTGTGGAGTGGGTTAGCATCAACCCCACCTTCCTGGTACGAATGGGAATTAGGAGCTTAGACCCTAATTCTTGTTCTGCTCCTGTTTTCATCTCCAGACCTGGTCCTGTCACTGACTTGCTGACTGAACTTTCTGGAAAGACCCTGGACCTGTCACTCTTACTGTCACTGGACCTGTCCTGCTCACCTTGTTTGGGTGCTGTGAGCCTGTACTTCTTCTCAGCAGAGTCTAGCTGTTGCCTGCCTTGCTTTCACATTTAGATTCCTCACTGCTTCTGCATCTCCCTGACTTCCAGCATGCAGTAATTCATTATTTTTTTAATGTCCAAACACAGTGACCTTCCCTTGAATTTGTAGGTGCTTGACCTGATGATTATAGTTATATAAAAATTTCAAGTTGAATATCCAAACATGGGAAATCTAGCCTTTATTGTATCTAAAACCTCACACACCTAAGCAGGATTCAAATGATGTAGCCAAGGACATCATTCTATACGTTAATGACTCAATTCCCAGAAATTTCAGTGATTCTCATTTTCCTACACTGACCATCTCTTTCTATGTAATAAGCTCCTGAATGTCTGCTCATGCATGACACCCCTGCCGCCAGTGCACTCAGTGTTGGTCAAAAGCTCCTCCACCTTAAGGTGAGAAAATTTCAAATAGGAACATACTGGTTCTATCCTCTGTACATTAAGGAATATTTGGCATTAACTACACATTGATATTTTCTACCCCTCCTCTTTTATCACATACTTCTATTTCCAAGTAAGTTACTGTAACAAGTAACAATTTCTGTGGGCTTTCTAGAAGAAACTGCTGGCTTAGAAGGCTATTCAAATAAAGCTAGTGGTGAATATATCACATGTAGTGATGGTAAGTGGTGGTAAGTAGATGGAGTTTTAGTAACAGAGGCAGTTGGGAGAATACTTTGTGAGGTGTTGCTCCTAGCAACAAAATACTCTTTCACATCTCTTTCCACATACACTGCTATATTTTATGTATTTGATTTAAGGCAAAATTAAAATTAGCCCAGTAATTCATAAACTAGTAAACAGAGGATAAAGTAAACTGCGGCTATATAACTCTGTATAAACAGTAATTAATTTAAATGTTTATAAAGCAGCTGAAGTCAGAAATGTTTCAGGAGATCATTTCCTATATGGTGATTTCTGTCCAAACTGTTGTTATTTTTCACCACTATTTAGATTTTAAAAATGCATACCTCTGTAAAATATTACTGCCCTGTTACAAGTCGATAGGGCTTGGTTCTTAAAGCTATGGCACTCTAATGGTAAAATAAATTTGACTTCAGCTGGGATTTTTATGGATGTTTTCTCATTCTGGAAATAAAGTATTCTTAAATAATGCCAGAAAGAAGACTACAAACAAAAGACCTGCAAGGGACAATTGGAAAAAGCATTCAAAATAAACACCAAATGAAGATACTGTCCAGAAAAATGAATAATCTTAATGCATAAAAAAATGCGCACTAAACTTCCTTGAATTTGTTTAGAAACTTATTTGACTGTGCATAATTTTATGATATGGGGACAACAGGACACCAGAAGTGTCAAAATGAACATCAGAAAGCCAGAGTGAAGCATCTAGTCATGTTAGTGAGCAGTTAGTCACGTGAATATTTAATTATAGCTCCCTATGTGAATAACCGTTCACTGGAAGGAACATGGCTTTTCAAGTCTGGCCTTCAAAGATTACATAGTAATTCTGGGCTTGTGAATGTTAATAAATCACCAGAATGATATCTCTTTGTGTGTAGGTGTTACATATAGCTGACTCAAACAATTCTAGGATAGTTGGAAAGAAAGCCAGAGTTTGACTTACGCCTTCTCCAGCTGTGGCCACATTTGCTTCATAGCAGATTAGATATACGTTTTGGATTTATGTTGGTGACTCACCCAGAATTTCAGATAACCCGTTGGAAACCTTTCCCTTTGAATTAGAAGTTGTTTAATAGAAGGAGTGCACAACCACTAAGGACGTTTCCCTATTTTAGAAATGCTTAATCAGATTATATTTTAAATGAGACAGTCTTTTGGAACATGTTATTTGCACACACTGACAACCATACACTTCAGCAGATTTACAGCACAAATCTATACCTGCCAAAAAGCAAAAATCTCTGCTCGTTTCTGTGCAGTGGCTTCCTTGGCTTCCTATCCTTAAACATAAAGCAGCTCAATGGTTGCTCTTCATCACAACACTAGGACCCTATTCATAATTTAACTGTAGACTGACGCACCCTTTTTTTCTGGTATGCTCTGGTATTTGAAGCTGGAGTTCATGACTGCACTCAGAATGTTTGTGAATTAAATCTAACTTCCAAAGCAAGGATAGTATGAAATCTCCTTTTGGGAATGATGAAAACTGGCTGCAACGACCCTTACTTTCAGCTTTACTGTGATTTCAGCTTTTGCTTATATAAATGAGTATTCAATGCCATTTAGCTGTTACACTTGATGTACAGATTGCACTGCTATGTACAAGATTAGTCATATTTTCCAGCAGCACATGGAAGACAGTCTCATTAGGGCTCAGTGGTGCTAGATACTGTACAAGTATATCAATACATACAGAAACTATAACACTGTGATTTCGTATCTTGACTCAGAATTTAGTACTGTTTTTCATTCTTTTGCTCCAGGTTTGGGTTATTTTATGTCCTTTGTACTGAGAAGAGAAGAATGATTAAATTCTATAAATACTATCAATTAAAAGACAGGGCTAAAAGCCTGTTTAAGGAATCACCTACTCTTACATCTGGAAATTCTAGACCATATCTTACATTCTTCTCTGTATCTTTTGATTACTACTGTACGTAGGAGTACTGCTATTCATTTCAGTGTGAGCAGTCATAAGGCCTCAGACTTTATAAAACTGCCTCCAGTTCAAGGTGATCAGTAGTTTTAAAGAGAGCAAGATTCAGACTGTAATTTTTATTCCTCTGAGCTGGATGGCCTTTTACAAAAGTCGCATTCAACAAAGGCACACCTCATTGCATATATGCTGGTCCTAGTTCTCGTTTTGTGAACCACGGTCAATCAGTTATTCCATTAGTATTAACAGAGATACTTCAGAGGAAAGTGATATCAAGAGGAAATTTCACCTTCACTTTTAGGAGGAAAGATTTTCTGAGGACCCTGGCATGATCAGATGGACCAACTACAACATGCTTGTGGTACTCACTAACCTCATGAACCCTTTTGCGTCATTGTTTCATAGAACTTTTCTATATTATTAACTGAGAAGTAATGTTTAAGCCTTATAAACAAGTAGAAGAGTGTTCTACTTATACAGTTTTTGACATTACAAAACACTGTAATCCAATATATTCTTTCTCAGTGATGTAGTACTAGTGTTAGCCTTTAGTAAGAAAAGAGTAGAGAGAAGGAGAGGGAAGAAGACAGGGGAGGGGAATTGGAAGAGGAAGGTGGGGAGTGAAGAAGAAATTATGGGTTCCTAAAGAAACAAATTATCTGTCCCTTAATATAGGATAGGTGACCCAGATGTAAATACTTCCAGAAATGGGGTCCCAAAATGTCAACGGTTTACCAGGCTGGATCGGCCCGGTTCCGTGACGATTGGTGTGGGGGACCCGCAGACCCACGCCCCAGGAAAGGGGAAGGGGGAAAGGGAAAAGGAAAAAGGGAGATGGAGTATTAACTCTTTAACTCTTAATGCACTACATGTTGTTATGATGTGGAATACCAATACCAAAAATCATAAAACCATGACACAAAAGAGTCTTTATATGTGGTTTTATTAAAGATTCAAAATCTCTCAAGATAGGTCTGAAGGAAGAAAAGAAGCTGGCCTGTACTCTGAAGTCCTCAGTGTGTTAAATCCAGGAAAGACTCCTAGAGTTGCTGAATCAATAACAACAATTCCAGAAGAATCAGATTCTTTCAATTAACTTGATCCAGAATGATTGCTTATGCAAGGCACCCTTGAAGTGTTTGCTGATGTTTATTTCCTTCCACTTCTAATAACAGACATTATTGTAGACCACAGTCAGTCACCCATTGCATAACTGTGTACTTTGTCCAGATCTACTTGTTAGCTCTTGTTATTGTTCTGTTTTCAAAACATGTTTCTTTTGGCTTGACTCTGATCTCTGATTACTTCATATATGGATTCAAAGAATGGAAGAATACCTGAAATAAAAGACCCCCTAAATCTTCTGTGGTATTTGTACTGGTCTCAGAATTTGTCTGTTTTGTCTCAGAAATTCATCAGGAAAAGTATGAGCCCTTAGGAAGATTTCAGAAGTAAAAGAATGAATAAATCACAGAACCATATAATTTTTTGAGTTGGAAGGGACCTTGAAAATCATCTAGTTCCAACTCCCCTGCTATAGGCAGGGATACCTCCCTCTAGACCAGACTGCTCAAAGCCCCATCCAATCTGGTCTTGAGCACCTCCAGGGAGGAGGCATCCACAACCTCTCTAGGCAACCTACTGCAGCGTCTGAACACTCACAAAGTAAAGAATTTCTTCCTAGTACCTAGTCTAATATCATCCAGTTCAAAACCATTTCCCCTCATTCTATCACTATGAGCCCTTATAAGACACCCTCCAGAACTTTCCTATAGGCCCCCTGCAGGTACTGGAAGGCCTGTCCAGTACTTGACCTGTAATGTCCCCACAGGGCCTTCTCTTCTCTAGGCTGAAGAGCCCAAGCTCTCTAAGGCTGTCATAGCTACAGACCTCTAATCATCTTTGTGGTCCTCCTCTGGACCTGCTCCAATAGCTCCATGTCCTTCTCGTGCTGGGGAACCCAGAACTGGATGCAGTACTCCAGGTGGGGTCTCATGATAGCAGAGTGGAGGGGGCAGAATCAACTCCCTCACTCTGCTGCTCAGGTTTCTCTTGATGCAAGGTTCAACACTCTTGGATATCACATGCATGACTGTGATACCCTCAGGAAGGCTGTGGATTCATGCGTTTGTGAATGATCAGATTATTTAAATGATTAATTTACAGATTTTTAGTTATAAGAGATGCTGTTGAGGCTATCTTCATTTAAAAGGTGATTCTGGCATGATTTCATGTTTTGTAACTTATGTGGTCCCAAACAACACACCCCTGGCACTGCATGTGCAAATGAGCAGGTCCTGAAATACAGGGTTTTTTTGCACAACCCTTAGTATAATTCAGTACTAGCTCTCACATAAAATGAACAGGTGTTTTACATTTTTTCTTTAGACTTAAATAAAGCGTAATTTATGTGCCCTCTCCTAGCTTTAAAAGGGATTTGCACTAGTCAACCATGTGACAATAAAAATTGCTAGCTGCTTTGTTTTAGAGAAGGAAGTATGTGTAAGAAGCAAAACTGAAGGTAGGCATTAAGAGACTGTTATGGTTTTATGATTTTTGTTCTTGGTATTCCACATCATAACATCACATAGCACATTTTGGAGTTAATGCTCCAGCTCACGGATCTTTGATAGTTCCATGTATACCTGTCTCAGAAGAGAATAAGTACTATGCACCCTAAAGGACACTGCATTGCTTTGCTTTTTTTCTGTTTTCCACTCAGTGTGAAAGATAAAAACTGTTCAAGTGTCAGGACACACGTGCTCCTTCCCTTTCAGATCGACCCAGCAGTGGGTGCTCCCTAGCTATCTTGCCTTCAGCACTAACCCAAGGCCTTCGGTTTTCAGACACTCATTGTATTTGATTTATTATCTTCAATTCCAATTATATTTTATTTTATTTTGTTATTTTGCATTCTGATATCTTACTTAGTAAATTAGCTTTCCTCCTCAGATCATTGCCTCTGTTTCTGACAGTACATAAGCCGTATTGCCTGTGTTCCAGTGTGATCTGTGCTCTAGCACTGAGGGAACCTAAAAAACCAAACTTCTTGAAATGAGAACCAGGGAACCAAATGAGATACCAGCATCATTGTTCACTTTAAAAAGAGCCACAAAACACATATACAATATAAATTTTGAAAGAGAAACAAATTTCAAATTAAATAATATGACTCAGACATCATCGCAATTTCAATGAACTAGTATGTGTTTATGAAAATATAGTGTGTGTGTATAGATACATATATATATACATACACATCTAATCTGTTGGTTAAAAAAAATGCTTTGTTTCTTCACTGTGAAGAATAATTCCATTAATCTTGCTGTAAATTTAGGCTTTAATTCAGCAGAGATTTACAGTACTGAGTGGGACTGTTTTATGTAAGAACTATTCCCTAGGACTTCAATTGGATATAGTGCTTAGTTAGGATGATGAAGTAGTGCAGTAGAAATGTTCTTATTAGACTTAGAGACCGATGCAATTCTAATTATGAGATCTGTTCCACAAGCAGTGCAACGGTATTATTATTCTTCATGTCTAAAGCTATAACATCCAAGTAAACAAAACTGGCAAAGAAAGAAAAGCAGCAGCTTGAAAAGATGCTCTGTTCAAGCCACAGCTTCAGGTCAGCAAAAGACCCTAAACTAGAATTCAGGAGGTATTGTTAAAGGGTTCCTGATACTCCAAGAGACAGTTCATGTCTGTCAGTTAGAGTTTGCAATTCAGACAGCAGTGAGACAAAAGAAGAGAATGCTCTGTCAAGAAAAGTGATATCTCATATCTGTATCATGACCAAAAAGATTCAGGTATTAATAGTCCTGCTGTTGGTAGACTACTTAGTCAGCTGATAATGTTGCTCACATCATGTGAAAATGTATTTAGTTACTCTTCATTTTTAATTCTAGGAGAGGTAGAGGATCTTCTGATCAGTGGCAGCCTTTGCCTGTCATAGTTTTTTGTTTTTATGAAGCCAAAAGAAATCGTGGTTTGGATGTGTGTAATTCAGTACCATATATGGTGACTTTAAGTCATTTTTTGTCTGCTAGCAAAGAAGTATCAGATTCTTCTCTTTTGATGCAGTATTCATTTAACTTGTCTAATACTTCCAGTGAAATTGAAGAAAACATTCTTCTTCTCTTAACTAAACTGTAGATTTTTCTTCTGTTTTTGCCACCTAAAGCTACACGGAATTCCTTTTGTATATTTAAGCAAAAATTTCCAGCCGTTATTTATTTGAATTGAAGCTGTGCAACAATGTCGCACTCAAGACTGGATTGCGCTGTGTAGGTTGCTAAGCATGCATGCAAACTCAACAGTTTGTACACTGCACACTGCAGAATACTGAAGAACTTCAGAGGCTGAGGTAGGCTGATTGCCTCAGAAGTCCCTGGCCCCGTTGTTGAGACTAACCTGCAACATTTCTATGGATTTTCCACATATATGGTGTTCATTTCTCATAGTCTATCTCATTTAGAGGCATAACGTAAGGCTGTGGGAGCATCGTGTAAGACCCTGATTCTGTGAAAATATCTCTGCCAGTTGCTGTATTCAATCACAGTTCAGCAGAGAGATAAAGCTGTATTTATATCTTAAAAAGGAAATAATGAAAAAAATAAACTAATGCTTCATAGACAAATATTTAAGGTGAAAGTTAAAATAAAATAATGACAAATTAAACAAAAAATCCCCACTTCCCCTGCCCCCCACCCGAAAGAAAAAAAAGACGAAAAAGAAATGAACACACAGACAAACAAACAAGGAAAGCAGACATAATTATGCAACACTTTAAGATGCACATTTATTCGTCCATTACTTTTAAAACTAGAATGGAACAAGTAACTGGAAGTATTGCAGTGTCTGCATTTTCCAACTCCTTTACAAAGTAATGTTTCTAGTATTTTCTTTGTCTGCAGTCCACGAAGGAACAATGTATTTGTTTCCGTTCTGTTGGCAGAGGAATGCAATGCACACACGGTCACAATCCAGAATAATTTGCTATCAGAATGCCTTGTGTTACCAGGTCTGTGATAACTGTAAGAGAATCTGTCTCATACTCACTGCAGAAAGCGGAGAGAATCACAGGTGTCATGAGCTTAACGGAATATATTTTATTCATGGTACAAAAGAGTACTCTTGCCACAAATTCCAAGAAGGTCTATGATCCAGGAGCAAGGAAGACAGAGGCTGTGCGAAATTCAAAGACCTGAAAGGCACGTGCCTCCTACCTTGGGATGTCTTTCACCTCCTACCTCAGGATGTCTTTCACAGTGGTGGAGATGAGACCTGGTTCCTGCCAGTCTGCAGTGGATTTGTGGTGGTGTAAAGAATTTTCTCCTATTAAAAAAAAAACCATACCTTGTGCACAGAAAATAGATCAAGGAAACACGGTATAGCTCTGCTTAAATGCTGCCTCACATTCCAAATAAAACCTTCCAGAGCTGTCATGGTCATTCCTACGCTGGTGCTTCAGGAGGGGCTTAACCCAGTTTGAGACAAGTGAGTCAGCCATGGGTCCGACTGAAACCCACCGCGCTTTGGCACATATTGTTTGTGTGTCAAGGCTGATTCTTCAGTCAGAGCCACTCACCACACCATCCTACCCTGAGGCTACACAAACAATAAGGCTGATACTGAAAAGGTAGCCAGGCATGCAGACAAGTGGAAGAGCCATTCTCTTCAGCACTGCATTACTACACTTTAACCTGATCATGACACTGCACGCTCCATATTCTAAGTCATCCCACATTCCCACTGCTCTGCATTATTCTTCTCTCAGCCAAGAGATTTTACTTCTGTAGGCTGAAACCTTGTGCTTACTCTTTATAGTCTACTTGTCTATTTGCTACAAGAAGCATGCAAACGTCTATTGTAAAAACCACCCCCTCACCCCCCCCCCCCCCCCACAATAACGCAGTGGGTGAGGAAGAAGGCGGCTCCCATGGTAGCTCTGTCTTAGTGGAATCTTATGGCAAGCCTAAAAACAGCCTAGAGTCTGTCAGTCTGTCCCTTGTAATCCTACTACAATGACTTGTCTTCCTTAGAGTGTAATTCCTATCTGCTCAAAGACTATGCATGTGGTTTTGTTGCTATTGCTGTTCTGGTTTGTTTCTGTTTTTGTTTTTTGTTTTTGTTTTTTTTCCAGAATAATTTGCTATTTTTTTCATCACGAAATCACTAGGAGCATGTCATCTGTCCTAATCAATTCATTTCAGTAAAATACAGCTGGGATCCTTTCAAGTACATTTTGTGTAGAAAAATGCTCCTATTTTAATTGGATAGTCAACATTAAATGGATGGTAACAACATTTTACCATTGCTCTTGTTTGGACAGCACCCACAGCCTTTTATTTTGTTGCCGTTGGAAAATTTTCTAATCTTTGTTTTCCATGCCAGTTGTACACAGTCAGTTTGGTTTACTAACAAGGAGGTGCTCTTTTCTAACACAATGCAATTTTCTAATATAAGAATTACTGAAAGGGACAGAAAAGTAATAGGTATTTCTTTTCTATTCTTCTGTTTGCATTTCACACTTGGCAGCTCTCTGTGCATAGTTCATCCCGACTTTCCCCTGGGTAGCTAATCAATAAGTTCTTTTTCTTTGCTGTTTGAGTCTTTCACACAACAACAGAGGCAAATAAAAGCATTTTAGAGTGTAGGAAAACATGTATATAAACTCACAAATATAGGCAGGACTCAGATGAGCTGTGAGAAATCACTTAAAGCTCTGCAGAAGCTGTGCACCAGGCATATGCAAAGCACGGGGCAGGGAATGGGGGCTGGTAGTATCTGCCCACTACCCCACCTTCCTCCTGTGAGAAACACTTGTAGTATAATCCATTCTGGAGAGGTAAACCCAAGTTCTGGGTTTGTTAATAGAACTGGCGCAATAATTGCTCATTTTGAAAGGTATTTTTTTAATGTGGAGCCCTACTTGTTCTCTTCACCTTCTTCCTTTACTTTGGTAATAACACTGCATTTGTCTTTACCTATGAGCTGCTGGAAGAATTGCCTGTAATTGTACAAAACCATAAAGGAGAAACTCTTCATATTCTTTGTTCATCAGCGACTATTAGCATCCACTACAACAAAATGATGGCATAATTCATGGTCCTTAATGCCACAGCATTAAAAAAAATGATGATAATAGTACGAAGAGCAGCAACCTCCCGCTGTTCATAGAATGGAAGTTAAAAAAAAAAAAAAAAAAAGAAAAAAAACAAAACAAAAAGACCTCACGGGATTATCTAGTTTCTCCATCTCTCCCCAGACAATCACCTTTTTATTTATTTATTTATTCATTTTCTGTCTTTTTCCTAAAAGCCACCAACGATAGGGATTTGGCCAGCACCTGAGGCAGTCTGTTGCTTTCCTGGTCTTGCAGTAAGGTGTTTTCCTGCTCAGGAAGGTGAGTCTTGACCGGGAGACCTCCTTACACCTGCCCTACTCTCTGTCACCATGATTCAACTGGCGGCTTTTTCATGAGGAGCGCAGACAGCTTCACACTGTTGCTGAGAAGTGCCCACGGCACTCTCCAGTAGGACGGCAGGGATCCGAGAAGCGGTGGTTTCCAGGCGGCCATAGGGCCCGTTGCAACCCTTGGGAAACTAGCCATTCCACACATTTACCCTGCTGCCGCCTCTTGTGAAACCCCGGCTTTGAAACCAAGCGCACGCATGGATGGGCGGACTAGCTCTAATTCCCCTTCTACCGCAAAAGGGGGCTCGTTCCCACCGCCCTGGCGGTTGAGGGGGGGGGGGGCTCCGTGCCTCCCTCCCGCAGCGGGGATCGCCCTTCCCGCTCTCCCACGTCCTCCATCCCGTGTGGCGGCGGCCGCCTCCGCGCCGCTCCCCCTCTCCCCGGCACTGCCGCAGCGGCTGCACCGCAAGGCGAAGCCCACGCCGCGGCTCCGGCCCGCCCCTCCCGGCCCGTCACGCCTGGCGGCTCCAGCGGGAGATTGTGCGCGCTCGCTCCCTCCCGCAGCCGGCTTCAGGAGGAGGCGGCAGGGACGGAGGGAGCGGCAGCGCCTCGCAGCCCGCCCTGTTCCTCCGGTAAGTGATGCTCTGGGCAGCTCCCGCTGCTGCTGCTGGGCAACTTTTCCTCTTTTCTCCTTTTTTTTTTTTTTTTTTCCCTTCCTTTTTTTTTTTTTCTTTTTTTTTTTTCCTTTCTTTTTTATTTTTCTTTCTTTTTTTTTTTTTTTTTTTTTTTTTCCCCCTCCATTCGCGTGCTTGCGGCGCGGGAGGACCTCAAGTTTTGCACAGGCCTCGGGAGGGGGTTTTCTTGTCGGGTAGGAAGGAACTCAGCTTCGGGCAGGTCGAGCCTTAAAGGGAGTGCAGGGGTTCCTGAGTCTTCGCTCGGCTGCTGCTCACTTCGGTTTCATCCGACGCCCGCTCGGCTGTTCGTACTCAGACCTGGTGGCACAGATGCGAGGTGGTGTGAGTATCTCATCTCGGCTTGGAAGCTGACTGGCATACTAAGGCTGGCACAACTTTTGCACGCTAGAGGAGCAGAAATCAAGGGGGGAGCAGGTTCGCAGTGACTTCAGATGCATGAGGAAAACAAGCTTGCCAGTGTCCTAGAGGTAAGGATGGAGAGGAAAATCAGGCAGGCAGGAGAGATACAGGGATTCCAGCTCCTTAGGGAACTGACACTTTCTAAAATGTGTTTAGAAGCAAACAGGCAGGGTTTCAGGCTATGCAACTGAAGAGACAGAAAATAAAAATAAAAAATAAAACCAGTGTAAGAGCTTTGGAAAACTGTATTCCTTTTCTTGCTATAGGCTGCCTGCAAGGATCGTGATTCACACTGACTACGCTAGTTGAATAGTTTAACGCTCACCACTCGTAAGGGGGAGGGGGGAACTCCCTTCCTTACAGCTGCAGGAGAGGAGTTTTCCAAAACACAGTTTACTGCTTTCCTACCACTTTGGGAATTCAGACAGTGAGAGGTGTCTGGGCAGTAGATAGGAGGGGAAGCATGGAGTTAGTTTCCTGGGAAAAATCCTTACTGAAGCCCAGGTACTGGTGACAGGAAAACCCATGGGATGCTGAGTTCTTTATAGAGACTGCAGGGCAGAAGAGCCAGAGGGATGCAAGCATACAAAATAGCAGGTTTTAAAGTCCAGAGCAGTGGCAGGACTCCAGGGATCTTAGAGCTGGGTGGCATGGTGGTAACAGCACGGAGATCCCTGATGAGTCCTGGCTTCCTAAACATGGAAGGACCATGGGTGCACTGGGATGGGGGCGAGGATGGGAGCTGAGTCATGTAAGCTGGGGTGATCACTGCACATCTGTGCAGAACAGGGGGTGAGGAGCGAAGGAAGCAATGTGAAGACTGTCTCATCAAAAGGTGCTGAGATCATCCAGAGGCTCCTCAGTGATTCATGGTATCCTGCTCTCCTTCCCGGAAATAGTTAGGAGGCTGATGAGTGTACCTCTGGTCGGGCTGGCAGGGACTGCAGAGGTTAGTACAACACAAGGGAAACCTACCCAGACAAACAATCAGTACTGCTGGTACTTGGTCTGCATTGCACTGCAGTGCAGGGAGCTCACAGTAACTTCTGCCTTAGGAGAGGGAGGTGCTGAGCTGATCCACCGAGGTAGCACAAACTATGTCAAAGATTATTGTGTTGTAAGTTGAACTGTAAGGAGATTTTGGAAGGAACTTCTCGATGAATTTACAATTAACTTTCTTCAAAAGATTTTTAGGAGAAAAACAAATACAAACAAATAAACAAACCAAATAAAGTTCTCCATCTAGAATCTTTGTGAATGAGATACTTATGTTGGAAATGTTTTTCCTGAGTTCCCTACAAGAAAAAGCCTCCTGCTCTGCGGTGCTATATGTCCTCCTGAATTACTGAAGTTTTAGTATTTTTCCTTGTCGTTAAGGATGTATTCAGCATTTTCATAGAGAAGGAAGCACCATGGTAAATTGGAGATGCTGGTCCTCCCCCTTCAGCTAGCCATTTTCTGCAATTTTACTGAATGATAGCTTCTATTAAACCTTATCATTTCAGGGATTATTTTGCAACTTTTTTTTCTTAAATACCTCTATCTGTAATGCAAGAAGAGTATGCATCTCTTTTTTGTATTCCACAGAAACACAGAATTCTCTAAAATATAGCCATAATATATTCCAAGTGGACTTACGTACATACCTTTGGAGGAAAGCTTCCTATAGGCTGAGTATTGACTAAAAAAAAAAAATGGTAGGGGGGGAAGCATTTAAGTTAACGTTATAGACACACATGGTGTCTCCAAACATCTTTAAATGATACCCGAAGGAGGAAAAAATGAACAAACTGTAGTCTCGTGTCTGTATTTCTAAAGCTGTATTCCTATTGCTAACTCAACAAAAATGACCCTGGATATCAGTGACACAGACCTGACATAGGCTTTCTCTGATGGCAACTTCGTGTAAAATCATGTCATTGCATTCTAGAAGAACGGATTTGGACTTGGCCAAATGAGATCAAGGCAAGTGTTTTTTGATTACATACTTCAGAAATGTAGATAATTTTTTAGTAGTAACAGAACAAGGGTTTGTTTTTTTCTGACTAGTTAGCGGCATTACAAGAAAGACGTTTGCAACAAAGGAAGATCACGTGAAGCATTCAGTTATACGTGCAAAACGCAGTGTTACTGCAGGTGACAACATGAAATCTGTAATCGTGATTGTACGTTCCTCATTATGTAAGCTTACACAAGTTGCTTGCAGTAATGGCTGGTGTCAAATGAATTTTTAAATGATGTGTTTCAAAGCACGGAGAACAAATGTTTATCCACAGCGGTCCTCATTTGGTCCTCATCCTGCCATTAAAATCTGCGTGAGTCATGCTGTAGTTTTCATTGGAAACTCGAATCCCATGGTGTCATTACATAGTATTTGAAGTACAAAAATGGTATTAATGAAGATATTTCACGATCTCAGTTGTATGAAAGTTGGTTTAGCCTCACAGGCAGGTCACCTGGGCTGTGTGTTGCTGTGAATCCTTGCAACCCGTATGCGTCACAGGATGCATATCAATGCTTGTTTAAACAAAAGCTCATCAATTAGATTAAATGTGTTTGCAAACCTGTGATAGGGAACCCACAGCTGCTGCCGCCGCCCTTTTATTATGTAGTGCATAATATCTTCGTCTTAGAGCAGATCAGCGTCCTCTCCAAATAATACAGAAGACTGAATTTTGAGCTTGTTTTCTTACAAGTGTTTTTAAGATGCTAAATGGAAAAGTTAACTAAAATTGTGTACCAGTAAAAAAAATGGATATTACATTTTTTGTTGTAAATTAGTGAACTGTTTTAGTCTAGAGTTAAATGTGACATATTCTCTAATACTTGTGTTGCAAAATGTGGTGGCCCTTATTTCCGTAGAGCACTGGCTGGTAGCTGCAAAAATACATCTCACAGGCTTTTAATTTGTATTTATGTATCACGGTATCTGCATTTATTTTATGTATCACCATGTGATTCTTTTAGAGACGTTCTAAACATGCGGAATAACTATTCTCCTGTACATACGAATGTTACCAATCTGCGATGCTCTAGTCAGGCTTGGTCTCTCCCTTTTTTTATCTCACAGACAGATAAATAGGTGTGCATTTCAATACAATTTAAAGCAGATTTATTTAGTGTGATTATTATTAAAATAAAAATAAAATGTGCCATTACCAGAAAAATAAAAATCAGGTAGGATAAAGGAAGACAAAGCCTGTCCTTTCCTTCTCTGTGGCTTAAACTCGCGGTCAGCTTTCCCCACCCGGAGAGGCTAATAAATGTTTAAATGCAGCAGGCACAACAATCAAATTGGTTCAGGTGCAGTACATTTTATTGATTAAGACATATAAATTTCATTTCTAAGACTGGAGTCTTACCTCTGTCTGCATTTCTGCTGGGCACCTGCTGATGGAAAAGACTTGACACGTACCAACAAAGCATCAGACTTTTGTGATTAGATGGGCGATTCCTTCCAAATATTTCTAATTGAGCTAAAAATGCACAATAGCAAAAGGATGAAAAACACCTCTCATGTAGCGTAGCTGTTCCAGCACACAGCATTTAGCTTTGTATTGATCTGAGACTCATGAAAAATATAGTATTGCTGCAGTTTCATGTTAGCTTGCCAGAAGGAAGGTGTATTTAAGATAAAGCAGCATCTCTGAGGCTGGCTGTCTCCTTCTCAGCAAACTGTTTTTTTCAGTCCTGGCCCTATGGGTCTAGTTATGTGCTTTGTTCTAGGACAGTAGTCTGCATCCTGCAATTATGTGCAGGTTTTTGACTAAAAATCCCAGCTACAAAAATGCGGTTGCTAGGTGCAGTAAAGCATCCTGTAGGCTATTTTTCCCATTAATGGTAGTACAAGTTGTGGTGTAGGGAAGTGCTCTAGAAAACACATCATGGAAATTGATGGCTTAGAAGTACAGGTAACTATGGATCTGAGAGGTGGCTTGGCTCTAAGCACCTGACAGTGTTGCTGGGTCTCTAAGTGCTATCATTTTCATTCCATATTAAGCTGGAGACTAAACTTCCCTTTCTGCAAGAGTAACAATGCTTTTCCGAAGGAGCATTTTTTACAGGCTGCGTTCCACCCTTCCCCCCATCTGCTCCTCTACCCCAGACAGACCCTGCTGCAGTCGTACAAATGAAGTCGTCCTCCCAGCTCACCCGAGGCAGAAATGAGCGGTTTCTCTGAGCAGTGCTTCCAGATGGAAGCCACTGCTCTCTGACATGTACATTTTCATTATTTCTTTTTTTTTTACCTAGATGGATTCTTGGAATCCTGCTGCTTTGTCAGCTGAGGGTATGTCTTAGATCCTTGTGATCTGTGAAAATGGGATGAAAGTTGTATTTGTTTTCATTAAAAAGACATGTACTTGAAAATTTGATCACAACGTATGTCCAAGCACCACCAACAATACTGATAAGAACAGTATATTCTTCCATTTTCTAATCATCTTGAAAGCTCTCTGCAGGGTATATGTAATCTCTTTCTTGCATAGATATGAACGTGCCAGATACTATTTATCATCTTGCTTTTTAATTCTCATCTAATGAAGTAAATAGTTTGGATTATGGAAGATCCCATAGCAAAAGGCTTGTCTGGTCTCTCTGAAGGGATTTGTGAATCTGTGGGTAATGGGGGTGCTTCTTAATTGGTGGGTGCTGTAAAGGAGAGGTAGGACCAAGTATTAGTGTGGTCTCCTACAACTCCTCAAGACACATATTCTTTATTTTACAGTGCAAAGTTCTCAGTTTTTTTACTGAGCTGTATTTGACCTGTTTTTAATCAATTATAATAACTCAAACACAGTAGGTGAATACACTGAACATTAACTTTTCATGAGCCACCAACTTAATATATCAGCATGTAGCTGTATAATTAATGGCTGTTTCAGCTTTTGGGTAACATTCTTCTGGGTGCCTAGAAGTCACCTCTCATGGACATGACTCACTATCACTTTACGTGTATTTGGCTCACAGGCTGCTGCTCACACCAGTTCCATTTATCTTTGTAACATTCTCTCTCAGTGTGCAAGCAGCACCTTATCTTCAAATAACTCAACAGTTTTTTCCTTGCAGTTTTATTAAATAATTCAAGCTCTTACAACAGGGAGAGTATCAAAGAAAAATATGCATAATGGTGTTGGACAAATGACCAATAAACTTGTTACTGTGACAGGCGATCATGTAAGGATAATCTACTCAGAAAGAAAAAAAAAGGAAAAAAAAAAGACAAGAAAAAGGAGTATGAAGGCTCGTGGGGGTCTCTGCTATGCAGATGTGTTCAAGACACTTTCTGTGTAATACAGATGGATAATGGAATAATTCCCATTTGAAGGGACTCCATGAGGTCATTTCAGCCAGCCAACTTCCAAATGCAGGGCTGACTTTTGTAGTTAGATAGGTTTCTCAGGGCTGTGTCCAGTTGAGGTGTGGGTATCTCCAGGGATGGGGATTCCAGAGCTCTGTGCAGCCATTCCAGTTCTTCAGTGGCAGTACTGATCTTGATGTGGTTTCACATCAGAAGGGACTAGTTACTACTGGTGAAACTCTCACTCATGCATTGTGGGATGTGTTTATCCTTCATCACCACAGGGAACCCAGTAGAAGCATGAGATCAAATGGCATCCATTTTGTCATTTACTGGCATTATGGGAGTCCCTGTTTTTTCACAATATTTCCTCTCTTATGAAGATGTTATTGTGCATGGTTTTTGAAATGTGTTATTTCATGGAAAATATTTTGAGACGTAATGCTGAACATGTATAAGCAGCATGAAGTTAAGCATATAACTGAACTACTGAGTTAGCATAGGGGATCAGATATCTGTTAACCAAGGTGTGCTCTGCAGGTGGCAGCATCTCTGTTGAGAAAGGCTGGAAACCGTTTGAAGTTGTTACACTTCTGTGTACACACCTATATCGCTAACATATGTCCCAGTGCACACCCCTGTGATGAGATTGATGAGAATAGAATCACATTACTTGTGAGTTTGATTCAGAATCTGTCAGCATGGAGATTTTGTTGGAAAAAAATGGGACATAAGAAAAAGACTTCTCTTATGATAACTACTTTCTGTTCGGTTTTATATAAGGTTGTAACTAGTTTCAAAACAAGGAAGTATACGACCAGAAAGTGTTTGTCTTCTTCCTAGTACTCCATATACTGGGAAATGCATTATAAACTTGCATATAAAGAGGATCTACTTAGGTCTCTCTGAAAGTAACGCCTCCAGTTGATTTCCATGGAAGCTACAGCAGATACAAAGAGCACAATAGCACTGATAGAACAGATTATCAACTACAACACACTGTTTTTCAATGTAGTCACCACAATTTTGATCCGTGATCTCCATATGCCAGTGGAGGTGACCCACTTTTGCTATCACTACTGCTGAAACGCACCACCCACTGTCTCACTGTTCTCGCATTCACTGTTTGGTCTCCATAAATATTCAGCAAGCATCAATGAATATCAGTGGGTGCCATTTTCCTTCTGTGTGGAGTATTTCAATTACACACCTTTGATGTATACACATGGCGATATCATATGCCATTTTGTCAGACTCCACCTCTGCTGCCATCTGTCATACAGCAACAACATGTAACAGCCATACTGCCATACCGCCAACATCCACCTCCGATGTTATGGGCCAACATCATAAAATTGGAGCCATTACTTTTCAAGCAGCCCGTATACATAATTAGCTGTGAAAGATATTGTCGTGTCCATGATATACATGGAAAAACTCAGGTGGATGTGTTTCTCGGTGCCATAAATAAATAAAAAATATCCCATTTTTTTTCCATTTTGTTATGGCTTACTTACCTTGTAAAAACTCATAAAGACTGTAAAAGCATACATTCATCTTTAAAGACAAAACAGTATGCTTTCTATATATGCATTTTTATTCTTTTGTAGTTGATTATTCTCAAAGAAAAAATGACTTTTAGAATAATTAAAGTCTTTTCCTATATATTTCATCCTTTCACATTTTTAATAAATAGCTATTTTTGACAGATTTCACAGAATACTGACTGAAAAAAAAAAGAAAGTGATATGTATGCAACACTTTAAAATACTTTTAAAAACAGAATATTGTTCTAGCTGATGGTACCCCTTTTGTCCCATTTATCATCATGATTTATCTAGCCTCACTAAAATCTTTGATAATGGTAGTGAACAGAATAAAAGTTTATAATATCTGAGATATTTTTCAAGTTTAAGAATACATGATGCAAAGGAAGAATGTCGTTTGCATCTATGCATGTATATATACATAACAGTGTAAAAAAATAGAAAAATGTCAAGACAGATCACTCCGTGATTTAAAGCATATGCATCTCCTGTAAGTGTATGGCTCTAAAACATATAAAAAAGTTGAGGTCTTCGTATTTGCATGTTGAGAGAAGTATCTCTTTGGGCAACATCTGACATAAAACGATGTTTCCCATCACATGGCATCATCCTCAGTAATAATACTGGGAGTAACTGGCTGAGAAGGCTGCTGTTGGCTTGGGACTAGCTGGGCACTGAGCAGCTGGTGGTAAACTGGTGCTATTCTGCATCATTTCTTACTTTTTTCCACTCTTTCTGTCATTATCTACATGCACACATTCTTGCACTTTCTTTTTTTTAAGTCTGTCCTCCATCCCCCCATGGGAGGACTGGTGGTGGTGGTGGTAAACAAACGTGTGTGTGGTTTAAAAAGAAAAAAAAACCTGGAAATTTATCTGAAACTTCTTTTAACTGAAGTGACTAAGGATCAAGTAAAGAATAACTCATGTCAGGCTGCCTTCTTCTATTGTATCAAAGCCTTTCTTTGGCTTATGAATCATTCTAGAAAATATTAGGGTATTTGTACCTTTGGCTTCTCTATATCTGAAATTTCAGGAAATCTTGCTCTAGTCCCTGTTGGGGATTGACATTTATAAAAAACTTTGAGCAGTGGTTATTTCTCATATTTCTCTGTCTCTCGCCCAGTTGCCACTTGTGTGATGTTCCTTCTACAACACAGTATGACAAACTTTTTATAACTTCATAACAATTCATAAATGATATATGTAATCTGTTTAAAACTTTGATAATCTTACCATCTGAGATACAGAGAGGAGTTTTATAGAAATCGTTTATCATATCTTAGTACTACTGTGACAGGCTTTGCACTCAGTGGTGTTTTTGTTCAACTGTTACTCTGTCAGTTTTCAAGTTTCAGGCTCATTCCATCTACAGCTTCATGGCAGAACACTACCATAAGCCAGAAAATTACTTTGAATTACTTTTTTTTTTCTTTCTTCCGAATTTAGTAAATGTTAACCTTTCATGTGTTCTTGGAGCACAATATAGAAGATTCCTTGCTATGACCAGCTGTTGCTAAGGAGAACAGGACTCTGCATAGAGAAAACTATTTTCCTAGGAGATCAGGCATCACTAGGAAGAACAAATGCATGCTAATCTTTATAACAATAAAGATTAAAGTAACAAATAAGTTTGGTGAATCCCTACACTGCAATCAGGAGTATGAACAGCTTCCAGAATTTGGGAAACTGTTATAAAACATGTTTCAATCTGTCAGTGGTATGTTTTTTCTCTAAAGTAAATCACAGAATCACAGAATTGTAGGGGTTGGAAGGGATCTCTAGAGAACATCTAGTCCAACCCCCCCGCCAAAGCAGCTCCTTAGACCAGGTTGCACAGGTAGGCAACAGATGTTACTCAGAAAAATCAACGAAATAATTTATTTATATTTGGTGACATGAGTAGCTCAAGGGTACAACCTGAAATGTACTTAACAACACACTTACTGTCTTAAGGTGTATGTGTTATTTTGATAGTGATTGAAAGAAAATGTTTGTCAGCTGTTCTGGGTTCTCTTAGATCTTGGTCTACATATGGTCTTCAGAAGAGAATTGAAAGCTCCACCCAGTGAAAAAACACAGTGACAGACTGACTGTATAGCAAGGGGCTGGGACATGTGGTGCTCAAGGAAAGGCTGTGGCTTTGCTTAGCTGGGAACAGAGGGCCAAACAAAGAGTGGGGTCTAATTGCTGTCTGCCATCATCTAATGAGTGATTATAAAGAGGATGAATTCAGGAAAAGGAAATTCCACTGGGATAGGGGGAAGAAATTGTTCACTGTGGGAGTGGAGATACACCAGAGCAGACTCATACAGATGCTGCAGAATCACCATTCTGTCATCAGAATTTGCCAGGGCATCAAACCAAAAAAAACTTGATCCAGTTTTGAAATTAACCTGGCTTTCAGCAGGATTCTGAAGTTACTAAATCCATTCATACCTTCCTTGCTCTCTGATTCTAGTATTATGAAGGGTTACTGGCATAAAGACTATTTAAATCAAAGTTAGTAAATCATGGAACTCAGTGTCCCTTTCCTTTGAGCGCTTCTACACCATCAAGAATAATTTCTAGTTAAGAACATGGCCTCTTTTCACATTTGCTTGCAAAATCAAAACATGTAGACCTAGGAATGAAGAATTTATGCTCAGAGAGAGAATTTAATTACTCACAGCAAAATACTCTGTCCTCTTAAACTGCATTCCATAAAATGTCCCTTATTTGGCTAAAAACTATTGCTCTTCTACAGACTGAGAAACAAAATCAAGATAGTTACACTGATCAAAAATTGTTTTTTGCTGAGATATAAGATTATTATTTCTCTTTTTAAGGAGACAAATTATAGTGCTGAATATAAAATATATAAATATATATTTTATATATATATATATATATAAATATAAAATATAGTGCTGAATCACTTAGTTTTGTGTTTATTTACGGAAATTCAGTAGCTTATACTGTGAGCTCAGAACTGGACATGAATTGACCTCAAGGCCACATTTTGATTCCTTGGAAACTCTTCTTTGGAGTACAAAAAGAATATTTGACTAAAACTTACTGCACTTCTAGTTAGAACGTTATTTGAAGTTATTCATGACTGTCAAGTGAAGTCCCCGATGACCAGAAAAAGGGAAATAACACTCCCAATTTTTAAGAAATGTAGAAAAGTATGTCTGGGAAACTACAGGCTAGTGAGCATTATGTCTGCGCCTGGAAAGTTCCTGGAACAGATCCTCTAGTGTTAGATCATGCCTGACAAAGCTGGTGGCCTTCTATGATGTAGTGGCACCATCAGCAGACAAAGAGCAACTGATACGACCTACCTGGACTTCTGCAAGGCAGATATGGTCCCATATCACATTCTTTTCTCTAAACTTGAAATATATGAAGGTTAGAATACTCAGTGGATAAGGAATTGATTGAACGGTTGCAGCTAGAGGGTTGTTGTCAATAGCTCTGTGTCCAGGCAGAGGCCAGTGCCCCCCAGGTGATCTGTCATAAGACCAGTACTCTTAAACATCATCATCAATATCAACTTGGAGAATGTGACTAATAACTCAGCAAGTCTGCTGTTGACACCAAGCTGAATGGTGCAGCAGATACAAAAGAAGGAAGGAATGCCATCCAGATCTGAACAGGGTTGAAAAGTAGGCCCACCTAATGAGGTTCAGCAAGGTTAAATGAAAGGTATTGCACTTGGGTCAGGGCCGTCCCAGACAGGAGTATAGAATGGGAGAACTCAGTGAGAGCAGCCCTGCAGAGAAGAAAGAGGGTATTCTGACGGATGAATGGGCATGAGCCAGCAGTGTGTGTCTGTGTCTGGAAAACCCAACCCTCTCTTGAGCAGCATCAAAAGAGGGGTGACTAGGGGTTGAGGGAGATGACTGTCCCCCTCTGCTCTGCCCTCCTGAGGCCTCATTTGAGACCTCCCCAACACAAGAAAGCCATTTATCTGTTCCAGTGGGTTAAGAGGAATGCCATGAAAGTGAACAGAGCAAAAAGAGGGTGGTGAGACACTGGTGCTGGCTGCCCAGAGAAGCTATGGATGCCCCGTCCCTGGGAGCATTCAAAACCAGATTGGATGGGGCCCTGGGCATCCTGTCTTGTGGGTGGCAGCCTTGCACATTGCAGGGGGGTTGGAACTAGATGATCTTCAAGGTCTCTTCCAACCCAAGTCATTCTATGATATTCTATGGTTTTATAAAGCTAAAATAGTAAGCTGAATAAATCTTGTTTGAACTTTTTTACCAGTTTAAGCTATATTATGGTATTTCTTGTTTAAAAGATAGAACATTTACTTGAAATATCCATGTCCACATCTCACAGGCATAGATAATTCTTTCATTTTCTTGGAATTATGTATGGGTTTTGGTGTGCTGGGCTGCTCTGGTTTTTCTCATAGGGACACAAGTTCTGCAGTGCATCTTCCTTGACATTTTTTTTGCATGGTCTGTCTTAAAAATAATGCAGTCAGATAAATTATTTCATTTTCACCAGGTGACCAATGCAGTGCAGAAAAAGCCTGTGAGAATTCAAAACACAGAAAGCTCATTCCTAAGAAACATCTGGTGGAGAGCCCATTGCCCTTCCTTCTGGGTTACTTACTGGTCGAGAGCATGTATACTCTTGGGTTGTATCCCAGATGAAGACAGAGGAATACATCTGTGCTTACAAATCTTTATATTTATACACATGTATATATAAATCATCTAATTTATAGCAGTAAGGTTGTTTATATGAATTATTTTACTCAAGGGCATAGGTTCTTGCAGAATAAGATCTCTTGGTTGATAAAGTGGAAGCCTTGTGGCAAATGAATTTTGACATTACAATTTCCTGCCTGGAGAGACAGGTAGGAAATGGAACTGAATTACTGATTAAACTATTTTTCAGTCAAATGCTGATGACTCTTTATTAAATGTGCAATCTACTTTTAGGTTCATTTTATTTCTGGTTATTGGTTAAAACTATATTATTCTTTCTCCAGACCTGGAGGATTTGTTGTATGTTGTACTCTTACAAATAAAATACAAGGAATCCATTACAAAAATCTGTATTTCAGTGTATAGTAGCAGGAATGACATATAGGTTCAGAACATTGCTTTCTTCAGTTCCTATGGCTAGGAAAACTAATTTATTTAAGAAGAAATGTTTTGTCATTGTATACCAGCAATTTTCTTTATCCTATTGCATTTGTTCAACTAATAAACTCTATTTTGTTTAATATTCTAAAAGAATTGGAATAGAAATTCTGTGATGTCATTTATTTGTAGTACCTTAGTAATGTGCATTTTTTTTTAAATTATGAAGACCTTTTAGTTCAGTAGAACTTTACAAGAACGCATATGGCAGAACTGGAATAGGGCCGATGCATAGGAAACTCTTGTACTTCAGAAGGGCTGAATAAACATGTAGAGGTTTTAAAAATAAATGCTGTTGAGTGTAAAGAGTACAACTTAAAAGCACTCTTTGCCCGCTGGTTTAATAGCTCAGTAGCAACACAGAATGCAAGGGTTAAATAGTATGGCTGTGAATTTTGCTGTTGAAATATGGAAGCCAGGAAAAAATTATGCTGATTCAAATTCCTGTGAAATTTTTGACTGAATTAAAAGCTGACTTTCTTTTGCAGGAATTCCCCTTGCTGTCACGCTGCAAGCAGTGAACATTGATCGAGCTCTGCAGTGTACATTACTGTACTTTTTTTTTTCAATGCAAGCTGGTAAACATGTACAAGAAACTGAGCACTTAATCAATGTGATATATATCCTGAGGCTAACATTATACAGTGGTTTTTCAAAGCTAATTGTAGACGATAATCAAGATCCGGGTGATGAAGCAAGAATTATTATTATTTTTTAATTGGTTTACTTACTAAATTTAAATATTTATGACATCAGAATGCTGTTTTTTTTGTTTTGTTTTTTTGCATTGTGTCTTGTTGTTCATGTGGTTGCTGTTGTTTTCCAAAAGACAGAAATTCAACTTTTAGAACTTGGTTTCTGTCTTTCACTGGGACTTAGTTGGCTTATTTTACCTCCTTCAATGTTATGCCTCTGTACAGATACAAGTGAGTTGTTTCTTCTTGTACGCTCTTCAGACTCATGCAGCTAGGGAGTAGGCAAGAGGACAGCTTGGAGCTGGAAACCAATTTCTGTTATTAGTGAGCTGGCACTGGTAGTATCATTTTCTGTCCATGAATAAAAGATATTATCTGATATGAGTCATCCAGGTGTCCTCTTGAGGGTGGCTGAGGGGAATCTTAAACTCTCATTTGAACAAGAAAAGTGATAATAATAGACCAAGTCCAAGGTGATGATAGACGGAAATACATATAAATGCCCAATAGTAATGTGGAATGTTTTAAATACTTTACAGCCCAAGTACTAGAGTAGTTGACAAGGCACTGGACACTCCAGCAAAGTGTGACTACTGATGCTTCAGTTTGCTTTGAGAGTGTGTGTAATTGAGGTGTTGGTAAGGGAGACAGTCTACCTTATCTGTGGCGTTCAGGTGATGTAATTGATGTGGCTCTGCTTCCCTGATATATTGATACTAGAACTGACTTTTGTTCCACAAAAAGCATGTGAGAGTGGTACCATCATGCAGGCTTTTGTATTTGAATCGTTGAATTATTTGATTGTATTTGAGCTACTCAAGCCTCAACTGGTTTTATTCAAGGACGATGTCAGTTAAAATACAGGGTGTAAGGCAGTGCTTGTTCTTAGACTAGTTTTGATGCTAGTGCCAAAGACTGTTTTCTAGTGGCCATTCTGATAAGAACTACAATCAGTGTTTACTAGTGAAAAATACTTCCATGTTTTCTAGCACATATCTTTCTCTGGCTGTTAGTAGAGATTTTGTAAATGGTAGCTTTGGTCAGAGCAAGCTTCCTGTACTGGAAATACAGATCTATGTGTATAAAGTGTTTTCCAGTCTTCTGGATCTTTTCTAAATTTTCCTATGCAGAAATGGAGCCACTTGTAGACCATTTCAGCCTGCAGACACTAGTCATAATGCTTGTCCTTAGTTTTCACTGTCCAAAGGGTAGCCTGCAAGCCACGAACAAATTCTGCATCTCTCTGGAGATCCTAAATGTCTGAGCAGTTTACTCTGCTGAGCCTCACCCGAGCTGCTCACCTAGGCACTGTCTGCCTGGTGGTCCTGGAGCTCCTCAAGCTTCAGGGACTGTGAGAGCCATCAGAGAACAGCAGCCACGGGGCAGCTCCACCAGGAAAGAGGAGGTGGGGGTTGAGGGACTGTAGCGGCATGGTGAGGCATGGGGGCCCGGGCAGGGGGAGCGGAGGTGGTGAGAATAAGTTTCCTATCTACAGGCTGGTGTGTGGTGGACAAGGTGATGGAGTGTTATGCAACGGACAGTAAGGTACCCTGAGTTTAGCTCAAGCACGGCTGGAGTGCCCAGCTCTGAAAGTAAGGGGACGCCTGGGACCACGGCTAAGACTGATAAGTGTCGTTAGAACCTATTGTTGCTCATAAGTACAAACAGAAAAATGGCTGTTGGGCATCATGGAGCTTTAAAATGAAATAAAAGTGTTTCAAAATGTGCTTCAGCTCACCACACCTTGTTGCTGTGTGGAGGGAACACAGGGAACAGAACGTTTTTCAGGTTGGCATGCTGGCTGCTTTCAAAATAAGGTGAAGGAGGCTTACTGTAACTGAGGAAAAAAAAAAAACAAACAAACACCAGCTCTTGTGTCTTTATTTGCTGCTTATTCTGTATTTTAAATGGTGGAGCTCTGTGTTTGTTCAGGTTGTGCTGTCCACTGCTACGTATTCTACCCAAGGGAAGAAAGCCATACTGAGCTAGTGTTCAGATTGCATAAAGCAGGTAAATTCTGTTTTAACATAGATCTGGGTTGCAGAACCTGTAAACTGGAGACTGATGCCTTTTCAGTACAGAGTCTGTTCCTTGGTCCTTTATCTTACTCTTTTTGTGCTCCCTTCTCACTCAGCTTATTGAGCCTACAAAATAAGGCCTCATGAAGTTAAGTGAACCAGGTAGGGATATGAAATGTAAGCTTCTAAAATATTAAATTTGTGAGTTAATGGAAGCCATCCACCTACAATCTCTTGGATTTACTATTTACTTGAGGGCTTAAGTTTCCTCGGAGATACTGAAAAATTGGATGTGCACGTGTGCGCTGTACAAGTTCCAGAAAGAGTGTAATTTAGTTTAACCAGCTGAAGAGACCTATTTAAGCATGTTCTTAGCAAATGATGGATAGTGATTATGGAAAAAATCTAAGTTTGATGGAATCTCTAGGAAGTCTTTGTTTTCTGTCATGAGTTGAAACAATATAAACAATTCGCATAATTATAAGTCAGTCTAGCCTTAAAAAAAAAAAAAAAACCAGCAGGATATTTAGTAGCACTTTTAGTTGGCAGGGTTAGAAGGCTTGATTTCCAGTCTAGAGGTTATGAACTGGAAGCCAGTGAGTCAGACTTAATTGTAAAAATTTTCCACCTGAAACTGTTAATTTTTTCTCCAGGGAGCGGTAAGATTTTATGAGTGTAAGAAGTCACCTTTCTGAGTACAGCAGAACTAGCACTCCATTTGGATTGCATATTCCATAGTCTTTAATATCTGAGGTGCATGTGAAGTAGAGGGATAAGTTGCTGCCATCGTAGAATTTAAGAGTTCACTGGTTTTCTTTAGCTCATAAACAAAAGGTAAATTTTAAAAATGTGTTGCTTCCATCACAAGGGTTTTCTGATAATGTGATTAGTGAGAAAATTCCTGAACCTTAATCTGACTTTTTGGAAACTCAGTCTTTGGCCCCATCCAACCTGGCCTTGAACACCTCCAGGATTGGAGCCTCCACAGTTTCTCTGGGCAGCCTATGCCAGGGTCTTACCACTCTCTGAGCATGGAGTGTCTTCCTAATTTCTAACCTCAGTCTAGTTTAAAGCCATCCTCCCTTCTGCCCCATCACTATTAGACCATGTTCAGAGTCAGTCTCCCTACTGTTTATAAGCTCTCTTAAACTACTTGAAAGACACAATGAGATCTCCCTGGAACCTTCTCTTCTCCAAGCTAAACAAACACAGCTTTCACAGCTTTTCTTCATAGAAAATGTGCTCCACTCCTCTGATCATATCTGTGGCCCTCGTTTGGATTCTCCCAAACAGTTCCACATCCTTCCTGTACTGGGGACTCCAGGCTTGGATATAGAGCTCCATATGGGGCTGCACAAAAGCAGAGAAGGGTCACCTCCCTTGTCACATGTCCAGCTTTTCATTCACCAGGGCCCTGGCGTCCTTCTCAGCAAAGCTGCTCTCAATGAGTTCACCCACTCTGGACTCATATCTGGATTGCCTTGACCCATGCACAACACCTTGTACTTGGCCTTGTTAGACCTCATTAGACTCCTGTGTGTCCACATTTCAAGCCTGTCCTGGTCCCTTTGGATGGCATCTCTCCCTTCTACTGTGTCAGCTGCTCCACACAATCATCATCAAACTTACTGAGCGTACACTCAATTCCACTGTCTGTGTCACTTGTGAAGATGCTAAAGAGCATTGGTCCCCAGGCCCTTGGGGGACACCTTTCGTCACTAGCCTCCACAACCCTCTTGCTAGTTTATGCACAGAATGCATGTCATTTACAGTAATCTGTAAATGTTCTCCTACCACAACAGTTAAATACATTACGCAGAGATTTCCTGAGAGTATGAGTGTTGCAGATAGTACACAGGCCTTAGAATTAAATTTTAAAATGACTGATGCTTTCATATTTTGCTTTACATTATGAAACAAACTAATCACATCAATTTCTCTTTATTTGCTGTCTTTCATTGTATCTTTGCTTTGGGAATTGCATTGTTAGCCACTTCCAGTTAGTCTGTAGCTTAGTTTCTTTTCTGATATTTGAATAGATGTTCCAGTAAAAACACTGCATCTGGCAGAGTGTGCAGCCAAAATACAGAAAGTCTGTAATTCTCCCATAAGCATGTTTGATTTAAAAAATGATATGAAAACAGTGAGTGATGCCAATATCATTAAAGACAGATCATCAACTTTTAATTGCTTGAAAATGAATATTAAAGTCAAATTGTACAAAGCTTTGAAAGTTTTTGAAGACACTGAAAACATAATTTGCACAGGTATCTGTTAATATGAAATGAAGATATCCGATAAATATTTAATTACTATTTTGATCTCATATCTTTGCCAAATGCTTCTCCAAGACCAAATTTCTATGCAAATGGGAGGTTGTTTTCTGTTTCTTTTATGGATAGTGCTTGTTTAAGCAGTTTAAGCTAACCATATAGGCTTTGTTTCCTTTAGTGTGAAAATGCTGCTTGTCCTCCAGAGTATTCTAAGGTATCATTCACTTTTGAGGCTGGGTTTAGAAGACTCAGTTATCCTGTGAAAGATGTTTTCATACTCTCGTATTCAGTGCTTGCCATTTGATATTCTTTAATAAAAATTAGCTCATTTAATGACAGATAATTGATATTTTTTAACACGTTATAATAGTACAATATTTTGTGTTGGAACATCTTAGAATAATAGAATAGTTGAGTGTAGATGACCTAGTCTAAAATCTGCAATTATCGGAACACTCAGATTGGGTTGCTCAGGATTTTGACCACTTGAATACTGAATACCTTCAAGGCTGATGCCTCTAAGCAGCCATTTCAGTGATTCACAACCTCATCATGAAGAGCATCTTCCTTAGAAATAGATGCAGTTTCTATTACTGCAACCTGTGATGTTCATTCTTTCCTCCTTGCTCTGCACCCTTGAGAACAGCCTGACACCATCATCTTCATAATTCCTCTTCAGGTGATGGGATACAGTGATTTGTTTCATCCCTAAGCCTTCTCTTCTAGCAAGCCTAGCTACCTCCATCTCTCCTTGCAGGCTTCCTCCATTAGGCCTCTCATCATTTTAGTAATCCTTTCCCTTCCAGTTTGTCATTGGCTGTTTTAAATTCTGGTGGCAGTAAGGGGATAAAAAAGGACATGGCAGCCCAAAAGTGCACACAAGCAGAGTCAGCAGCATGCTTGTTGGTGCAACCCAGAATGCGACCCATCTGCCAGTAGGAAAACAGCACTCAGCAAGCTGTTGTTCAGACTAGTATTCACCTAGACTCTCATAGACTGGACTTCAGCCTAAATCATGCAAGTATTTATTTAATTCAGGGATTGCTTTCCCCATCTCAAATTCTTATTTTTGTGTAACCAGCTTAATGAGATGTAGCAATATTACACCTGTTTTAATATTTCTGTCAGAGTGCACTGTTTACCAGCAGCATTTCCTTCTTTAGTATCCAGCACTAGTAAGATAAACTGCAAACAAATCAGTTCCTTCTGCAAACAAGCAGAAATGTTTCTTTTTTGACCATTATTTACATCAGAGTTTTTCTATTTGTCTGCAATGAAGTGATTCATTGTATGTATAAGCATTTAAATATACACGTTATATATATATATATATATATAATTCTAGGCATCTAATAGTAGAGATATACATATCTACACATATATATGCATGAAATCTCTTTTTTTTTGTTAGATTTGGTGCATTTTGTCTCCTCTAGTCAGATTAATTTCACTTTACAGTACACCTGGAAATCTTTCCCTCCTTCCCCCTCATTATCTAGGTCAAGCTGATGAATGCTTACTTTCTCCCTTAGATTCCCACAGCTGAACCAGAGAATGTTAGTATGTCATTCCTGGTTTTATTATTTGTCTGTTTTTGAAAGATGTTTTGGCAAAGGTGCTGGATGAATAATAATAAGTAAATGGGCTTCCAACACAGAGAGTATATGTAGTTTGTCACTTTTCCCCCCTTTTTATTTTTATTTTTATTTTTTTCCCATCAGAAACAATACAGGCACATTTCACTGGAGGAGGAGCTGGTTAATGTTAGCACTCTGAGAGCTAGCACCAAGCTGAACTTCAGCTTGTGAAAGAAACTAAATACGAAGCAGCAGGCTCAGTAGCTGCCATGCTGAAAATGTGGCAAAGATAAATGTTTAAGAAGCTTTTCTGCCAGGGCTTATATAAGTATTGAAATTGAGGTTTCTATTCTTTATTTGGATATAATGAAGCAAGTACTACAAAAGAATCATTCTTCTGGGACAGTTTTTCATATGGAGGGAGAGAGGAAGTCCATAGGTATCCCCATAAATTCAGTGATGGGACGTACTTCTGTGCGTGTTGCAGTCTGTTGTGGCTTGTGGGACTGCATCCTGTGTTAGATTCAAGCTATACCATGTGAGAATTGTTGGTGAACTTTAGTAAAATTTGAGTCCTTTGCTATTATGTAACAGTGAGTAGTACTTTTATTTATTTGCTCATATATGATGAGAGCACATGAGAGAAGACATCTGTTTGTGTGTTCAGGTACTTATTTTTCGTCTGGATATAAAACCATTTGACACGTCAGAGTAGTATAATTGGAAGTGATTATGATCTAACAGAAGATTATATCTTCAAATGAAGACTAACTCGTGACAACAGACAAACACAGGAGAGACAAAATGCTTGTATCTATGCAAAGCACAATAACAATAATAAAAGAAGGCTGGAAAAAGCAGAAATCAAACTCAAATCAAAAAGTTGGCTAAAAGCAGTGAGGCATGGATTCAAGTGTGAAGTGTTTCTAATATTTTCTTTCTATTTGAAAACTATTCACAAATTCAAAAGAAACACAGGATGGATGCTGCACGAGGTCCCTAAGTGCATCCTAAATGTAGCTTCATTTCAGTATGGCTTCCAGTTCTATTCCAGTAATTTGTTATTTGAAGATGAGCATCTAGTTAATACCATCTACCTGTTAATGACCTAGAGCCCATGGTTTGCATTTAGAAAAGATGCAAGTGTTTGTGGGAATATGATTTCTGATATCTCCCAGATTTACAACTTCCTCAGATTTCACTGATTTATTTCGCATTGTCCTGCTTTTACTTTAGGTGTAGCAAAATATGTACCGTCAGTTATACCACGTGAATGTGACAGAATGAAATAATATAGTAATGTAATAGAATGAAAGAGTAAACATTAGAGCAAAGAGGTATCTTTGTATATTTGAATGTCTTGAAATATATATTTGTTAATATTATTTGAAAAAAAGAAAAAGTATTTCAGGTGAAAACACTATATTCCCAAGGAATAATAAGTTATTATTTTTATATTTTTATTTGAAGAAACGGAATAGGATTCTGGTGTTCAGTTTAATTAAAGCAAACAGGCTTGTTGGGTAACACTAACAAGAATGACTGGATTTTCAGCTTCTTTAGCTGCTTTATGCTACTCAGGAAGCTGCTAATCCTCATTCGTTTGGAGTCTCCAATTGCTTACTTGCAGTCAATCAGTTTGACATAATTAAAAGGGTGGGGATCTATCATGCATGGGCTATAAATAATAGCTGTTTGTATGTTTCACCCTTAAGGCAGGGATTTTAGTTTACTGAGAAGGAAAAGTTGTGTAAAAGAATAGTGGTCCAATGAAGTATGCTGCTTGGAAACCTAGGCAAGATAAAAGAGACATTTCTGTTTTCACACTCAGTATATCTTTCCTGTCTGCCTAAACTGAAATTTAATTTAGTCTATGTGCAGAATTTTTGGCTGGCAGAGTTATGTTGTTAATTAATTTGAACAGGTATAATTCCTTATTGACATACTTGGTCTATTATAAACTACCCTATAAGCTGAGTTGCATTTGAAGATTTTTTTTTGGAGTGTTGCTCACTGAACTCGTGAGTTAGGTGAACCATAGAAGTGCAATCACTGCTTTGCCACTGCTGACATTTGCACTTTCATTCAATATTCTTAAACTCTTGCTGTCTTCTATCCATAGACAGACTCTAGAGTAAAATTGAATTTGACGAAATCAATATGAACTGAAAATCTTAAGAAGGCTGTAATTTCTGAAAGGAGAAGATTAAGAATCATAGCATTTGAGACTTTAGTTTAAATACACTATGCATGCACAACCTGAAATAACCTCAAATGATCAAAATGATCTGGGAACACTCTGTAATTGTTCACTCTCAGAGAAATGGTGATTAGGAACTGGTGAAGATCTTGGTAGTATCTGTGGAAGGCTGCAACAGATGTGGTGAACGTTTTTGAGTGGTTCAGTAACAGCTAGTGGATACTGCAGTCCATACATAGGATGAGATGCCTAATTCAGTACAGAGACTAACTTCGGAGGAGCACCTTGAAGTCTGAAAAGCTGCAATTAGAGAAATTGCCTTAGCATAAAAGATTCAGCAAGATGACCTACTTAGAAAGATGATCATGTACCTAAAAGCAAGCTACAGTTTTTGGTCATAAATATTACATGATATATATATATTTTTTTCGCTAAGGCTGCATTTCTTTTCCAGTAAATGTTTCAGTTTGCATTTGAAGAGCTGAATAGTGACATCACACCTGATTTCTGTGAGAAACATTCAGAATGGTTGAAGTTAATTTAGAGGAATGGACTGAAAACAAATAATAGGTGAATTTCTGTAATCATTGTAAGAACAAACAAGTCTAGAGAAATATTTTGGCTTCTTTTACCTGCTTATTGTATGATGTTTCAGGTTGGTTTTCTTTTATCAAAAGTTCACCATGTCCTTAGTTAATATGATGATGTCTGTAATTCTATCTATCCCTCAAAGCAGTATTAGCCTGAAAACTAATGCCTGGAATATACTTCTGGAAAGTGTTTGTGACGGAACAAATAGATGTGAGCTTCTGAGTTCCTGTTGACCTCGGAAGACAGATCCACAACACCTCAGAAGCAGGATTTTCTTCAGAAATTCGCAGCCATTTATTCTTATTCCTGTTTTTTTTTTAATATCCCACTGTGTCCTCAGTATTGCAACTTCAGATTTTTGTGAGGCTGCTGGAAAAATGGATCAATCATTAAAATGATTGTGGTTAAAACTATCCTCTTCCCCAAGCTGGAAGCAGGCAGTGTTTTCTTGGAAGCACTGATACACAGATTTAAACCTGATTTCTCCCAGAGGTGGGGTTTCTGCAACCCTGATGCAGCGCCCAGTTTCATCTCTTGACCCTCTGGAGACATGAGTAATGGTGCAGTTCTGTAATCAATTTCAGCTGTTGTAACTAGGATGGTTGCCAAAGAAAGAGCCTGCTTTTCTTCTCTATTTCTGCCTGCACTCAGCCACCATTGCTTTATAGATTGTACAGGCCTGTAATGAGCCAAATTACCTTGCTGATATACTTAAACATTGCTCAGGAGAAAAAAGGAAAAGGTTATGTCTTCAGTTAAATAAGCATGGTGCTTGGTATGCAGCCTCAGGGTCACAAATGCTGACACAGGGAAAGAGTTGGAACGCTATAGCAGGGTGACTGGAAGGGGGACTAGGATGAAACATTCTGGTGCTTTCACACAGGTAAATCAGCATGAGCTCATACTGGACTAACACGCCATGGTGTATTAGCTGAGGATATGCAGTTGCTCCAGCCTGCCTGTCACTATGGGCAAGTTAAGATAGGGATGCTTTTTGTCTGATTTAGGGACTGGAAATTGCCCACGTGTGGAACAGTTACCATTTCAGTGTGCTGGTCTCCCTGCACTGATTGTAGCATGAGGCTCCACCAAGATCATTGCTAAGTATTGCTCTATGTGAATGCATTGACCAAGTTCAGTCAGCTGGTACAGAGCTCAGAAATAATATCTCCTTGCTAGTTCTATCCATCTGGGGGATGGAAGTATTACTGAAACTTTATGGGAAATCTTTGAGAAGAAAAGCAGATATTTGCAGCATTCTACTACTACATAGCAGTCCAAATGGGAAAGGACAGTGGAGACAGAGCCATTGTAAAGTACAGGTTGTGGAACTGCTTGTTTTCTTTCAGAACAAAATCCAGCATCTGTTGAAAAATTCAGTGCTATAAAGTTCATTCTTGTAGATACTGGACTTTTCTCTAGAGTACTTTCTTGATGTCGAATATTTGCACATTTTTACAGATGAAGTCCTCAACTGTGGCGTTCAGTGTTGATACAGTATGACATGATGTGGAAAAGCAAATAAGAAATAAAGTAAAAACTTTTTTTTGTTCTTTTCTCTCATATTTTGCAGGTTTGTCGCCTCTTCTTGCTGGTGTCCAACACACAATAGATTTTCCAAATAGTGTTGAGAAGTTGCCTCTGCAGTAAAACAGATACAAGATGGAGGAAACATACAAAGACAGGACTTCATTAGTGAAAGGGGCAAAAGATATTGCCAAAGAGGTAAAGAGGCAAGCAGTGAAAAAAGTGAATAAAGCTGTTGACAAAGCTCAGGATGGCTACACACAGAGGTCCTACAGTCGATTCCAGGATGAGGAAGATGATGATGATTATTATGTCCAAGGAGGAAATTATAGTGTGGAAGCTAATGATGATGAAGGATCAAGTGAAGCAACTGAAGGGCACGATGAAGATGATGAGATTTATGAAGGGGAATATCAGGGAATCCCCAACATGGGGCAGGGCAAAGATGGCATGGTAGCCTTAGGGCAACCTATGCATGATGAATATAAAGATCGTCATGAACTGGAAACAGAAAGGAGAGCTGATGAGGAAGAACTAGCACAGCAGTATGAACTGATAATACAAGAATGTGGCCATGGTCGATTCCAGTGGGCCCTCTTTTTTGTTTTGGGAATGGCTCTGATGGCTGATGGTGTTGAAGTTTTTGTAGTTGGATTTGTGTTGCCCAGTGCTGAGACAGATATGTGTATACCCAATTCTGGATCAGGATGGCTTGGTGAGTGAAGTCTTTTTTCTGTCTTTTTTCTGTTTCAGATGTCACTTACATTATGCCTAAGTATGAATTTTGTTAACACCAATGCCAGCATACAAATATTTTTATGTTGAAAATAAAGAAGAAAACCACATTAACAGCCAATATAAATTTAATGAAATTTGTATTTTTAAATAAGTTATTTTCTTTTTCAATCTCTTAAATATAAATACATCAGTAAGGTGGAAGATTGCATAGTAAAATTTAACAACAGAGAAATATTATTCTTGTTTACAGGATCAGGTATCCAGATATTAAAAGGAAATAAAAAGTGATTTTTTGGAGCTCTTTCAGATTTATACAGATGTGATAGAGAATAAATTACATATTACACACAGCTATCCAGCAGCAGTTATGATACCGAGTGAGAACATTTCCAAGGTGGGGTGGATTGCTGTAAGAGGAATGCAGGAAATCCGAGGAAAATACTTTTTTTTTTTTTATAATTTTTTATCTCTTTTTTCTCTCAGTGTCTATTCTCTAGTCATCCAAAAAGGCTATTTTCAGTCAGGGAAACAGAAGCCACAGGTATGAATGGCTAAAGATGCTCACAAGTTACACTTTCTGCGTCTGGTTGGTTGGTTGGGAAGGGCTGCACCTTGTCCCATTGACTCTTCCCTCTGATGAAGCAGAGAGGCAAGCTGAAGCAACCTTTTTTGTGCCTAGGTGAGGGTGCTGCTAGCCAGTCTGTGCTTGAGCTTCCTGGGTATGCCTGAAATTCTGATACTAATAGCCTGGCTCTGTTTGTTTCACTCAAGTGGGTTGTATCCTTCCTCATATATATTTAAAACCCTTCTGTGTCAGAAGGTAATGATTAGAAAGAGGAGCTGAGTTCTCACTGTGTGCTTTGTGAAATTTCTCTCCATTTGATGATCTATTGTTAGAAATGAACTGCTCCAGCTATCTGTACAGTGCAGTGATTTCTACTAAAATAAATTAATTTATCTAAATTTTAATGCCTAATTAGGGTGCATGCAAGTAACCTGCTTGGTACTGCTTGTTTACAGAAACTTACTTTTTTTGGTCATTTAATTTGACGTGCTTCAATCTGTGAGTTTTCGAATCTGCTTTTTACAGAAGGAATGTGCATAAACGTATCTATATATATAGCTGTTTTGGGCTTTCGCAAATAGTTCAAAGAGAAGAGGGAAATAAGAGAAACAAAAACAGCCTGAAAAGGAATGTTACCTTAATGTTACTTTGCCAATGCTGATAATACCGCAGAATACATAACATAGGGGAAAATACTTTATATTTTCAAAAAAAAAGTGTTTCATTTAAACAGCTGTTGTAAACACTGTGAAGGTGCCTGTGATTTGAGAGTGGGAGCTGTTGTCCCCACAGTTGCAGCTGGCTGTGAGAATTCACATCCATCTGTTAGAAAGGATGAGGGCTGAGGGTTCCTCAGTCATTTGATTTTTTATGACGTTGTCTTGAGATATATTGGAATGACTCCATCACTTATTAAATACAATTCAGTACAGAAGCTATTAAATGCCTCGTATTATGTATGCATTGGCAAAACTATTGCTTAACAATAAAATTAAGGGAAGGCTTAGTTTTGCAAGCAATATATTATCATGTCTAATGTGTAGGATCTGTGATGGTTGTTACCGTATCTTCCTTTTGTAATAGTAGAACACTAGCCTCTGCATCATTAAACAAATAATCCTATGTTAAAAGATTAAGGTGCTGAAGACAAAAATAAACAAACAAAAACACTGGAACTAATCTGTTTGTTTTTTTTTCCTTGCAGTGTAGAGAGGGATTGTAATGTGCTTGTTTTATCAATAGTTGCACAAAAATGCTATTACTTGCCAATCGCTAATAGAAATACACTGTAGATTGCAATCCTTCTGTACAGTGATGACTATAATACTTCAAACCAGTATAGATGTACAGCCCTTGCAGACTGCATAGCCATAACTCCAGTAATACAGGCCAGTGAATGCTTAGTGAAAGTGTTTTACTACGATCATAACTAGATCCTCTCAACTATGTGTTTTAATTGCTTTGCTGTTGTGATTTCACATCATGATTATTCCCTCACTTAGGTCTTCTAGACAGGCATATTTTTTTAATGATTTTAACTTCATAACTAAGAGGACTTTAATGTTAGATTACCAAAGTCATGAGACCAGTTCTAGGTGTTATGAAGAGGAATTCTTACCCATACATAGCATTTATTTCTAAGGAATTTTGCTGGACTATTAAGAAATAACCTGACAACAACTTAATTTGTCATCGAAAAAGCACTCACTGATTCGACTGATTGTAAAAACTGATTTCTTATATACCATCCATACCTCATGCCATGATCATTTATCAGAAGACATAAGCCGATTAAAAGTATTTGGCAATATCCATAAAAATATTCTGTCACATTTTTGTTTAACTTGCACCAGACTAAATTCACAGATTCCCTCTATATTCACTCCTGTGAGACCTTCTGTCTTCTACTGATTAATCATCAGCAGTATTTCAGAGCCCATAAACTTATAAGGAGGAAATTTTGGTTAGAATCAAGAACTCATTTTTTGATGCCTTTAGGGTTAAATAAAAACAATGGGTTTTTTTGTTTGTTTTGTTTTTTCCCCCTCTAAATTTATGTTTCCTTCAAAACAAGGAAGTTGATGTGATTAAACTCATGTAAGGTTATAGTAACTTGTCACCAAGTGTGTGGGTCTGTTTACAGTACGTCCACATCTTTTGTACTGAAGGGCCCAGAACTGAACACAGCACTCCAGGTGTGGCCTCATAAAATCTGAGTAGAGGGGAAGGATCTTTTCTCTTGATCTACTGGCAATACATTGCCAAGAATACAGTTACCTTCTTTGTGGGGAGGGCACATTGCTTACTCATGTTCAAACTGACATTATACAGGACTTCCCTGGTCCTTTCCTTCAGAGCTGTTTTCCATCTGGACGGACCCCATATGCTGGTGCCTGGGGTTGCTCCTTCCTCTCTAAGTGTAGAACTCTTCACTGTTTGTTGAACTCAATATATTAAGTTCCTGTCAGCCCACCTCTCCAGCCTTTTGAGGTCCCTCTAGATGGCTGCATGGCCCTCTGGTGTGTCAGCTGATCCTTCCACTTTCACATTATGTTAAATGAGATTTGATCCTGTATCGACTCTTGGAATACCCTGCTTTCAACTAGACTTTGTGCCATTGAGCACGGAACATCATGTCCAACTGTTCAGCCTGTTTTCAGTTCACTTAACTGCTAGTCAGCCCATAGTTTAGCTGCTTCTGTAGAAGGATCCATTATAGAAGCTCATCTAGTTGATTAGGTGTGACTTCTTTGTGGTAAATCCATGCTGACTACTCCTGATTATTCCCCTTTATGTGCCTTGAAATGTTTTTCCAGGATGAGCTGCTCCATTACCTTACCAGGAATCACGATGAGGCTGACTGACTTGTAGTTTTTCTGATTCTTCCTTTTGCTCTTCTCAGACACAGGAGTGATGTTTGCTTTCCTTCAGTCTTTGGGCACTTCTTCCATTATCCACAATTGACAAAAGATCATAAATTTTCCTTTCAGTGATGTCTGTCATTTCAGTCAGCTTTTGTGAATGCATCCCATACAGTTCTATGGACTCCCAAATGTCCAGTTTATTTAAGTATTCCCTGATCTAATCCTTTTCCATCAAGATGGAAGACTTTCACTCAAAAAAAAAAAAATCAATACGGAAGTCACAGGGTTAAGTGATTATTTTCCTCAAACTTTTTATTTATTTATTTATTTTATTTGTTTGTTTATTGTGTTCAAGCTAAGAAAACCTGGCAACAGGTAAGCCACTTGTATTATAGCTACTGTTTTTTTCAGAGGCCAGCCAGTATCTTAAATGGAATACCATTGTGAACTCATGAGTTATATACAGAGTTGCTGGTTCATACAAAGACTAGAGTCTAAATAACTTTAGGCAAGATCATGTAGCTTGAGCCATATGTTCTCTTCCTGAGCGTGTATAAGTTTCCCATGGTTTTGGCTGAAATCTGGAAGTGCACAGTTAAGAGTGAATATTGAATAAAGGGCTGAAGGAACTGGGTGTGGTCTGTTTTGTAAATATCCATGCATCTACGTGTCTGATGGGATTCTCCAAATTGTCTAGGTGCCTAACTAAATCCACAGACCTCTTGTACGTACTTAAACATATGTACAAATCTGGAATTCTATAGTTATTCTCAGACTGTGGTTCCCCTTGGTATCTTTTGTGTAGTTTGTTGAGCAAAATTCCTTTTTAGACAGGATTCTCCAGTTGTGGAGATTCAGACTAAGATGACTTCAGGAAGATTTTTATGCAGTATTATGGAGAGCATGTTAAAATTTTTGACTCTTTTGAAAATAAAATAAATTAGGCTTCATTTTTTAATGGGAAGTGTTGGCAATAATATAATTTTTTTGAACGTTTCACAGATGTCAAAATGCTAAGTACCTATATGTGGTTCTCAGAGTTCCCATATTCACAAGAAATGCATCCAGGTTAAGGACAGTTACTGTAACCACTGCAGACTTCAGAGTGCGAGGAATCTTGCTGAAATAACTGGGTTAATTGCATTTGCTGTTAATAGTAGTAATAAATCTTTTGCAGCAATAGAAATATTTGAAAGTAGAACTGCACTAATTTAAATGTGCACTAAATATTGCAGAGCGAGGTAAAAACTGGCTTATAGGATTAATGCTTTTTTCTTCAGAAATTGTGAGAAACACAAATGCCATCATGCGTGCTCTTCACCTGTGGTACAGTTCAGTTCTCTTACAGTAACATCAGTAAAGTACACCTATGGCTGCGCTTTTTCTGCTTACCTTCCAAGCACAATTGTTTGAGGGAGAAAAATTAAGAAACAGATTTTCCTCTGTTCTAACCAGCTATACTGTTTGGAACAGTGGAGATGACGGTTGTGTTTGTTTTTCTTTTCTGAGGGGAAAAAAAGTCACAGTGGAGAATATGTGATATTTTTTGCCTGCTTAGAGGCAGGCTGAACACATATCTCAGGGTATGTCATGGGTTGGTAAAGAGGTGAGATGTGTGAGCACGAATTTGAAAAATTAATGAAATACAGTGTGCTCTCAGAGCAGCTACAGGCTTCTATAAGCCAGTAATTCAGGGTGGTTTCCAGCTGCCTTCCTTTTCAGAGTGTGATTTTCTCACTGCCAAACCACCATGCTATTAGGGAGAACAACAGCACCAGGTCTACTGTTTTTCCTCTTTCACGTAGTTCCTGCGTGTGGTTTTACTGAGGACTACAAGCTGAGCATCAACCTACATGTTCACTCTTCACTTTTAAGAGGTTCACCATTTAGTGTGGGATTATATATAGTACTTCTTTGGCTCAGTATCTTTTCCAGCTATGCATATTCAACCCTAGTAACAAATATAATAAAAAACAACTTACAGTGACTGCATTGCAGTGCCACATGCTATTTTATCCAACTTTTTTTTTTTTTTTGAGAACTCTATCAGTAGCATTATGTTTTTCTTTTTTTCTTTCAATTAAAGGATATAACTATATGTACATACCTTGGAATAATACCGAAGAGATAAAACCACTGTATGTTGAATTAGTAAATTTTTGAGCAACTTTTTGAGCCAATTATTTGTTGTCAGAATAAAACATTTTTCAAGATTTAAGCTGTGCTTACTTCAGCTGAATTCAATGAGCATAGTGGATATTGGAAACTCACTTTTATTTCTATGATGAAAATTACAGCCTGTAATTAGGATAATGTATGTACTTGTGAAGATTGTGTAAGTAGCCATTAAGATACTTCTGCATCTAACGAGTCTGTTACAAACATGTTTTAGTAATATGCAAATATGCCTGTATTTATCTGCATACATAAATAAAGGTAAATAATTGTGTTTGCAGTTATCTTAAAATCATTGTCTCGATGATTGATGCTGACTAAAACCGTTAAAAATGTCTGGACTGTTTTTTTAGTCACTGCAGGTTAGTTTCTTGCTCTGCCTGTCCAGTTTCAGATCAGTGATTTCACCGTTCATGTCACACTCAAATCTATAATCGTACAAAAATGGCAGAAAGAAGGAAATGCCTCCCAAAGGAAAAGCCTGAGGGCCGTGGTGATTTCCCATGTTTAATTTGGCTGTCACCATCACTCTTTCTTCCCTCCTTCAACTGCTGCAGCATCCCTGGCTGATGATATATTGCCTAAATCAATGTGTCAAATTCAGTCTTCTAACTAATCTGAACATTTTGGGTATGTTAGTCGTGCATTTTTTTCACTTTTTTTTTTTTTTCTGGATAATTTTGCAGCGTGGTTTGTTACAACCGAGAGCTTTCATTTCTTGAAGTGCCTAATTGTCTAAGTATGTGTAGCTCTGAATTCTTCATTTTGCATCAAATTTTAAGCTGTGAAATGAAAGGGAGGACCAGTGAGCTCTCCAGCAAGAAGTGAAATATTTTCACAAAGGCTGTGTTAATGAACCTCATTAAAATGTAGAACAAATACGATTATTGGATCTTTGTCACATCTGAGTAAACTTCTTCCAATGCATTTTACCTATGGATTTAATGAGTCAAGGATTTTAGAAGCTTTCAAACTGTCTTACTGGTCATTTTAAATCATACTATCATTATTTCAACTGTTGGAAGCCATTTGAATGCAAAGATTTGTAAGATTTGGGGAAGCTACTTTTCTCAGAGCTTTGGTTTGTTTATATGAATGTCAGTGGTGAAAAGTACTGCATGCTGTAACTTTCTCCCCCTACTCTGACTGCATTTTATTCCAGACATAATTCTTTGTCTGTGATGGTTGCATCTATCCTCATTGTATGCACCTGAGTCCTTTGATTGAAACAGTTGGTTTAGTTTCAAATGTATGTAAGATCACTGCTTTCATAGCTAATGCAGAATCAAAGTATCAACTATTTAAATGAAGAACTGATACTGAGCTACTACTAAGATAGATAAATGTATATGACAAACTGGTATTTTTAAACTATTAATGCAAATACTTGTTTAACAGTAGTCATATTGGTGGTTAATAGTCTTTCCAGGACACTATTATCTAATCACATATATGAAAGTTTACTTTTCCATTCATTCTTAAATATTTTTCAACAGTTTATATTCACCTTTCAAATGCAAGGTTTTGCACTACATGCACTACAACAAGCTAACAGGCCACGCTGTATCTGGAAGGAATGAACTACAGATATGCTACATAACTGGAACTTTAGTAACTTTTTCACTGAAGAATCTCCGATTTTCCATTTTTTCCAAATCTACTTATTATTCAGCTTCTAGATGGGAAAGAAAATTAACTGTTTTTTTCCCCACCACTAACTGTACAATGGTCATGGAATTGTTCCCTAGCTCTCTTAAACTGATCACCCTTTTAACCAATGTCAACCAGTTCTTGATCTGCTTACTGGGAAATAAAAGAGGCTTCAATGACACATCTTACATGCTAGATTCTTCTATCTTATTTTAACAAGTAAACTTTTCTTGGAGGGATGTATGATGAAAAGTGTCTTAAATAGACACAGTAACCAGCTTATAGGACTAATGGAAGTTTCTTTTTTCAGTTAGGAAAGTAATACAAACTAGGAAAGTTAGGAAATTGTATTGATGTCAGCTTTACATATATAAAGTTCCACATTCCCAAGGACAGCCAACTATAGTCAGTGTGCAAGCTTCACGTCACAGCCAGATGGATACTACTTGCTACCTGCTGGTTAGCAGTGCAGAGCGTCATCTGGGCTTGAGAGATGAACATGATACATGGCCATCTATTTTGCTCAAGCATTTCCCACAGCATCTGACAACAGATTTGGCCTTCCTCACCTAATACACAACAGCATATGACTGGAAAAGGAAACTCCTTTAGTTAACAATCCCATTTCTTTCTGCTTTCCAACTTTTGGGAAGAGTTTTAAGGGGCTTTTGTCAGACATCGTTTTCAAAGTGCTCAAGTACTTTCCTTATTTCCTGGCACTCAAGCTGATTTTCAGCGTTGGTTCTGAAGTTGCCACGAGCAAGTCTTCTTAAATAGAGATTATGAGTTGATGCATGCAGTCACATAAACGGTTTTCTATCTAGACAATATAACTCTGTCCACTGACACCATTGTAAATAAATAATTAAAAAGCCTGCTAATGAAAAATCATCACCAGGTGTATTGGTATCCCACAGGGGATTTTCCTGATCTGTTATTTGTCAGCCTGGTGTCGTTAATCTGTTTCTCCTACTGTATATGGGAAAGCAGAAAGAAGCTTGATCATCATCTAAAGGAATTCCCTTTTTTAACCTTCTGCTGGTTATGTGAAGTGAGGGAAAACTTGTTTCTTGTCAGGGGCTGTGAGATTGCTGATTCTGGTAACTAGTTCCTGATGAAAATGAGTGTAATTCAAGGAAGTATAATTCAGTGTCTTGGTTGTTTTTTATTGTTTTGATTTGCTTTTTGAAGCCAGTGTAAGTCAGGGATTTCCAGCTTTAAGGTATTTGTTTCTTTGTTTGTTTTTCAGCTTTCTATCTCTTCCCTCCACCTTGTCACTGCATTGTAAAAAAAAAAAAAAAAAAAAAAAGGGATGATAACAGCCACTTCTAGGTGAAGGAAAATAAACAAAGTTGGTCGTCCCATTTACAAGGAAAGATGTTTGCACAGAATAGATGTTTGCACTAGAATAAACACCAAATAAATAAACATATATTCGTTTTATGGTTGTATAGATCCCTTTGCTCGAAGTGTAATCTTGCTGATTAGTTCTTTGATCTGTTGTGTTAAATTCTGCTATAAATATAGAGCTATATATACATACTTTGAAGTTTGTTACTTTTTGTTATAGTTCAGCACTAATTAAAAGTTAGTGATATTTATAGACTCTTGCTCTGAGTCAGAAGCAGGACTAGGCAAATAAGGAATTAACATTCAGGCAGTAAAACCTGTAGCCAAAATGAATGGTTCTGATATTTAATGAGATGATTAATGTAGATGACTGTATGGGCAATTTAAAGCTTTAGTGAAATTATTCCTTTTTTTTTTTTTTTTTTTTTACTTTGAAATTTAATTAATCCTAGCACATGGCACAGTAAGTGCTGTGCACCGTTCAGTCACATACAGCATTTATAATCATTCTGATTCTTAGGATTTCCAAGGAAGTGCATTTCAAATTGCAAAGTCACAGCAATTTCTGGCATAACAGGGTCAATTCAGAGCTGGGTGAAGAGTGCACAGAATTTATCATCTAAGTCTGAGAAGAGCAAAATCCAGAAGAACCTCTGTAGTCTCCGGGGAAGACAACCAGGAATTAGGGGGATTAGGATAGCTTAACTTAACTAGGTGTGCTTTATCTGAGGCTTGTCTGTTAGGATTTTCTTCCTAATGCCAGAGGGAATGATTGGATCAAAGGGGAAGATAGTATGAATATCATATGTTCAGTTATAGCACCTAGAGAATCTGTCAACAGCCTCACATCAACATGTGGGATTACGTGAGTTTTTGACAAAACTGTGTTCTCTATATTGATACTGGTAACAACCATCTTTTAAAAATCCTGTGTATATGGGAAGAAAAATACCAAGTATTGGCTGGTTCTTACAGCCCTGTGTTGCTGAGTTTAAGTACTGATTAATCATTTATGATGTGAGTACCAAGGAAGTACTGCCTTGGTCTTTTTATCTATAATGCATTATTGATTTATCTAGCCAAGCAAGGGTAGTATAAAATAGCAGAATGCTCTGCTGTTTTCTGCAGTAAACTGCTGAGTACTACCAGTACTCAGTCTGCAGATGACTCTAATGAAGAAAATGGAATAACTTTGACCTAATTTATGTTCTAAGAAAATTGTTACAGAATAAATTAAATTATATTGACACCAGGTAGTAGTTTGTGATTTTTTTAAATAATTCATTATTGACATGACAACATTCATAGAACAGAAGTGATAGACAGTGTAATGCAAAGGTATCGGATTACCATGTTCTCAGTTTTGCTCCCTTATCAGAAAATACAGCTGTGAAGAAAATTCTCTGTTCACTGAATAATCTGTTACCTGTCACAACATCTGCAATTACTAATCTTCTGTGCATTTATTAGTTTATCTAACTTAGATCTCAGGAAATGCAGGAGCAGTTATTCTTCTAGTCATTGCATTGTTTTAATTAAAATAATACATGATTATATACAAAACTCGTCAGTAAAGATGAAGTGTATATATGTGTATATATATAAATCAGCGCACTCGCTTCTGCAAATTTTTGGCGTACAATAAGGTAACAGTCCCTAGAACTGTATGGAGAGATAACAGCATACAGAGTCTTCAATCAGTGTCAACAACACACAAATAGACGAATGTAAACTAACAGATAACATATAGGTTCAGAGCTAAATCATATTGCTTGCACATACTGCTTTAAATAAATAAATAAATGAAGAGCCTCATAAGCCTAATAAGAGGAAATAGGGAAATGAAATGCCATTTGTATCTTCAGGAATGAAACAGCTGTAAACTGCAAACATATCATGTTACAAAGCTCACACCCGAGGTGCATGAAATAAGTAAAATGTGAACTTGTGGGACCCATAAACTTAATATAAACATGACAGAGGAAACCAAACAAATAATATCTGAATGACATTTGTGCAAATGAATGACATAGAACATTTGATTTGTACACAATTGGTATTACTGATGTAGCACTAGAAAAGCTACGGTAAAACGTTTCCACATATGGATTTTCATTTCTGTAATCCCTCCCAGAACTGACACTGACTAGCATATATCTATGATGTGGAAATGTGGAACAGAAGTTGTAATTATGGACAAACTTTTTTTTGTGTGTGGGGACAGCAGGACTAACTGTCCTCAATTCTTCTTTCCTCCCAAGTAACAACCATTGGGTGATGAACTTGGGTAGCTGTGCTGTGAGACCACTTTTATTTTAGTCTCAATGGGATGGGATGGGATGGGATGAGATGGGATGGGATGGGATGGGATGAGATGTAGTCCAACTGCCTGACCTCTTCAGGGCGAACATAAACTTAGAGCATGTTTTGAGGACATTTTACAGATGTCTCTCGAACACTGACAAGCATGGAACATCAACCACATATCTTCGATGTTTCAATGTTTGACCAAAATTTTAGATAAATTTGACCTAAATTTTTTATTATTGAATTTTGTCTTCTGTTATATGTTTTTCTGCCTTTTGAGTATGTCATGAGTCCTATTCACTTATAGTCAGTTGCCTTCATATATTTGGAGGTTTTTTAGTGTGTTATTGACTACCCTTTTTTAATTCAGTATTCTGACAAATTTGGAGATGATCCTTTTGAAAATGAAAAAAATATGGAAATAAAGTCACTTTTCTTGGTTTTGCTTTGCTTTGTTTGTTTGATTTAAATTTCCATTTAATATATAGTATTTTTTCACTGCCTCATCTTTGTTTGGTTTTCAGAGAACTGCTCTTTTTCTTCTCATTAAAGGTACAGTACTTGAGTACCTCATGACAATTTTCCTTTGATTAAATTGATCATCAAATTGTTACTGTCATAGCAATACAAACTTCTGTGCTCTGAGTTTTCTGGTTCGCTTATCATATTTTTTTTCCATAGCATCTTAGAGACTGCAAATAGCTTTGCAAACAGAATTATCGAGATACTTGTTTTTTTTGTTGTTGTTGTTTTTTTGTTTGTTTTTCCACATTTGCACTGGTCAGCTGAGTTGGATCTTTCCTTTGCTCAGATTTGTTTTCAGTTCCATTTTCCTGACTTTCATGGTTGAGTTCCTGTATCAAATATTGTAGTTCATCTTTACAGGCTGAGAGCAGGATCATTTTGTCTGAGAACCAGATACGTTCAGATATGGTTCACTTGATTTCTATTTGTGTGAAGTTTCTGGGTTGGTACCAGATGTTGTGTTTTCAGATGTTTTGTAGGTAAGTTTGAAAACGCCGTAAGAAGATCGTCTGTACTTGTTTTCATCTTTTTATTGATACACTAGAGAGATTATTTGTTTTAGGAGCATGAGTTGTTTTCCTACATAAATACTACAGAAACAGACTTCTGGAAATTAATAAACAACCTTACAAATGATTTGGATGAAATCATTTCTTAGTTTTCTTGTTTAGTGAAGACTCTGATGTTTCTACATTGATGGAAATGTTTCAGAAAAGAAGACGAAGTTGTCTTTTTTTGATGTAACTGGCCAGCATTCAGCATTTTCCTTCCTCTCAATGAGAGTGAAATTGTCCTTTTTTTATTGACTACAAAGGATATTAATAGTGTCTTCTGCAGTAAATGATAAAACAAACAAACAGACACAAATGCAAAATGTTCTGTTATGCAAAGTTTTGCCACCAGGGAATTATTACTATTCGAGAATAACCATATAGGTCACTCAGTTGCAAGTCACACTCAAGGGTCAAAGAATCTGCAGTTTCACTGTCATTTCATAAACTTTTATATTAAGACCGAAGAGTTTCGGTATTCATTTTAAAATAGCTTTATAATTTTCATGTCTTCAAACAGATAAACTGTTAATTCAGTCATTGAAATAATTCCAATAATCAGATGGAATTGACTGTTTATAGACACATAGTAAGAATAGCAAAAAAGCTTCAAAATGAATATGTGATTGTCTGCACTAGACAGTAAGAAACTACAGAATCCAGAAAGAAGTTAAAGAATGAGCAGATTAGAAAGCAGAATAGTAATAGAGACAAGTTTGATATGGTGTTGCATTTGGGGATTTGCATATATTGCTCACTATCAGGTAGGAGAAATCATGCAGCGTATGAAGTTAAGACAAAGTATTTGCTGTGGCACACAACTAGCATTTAAATAAAGGAAATTATGGCTTCAGAAGATTGGAAATTGCAAAAGTTAATGTAAAATTTAGTTTTAGTTAAATGTTCTGCTAGCTCACATGTTTTTGAAAGCAGTACCTGTCACCTTTTTTCAAACGTCTGAATAATAAATATTTTAGTCCCTTAATCATTTAGATCGTAAAAAAATACCAATCCATAAACATACACCTTGTTATTACACTACTTCCAGCCCTGTTTAGAGAAAAGAATGAATTACTGTTGTGCAGTGTTTGTGACACTTATTTATTTTAGATCATTGGAGGGAGGTTTAATGCCAGTGAGAAGGTGAACAGAACGTGATGACTAGGAAACAAAGAAATAGTATTTCAACTACTCTGGTGGCTTTAGACTTGCGAAGACAATGGCTTTAAGAAATGGAGATCTTTTACCAATTTTAAAGTAATTATGATTTTATTATATTTGTGCTCATCATAATGAAAGAGTTTTTGCTTTAATTACCTTCCATTATGAAAATTTATTAGATGCTATATTTTATTGAAGCAAGTTTTTGTACTGGCTGCAATTCTTTTCAGTTTTTCCAATCAAAGAAATTAATGATAGATAATAACTATAGCTGTGAAAGATTGTAATCTTTAATCTCCTGGTGTGCTGTTTATCAGAGTTTAGACAAAGATAAACATGGATATACTTGCTCATTATGTTATATATATGTATTCAAGTTCTTCACTGTAAGCTGTTATACTCTGAACAGTAATGTAAAGGAAGATCTCTAGAAAAATAAGAACACTGGTTAAAGTACAGTGTAATTCTTATAAAATAGCCCAAACAAATTATTACAATAAATAATTTCTTTTAACGGGTGCTCACATTGTCCCTTCTAACAGCAGAGCCTCAGAATAAAAGTATACTTCTAGAAAAAGTGTATGCATGGGAAGTTGGCTGTTCTGTTAAAAGACAGCTCCTTGTATGAAGAGGAAACTTTTGTATATTTTGTACGTATGTACAATAGAAAAAATCACTGAATTATGTAGAAGTTCTGCTTTGGGAGGAAGATACAGGTTTTTACAATTTGATAGAAGAGAATATCCATCTTAGTATGGGATGCTTCTTTTTAGCTGCAACATGTTTCTTCCTAGCAACTTTCTGGCAAATGATGGAGTTTTTTGTGATTACTCATTACTTCCTGGGGAAAATCAAAGATATATCATGGATGTCACTAATTTCTCTGTGTTTTAAAAATAAACTTCATTATTTCTAAATATGTATCTGTAATCACTCTACACATAAAAACAGTGTGCCTCATGCTATATGAATTAACTTCTGAGGAGGCACTTCCTTTTAGTCTGGTGTACTTAAAAGAAAACAAAATGCATCTAGTCTTGTAATCTGTAGCAGATGCTATAAAGGGAGGAAAAACCTCCCTTGAGATGTCATGAGACATGAAAATCTGTAGACATATATTTATGCCTATACGATTACTGTTTTTATGACTTGTTTTTAAAGTTACTACGAACACAAGAAGGTATTTTATTTGTACATATTTACTATTATTAATTACTATTATTGCAGTGTGCAAAATCTATTTTGCAATTTATGAAAAGTGTTCAAAATAAATACAGATTCTATGATTTTACAATTATTGGGACAATAATACTACATTTAACTGCTGTGTCCCAATGTTTTTCAGGAGAATTGTATGGATATAAGAGAGGCTAAAGCCAAGTACCATGACTGAAAAATTTTAAATCAAAAAGAAAGTTTAGTATTTTTAAACCTTTGAAACCTGGACACTTTTTTTTTTCATTGCTAAGAGTATTCTTATGTTTTTGTATAGCACAATAAATGTAGCTACCAAGTAAGATTAAAATTATATGCATAAATTATTTGCCTACTCTAAGTATTTCTGATATTAGACTGTAGACTGGGAAAGCCAATGGCATGCAGATATGTGATATGAAGTAATAAAGAATTTCACTTTAAGAGTATAAATCAGATATATCAGTATATATCAGATCATGCCTTTTTGAAATTGATCTGCTGTCAGTGCAGCCATTGAACTATTTTTTCTAATTTCTTTCAGTTAAATTTGGCACATTAGTGCCAGCTCTGCAGGATATAATTTCTAAACTACTTATGAGTAATGATCTACGTGAAGTGTAGTAGAGTAGTCCTGGCCACAGGGGAGATACTACAGCAATTGAAGTATGTCTAGTTCTTCCACTAAACTTCGTCTCCTTAGCACCAGAAAATATACAAATTCTATGTGTTTATTAATATTCCAAGTATTGTACCAAAAATATTCTGATTACAACAAAGAATCTGATAAAGATCTGCTGCCAAACCCTATTAACCAAGGAGAACACTTTGATGTTTGTGTTCTTCCTGGTCTAAAATAACAGTAAAGTGAACAAAGATATCTTACGGTTTCTGCAAATTCTGAACTTGTCATAGAGTGATAGAATGGCTTGGGTTGGAATAGACCTTAAAGGTCTTCTAGTTCTTTGCTGTCATCAGCAAGGCTGCTACTCATTAGATCGGGGCCCCATCAAAACAGGTTTTGAATCCCTCCTGGGATGGGGCATCCACAGTTTCTCTGGGCAGCCTGTGCCTGTGACTCACCACCTCACAATGTACTAATATTCTCATCAGTGCATCTTGATTAAGAAAGATTAAGGTAATAGTGACAGTAAAAAAATGTCCACCAATAAAAGGTCTTTTGAGAAGACATTTAACTGCTGCTCTTAAGGAGCTTGTTGGTCTCGCTCAGGTAAAGATGTGCTTCTGTGATCATCAGTAGTGTATCCACCGTGTGATCCTTAGGGACTCAAGGAGAAGACAGTCTAGAAATGCACTCTTTTTATTTTTATATTAGCTAAAACAACAGCTGAAGAAATAAGTGATCTATTCTTATCAGGCACAAATAAGGCAAAAGCAATAGCTGTTTTCCTCTGTCTCAGAGACTCCATTTTGATAAGTGATGGATATTCACTTGGTCCAGACAACTGAAGCAGGTAAAATTTATTATTTGAATAACAGATTTTATTAGGCTGACTTAATTTAAGCAAGGAAGTTGAAATAGGAACAAACAAACAAAAAAATCAGCTCTGATTAATGCTTCTGTATACAAAACATATATATATATATATACACACACATATATATACATATATATATACACATAAATGTATATGGGTTTACAGTACTGTTGGAAGCACTGCCCTCTCAGTTCAGAAGTTATTTGAATTATACAGAGAATGAAAAAATACGAAGGATAGAAATTTGGTCTGTTTTTAAGTATTAATTCTATGAGTATTTCAGAACATGTTGAATGTTGCTTACTCATGTTTCTGAATTACTATGCCTACCTGCTACTCAGAATAATATTCCATGTGTTTTCTTGACTAGACAGACTTCGTGAACCTCTTACAGATTGAATTTAGAAGAATTTTCTCTGTGTGATTTTACAACTCCTTCATGGTAACTGACAGTTGAAAATGTAAAATTAGGGCTCAGAGACAACATCAGATGTTATTTACTCAGTAGAGACCTTAAATTTACAAGAAACTAATGGATACTGATTATCTTTATACTAATGTTTTCTATGTACTACTTGAAATAAATATAACATCGCTATTATTAAAAAAAATCAAAAATGCAAGAAAGGAAATTGTAAATAATTGTAGTCCAACATTCGTATTCCACTGAAGTAGCTACTGTGAATGTATATACAGATTTTTAATTGTCATAAATGTAGGAGAAACTGTACACTAACCTACTGAAACATAACAGCATCATGCCAATGTAAATTCAACAAATGTGTGTTAACATCAAGTGTTTTAAAATGATGCCTCTTAAGGAAGCAGCACAGAGTACACTGTGTGTACAAAACGTGAGGCGATGCAGGTACATTATGGGATGCATGAGACCATTCAGATATTAGCACTTCAGATGTAATGTATGGAATTCCAAGCATCAAAATAACAGTGAGAGACCTCTATATTAATACTCTGCTTAAAAAGACCACATATTTGTTTATCTTTTCCATTTTCCTTCCCTTCAAGCTACCTTCTTTGGGGCAGAGGTAAATCTTTTGGAGTCCAGAATTTTACACAACAGCAAATGCAGCCAAACAGAGCAGCTGGGGAAATTGTCAGTTCTTATGTCTGACTGAAAAAGGACCCAGTACAAGGCATGCCCATTGTTTTAGCTGCTTCCAGCTACTTTACATTTCAATTCTTTGTAAAAGACAGTAGCAGCCATTATATAGATAAAAGACAACCTGGGACACTCAGTAAAAAATGTAGGTAGAATAAGAAATAGTAGGTGTCTAACAAAATACAAACCTTGTTGGTCTGCCCAAATTTTGGGAACTACTGTGACACTCTTCTTGACGTGCTGTGCTTTGTCTTCCACTGTCCTGCAGAAGGTTCTTCTCTAGAAATTAAATGATGTATACATAACATGCAAAGAAATAGATGGTCCAGTGGTTCAGGTTTTTATTTTCTATGGGAAACAATTCTGTTTTGAAAATCACATTAACTTTACAAAAAAACCCAACAACAACAACAACAACAACAAAAAACAACAACAAAAAAACCACCTTAAAATAATCGTAGAATCATAGGGATTGGAAGGGACCTCTAGAGATCGAGTCCACCCCCCCTGCCAAAGCAGGTTCCCTACACCAGGTCGCACAGGTAGGTGTCCAGGAGGGTCTTGAATATCTCCAGAGAAGGAGATTCCACAATCCCCCTGGGCAGCCTGTGCCAGTGCTCCGTCACCCTCACCGTAAAATAAGCCTCCATCACATTCTAGTGTATTTAGCTAAACAGTAATGTGTGTGTTTAAAATTTTTTGAAAACAAGACTATTCCAATGTTTTCCTTGTGTTTTTTGTTGTTGTTGTTGTTTTTTGTTTTTTGTTTTGTATACAGGACACCACTTTTTTAAATAAAGTTGCTCGGTGAAGCAACAGAGAGAAAAAGATGAAGCTGGACATCTTCAGTTCTGTAGGTCTCAGATGAAAAGTGGCTGTTGTTTCATAATCAGCTTCTTTTAGATGTAGCACATTTTACTCCCAGTGATTAATCCCCTGCAGAATTATATTCTGGAAGTGTTCAAACAATTTATTTCTGTTGGGAAAGTTGAATGCAGTTTATTTTTGAGGAAATGGTGGCATTCTTTCTCCAGTTAATTCTTATTTTAATTGTTTTAGCTAGATTAGGTGTTTAGGCACCTTATTTAGTAATTAAATTAAGCTTCAGTGTGTCTACTAGCTGATGACACAGACGCAGTAGGACACAAATGTACTTAGTTCTCCCAGGTATATTTGCAAAGTTATGTGTACAATTTCTGCTCACTGAAAAAGGTGAAATTCATCTCTGTGCTACTTAATTTGTAAATGTAGGAGACTGCTGAAAGCAAAACATTCAAATACATATAACTATTTTGGTGTGGTCAATTGTGGTTAGTTATGTAGCTCATAAAACAACATTTTTTTCTTCTTTTTTTTCTTTTTTGTTTTTCTTTTGTGTGTATTACAGGTAGCATAGTGTACCTTGGGATGATGGTGGGGGCATTCTTCTGGGGAGGCTTGGCAGACAAGGTGGGAAGGAGACAGTCACTCCTGATATGCATGTCTGTCAATGGATTCTTTGCCTTCCTTTCATCATTTGTCCAGGGGTATGGCTTCTTCCTCTTCTGTCGTTTGTTTTCTGGATTTGGGTAAGCTCCTCTAGTTTTGTTCATTTCTACAATTGTGTGTGTTAATAAAACTTTCCGTTTACAGAATTTGTTATTTAATGAAGGAATTCAGTCTATGTCAGGAACAAGAGAATTAATCATTGTGACTATTACAATTCTAAATAAACCTGAAGGGATAGGGTAAAGATTTCAGAGGAAAGACATAATCTGAAATGAGTAAAATTGAGTTGTGTTCTTACTTTGCAACAGTCAGACTTTGTGAACTTGATCGACTTGCTTAAATGTTTTATGCCTCAGCTTCTCTATGTATTGCTTGTTCAGTATGCAGTGTTATGCACTTCTCACAAATTTACTTCAAGATTTCACTAAAATTTACAACGTTGCTAAATTCTTGTGTGCATAATGTTTATACCACCACTGCAGTCAAGACTGAAATTAAAATTGAGATCTTAGAGGATGCTGAACATAATTGTTCTTTCCAGAACAAAAAGGTTTGTGGGTCTGTATTTGCTTTACTTTTAATTTAAATAATGTCTCAGATAGTGAAAAATTGTAAGATATTTTTTATGGTCCATTAAGTTCATAAGTTACACAAGCTGAGATTTAGATACCTAAGTATGTTAGTATAGGGTTTCTACCTCAATTGTATTTTCAGTACATTCTGAATAAAAAATTTATACTTTAGAATATATTTTAAAAATAAAACAAAATTCCCTTCTGCTTTCCTGCACTTTCCCTTTCATAGATCACTGAGAAAGATGAGAAATTATATTGAGATATAAAATTTATTAGGTAGATTGAGTTAAAACTGTTTTTCTATCTTCTAGAAAATATGAAAATGTATGAAGAATTATGAACAATAATAACAGTATCTGACAGAAGATTTATTTATGGAAAATACTGTGAAACTGATTTTCCTCAGATTCTCTTGCAGTCAGAACATATTTTTAGAACTGAACTGTTGAGGAAAAAAAAAAAAAACAACCCTTCTGATCATGCTTTTGCATCTGTTAAACATAAGCATTGAAAATTTTGCATTGCCAAAAACCAAATGGTATGGAATAAGAACAGTACAAATAATACTAAGATGGTGCTGAGTAAAGAAGACTGAGGGATATGAAAGTCTGAAAGGTGGACTTAAGCTTATGAAAAGAATGAAGAAGTACTGAATACTCTGCAAAATAATTTCCTTTTACAAAAAAAAATATATATATATATATATTTATATATTTTTATATATATATATAAATAAATATATTTATAAATATATATATTATATATAAAATATATAAAATATATAAATATATAAATAATAAATATATAAATAAATATATAAATAAATATATAAATATAAATATATTTATAAATATATATATTATATATAAAATATATATAATATATATATATATATATATATTTATTTATTTATTTATATATAAAATAACTGTGATCCCTCCATTGATTAATCCAAAATCCATACTCAAAAGGAAATTGAATCCTAAAGCCAAATAAAGCTCTAGGAGTGCTTTAGAAATGGTTTCCTACTAAAAAGGTTTTTCCAGTAGCTGAACATGACTTATAATATCACTGCTGACTTGAATGGAGGAGGAGCTGTTGCCTATTCAACTCTGCCACCATGAAACATTAATCTCAGTTAGAGAATTTTATCTAACCTCTGTTACAGAAAGTTCAGTTTTTTTCATCTGGTTTCTAGCTTATTGTTTTTGATACTATTGGATAATTTTATATGCAGTTTTTCTAAATACACCTCAGTTAAAAATAAAGTTCTGTAAAGTGAATTTTTTTTTATTAGCCTATGCTAGGGTTGCCTTAAAGTAAACAGAGATTATATAGTTTGGGAAAATGTGTCATGCTTATTCAGCCCAAATATTGCTTCTAAAAGTAATCCAAGTTTTCATGCAGTATAGAGGTAACTGAAATAAATATATATTCTGAGACTAACAGTAGATTAGTGATTATTCAGAAAACCCCAAATTGATTCCTTTTCATGAAGGAAATGTGAAACATTAAACAAATGTGTCTTAATTTACAGACTAAATATTATGTTCAGACAGTAGTGATTTCTTTCAGCTTGCCAAAACCTAAAGTTTCACTAAATCTCCCCTGAGGATCAACAGAAATATTAGGAAACATGGCTTAGATGTGGTCAATTTATGCGGCTAAAAACCTGTCACTCCCTGTAAATGAGTCTTTCTCAGTCTGAACTGTCATTTAGTGACTATTTATTTTCCAAAAGATGTTAGTCATCCCTTCAGACTTCTTTTTCACCTTCTTCTAAGAGGCTACCTGCAGTATTCTTTCCACATTACCAGCATCTAACATAAAGTACTGATGTCAATGCAATAATATTAAACTTACTGTTTAGAATAGATCTTGATCAAATCCTTCACAGCTTTGTGGGGGACAGCAGTTACCAAAATACAAAACTTTGGATGAAGTTTATTTTAACTAGCACGTTGGAGGTGACTGGCCATGTAAATCCAATGAAATGGTTAGGTACCACCATTTTTGTGCATTACATATAGTGGCAAGGAACTCTTACATTTTTTTATATCCCCATTTTCTGAATGACCAAGACAAGAAGGGCAGGTCTATATACATAAGATCTTCCAAAGTTTTCAAGTAGATGTATGAGTCATGTGAACACAGTGCAGTTGCGCAGCATAACTTTGCGAGCTGTTTTCTTCAAGAATCTCAATTCTCAACCAACAGGCTGCTTTTATAATAATAAATACTGATGACGCACAATTATGTTGTAGTTACCTTTTATACCTTCATACTCATTTGCTCTATTTTTTTCTCACGTCTTCTACCCTTAGTTACAATACATCGGGCTCTAATTTCTCTACAACCTACAGCTGCGTCCCACCCATGGCTATCAGAAACTGTATGCTGAGTGCTAATGAATAGCTCAGCAGGTGACTGGCTTCAGAGTTGATAGTGTGTGCCAGAAGGGCTGATCTGCTTCTCAGGCAAGCCAAGAAAGCAGTTGGAAGGTCTGAACTTTTCAAATAGCTTTGGTTCCAGGCTTTTCTTCTTCAGATGTGGGTAAAGGTTGACTGATGTAAACCTGACCCACTGGGGAGAAAAGTGGTTTGTCATGTGAGGAGAAGACAAGATGCTGGTGGGAAAGGAAATCTATACAAAAGGTAAAGAATGACTGAAAACTGAAATACATGAAGTGCAGAGCCTATACAATATATAATCCTGAAGAGAAAGTAATAATTTGAAAAGATGAATGAAAAAGAGGGAGAGTCAGTTCTGCAGAAGACAAGACTTCATAAATGCATACAGCAACCCAGGTTGAAGGAGTCTTTGGAAGACCATTACATCCAACCTTCCAGTGGAAAAAGCAAACCAGATGTCTCTAGTAACCTGTCCAGCCACATTCTGAAAGTCTGTGGTGAAAGGAATTCTATCACACTAGTAGGGAATTTGCACCATTTGTTTCTTTTTTTACATCATAATATAAAGACATTTTTTACATCATAATGAAACCTTTCCCAGGGCAGCTTGTACTCATCTGCCCCTTGTCTTCTCCATGAGGATCCTTGTGAAGGGATAGTCTCTTTTATTTGCCATCCTTCAATAGTGGAAGTATTGTGGTGAGGTCATGCCTGAATCTTTTTTCTTCCAGGGTGAAATGGCTTCTCCCTTTCCTCATGGAGCTGATTCTATAGGTATTTAATAATCTCTGTAGCCCTCCTCTAGCTACTCTCCAGCCTGTCCATGCCCTTTTGAATCCTGGGGACCGGAACTCCAATTGTGATCACATCTCTACCTCTGCTAGTACTGCCTCTGTGGATGCAGAAATGATTTTGTGCTTGTCAGTGATGGCAGCTTATCTGACATACCTATCTGATCAAGTATGGCAAGGAAACTTTTTGTAATTGTATGCTTGTATTTGACATCAAATTTGTCTTGACTCTTGTTACTGATGTTGAAAAAAATCGAGGGATTAGTTATTTACTCATCGGTTTCCATCAGAACTAGCAGTACCTTAGAGTTCTGTAAATAATCACGTGAGACTATCTCAGGGACTCTACTGCTATTATTAACATATGGACCATATGTGTACCTGGAAGACATCTTCTCTAGTATACATAGTCCAGAGAAGCACTTTGATTTAAAAATATATAAAATGATCAACAATCTATGACCTATGCCATGCTGCTGTTTTATAGGACATCATCCATCAGTACACAAGTTGAATGAGTTGATCTGACTGCTTGTTATCACATATTTTGCTGATCTAATGGATGTTCTGTCAGGAAAACAACAAAGATGTTTCTAATTGAGTTTGTGCAAGTAGGAGTAAAAAACTATTAAGAAGAGGAAAAAGTAGGTGCAAGTGGACAAAAGAAGGTGATAGGCTCCTTCCAAACATTGGAAGCAGAACAGTGAGTGTGTTTTGAACTCTTGGATTTCTTAGCAAATCATCAGTAACAAGGTGAAAACTTGCAAAAATATCAACATACAGAGAAACAACCTTGGAGTCTGAATCTTTTCCAGATTTGGAAGTGAAGAAGCCAAGATATCCCAGGAAAAGAAACAATCCTACTTTGTACATTTAGTATTCTGTAAGGGTTTTTGTTGTTGTTGTTTTTCTTAATTATCTATTCCTATGTGCCTATATTGCCTCTATTCAGAGGCATTTCAAGCCTCTCTGGCTAGTGAATCTGCAAATAAAAAAAGGCTCCCTGAAGCTAGAGGCTCCTGAATGCCTCACTTAAGTATTATTTTCATTTATCCTAGCTCTCACACTGAGCCAGTTGCCAAAATCCGTTGTGACAGATCGCAGCTCTGAAGATAGGTTAGCAGGCATTTATCATCTTTATTTGCGACAACAAAAAATACAAATGTACCTTAGTTTATTATTTTTTTCCACTAAATTCTACTCTCCTGTGGTGTGTCATTTAAATTTTCTCTTGATTGCCCTCTCCTTACAATTTCACAGAAAATCATGAACAGAAAGCATTCAGAAATAACAGTATAAAGGCATGGTTTTCAGTTTGGATGATTTTCTTTGTGATCAGAAATGGAACCTTCTTTTGCTGAAAAGCAGAATTAATTTAGTTGCTTATTCATGTATTGGAGCCCCTGGATGACTGTTAAGTTTTTTGAAATTAAAAAATCAACTAACAAAATAAAACAAGCAAAAACAAGAAGAACCCACACCCTGGTCAAAATAGAGGATGTTGGGGAAGGAATACTGTGGGAATGCAATTCAGTGCTGTGACTAAGCCCTGGAAAGTAATTACTGTAAGCCACTTAAACCCTGAGAAATGGAGAGCCCGCAGGCCCTGGAATGACACTGAACTGGTAGAGCATACCCATTTACAGCATAATTCTTCTCCTCACCATGTTGCTTCCACCATTCTTCATCCCAAGCTTCCAGAATAACCTCCTAGGACAATCTCCCCCACAACCTGTGAGAGGACATTACCATGGCAAAACATTTTAATGCTTTTAATCATGAAAATAATATGAGAAACTACCCACCTCTGTGCAGATCTTGCAAAGAATGTTAGAGGTAACAGGCCCAACAGTGGTAAAAACTAATTTTAAAGGTAAGAGTTGACTGGCAGTACTTTGTCAAGGACTACCCAGAAGGAAGTGGTAGAATAGCGGTCTGGTAACAGATGTAACTGCACAATGTGGTATTTCATCACTGTACTGGGAGATATATTAAAGTGAACAGCATTGACATGGAACTGATTTTTATTAGGATTGAAATTCCATTTCTGTATTTATGTGTTCCTTTCTAATATTTGTTTTAATTTGTTGTAAGATCCTTCATTTTGTTCCCAGTTTACCTGTCATTGAAATGACAGCATAAATACACATCTCTTTTGAGTTAAAAAATTAAACAATGCAAGAATGTGATCTGTTAGGAAAGAGTATCTCTTCAAACTTCATAGGAACTTCCTTCAGCTTGAAATTAAAGGCTTTCAAGACTTGTTCTGTGTAGTGAAGAGGCAAAAACAGTAAAAGATTACCTGGAACTTGATACTGAATGTTATACATATTGGAGTTATACTAAGTTTTGCAAAACCAAACTGAGGTCTTTTATTTCCCAACTAACATTTAGATGCTGTTCATTTTTAATGTATTAAAAAACTGTAAATATTATATGAATGCATAGACTTTTCCATTACAAAAACTATTTAGAAAGCAAGCATGGGCTTAGCAAATTAGATCTTTTTAAATAGGAATCCAATAAAATGTATTAGCAATGCAGTTGTCATTTAGTCACTTCCTGATTGCCTAAAGCATGAATTGAAGACTTAGAGAAATTCTTAGTATTCTATGGGAAAATGACTGACATTTTCAGTAAAATGGAGCATGTTTTGACACTTGACAAGAGATTGCCATGATGACAGGATTTGGGTGAAAATCAGCACTTTGTTCTGATTTCTGTTCCAGAGGCCAGCACATAGGCAATCTATTTGAATCACTGAATACACTGAAGTGTATATAAAGTTTTCAAGGAAATCTTTGACGAAATTTGTATCCAAACTGTTGAAAGTATGTTCTTTTCTGGTACATGGTACAATAAAGAAAATATAGCCTTGCTAGAAATCTGCTTGTAGTTTGGGTTTTAAATGGCTCTAAGTATGACGTAGCTCTCACTATAACTAGCTGTTACTCTCTTCCTTAATACATGGTGTGTATCTCCTTTTAGGATTGGTGGAGCTGTGCCGATAGTCTTCTCCTATTTTTCGGAAGTGCTTGCTCGGGAGAAACGAGGTGAACACCTGAGTTGGCTCTGTATGTTTTGGATGATTGGTGGTATCTATGCATCTGCAATGGCTTGGGCAATCATTCCTCATTATGGTAAGGTCAACATCTCCTTGTGAGCTCTCTCTCTCTTAATAAAATAGTAAAGCTTTTAAAGTATAGCTTAGACATGTCTGTTCTCAAAATACTGACTCTGCTGTTAAAAAAAAAAATCTTTCTTCTGGGGGAAGTGAGGAGAATAGGTCATACCCTAAATAACAATAAATTACAAAGTAAAAATTAACAAATATCCATGCTTAGCCACATTCTTTAAATTTCTGGAAGCTTGGACCATTAGCAGTATAGCTTGTGTTACTCTCAGAACTGGAGGAAACAGCTGATATGGAGACTTGCTTCAGAGAAAATGTCTTTTGAAGTGCTGAGTGTCTAATTTCTGCTAGCTTTTTTGTTTGGAACAGATACAGTCTCAATTACACACTCTTAAAAAAGAGGGATTAGGATTGTCTTAATATCTGTGGTGGTATTTGTAAATGTAAAGCTGTGTTGAGTGTTTTGTTTTTAGTATACTTTTTCAGTGATGTAGAAATAAGAGAAATCAAGTAGAGTGCATTCAAGTATGGTGGGGATGAGTGAGGGGAAATATGATAAGAAAGCTTGCAGTGGCTGAAATTATATGAACATGCAATATAAACTACTTTGTGAAAGAACTCTTTACTACCTTGACATAATTAAACATTATGTGGACTCAGACTCCTGGTTCTGCCTTTCAGAGGAGTAAAGTTCTCACAGGTCTTCAGGGTTGTTGGAAATTCTAAGTGGTTTTTAAAAATCAGTCTCTGTAAGCACTTCTCACTGGCATTCTGCAAGACAAGTAGAGCAACTCTGTGAGCTAGCTAGCATGCAGAGCAGTTTTCTTAAGTCAGGCAGTGACATTTATCGAAATTGGATTGTGCAGGGGAGGAAAAATTTAGGAAGTTTGCCCAGAGTGATTGGAACATTTAATGGACAGCAGGGCCCAGAAATAAATTGTAACCATGCAGACCAATCATATATCTAGACCCTTGCACTAAAATTACTTTTAGACTGTACATGCAGCCAGAATCTCTGTCCTTAACCTTGGCTTTTGGCTTTGGATTGCTGAAATCAGAGAAGAATCTTTGCTGGCAAGACACAGAGTTTATATATGAACTTTTTTTTCAATTAGTAAATTGATCTGGCTACCAACTTTGTTTTTTTCCTTTTCCAATGTATTTTTATTTTCGTTACCTTTCAGTGAAAAATGCAAACATTATGGAAGACTGGTTTAAAATAGGCTAATTTCACTGTAGATTTCATGACTCAATAACCCTCATTGAAATGCTTTTAAAAATGTTACAGGGCAGTAGATCTCAAATAATAACAGTACCGATCCCTATCCTAAAGCAACAGCACTGAAGGGAATTATTTTCTTCTTTCTTCAGAAGTAAGAGAATACAATTAACAAAAAGCCATGATTCTGTTTCAGTTTTGTTTGTGGTATACCTCTGCAAAAGTATCTAGGAAATTACTTAAGACAGAAGAATACAAAAAACATTTTTAAAAGACAGTGTTCTTCAGCTTTATTCATGCAAATTACTGTTCTGTATAATAAGCAAAGTCATAATAGCCAAAGGGAGGACTAAAAAAGAAGCTGCAAACAGCAGATGCAATTCTTTATCATAGGAAAAAAGTAGGCTTACATATCATTTTGGAGAATTTAAGCAGAATATGTTTATGAGTTTGGATGAGATCTTTCAATTAAATTTGACTTTGCACTATGTTGTCAAGTTTAAAGCCTGAGTGTTACTGTATGGAACAAATATGGAGCTACTCTGCTGGGTAGAAGGTTGAGGATGCTTCATTTTCACATCACAATGTGCTGAGCTCATAGGCAATGCTGAGTTCACCCAGGTCAAATACTGCTCTGGCACTGGGGAGTGTTTGTTCACACAGTGTTGTATCCTTCTGCAAACACTGCAGGTCAGGTTAATGCTGTCACTAGTCTCCACACCATTTGTATCATGTGCATTCATGAGGACTCCTGTAGAGCAGCTTTCTCTTTTAGGATTTCTGTGTGGTTTCCCTGGAATTGTTATGATAGAATTAGGCAAAGATGGATCTTTTTCTACAAATCAGCTCCAGTCCTCCTCATTAATCGCATTTCCAATGACCAGTAAGCAAAACATAATTATAAGCAAGGCATTTACGCACTTTTAAGGCCTGTTTGTGTAGTGTATAGGAATTTCTGAGCTGTCTGCTTTTCATCTGAGAAGTAAACACAGCTCATTTTTCCTAGCTGAACACTGAAATTACTCAAAGGCAGGACATGAAGTTGCAGCTATGGAAAAGCAATAAACTGCCATTGAGCATAGTAAAATTATTCTTAAATGGACAGAAATATAGCAGACCCACAGCACTGAGTCATCTTCTGAATATGTTTTTTCCTCAGTTTTACAGTGGTATTCTCTTCATTCCTACTGATTCTTACACGAGACACTTTAAAAAGTCTTATATTCACAGCTGATATATATTATCTACCCCCAAGGCAATAGTGAACCTATACCACTTCAGATGTTCAAGATTTAGCTCTATCTTTTCTTGATTAAATGAAACGTAAATTCAGTATATGTAACAATTTATCTGTTTCTGTTCAGGCAGCACTGGAATGTCTGAAACCAGAGGGACATTCTAGAACACAAAATATAGGGAAGCTAACAGTTGTCTTGGCACCAATGTGTTGTTAAGGGAGGAATCAGGGTGACGTAGTGCTGCAATGACCACATACTGAAAGATTAATTTCATCTGGAAGGCAAGTGAGTTCCAGAGATTCCGTAAGTCTAGCTGTTGGCTTCTGTTTAAAATTTGAAAATGAATGCAGATTTGTTCAATGTTCCTTACAGAGAAGTTGAGGTCATGGAGAAGCTATTAGAAGAAACATCTGCAGACAAATGCTTCTAATTGCAGTCAATTAACAAAATCCCAGACCAGGCTGCTGTGAATAAATGGCTTTATGCAGTACTTCAGTCAGGCTCGATAGGAAGGATAATTACCATTTTATAAACCATTTTGCAAGTGCAACTTTAAATTTAGCATAATATTTCAAGGTGGATTACTTCAAAGACAGTCAAATGCATCAAATGTATATTGCAATATTCCTTAAAAGACTCATTTTTCAAACAGTGAAAAATCTTAACAGTGAGAAATTGTGTTTCACTGTAAAATCTTGATAGTGATGTATTACCTTTTCATTACACTAAATCTATGTATTTGATCAAGGACAGGAATGAAAAGGACTCACCCAATTTTTTATCCATTACCCCTTTATTTTAAAAAGTTAATGATTCTACAAAAAAATTGCCCACCATGCGCTGTGTTATTTTTAAGAGGAGCCTAGAATTTTTTGTTCCAGATCTCCAAACTAAAAATCAGGGAGTGCTAATTAAAGATTTCCACTTGTTAATACTATCTGTTTTGGTACTCTGTGTAGGTTTGCATATAAGACGTATTCAATTGTTTTCTGGCTGCATAGGCAACAGAAAAATTTGCTAGATTCTTTTTGCTGAACAGCAAGCAGATACTGACTTCACTGATTTATAGATCTTACTGATCTTATGAGATGCTGAATGTGAGAAGTTGGTCTGCTAAGGAGGAGAAGTGGAGACGTCAGGGAGTCTGACCAGGATGGTGCAAATATCAGTGCTCATACATGTAAACTGCAGCTGAATGTCAAACTTGCTGTGTACAGCAACTGAAATTGAGTGTCATGTAAAGTGACTTTGCACATTTCTTTTTAACACCACTTGCAAAATAACATCAATTTTATTTGCTTTTTTAAAGATAATAAAGCTAATTGAATTTTTGTTATGTTTTTATCTGCATTTCTAAGTTATGGTTTGGGGTCTTTATCATCATTAATTATTATTAGTTTCTTGGTTATATTTTGCAGCTTAATGAGACTTCCTACCAACAGTTAGAGATTAACTAGACATGTAAGTATACCTGTGTTAGCGCAACAATGTTCACCACAATTTTAAGTTCACCTTTCTACTGTAGAGAACATACTGCAGTGTGATTATTCTAGAAACTAAGATCAGAAGGTCCTAAAAATAACAGAGTTGTAAATAAGTGGGAGTTTTTACATTTTGCGAAGTAAACAACTGTTAATACCTCAAGCCAGTTGTCTTTGAAGTCCCTTATTCATTACCGACACAGTGTTAATTACTTTCATAAGGTTTTTGCCCCAGAAACACTCTTTGCAGTTGGCTTTCTGAAATCTGCTATGGATATGGGTTGTGCTAATGTTGCAATTCCTCACATACTAACCCCCACCTTCTGGTATTTACCAGTGGGGAGAGGAGTCAACGGCATCTAATATGAACATATATCCATGTACAATCAGAGATAGTTATCAGTCAAATTCCAATTAGTGTAGGGTAGATTACTCATTAAAATACTACAAAATTACTTTCTAGTAACTTCTTCTAGTAATTTCTAGTACTTCTATAAAATCAAGGAAATATGTAACTATTTTCTAAGACTCTCAGTGCATAAATCAGATGTAAGTGCTTAGACCAAACATTTCATTTAGGCAGATGCCTAAATTACATCACAAATTTCCAACGTAACTATTTGTTTTGCATCAGCCACTTGTGTTTGTAAAAGACAACATTCTACAGAACCATTCAAGGAACGCTAATTTGAAAGAGATAGAAATGAAATAATAAATCTTAGAAACAAATATTTGATTTCAGAACATAAGATTTCTTGTCTATTTGTAACATCTCTTTCTAGATGTAAGCAGTAAAGTATTAATGTGTTCATTATTCTAGAAGATTTTTCTATCATGTTTACAAAGAACTGACAAGTTGTCCTGTGACTGAAAGAGAAGAAGCTAAAAATTATATTCCTACTACTGTCATTAGAAATTTGTTAAATTAAGAAAGCAAACTTTTGCAGAATACTTTATATATATTAGGTGAATATGTATTACAGGTATACAATAAATGTAACTATAATGAGCATATATATATAGCTATATACATAATTATATATAAGGATTTTTAATCACTTTTTTACAGATACACAGAGCTTAAAAATGCAGATATAGAAGTGTTTGAACTATAGATTCAAACCTAAGGTTTGCAAAACATTGTATTTAGGAGACTAACCATGATTTTTCTATTTTGAAAATGCTTAATAAACTCAAATGCAGAGACATATTAACATGCACTATCAAAAGCAGTTACAAGATCTCTACTAGGCTTCTACAAGATCTCTACTAGGCTTCTACAGGCTCAAAGACCAATTGCTGCCTGAAAAGGTTACACACGTACTGAACTCTCCATCCCCATGTCTTTACTGAGTATGAGACTTTTCATGGGCCCAGGAGCGCCTAAGTAGACTTTATTTCAATTTGCAATTGTGATGACATTGCACAACTCTGTTTTGTTTTGAGTAAATGGCTTGTTAGGTGACCTGAACAACATTTCTGTTGGTAGCACAAGATTATTGAGTTGAAGCAGATCAATTTTCCTGAAGAAATTAACTTTATTGGCAATCAAAAAAGATCTTAATTTCACCTCTTTTGGTAGGTATCTCTAGAGTAGCTTCCGTAGTATTTCCTGTTGCCATGTTTGCTTTGTTCTTGTGTCATCCACTTGGAGATTAAAAAGGTAAACACACCTTCAAAACTGCAATAAACCTCCCTTACATTTCAAACACTGAATTATACTGCAGTAAAACAGGAAAGGACATAAGCTGAGTTGGATGCAGCTGCAATGTGGATGTGGAGATGGAGAGATAAAGTCTCAGTGTTCAAGTGAGATCATGCTCAGCACTAATTGGTGTTAATGGAGGAGTTAATCTCAGCTTGTAGCAGAATAAACTGAGGACACAATGTACTAAAATTAGTGGCATTTAAGGAAAAATACTTTTAACTCCCTTTTTCTATCTTTCTGTTGGTATTAAAGGTTCCTCAGTGAAAAATGACTGCAACAATGTTGGGATAAAAGGTCATATTCCAGTGTTGTGCAGAATTCATGGGTTTGCAGGACATGATGAGTTCCCAAGAAGCAATAAAAGTAGAAGAATCTTAGTGACCATCCATCCTGCAGTTCTCTGAGCACATCTGGATCCCTCTGATAGGCAACAGCTGCAAGAGATTTCAGATGCAGAGATAGACAGTATAGACTATTTAGGGGAGACAAGTGTCTCAAAAGAAAGCCAAGTGGTTGCGCTCTTCTGTAGTGATGATTATTCCAAATGAATGCCATGAAACAATATTTACCCAGTATTTAAACGTGACATGATATGTGATATTATTTCAGGTAATATAATAAAAAATAGATTTTTCTGTCATTCAGCATTTATTCTTGTGGAAATTGAAAAGTTAGTAGTGGGCTGTTTTACAAAGACTGGAAATGAGATTTTTTGCTAAGTAATTTTTTACCCTTTTATTTTTCTTCTGGTCTTTTCAAAAGTAATCCATCTCAAATCATCTTTTGGATTCTTGTCTAATTATGAGTTCAGTACTGTACAGGAACAAATGCAAAAAAAAAAAAATCTTGATTACTATGAAAAAAATTGAGTCTTAATTTAATTATAAATTATCTTAAGTGAAGCTGTTATTTACCATATTGAGATTGCCCAGATTAAGATTAATCTGTAATACATCCTTAGTTACAATTCATCTGTTCAAATCTCTATAATTCAAAGCGTCAAAGCTGATGGTGATGCTGTAAATAAGTGGCAGATACTGATGCTTTTCAGATATTTTGTGTAGCACTTCTAAATTCCAAAATGTGCATTAGAGGTGGGTCTGAGCACCAGGCAAAAAGATTAGTTTCTCCCATGCCTATTTCATCAGCTGCTCCCATCAGCAGCAAAGTTCCCAAAAGCTTACAAATGTGTTTTAAACCATCGTTTTGTCTTAGGCAAAGGATCACTTAATTTATTCTTTCACCTTTCCTTTGCTGTAGTCCCCAAAGGGGAATTTGATGATCTCTGATGCTGTGTACCCATCCAGTCAAAACAAACAAACAAACAAACAGACAAAAACCAGGATGCACTTGCATGATTTATGGTAAAAAGACCCATGCTTGACTGATTTCATATTGCTGTATCATTGTAGTGTCTATACCTAGAAGAACTAAGGAAAATAAAATATTCTATTGTATCTATAGAGATGATTTACTATGGTTTCTTGTATGACAATATCTGATCAACACGAACTGGAGATAGGACGAACAGTTATGTTTGTTCAAAGTTGGAACATCTGGAAATAGGATGCCATCACTAATTTAGACATGCACAAGGGCCATCGATGTTGTCTTTTCTAATCTTGCAGAACAAGAGGAAGGACTGATTAGCTGTGAAGAGAAAAGGAGTAAATAGCTCATGGATGATAACACAAAAAGCAATTAGCTGAAATTTTAGTCAAGGAGAAATAGTATGGAAAAGCCACTTTCTAAGAGTCAATTAGTTAAATATCTGACTGAAACTCCTGTGGAAGTAGTAACATCACAGTCACTGAACATCTTTAAAAAAAGATTAGTTAAATATATTTTGAGAATATTGTGAGGGCAATCACTGCTTTTGTCCTGGAGCAAGTGACTGCATTAGATGCCCCTTGCAAAGTCTCCTCCACCCCAGTTTTCACAGAGCAATTAAATGAATTGAGTGCTGTTGCTCCAGAGTGTACTAGTGAAGGACAGAAACAGGCAGAAAAATGAAAACCAAGACAAAATGAGAATATAATTCAGAACTAGGAGAAGTAAAAGACAATAAAAATAAATAAATAAAGAACATTATTCATTATTTCCAAAACATGTAGGGAAATGCTTGTCTATCAAACTTTTCTAACTGGTAACTCCAAGAGAAAGAGAGATTATTCTGTTGAATAAATGTGCTCTGGCTGAAAAATCAGTTAAAATGCACAGTCTTCTCTGTTTTGAAAATTCTGGACTCCTAATAAAAATTAGCATGTATTGCTTCATTTTTCTAAGATTTCCTCTAATTCTGCCTTTTCTTAGCATCTCACAACAAACTGAAGCCATAGCAGCAGTTGTTTTGTAAAAATCTGAATCCAAGGCTCCATTTTCTGTTATGCAGAAGTTTCTGTTCTCTGCACATCTCTTGTTTTTATTAGTAGTCAAGAACAAAGAGATATGACAAAGAAATTGGGCTAGGGAATAGCTTCTTGTGTCTTTTCTCAGCAATAAAGAGTCCATTCATGCAAAAATTACCCGCACAATATTAGAGCAATCTTTTTTTGTGTGTGTGTTTTTAATTATTATTATTATTATTTTTAATATTTTATTCCAATTTTAAAAGCAACAGCAGCTCTTCAAGTTTACCTTATTTATACCTACTTTGCCTTTGTGATATGACTTCTGGTTTAGGAATCCATTAATCTATGTATACCATAGCCAATGGAAAATACTTTTTGACAGCTAAAAGATGTTGGAGCTTTGCTAATGTTAAATCTGAATTAACTATAAGAATCTGTAGTGCTGCACAAATCGAATAGATCAGGCATAAGGGCATCTACTATATAATATGTAATGCAACAAATAGTATAGAATGCAATATCTGTTGATCTGTTCAGTATCCCACTTAGAGGAAAAATGATCCCCAGTGGGCTGTACTTCCTGCATACTTAGTGCTTTGTCATTAATTGTGTATTCTAAGGGCTGAAACTGTATCTGTACTTTAAAAATCTAAGTTAATTAAAGTGGGTACAAGATAGTTTTAATGTTAACTTGATTTAGCAACTCCTACTCATGAATATCTTTCCCTTTTAAAAAATACTCTATGAAATAAGATTATGTTAAATGTGTATACTTTAAAAAAAATCATCTTTAGAAACAAGAACGAAAGAACACAGTAGAATTTAGAACAGCTGCTTATGCAAATCCAGCTAGGAAAGCAAAACAAATCACTTTATCAGTTTGTTTTCTGTGCCCTAATACATGGGTTGATATGTCCATTTAGATGTTTGTATTTGCGAGCATTAGAAGCTTAAGCAGCTTTTAGCACATCTGCTTACTGATCACTTAGGATGGTCATTAGAAGCTTCAAATATAATCTTCTGCTGAGATTTTCAGCTTGACCGTGAAAGTGAAAACTAGTTTATGTGCAGGTTCAGTAAAAAACTAACAAGATGTTTTGTGAGAGAAGAAGTAACAAAACCTTGTTTCCTAAGTGTTTCTGGCTGTCACTGTCTGATCCTGTTTATCTCCTTTCTCTCTACTCCTCATTTATAAGGAATATCACAGAATCACAGTCTGGTTGAGGTTGGTAGGGACTTTGGGTCCATCTGGTGCAACTCCTGCTCAGATGAAGCCACACAGAGCAGAGTGCCAGGCCCTCATCCTTGTGGATTCTGAAGATCTCTGAAGGAGTGACCCCACAGCCTCTGGGCAGCCTGTGCCAGTGCTCCACTGCCTGCACAGCATGCATGTGGGTCCTGATGTTCATAGGAAATGTCCTGTGCTCCACTTTGTGCTCATTGCCTCTTGCCCGGGCCAATGCTGAAAAAAACCTACCTCCATCTTCTTAGAAGATGTTTACTGGCATCCCCTGAGCCTCTTCTTCTCAAGGCTGAACAGTCCCAGCTCTCTCAGCCTCTCATCACAGGATAGGTACTCTATTCCCTTCATCGTATTTGTGGCCTTGCACTGGACTTTCTCCTGTAGTTCCATATCTCTCTTGTACTGAGGAGCCCAGCAATACATAATAACCCAGGTCTCACCAGTCCTGAGCAGAGTTTCAGCTTTCCATATCCTCCCTACATTAACTAGTGCATTACAACATCTTTGCTTTGCTGACCTCAGTGAGGAAGCAGCACTTTGGGGTTCAAGTCAGACTGGTCTGGTGTTGTGGCCACAGTGCAGTCCTAGCATCCAGGCTGAGGGACCGCTAACTTCTCCTACCATTTCCTCTCTGCACTGATGGGGTGTATCACAGCTGCCTAGGCAGCGCATTTCATGTCATTTTGGGAAATATGATTGCCTTTGAGACCTTCTTCCTGTCAGATTTGTTTGAAGTCGCTGGTTTTAAACAATGTAGGTGAGTATAGAGTATTGTTTTCTTTATTTTTGAGAAACTGTTAGCCACCCATTCATGTGACTGCACAGTGAGGATGCTAGTTATCTCACTGTTCAGTGAGTGATAAGAGGAGGGCCACCTGTTAATGGTCTGGTAAGGTGGAACCAGAGCTGCTGTCAACATGACAGGGCAGATCAGTCACACTCCATTAAGGCTACCCTAGACAGCGCTAGGGAGTCCTGTGTTTTGCAATGGGTGCACCCTTGCAGAAGGCTAGTACCAGGAAAAATATGTAGACCAAGACAGAGGTCCCCCAACAATATGCTAGTACCCAGACCTCTGGCTGCAGTGAGGGCTACAGCCTGGCCCTTGCAGTGCAAGGCAGCAGAGATAGTACTTGTGTTAGATGCAAACAGCTGAATGATTTACTCAGCCTAGTGGCTGACCTGAAGGAGCAGGTGGAAAGGCTGAGGAACATTAGGGAGTGTGAGAGTGAGATTGATTGGTCCCTACCAGTCCTAAGATGTAGGCAGCCAGCTGAGACTCTGCATGAAGCACATCACCTCCTACTGCCTTGCAAACAGGTAATGGTGGGAGGACCAGGTGAACCATCAACTGTGTTCTTGCTACAGTGATCCCCTGTCCTCCCTTCCCTCTAACAACAATGGTGATCAATTGGAGACAGGGGTTAGTGGCAAAAGGTCCCTGCTTGGCAATGCAAGTACACCTGCCCAGCGATTCTCCTACCTCCCCAGTTGCCGCTGCAACATGTACAGTGCTCTACAGTGACAGCTGGACAGTGGTGGGGATGATGGTTCTTTCCACTTGGAGAAGTCACTGAAATCTAGCCAGATTACCCTTAGCATTAAAACCTACTCAACAAAGAAAAAAAGATGGGTCACTGTCATTGGTGACTCACCGCTGAAGGGAGCAGAAGGCCCGGTATGCAGACCAGACACGCTACACAGAGAGGCCTGCTATCTCCCAAGGGCCCGGGTTGGAGATGGAAGGAAGAAACTTCCCTATTGTTGTTTCAGGTAGGCAGTGATGAAATAGGAAGAACTTCCCTAAAGACTATGAAGACTTCAGAGCCTTGGGGCAACTGATGAGGGGTTCAGGAGCACAAGTTGTGTTCTCCTCTATCCCCCAGTCATAGGAAATGATGAGGAACTGAACACAATGGGTTCTCCCACTCAAAAGGTAGCCCACCTCTCGTGTATTTACACTAATGCACGCAGCGTGGGTAACAAACAGGAGGAGCTGGAGGCCATTGTGTGGTCGGAGAACTATGATATAATTGCCATCATGAAAACATGGTGGGATGACTCACACAGCTGGAGTGCTGTGATTGATGGATATCAACTATTCAAAAGAGATCGGCAAGGCAAGAAAGGCAGTGGTGTGGCCATCTATGTTAAAAGAAATTGCGAATGTCTGGAAATTATTGATGGTGATGATAGGATTGAGAACTTATGGGTCATAACCAAAGCAAAGACCAATAAGACTGACATTATTGTGGATATCTGCTACAGGCCACCCAACCAGGATGAAGAGGCGGATATAATATTTCATAGACAGTTGGATGAGGTCTTATGGTCCCTTCCTCTTGTTTTCATGGGGGACTTCAACTTCCCAGACATACGCTGGAATTATAACACAGCAGAAAGGGAACAGTCCTGGAGGCTCCAAGAGTGTGTGGGAGACAACTTTCTGACTCAGTTGGTGAAGGATCCAACAAGGGGAGGCAAAATCCTGGACCTGCTGTTGGTTAACAGAGAAGGTCTTGTGAAGGATGTTAAGGTTGGAGGCCGTCTGGGGTAAAGTGATCATCAAATTATAAATTTTTCAATCATTTTTGAGTCAAGGAGGGAAGTCGGCAGAACTGCCACCTTGGACTTCCAGAGGGCAGACTTTGGTCTCTTTTGGACCATGGTTGAGAGAGTCCCTTGGGAAGTAGTTCTAGGGGGCATGGGAGCCCGTGAAGGCTGGGAATACTTAAAGGAACTTATTCTGAGGGTGCAGAAGGTGATCATTCCAAAGTCAAGGAAGATGAGCCAATGGGGAAGGAGACCAGCCTGGCTGAACAGAGGCCTTTGTCTGGAACTGAGGCACAAAAGGAAAGTCTAAGGTCTTTGGAAGAGCTCAAGTCCATGGGGCCAGGTGGACTGCACCCTAGAGTGCTGAGAAAGTTGATGGATGTGGTTACCAAGTCACTCTTCATCATCTTTCAACAGTCCTGGTTAACTGGGGATGTCCTGGTGGACTGGAGACTGGCAGATGTGACACCCTTCTTCAAAAAGGGCTGGAAAGATGATCCTCGTAGCTATAAACCTATCAGTCTCACCTCAGTGCCAGGGAAGGTTATATCAGGAGCCATCATGCATCAATTAATGGTCAACCATGGGATCAGGCCCAGTCAGCATGGTTTCATGAAAGGTAGATCCTGTCTGACAAACCTGATTTAATTTTATGACAAGGTGACCCACTTAGAGGATGAAGTTAAGGCTGTCAGTGTGGTCTACATGGACTTCAGTAAAGCCTTTGACACTGTCCCCCACTGCATCCTCATGGAGAAGCTGACTGCCCATGGTTTGGATGGGCATACTCTCTATGGGGTGAAACACTGTCTGAACAGCCAGGCCCAAAGACTCGTGGTCAACAGAGCTAAATCCAGTTGGTGGCCACTCACAAGTGATGTCCCCCTGGACTCAGTACTTGGGCCATTCCTATTTAACATCTTTATCAGTGATCTTGATGAAGGGATTGAGTGCATCTCCAGTAAGTTCATGATGATACCGAACTGGTGGGGGGAGCGAGGGGTTGTTGATCTGCCAGAGGGAAGAAGGACGCGATATAGGGACCTGGATAGACTGGATCGATGGGCCAAGGTAGACTGTATAAATTTCAATGGGGCCAAGTGTTGGATACTTTTGGTCACTACAACCCCAGGCAACCCTACAGGCTTGGGGAGGAGTGGCTGGAAAGCTTCCTGACAGGAAGGGACCTTGGTACACTGATGAACAGTCGGCTGAATGTGGGCCAGAAGGCTGCCCAGGTGGCCAGGAAGGCCAGTGGCATCCTGGCTTCAATCAGGAATGGTGTGGTGAGTAGGACTAGGGAAGTAATCTTCCCTCTGTACTTGGCACTGGTGAAGCCCCACCTCAAGTACAGTGTACAGTTTTGGGCACCTCAATTCAAAAAAGACAATGAGGTGCTGGAGCAGGTCCTAAGAAGGGCAAAGGCTTGAGGAGGGCTTGGAGTACATGCGCTGGGAGGAGCGACTGAAGGAATTGGGGCTGTTTAGTCTGGGGAAGAGGAGGCTTAGGGGAGACCTTGTTGCTCTTCAAATACATGAAAGGTAATTGCAGTGAGAGTGGCATTGGTCTCTTCTCACTGTTCACAGGTGACAGAACAAGGGGAAATGGCCTCAAGTTGCTCCAGGTGTGTGAGGTTCAGGCTGGATACAGAAATGTCATCTGATGTGGGAATGTGTGTGGAGCAGAGGTGTGTCACTGAACTCCTCCATGCGGAAAAAGTGGCACCCATTGACATTAATCGACACTTCCTGAATGTTTCTGAAGACCAAACAGTGGATGTGAGCACAGTGAAGTGGTGGGTGGTGTGTTTCAACAGTGGTAACACTGGGTCATCTCCACTGGCGCAGACTTTTACAAGTGCAGTATGCAGGCTCTTGTTCATTGCAGGTGAAAATGCACAGCTAATGGTGGTGACTATGTAGGGAAACAATTTTTTGTTTTGTAGCAGAGGATATGTTGTATCACCTAATGTTGTTTGCTCTTTGTATCTGTTGTAGTTTCCATAGAAAAACATTGGAGGCATTACTTTCATGGTAACCCATATATTACTCAATATTTATTTAATCATAGAATCAGTAAACCATGAGGTTGGAAAAGATCATCAAACCCAACCAATATACTGTAGTTTCCTTGATCCCTGTCCTAATTACATTTCAAACACTTCAACTGCCTCTTGTAGGCAAAAATCCCCTCCTCACATTGGACAAATAGGATAGATTGTAACTGCAGGTCATTGCTACTATGAGGGCAAATAATATGTGTATTGAAAGTATCTGATCAAAGTTTGAATTTAGGTCCTCTGACACATAGTACTTAGTAGGTACGGAAAGATCTATGTAGTCAATTGATCAAATTAGAAGATGTGCAAGTGTACATTTGGTCAGATCATTAAAATATATAAACTGACTACTTAGCCTATCTGTCTCTCTCTTAGGATGTTCCTTTTTTATTTGCTTGAAATTAAAATATAAAAGGTAAAAAAGATAAGCAACAAAATAGCGAATCAGACTACAATCACAGCACTAAAATGCTCATGGAAACAAACAAGCAACATACAACATTTTTCATGCTATAACTTCCAAAACAAATAAAATATAATAAGATTACATTTTGAAAGACCTCCTTGAATTTTGTGGATGCTGTGTTATTACACTGCGTCAAAATGCCGGAGATGAGAGGCACGTCACTGGTAAATGATCCATCCTCTCCCTGTTCTTCAGAAAATGTTGCAGCATTTCAATGATTGCTTTGTTTGTAAAAGTTAGACTAGATAAATAGGTCCCATTGTCTTTTCATGAACTGCAGTGTTTTCTTGTGCCTTTTTTCTGACTGTCCTTTTTGATTAATTGCTTCTCTTTTCTTGTTCACCATGAACCCATCGTTTAAATATCCTTAGTCCAGATGCACATAAATCATTGGAAGTCCCAGAGCAAGGACAGGAGCACTTACATTTTCAATTAGCTTCCACACTTAACGGCTGTTATTAACAGTGTCTGCAACAACTTCTTGTACCAGATGCTTAGCTTTATGACAGTTCCTGCAACTTCACAGTAAAATAATTCCAAGGTTTGAATCACATTTTTCTCTGTGATTGCACATGCACACCAAGCATGTATTTGAAATCATTGTGGTTTCACCCTCATTTTGCGAGCTCAGAGCTACAGATAGGGCACAGATGGCACCACAGGAAAGCACACAAAGATTATTTAATGTGTTTTCCCAATTGGTCTGGCAAAATCACCATTCAACAACAGTGTAATCAGATTTTGTCATGGGCAAAAGTTTCAGACTACTTCACAGGGCATTTAGCAATTTTACACTGTTATATTTTATCATCTGTTGGTGATTTGCTCTATCAGTACTTACTAGTATTGTCCAAACAGATGTATCAAATTTCATATGCAATCCATTTATCAATTATTAATTAGGTGTGGTAAAATAAAGGAATGGAAAACACTAATGTAGAAATGTAGAGGTAGATATCAACAAGAAATAGGAAGTGAGATCCTACAAACAAAATCTGAAAGCTTTTTCTAATACCATTTGATTTCATGGGCTCAGGATGCATACAGAGCACAGTATTCTTACACTTTGACAGCAGCTTCTTGTAATTGTGCACTCCCTACTCTTCCTTTTAACATCAGTTGAATCTGCTTGATCTGTGGTTTCTGGAAAGCATGACAGAGCCCTTTCTTCATAGACAGACAAGCCTCTAAGTTACAGGAGTGATTCAATACTGAGATTGCCAAGGCTGTTCTTGGAGTTGTCTCTAGCAGATTTTACCTCTTTGTCTGTTCTGAGGGTTGTGAAGTGCTTTAAATGAGCAGCTGCACATAGCCACACTCGAGTAAGGACTTTGCAGAATTACGAGTGCATAAATCTCTCGGGCTACAGACTCAGTCAGCCTAACAGCCAGAACAATTATGTGCCAGAGTGGTTGTGATGAGATTTCTGATGGTATAAGCACTGCATTAACCCTTAGTGGCCTACAATTTTGTTTTGTGTTTTTTGTTTTGTTTTGTTTTTCTGTTAGCTGTTTCTTTAGTGTTTGCTGATTTTGATTCTGTTTTTGTTGTTTTATTGTATGTGACTATCTAGAAGATATGGGAGGGAAATAACCTTCTACATGGACTGACTGTGATAGGACAACTGAGAATAGTTTTAAACTAAAGGAGGGGAGATTTAGATTAGAAATCATGGAGAAATTTTTTCCTGAGAGGGTGGTGAGACACTGGTGCAGGCTGCTCAGAGCGGCTGTAGATGCCCTGTCCATGCATGTGTTCAAGGCTAGGTTGGACAGGGCCCTGGGCAATCTGATCTAGTACTTAATCTAGCATGTGGCAACTCTGCCTGTGGCAGAGAAGTTGGATTTTATTGATCCTTAAGGTCTTTTCCAACCCAAGCCACTCTATGATTCTGTGGTTTCTTTTTCACTTTCTCAGTTCTCATGCTGCTTGGTTTTATGATGTAAATTCAGCAAAACCATTGAATGTATCTTATTCATACTGGAAAAATATAATTTTTATGCTCACTTTTTATTTGTTTGTTAAGGTAATTCTTAGATCATTCTATAATTTAGTTTACTGTCCAGATGTTTAACAAGAGCAAATGTAGAGTCTTGCTACTAGGGAAGAGTAACCACATGCATTGGTACAGGTTGGGAAATGACCTGCTGGTGGTGAGCTCTGAGGAGAGGGACCTGGGTGTCCTGGTGGATGACAGGTTGGCCATGAACCAGCAGTGTGCCCTGGTGGCCACGAAGGTCAATGGGATCTGGGGGTGCATTAAGAAGAGTGTGGCCAGCAGGTCAAGGGAGGTGATTTTCCCCCTCTGCTCTGCCCTGATGAGGCCTCACCTGGGGTACTGTGTCCAGTTCTGGGCTGGGCTCCTTGGTACAAAAAAGACAGGGACCTTCTTGAAAGGGTACAGTGGAGAGTTATAAAGACGATAAAGGGCATGGAACACCTCCCTTATGAGGAAAGGCTGAGAGACCTGGGTCTGTTCAGACTTTAAGAAAGAAGACTCAGAGACGATCTGATCCACGTCTCTGAATATCTAAGGAGCGGGAGGCATAGATGAGGCTGGACTCTTCTCAGCAGTGTGTGGCAATAGAACAAGGGGAAATGGCTACAAACTGAAGCATGGGAAGTTCTGCCCAAATGTGTGTGGGAACTGCTTCACAGTGCAGAGACGGAGCACTGGCACAGGCTGCACAGAGAGGTGGTGGAGTCTCCTTCTCTGGAGATGTTCAAGACCTGCCTGGACGCCTACCTGTGCAACCTGGGCTAGGGAGCTGCTTTGGCATGGAGGTTGGACTAGATGATCTCTGGAGGTCCCTCCAACCCCTACAATTCTGTGATTCTGTGATGCTGTCTGCTACCACTATGGTTTTTAAAAATGGGCAATTCACAGTTTGCTTATAGGCTGTATGCCTGTAAAAATTATTACAACAAACAAACTTAGTATTCACAGATCTGTGTTAGCATTATAGCTGTCTTCCCTTACCTTACCATGTAGTATGAACAGAATACTGAGAAGACTGCAAAAACTATGTGTATTAAAAAATCTTAGATTCAAGCTCATAGAGCAAGTGTTGGTTTCCACATGACTGAGGAGGGTGCCATATGAGTCTTACTATCTCTCCTTACAGTTATGAAGATCTACATCAAATCTTTAATGGAAAGAACAGTTTCCTAAGCCAAATCAGATGCAGAAATTTGACAAAAGCAATAATTTATAGGAAAATTCAGTACTTCAGTTTTTGATGGCACACCACAGCTCTTTTCATGCCTTGCATCTGAACTGTGGGCGAAGTTACTTTCAAGGTCTGAATCTGGGATCTAATAAAAAATTACATATAATGTAAGGGATATTCTCTGCATTTCCTTTATTAGGATTTGTTACTTAACTCTCTAATATCATGTCCCACATTCTCTGCCATTTCAGAGTTTAATTTCTTGCCTGTATTTGCTCTCATGAGTCTCAGCACCTTGATCCACTTGGGCCAAAGGATTATTGCAGTCCATGCTCCCAGTGACTTATCAGCTTCCCCCTGAACTTTCTGCTCTTCCCATCCACCTGGCCCCATCCTGACATTGTTAGGTATTCCAATAAAAACTGTTTTTTATTGGTATGTTTTTATGCTGTGTTTGCATTTACACAGCAAGGAAACAGAAACCTGTTCCGTTCATAGCTCTAGAATCTGCACAAACGATACAAATTCAAATGAAAGACTGACATATAATGACTAGACTTCAATGAACTTTAGGCATGTATCTCATTTTTCTTATGAAGTATACACTAATTTCCTCCTCAGGGGAAAGTAATGGACTAAGCATCTCTAAAGCAGGTATTAAAATCATTTGAAAATGAAGTTATTGATGTCACTATTTAGAAGTACTGAAGCTGGAGGCCTACAGCACTGTGCACTGAATAGAGAACTTGCTTCTGATATTATTTGAGAGCAGATGATTTTCCAGGTGAGGTCAGCAATGCTTGCAGCTGATCTAGTACTTACTTAAATGGCAGATCATGTAACCAAAGAGATTGGAGGCCTGACAATCTCAGGTCTGCAGATACCAGTGAAGGCAAACGAGGAGTGTCAGGAGCCGACAACTGCCTGCTCTGTGGGAGAAGAACCATGTATTTAAAAAATGCCATGCTCCTTTCAATCAGGGTTTCAGTTGTCAGCAGACTAAGCCTGGGTTTAATATATGGTATAATACATCCATTTAACGACATTACTTTCTTCTTTCATTGAACTGCTGATCCTTATGTCTGTAAGGGACTAATAGCTTTAGCCTGAGAGATAGATGTGAATGAGAGTTATAGTCTTTTTTATGCAGCTCTGTCAAGGTAACTCAATCATGGCCTGACACACTTTAGTTATTTTATTTTACTGCAAAAATTACCTGCTGAGTCAGTGGGTTTAAAGATTGTCTATCAGTAGAGGCTAAAAATATCACTGCGTTTCCTGTATGATATTAATAATCTAATCACATGAAAAACAAGAGTTCTACTTTGTGCTGCTGGAATTTCACATCAATATAATTATAGAATAATTATGAAAACACTATTTCTGCTTTTGTTAGAGACAGTATATTTTACTCCGGTTTGTGAAAGTATCTAGAGTATTCTTCAGCTTTGTCACTTAGATGGACTCACTTTTTTTTTATTTTTTTTTTCCAGTGTCAGTGATGTTTTACTGTTATTGCAATCAGTACCACTTAAATATTTGGGTTCAAATTCTGGATGTCACTCGTAGCTACATTTAGCAGTATCAGGACATATTGATATGTGAGTTCAATGATAGAGTATTTCAGTTCTGCCAGATGTAGAAATTCCAGTCATTCTTATAAGTTTGATTTAGCTTAGAAGTTGGAAATACTCAGTAAACAAACAAACAAATAGTAAGAATTTGTACATTGTTAATTGATTATTGTAGTATGTGCAGTAACAGTGCCTCCAAGTGGCACTTCAGATCAATCACACAGTTATTGGAAATGTTTTAAATTTTAAGAATATTAAAATTGAGGCTATATGACCTGGTTGTGGTGAATAAGTGTGTATTAAAACAGAAATAATCAATACAATCCCTGTATTCATTTCAGCTTTCTTTGCCCATAGAAGTACATTTGAAAGGTGCTTTACAGTTTTATTCCTCTGGCATTTAGAAACCTACTTGCTAGACAGTGTTTATACAGTCTGTAAGCACAGTTGGTTTTTTGTTTTGTTTTGTTTTGGTTTTGGTTTTGGTTTTTTTCATTGCTCACCTTGCACTTTAAAAATCTTAAAGGATTTGCTGAGCTATCAAGTTCCCTTTCAGTCCTCATTTTAGAAAGTTAAGTAGACTATGTCCACTAATCTGCTTTCATTAGGTACAGTACGTCATCACCTAACCACTGTAAAAGACTACATGTGACCTGGAAGACAATATTAGCAATGTAAATTGAAAAAATACAGCATAATACAGACAAGTTTATTTCTATGTTTATTCAGAAAATCTGTGACAGAAATACTTCTTTCCTTTGGAGCAAGAACTTATTTACAGTATCCTTTTGACTTATTAATATTATGATACAGATGAAATACTGTTAGGGGAAAGGTTTTGTTGACATTCAACTTTGCACACAAACCAGTGACTGTAATTGATAGCAGTTTTTACATTTTACTTCAGCTCTGCTGCACGCTGCTGTTTCTCTGCAATCAGTAATTGGCATGTCTGTGATTCATTTGATCCCTTTCATTAATCTGTACAGTGAGAACACAATATTCAGCAAGAAGGCTGATGCACTGGCTTCATATTTCATTACTGCAGATTTTACATTGCTCTACAGTAGACTCTTCCCAAGGTGCATTTGGGCCAAGAGTTTCAGCAATTTGTGACATATTGGAATTTAGCACTTTTTTCAAGATTGATGGCCATGGAACACAGAATAGTCAGGAAGCAAAGGCGATGCTGAGCTCTGGGCTGCTGTGCAGAGTTCTGAATGCAGCTGAGCAGAGTTCTTCCATCTTTCCTATTCTGTCTTGAATCAGAGAAGGGGAAGACAAGCTGAGCTGCAGTCAAGAGCTCACCTTTTTCTTTCAAGTCTCGTAGATAGTGGTTATGAGAGCCACTTTGAGAGCAGAATTCAGAATTGCTCTGATGGCTCAATTTTCCATATTAGCTCATGACTCCAGATAATGAGATGGTCAACATAAGAATAAATCTGCACACACTCTGCATTTAAAGTACGTGTTTGTTCTGCCAGTCTACCAAGTGGTGGAGGAATAGGTAGGAGGACGGGTTCAAGGTAGCTGTGTTGCAGCACTTTTTCTACCAATTCTTGTGATTCTCACATTCAGTGTTATCATTAGTTTTGTAGACATAATAAATCATTAGATTAACTGTAGCAGCTAATACAAAGAGAAAAAGATGTAATAAGACCAACAACAACTATTTCACTTAACAAGCTCTCAGACATTTTGGTGAGTAAAAATATGTCTTGCAAATGGTAAGATGTCAGCAGCATACACAGTACAGTCATTATTTATAATTAAAAGTTTGGCTCACCTTAATAAATCATACCTTAAAATAAATTGTTACTATCATTTTTGAGGACTGGGTGCAGACGTATTGTTGTTGGTTTACAACATGTTTAAAACCAGAATAAACTTTTTTAACACAGGTGTACTATTGAGGAAGTTGAATCTCTGAAAATATAAAGCAGAGTGGTAAAAGGCATACAGGGTAAATATAGTGTTGTCTGTGACTATTGTGGGGTGGTTTAAATGACAAGAGATGGTTGTTCTAAGAGATGAAAGCCCCACTTCTGTTGTTTCCTTTCTAGAAGTTGCACTGCTGCCTGACTGATATGACTGAAAATTTAAGGAAACCGAAGGAAATAGATCTGCAATTTTTATACCAGAGTGTTTTCTACTGTAGCTTAACGTACATAATTAACATAATTCTAAAGATTATAATAGAATGTGTACAAAATACACAGCCCATTACATGATTTGTAATTGCCTTATCAACTCATTCTAAACCTTCATTTTTTTTCCTTCCTTTCTGTTTTTGTTTTGGTTTTAATCCTGAATTTTTCATTTGACTTTCTACTTTTGAATAAAATTTAACATCAAATTTAGCTTGAAATCTTAGACATCCTTTTGCTGGAGGGAACTTTGGAGAAGGAAAGTATGTCTATATGGAACCTTCCTTATAAAAAAAGTAAAATGACGGTCAAAGGTCATCACCAGTATTGTTGTTGATTTTACTTCTGTGTTCTGGGACTAAATGAGGCTGTAAAGAAATCTAATAACACTTCTGAAGCTCAGAATATTTGTAATGAATAAGAAAAAACAGGTTCCCATGTCTACAGCCCAGTTTCATAGAACTATCGATAAAGGACAAAGAAATTCCAAAATATATAGATTGAAACTTCATTTAAATAAATATTTAATAAAACATTTGATACTATGCTGTACCAATTGTTTACTGATATCCAGTCAGATTTAATTTACAGTGTACTTCATCCAGAAAAAATCAATTAGCAAAGAAGTACGTCAGATAAATACAACATTAGGACTTTCATTAGTCAGAATTCCATTTTCTTCTGGTAACCACTTCAATCACTATTGTTATTCTAATCTTCCACTCTACTTTTAATAAGCTTTCTTTCAATATATTGCCTGAAATATTCCGCAGTATTGAAGCCAGACTGAAAGTAATTACCTACATCATGTTTTTATCTTTCTTAAGGTAATTTTTTTTATTTCTTAAAATTCTGTCATTTCAGTAGTCCAATTCATGCAATTACATATTTTTTTTAAAGCTAAACTATTGACCCTGAAGTTTCACATGAGGTTTTTTTTTTTAGTATTTCTTTTTACTTTCTTCTCTGTATATTGTAACAATAGCTTCTACTTCCTCTTAGTAGCCTACACTTATATATTTCAGGATCTCAATTTCTGAGATGGTGGAGGTGTTTTCTCATGTTATCATTTTTGTTTTTTTTTTCTTAAGCTCTTTACATGAATACGAATTCTCTTTTTCAGTGTTAGTTTTGTTGATGCCAGATAGAAGTTTAAATACTAATTAATTTATTTATTTCCTATACATCAGGTGAAGAGGTGGAGGGCATATTACTTTCAGCAGAGTTGAAGGAATTTTATAGTGCTCTGGAAAAGCATAGAAGCAGAAATGAGGCATTAAAAATGTCTTATATTTTGCACTATATTACATTATGTGACAGCGTTATTGAGAGTGTTGACATTACCTCTTTGTAGAGAATAGCTACTAAAATAGATACAGTTGCAAACCTTATAATTACACTTTTTGTATCTTGTTTTGCAAGGTTTAAAAACTATTCCCATAGTACTCATTTTTATAAAATAGCACAGTGAGTACCACAATAAAAGCAGCTCTCAAAACTCCAAAATACTGATCATCTGCACTTAAAAGAACTAGTGGCCTCAACCATACATACAACTCAGAATGAAAATGTTAATTTGGAAATACATTCACACACACACACAAAATAAATAATAAAATAAATTAGATTTAACAATATGCCAGTATTCCAGTGCTGAATTAGTGCTGATTTACAGGATACTAATTTGAAGAAGGTCCAAGAGCGTAAATTTTATGAGCAATTTACTCTGGTTTTAGAGTTTCTGTTCCTAGCAGCCTAAAAGCATACTGTTGTCTGTTTTTCTAAATTGTTTCTTGAATACTTTTCACACATTTCTAGTATTTTTTTTTTTTTTACTGATTTCTAATGATTTCCTATGATAATTCAGTACCCAATATTCATTAACATTTAAAATAGCTTTTAAGTCAAAGAATTTAAGAATCCAAATAGGTTTATTATTTATATAGGTTTATTATTTATATTTTATTATTTATAAAATAGATTTTGTCAGTGAAAGATAATACATTTTTATAAAATTTTCTATTTAATAGACACACTGATGCCACATTCAGAGTTACGAGAATCAATAAAATATATCTTCTTAGTATTATAAAGATAATTTTAATTCTCCCTTCTTCTAGTATTCAAGTAAAACTACATGTCTTTATGTTAAGTCGTATCTATGATCATTGCACCCCTTCTTCATTACCATGATTACTTTCATACAGGTTTTGCGTAGAAACTTTACATGGTCTTCCTCATCCTCATTCTGCCTAGTATGGACATTTTCCAGGTTGACATACGGAAGATTGAAATTCAAAGTGTAAGATTACTAGTGAAATCATTTATGTTTATGAAAATTTAATATTCTTGAATTTGTTCTTTCATAGGATGGAGTTTCAGCATGGGATCTGCTTATCAGTTTCACAGTTGGCGAGTATTTGTGATTGTCTGTGCACTGCCCTGCGTATCTTCTGTGGTAGCCCTCACCTTTATGCCAGAAAGTCCACGGTTCTTATTGGAGGTATTACTTTCAACATGTTTTTTTTATTTAAATTGAAACTATTTCCATTTTTATATTTGTCAAGAAACATCAAAGATAACAAAAAAGCATCTTTAATTGTATCAGTAGCACAAGGAAGACTAAGGAATGCTGAATGGCATGCCTTGGTAATGGAGGACACTGAGAAGGCAGAGTTACTGAATGCCTTCTTTGCTTAAGCCTATGCTGTACCTAGTATGAATCCCAGGACCCTGGAGTTAAGAGGGAAAATCTGAGGAAAGTAAGAATTCGCCTTAGTCTATGAGAATCTAGTTGAAAATTGTCTAGGCAAACTCATTACACACAAATCTGTGGGCCTCAATGGATTGTAACCATGAGTGCTGTATGAATTGTTTACCAAACCACTGTCTAGCGTCTATGATAGCTCATGGAGAATGGGAGAGGTGCTTGAAGACTGGAGGAAATCCACAGTAAGTCCAGTATTCAAAAAGGGCAAGAAGAAGGAGCTGGAAGGCTACAGGCCAGTCAGCCTCACCTGTTTCTGGAAAGGTGGTGGGGCAGTTTATTCTGGGTGTCACCTCCAAGTAAGTGGATTATTAGGAGCAGTCAGCATGGAGTCACCAAGGGAAAAACATGCTTGACCAAGCTGATAGCTTTCTGTGAGGTCATGAGTGACTTTCCCTTCAAGAAAAGCAGTGGATGTTGTGTGTCTTGTCTTTAGCAAGGCTTTTAACACTGCCTCCCATAATATCCCATAAGATCAGTGTAGGATAGGTGAGTGTATAGTGAGGTGGATTGAGAACTACTTGACTGGCAAAGCTCAGAGTGTTGTGATCAGTGGCACACATTCTAGAGGCCCATAGCTAGCTAGGTGTTTCCCCAGGAAGTGGTGCTGGCTCAGGTCTTATGTAACATCTTCATCAGTGACATGGATGAAGGGATAGAGGGCACCCACAGCAAATCTGCTGATGATGTAAAGCTGGGAGGAATGATTGTCACACCAGAAGGTTGTGCGGCCATTCAGGAAGATCTGGGCAGGCTGGAGAGTTGGGTGAAGAGGAACCTTTTAAGGTCCAACAGTGGAAAGTGTAGAGTTCTACACCTGGGGAGGAATAACCGCACACATCAGTACAGATTAGGGGCTGACCTGCTAGAAAGAAGCACTACAAAGAAGTTGAATGCAGTGTGTCTTTGTGTCTTTTTATCCAGTGATATCCTGGTATCTTGGGGTGCAGTAAAGAGACAGTGGCCAAAAGGTCAAGGCAACTGATCCTGGCCTTCTATGCTGCCCTGGTGGAGTCACATATTGAGTGCTGTTTCCAATTCTGGGCTCCCCAGTTCTAGAACTACTGAATTGAGTTCAGCTGAGGGACACAAAGATGATGAGGACCCTGGAGCATCTCCCTTCTGTAGAGAGGCTGAGAGTTGGGAGTGTTCAGCCTGGAGGAGACTGAGAGGAGGTTTCATAAATGCTTGTAAATACCTGAATAATGGGTATCAAGAGTATGGGAACACAGTCTTTTCAGCAGTCTCCAGGGACAAGACAAGGGACACAAACTGGAAAACAGGAATTTCCCTCTAATGTGAGAAAACCTTCGTTTCTTCTACTCTGTTCTGCTCTGCTCTACTCAACTCTATTCTACTACTGATCTCCAGAGATGTTTTTCAACCCGTTCTATTCTATGATTATGTGATTCTCTGAACCTGTTCACATTATAACATTTGTATAGCTGGCTACAAGATTGTTCAGTGTCTATCTGAATGTATGTGTTCTTTAAATGCTTTCATCTGATGTTTAGATTGGAAAACATGATGAAGCTTGGATGATACTTAAGCAAATTCATGACACAAACATGCGAGCTCGTGGTCAGCCTGAGAAAGTCTTCACAGTGAGTATTACTATTTTTAATGTTCACCACCTGGCATATAGACCAGCTTGTTGATTGGATCTTGAGTTCTTAGCAATCAATACTATTACTCTGCATGGAAAAGCCAATAATTTGCACTGTAAATATCTTAGTATAGGAACTGAATACGTTCAGCAAATTTTAAGGTCTCAGCCTTTGGCCAATGAATTCTTGAGCATGTGAACTCATAGTTTAATAATTTTCTCTGTTACGCAGGGATAATAAATAGACTCCATGTGTAATTTCTATTATGTTTAGTAATAACAGCAGAAGAGCATTGAAGTGTAAATTAGCTGATGTTTTCTCTTCTGAGATTTTGATTTTTTTTTTTCATTTTTACCTGCTAAAATAATATATATTTTTAATTTGTTGTCATTAATTTGATAGGTTTTTTTTTCAGCTAGCTCATTTTCTCTAATTTTTTTTTCCCTTTTCTCTCTGAGTACAGTTGGACTAAACAGCAGAAGGCATTTTTTCACACTGAAAACTAGCCTTCCTTACCAGCTTGTGCTGTGCCATGGGAGTACATGCACCCTCTCGTAGATGTGTGTGAAATTTTATTCCTTTTCCAAGGACTTGCTTTTTTCATTAATGAACATGTAACTCAATTAAGAAATCCTCTTACAGGTTCTGCATTTCCAGGCAGTCTGAGGAAGGACCATCTGGCCATATAATTTTACTCCATGATACTTGCAACTTATTGCCTCGGATATAATTTCTACAGCCTACATTTACTTTTTCCATGAGGAAGCTCAAGAATTCAGTCTGAAGGAAGGCTGGTTAGCATATCTGTCATGTTAGAGCTACTTTCACTGGTACACCAGTGACCTATCCCTAATAATATCCAACCTAGCCTTATTTTATTTTATTTTATTTTATTTTATTTTATTTTATTTTATTTTATTTTATTTTATTTTATTTCATTTTATTTCATTTCATTGCATTTCATTGCATTTCATTGCATTTCATTCGTCACATTTTATACTCGGTGTAATTTCACATTTGACTCTGAGCTGCTTTTAAAGATATTCCTGCTCTCAAGTCACCTTCTGTGTTTCTTCTGCCAGGATAGCTATTCACTGATCCATTGCAGAGTCTGTCAGTTATAGCTTAAATCCTGTCCACTCAGAGTACTAATTTAGACACAGGGAAGAAGTCAAAAATATGCTGGGACAAAAAATGTGAGAAACGATCAGCTATAATATCACATGATATCTTCATATCCTAATGCAGCTTTGGAGAAGAAAACAAAGCATACACTTGTTATGATCTAACAGGTCTTTGTCTCAGAGGTCACATTGAACCGCATTAAACTCAGCAATTAATCTGTAGCTACTTTTATTAGTTTGTCAGCCATGAATAAGGTAGGACACTGCTATTTGGGATTTTTGCCAGTTTCTGCCATGATCATTGAGAAAACACAATCAAAAGGAGCTGATTAGAAACAGTGCAATGTATGTCAGGGTTACACACTGACAGAAGTCCCTACACCCCCCAGTGTAGTCTTGTGGTAATATGATTAGAAAATGCATCATTGTCTCCTCATTGGACTGTTATTAGCACTTCATCATATTAAGGCCCAGAGTGCAAAGGACCTCAGACATCCTTTTAGTCTATCTCTCTCTTTCCCTTTCTCTCTTTGATTTAACCAAGAGCTGTTTACTCTGACTTTTTGTCTTTGAAAATTATTCTCCCAGCTCTCCTGAGCTCCATAGCTTCATCCAGTTTAGGTCAGTATCACTGTATAACTTAAATGTTAGTATTTTCCTCTGCTTTCTGACAACAGTTACACCAGCCATGCAGACTTTGATGGTATGTTTTCTACTCCAACAGCTGGTGTAACTTTAATATTACTATAGTTCTAGGGTGCTTTTGTTTAACTTGTTTTGTTTGATTTGTTTTCCTAAATAATACTGAAAATTTCTTTTCTAGAAGCATAAATAAGCATTGTTTATTCTTGTTACTTATTCTATTGAGGAATTTACCTTCAAGTCTTTAACACAGAAATGCATCAGTTGATGAGCAATTGCTTTAAGAGTTAAAAATTCCAAATAAGATGTAATCTAATGATAAATTGTGGAACCTGTGAAAATGGTAGCTCATAATACTTTCAAAAATGTATTCTGAGATGAAACAGAGTTCAAATTAGTTGTGAAGCATTCATATAGATGCTTAAATTCCTTCCTGGATCCGTAAAATATACACTGCTTAGATAATTGGTTTAAAGGTTAAAATAAAAACAAATAAAAATCCTTCTATCTCTAAAACCGAAATTCTCTCCATTCTTTCACTTCTGTGTAAAAAATATTTTTATTTTCCTGTTAACATTTTCCTTTTCCGGAAAATTCTGTAGAATTTTAAACGTTCTGTATTTCTACACATTGCTATTGAGCAGAGGTTTTCTTTTCATTTAAATAGGTATTCAGACCCTCCCTTTTTTTTCCCCCATTCTTCATCCCTCATATACTGACAGCTAAATTTGCATGGTCCAGATGGACCATTGTCCGGATTCTATAGGAGCTTTTTTTGTGTGTTAAAGGACTGTCAAGGCCATGGACTTTTTGTTTCTAATCACATGTAGTGGTCCTGGACATACATAATTCCCCCAGCCTTTCCTGCTCCAAACAAGTCAGGTTGCCTGGACAGTGAAAAGGCTGCAGCTCAGCTGCTTGCTCATGAAGTATGCTTCCTCAGAAAGTATTATTTAAAATGCTCTTTTCACTCAGAGATGTAGCATGAAAATGTTTGAGGATGTCTGCATGAAAAAGGTTTTTGATAATATTAGAGGACTTAACTCTAAATCTAAATCAAGTCTTTTGCACAAAATATTTCATAAAAGCACTAAGAACAATTCTAAAATCAAATAAATGATAGAGATAGAATTATTGCTGTTGGAAAGAGTGTGATGAGGAGGTTACAGGTTTTTTATATAATAGTTTAACAAGACAATGAGCTTTTTTATTACAGAAATGAAGGTGATTAGATGTAAAACCACTTAGTTGGCTTTGGTTTGTTTCTGCTAATATGAAGAGGCTGCTGGTGCTTCTTAAACAGAGTACATCTGTAAAAGCATTAGGCTGAAAACTAGAACCTTACCAGTAATAGTGCTATGACTTGATTCCCTTTAGTCCACTCTGATATATTTGTGGGTGGTGTCCTCATTTTGTTAAGAAGAAACAGGATCTTATTTCTCCTGTCAGAAACCGCAGCTGAGCATTGAATACCCTGTCTATTGCTCCTTCCTTTCCCACATGTCTGTCACTTTCCCCATTTTACTCATTTTCTTTCTATTCTCTTTCTTTTCATCTTTATTTTAGATAAACTTTGGATGTATGCCCTCTGTTTTGCTGTTTCTGGGATGACAGAACAAACTAAAACTATACAATATTATATTCATTAAGTGAAGAAGGAGCTAAGATCATACAACAAATTTTTATTCTCCTACACTTTACTATGTAATAGAAAATAAGCACTGTAGACAGCATCATGCTTTCTGTCACTGGTGTTTCTGTTTGTTTATCTTATTTCAGTTTAAATGTAGGAGATGATTGCTTATAACAGCAATAAAATGTGCAGTTCCAGCCCATTTCGCCTAATTTTTCCTCTCCTCCTTGAAAAAGGATAATTAAAGTCTGTGTCTGAATGACAAAGAGAGTTCCCTGTCTACATTTGCAGGAAATAAGAACAAAAGAAAAATGCTATTCAACTGTTAATTCTTGACATTTCAAATGCTTCTGTGGTCTTTACTGTATAGTTAATCAATAGACCTTAAGTGATATTTTAATGGAAAGTCAGAAAAAACTAAATAACAAACTCTGGACGTGCTTAGTTGAAAATTTAAATAATTTTTTATCCTTCATGGCATTAGACATAAGTGCAGCAAAACTTGAGCAAAACATGTAGTTTCAATCAAAGGAAAGGGTTTTCCTGCATGATTTGAAAGTAGAGCTTTTCCAATACAATTGCCTTCATAATGAACTTTGTTATTAAAGTGTGCATATTCTTTCATATTTCTAAAACATTCCTAATCTAAACATTGTATTAATCCCTGTTCATTTTTAGTTTATAGGATTTTTTAAAACCTTCTAATACTCCTTAATATTCACTTCAATGCTTCAAGTAAATGCAAATATTTGCTGTTTTGTTTCTGTTTCTAGGTTAACAGAATTAAAACTCCAAAGCAGATAGATGAGCTCATAGAAATAGAGAGTGATACAGGAACTTGGTACAGGAGGTGTTTTGTTAGAATTCGCACAGAGCTGTATGGTGTAAGTAACATCTTTGTTAAGCAATTTGTTATGCTGTTACCTTTCTTAATTAGCGTTCAGAAATGTGATAATTTTTTTAACTGATGCTTGCAGTAACTGCAGTTCTACATTCTCCGTGCAACTAGAAGAGTCAGTAACCACTGTAAGGTTCTAGTTTCCTGGTCCAGGAGAGGAATAGATGAACCCCAGATGTTGGTTGTTAACTTCTGAGGAGAAGAACATTGCATTGGCCTTCCCTGAAGTGATGGCTGACATATGCTCTATCTTTGCAGTATAATTTGTACTGAAAATACATATTAATATCTGCATGTGTTAAAAGGTGATGCATGGTGGGATTAACAATCTTTACCTACAAATGGTTGAATCACAAATAACTTGTGTAAATGGATGTCAGAAAGGCCTCATAAGGGATAAATATGCATATCTTTTTAATACATGCCAAATATTTTACAAGAAAACTATATTAGAGATAATTTAAAAAGATTATTTCATATCCACTGAAATTGTGCACTGTCAAATCTTGAAATGAAAGTTCAGCAGTACTCATTAATTTAAAAACAAAAACAACAACAAAAATCCGCATCATTGAAAATGTTAAAAAAGTGTTAAAATTGGGCATCTTAAAGTTTCCTAGAGCTACAGTGAAGCACTGTAAAATAACTTTTGTCATATATTTAAAATGACATTTCCTATATGAAAGTGTCTATTTTGAAACTTATTTGTTCAGAAATTTAGAAGTTCTACATAGAAATGTTATGTTTTGGCTCTTCATTTTTATAACCAAACCAGCTTTAAAGGAATCACAGCTTGACTGTTTCACATCCTTGTTATTTCATTACGCTAGCCCCTGGGCAAGAGTGTTTTCCCTGGTGTATTACATATGCTAGAAATTCCTATGACGAACTGCCTCTTGTCTTCAAATGGAAGACATTTCTGGGAGAGGAAGAGGAAAACAGCATTATCGGTCAGCTCCATTCTAATATTTCTGACGTGGTGGTAGTCCTAGCTTTTCCTCATATGGTTAAAATACCAATTAATATCTGTGGTAGGTTATGACAGATCATACTCCAACTGAGTCCCACTTGAACTACTGAATATAGTTCCTCTAAACTAAAAGTTGGGAAGCGAGGAGGAAACATTTCTCAGGCAAACTTGAGCTATTTTATTTGAGATAGTGGATAAAACTACATTGAGGATAGCAAAGTTCTACGTAGTCTGAAAACAACTGAATTAATGAACAAAGTGAAAAGAAACGGAAAGGTATAGAATGTACTCAACCTCGTAATAGCCAGAGGACAGACTACTTGTAACAGAAGTACTGCTATCAGTTCTCTGTCAACAAAATCACCCACTCTCTCTGATTCCCCAAGAAAGCAAGTAAATCAGAATCAAAAACCTTGTACTATTTAACAAAACTACTCAGAATACATTTTAAAATGAGTGTATTTCCTAATGCTTTCCAGATTTGGTTGACTTTCATGAGGTGCTTCAACTACCCGGTAAAGGATAATACGATCAAACTTACAATTGTGTGGTTCACCCTGTCTTTTGGGTAAGAGTGGTTCACATCCTGAATCATTGTTTATGGACTTGACTAACAGAAGTAACATCTGCATGCAGATTTCTGTCATTCTGATTCCTATTTTTGTTTGGAAAGTCTTTATTCAGTAACTTTGCAAAATATGTTATTACATAGTCTATTCTGGTGATAAACTTGACTCTGAGAATGTCTGTCATACAGGCACTGGCATTTTCTGGTGTTGAGGTCTTTTGGTATTTTTATATGGGCAGTCAACAAGCACAGAACTGTGATTGTCTCAACATTTTAAAAGCATAAACCTGGTGTCCTAACCTGAAAGTAAGTTCATATTCTTCAAGTTGCTTTTCAGGGAGACTTCAGGTTGGGCTCAATTTATACACTGTTTAGAAGCTGTTAGTCCGCCTGTTTTTATCTTAAGGAAAAATTTAAAGCAAACACCAGAAGATTCATCTTTGCATCTCCCATGCTCTACAGCCTATGAAGAGCTTCATTCTTCATATCTGGATGCCCATAAGGCTTGCCAGTCTTTTTCAGGGCAGAGTCTTACACCTGAGACTTTCTCACCTCCCCAGCAAGAAGCAGGACAAATGGTGACATCACCCTTTGAGACAAAAACAGATAGAGGGATAGGGATGGGAACAAGCAAAGGTCAAGATGGAGGGACCATGGCAGAAAAGAGTTCTGGGAGGATAGCCCTCCTATGGCCCCATTGGAACTAAGCTTTTTCTTTTTTTTCACAGCTACTATGGCCTATCTGTCTGGTTTCCTGATGTCATTAAACACCTTCAGTCAGATGAATATGCTTCCCGAGTGAAACTTTTCCGCAATGAGGAGGTTTCAAATTTCGTCTTCAACTTTACACTGGAAAATCAAATTCACAGCAGTGGAGAATACATCAATGACAGGTTTATACTGTCTTAATAATAAGTAAATGCATGTACTCTAGCAATCCTAGTAATAAAACATTTGATAGTTTTGTTAGGTTTTTATTTGTTTGTTTGGTTGGTTGGTCTCTGTTCTCAATCTCATACAATTTACCATGATTCAGTCTTGAATAGTATGTTGGTGCATGAGGAGAAATGGTCTTGTGTATGCTCTGCTCACTTCAGTGGCAGATCCCTCATGCCAACACTGCTTCCCTGCCATCATGAGGAAAAGTCTGAAAAGTGAACCAGAAAGCTCACGTTAACAATCTTTCTTTCCACAGTGAGATTCAAAGGTTTTCAGACCCAGAACATGTTTCAGATCCAGCATTGCAGGGAGGAGAGGAAGGATGTACTTTCATTTACATTACTATTTTTTACTTGTATAGATTTATGATGTTTCAGTGAAAACGTGAAACATTGAGAGGATAAGATCTTAGCACCAGAAAATAGAAATTACTAATCCAAAGTAACAAAACCCTGAACAGCTCCAAAGTAGGGGACAACACTTTGACAATGTCTTTTTTGTTTTTTTAAGTGAATGTATACTTATTAAGGCTCTAGCTGGACTTTTACAGATACTAGATAGCTTCGAAGAAAATGAAACACAGCTGTTTTAAGTGTCTGGTTTCTCTTAGAAGATAAAGAGAACAACATTTTGAGTGGTCTCCTGGATAACATGATGATAAGCAATTATTATTTCCATATGAAAAGATATATCTAAGTAAATAAAAATAATGATTTTGTTAATTCAGGGCTTTTCTTCTTCATAAATAAGAGCTTGAGTTTCGACACAGCTTATTCACTGCAGATTAAAATGAACAGTTATCTCATTTTTAAACTAGCTATTACTTCCAGTTCACTTTCTTTCCGAAAGACATCTGTTCTCCTAAAAGCGAAGAACCACTTACAGTCAGTAAGTTTTAGATGTTTTCTGGCAACCAAGATCTTATTAATCTGAACTAAAAATACTGTAAAACATTAACTATAGTACTAATCTACTCAACAGCACTTTAAATTGCGCAAATTCAATAGGCATCTGGCAGTTATTTGAGGTTCAGAATTATTTTGAGCAGTAAGGTGAATTCTTTAGATATCCTTTATCCCCAAATGTTTCAATATTCCTGTCACTCTTAATTTCAGTATTTCCTTCTGCTGAATGATACAGCAGTACTTTACTTCTTACTTCAGTACATTTATGTTGAGTTTGAATTCAGATCGCTGTGATTCCATTTTTAATACAGTCACAACATATTTCCTGTTAAAAGGTGGTAAGTGCATCGGGAGCTTGTAGGATATATTATCTGCCTTTTCTATTACATCTGACTAATCTAATTGCTAAATGCTCTTTGTTCTCCTCTGATACTAAGTTAATTTTTGAAATGGAAAGTGTTATATGGAAAATGATAATGAGTTGACACTGAATGCCAACCTGATTTTCATCAGTGTCAGAAATGAGAAACGATGTAGTAAGTAAAACGAATGGGCTGAGAACACCTACATTTCTGACCAACACAGAAGAAGAATTCATTAGCTAGTAATTCTTTTTCTATGATAATCATAATTAGTTTTTGCTGTACTTTCTCATCAGTATGCAATTCCAAAAACATAAGTGATAAACGTGGAATTCTACTGTTTAAAATGTAATATATTTTCTGTGCTGCTGTTCCTACCATTAGACTTCTAGTAAGACAAATACTTAGTTATTCTTACCAGGTTTAATTAGAGTAGAATGAGATCTGTGTTTGGAAGGGTTTGCTATTTTAACAGTTCTTATACAAAAGTTAAAGCACTGTCTTCTTAAGTGCCATTTTGAATGAAGTCTGCCAGCAAAACTGTACTCCTTCTATTGTATCTTTTTCCGGACTTCTATGTAAAATGAATTACATTAGAAAAATGCTGCTCAATTGGTACGTCTGGCTTTTTTTTTTTTTATTTTTATTTCGTTACCTTAATTTTAGTAGTAAGAGTACAGTGGAAAAGTCTTACAGTGTTGTTCTAAAGACCAAAGAGTTAAATAAAGGTCATTAGGAACAAGGATGTTTAGACATAGAAAAAGCTACTGATGCTACATTTGTGCTTGTCTTATGAGGAAAATAATTGCAATTGTATTCACAGACATGGAGCTAGGAAACCCATACTTGCAGCTAGATATCTAGTTGTATTCACTGCCAACATAATTGTGATAACGGTAAACCAGATTGTAAAACTGTTTTTAAAATTTTGAAATGGTGCATTTTCAATTTAAGCCTCACACAGTGCTGAGTGTATTCTTGTAGGAGAAATAAAGGTTCTTTCAAAAATTCTTTCTTTACAGCTCTTAGGTAACAGCAGGTGCTTTTTTGTTCCAACACACTGGGTTTCTGGTGCTTGAGATCCCAGTTTATAACAGCAATGTTAAATTACAAGTACTGGTCCTTTTAAAAGACTGCTGCATAGATGTCATGACATAACTGAAATATTCTTATAGAAATACTTTCACTTGTTATGGCCTGCAGCTATGTTCAGCTATGTGCTTTATTAGTGCTTTTTCTGAAAGAGAGTATTCCAGAGTCAGCTAATCATTTATTACATCTCCTGAGTATCATTAATTAATCACTTTTTCTGGAGGTGAGATTTTATTGAAGGATGCCTATTAAATCTATGTAACTGCCCCAACTTGACCTGTTGTTGTTTTTAACCTGTGAAAGGAAACTGATATAAATTATTTGTACTGGACAGGTTTGTCATGATGAAGTTTAAATCAGTAACCTTCGAAGATTCACTTTTTAAGAATTGTGTGTTTGAAGACATAACTTCTCTGAATACGTACTTCAGGAACTGCACTTTTGTGAATACCACCTTCTACAACACAGGTATTACCTGCATACATTGTTCATCTTTACATTCTCATTTAATTGTTATGATGTGTTTATAAATTCTGAATTTCTAATAAAGCATAGAGTAACCCTTCTTGTAGGGAATACGAAGCTATAAAATCAACTGACCTCACTGATGTAATAGCAGAAGAAGAAGGATCCACACCTCAATTTGAGATACTGCAGACATAATATTGACTGAGATAATAAATTTTTCTTTGATTTTCATCATTCCTAAATATATTCAATCTGACAGTGATAAACCGGTTGCTTTAATCAGGTGTGTTTTATTCTGGCCTAGAAAGACTTGTGAAAGAATACTCTTCTGCCTGCTTTAGCGTGGGAGCATGAGTTCAAGATTCATGGTATCTCATCTCGTCATTTTCAATCTACTAAATATTTCACCGAAATTATGAATATGTGTTTTCACATTTTAAGCAGAGTTTTTGTTGTTGTTGTTGTTTTGTGGGCTTTTTTCCAATTTTTGAACATTATAATTAAAAGCAGAATCTTGCAAAGTAAGCTTCTGTTCAAAGATGGACAGCAATTTTAATGCTTTTCTGTAACCCCTGTAATCATATTCAGGACAAGCAATGCCCAGCTTTCTTCATTTGGAAAAAATGCACTCTTGAATGAGGACTGTAAGGGTGATGGAAGGAGAAGAAATAAAGGTGGAAACATAAGAGAGTCCTCTAAAATGCTATTTGAAAAAGAATGGCCTGAACTACTGTGTGTAGTAATGCATCTGTGTTCTTATTCAAAATATGCATGAGAATGTCACCAGTGTTATGGTAGAGTGGTGCCAATCTGATAACAGATCCTAACAGGCTCTGACTGATAGCTTTCAAAATCATTAGCTAGATGCAGAACTATTAAAAAATGGAAGTCAGAAATATCTGTAATTACTTGTGCTTTAATTAGAAATATTTAAACAGTCTCAACTTATGCTGAGATTGCAGTGCTCACGATTAGTGAAACAGTTTGATAAACAAAGAGCTAATTGCATCACTTTGTCAGATACATTTTTTGTACATTTTCTTCAGACTAGAAATGAGCTGAAAATCAAGCAGTCCTCTCAGAAATGAAAACAAGTTTAATCTGAATTCTATGTGAACATTTCATTTTAAGAGAACTCAAACTAAGCATAATCAGCTGTTTTATCTGAAAGATTCTCTCTGAACGGTATGGAAATCACAGGTCTGATGCCAAGCAAGGCTGTGGAACAATGTCAACGATGACTGATAAAAACCTGCAGAAATCCAGTGCTTTTTATGCAAGACTGACCTGTTAGGAGAGGCCCAAACTAAATGTAGTCCAAACGTAGGGCTGAAATACGTCAATATAATTGCCCTAATTCAGGGTCTTAGTTGACCTCTTTATGACCTTTCCATATTTTTCTATTAAGATAAAAGGCTATCAAAATTAACAGTGGTAACTAGTGCCATTTTATGAAGCAGTAAAATTTCCTCCTCGTCATTAAGGTTGTATAAACTTGCGATGTTTTTAATCAAAAGCTGCACATGCCGGCAACTGTTAACTGAAAACTTTTTTTCTTCTTTCCACAGATCTTGAGCAATATAAATTTGTTGACAGTGATTTTATAAATTGCACATTTTTTCACATCAGGACAGGATGCCAGATTTCCTTTGATGATGACTATAGTGCCTACTGGATTTATTTTGTTAATTTTCTGGGAACTTTGGCAGTGTTACCAGGGAACATTGTGTCTGCTCTACTGATGGATAGAATTGGACGTTTAACAATGCTAGGTATGGACTTTACTTTAAAACAGGAAAAATCCCAAAACCTAAAGCGTTTGTCACAAGATAACATTTTCTCTTTTTAAAGGATATTTATTTAGTTTTTAACTCAAGTATATGAGATATTTATTTTGCTACATTCTGTGAATAAAATGTTAGACAAAGCAAAGAAAAATCATTCTTTTAAGTACAGTTGCACTTCAGATTCATTTTATTCTGTCTCATACATAGGTGGTTCCATGGTTCTCTCTGGCATAAGCTGTTTTTTCCTGTGGTTTGGGACCAGTGAATCCATGATGATAGGTATGCTGTGCCTCTACAATGGCCTCACCATCTCAGCCTGGAACTCTCTTGATGTCATTACTGTAGAGCTGTATCCCACAGACAGAAGGTACGTAAAGATATATCTCCTTTAGCCTTGCTACCAGCAGGTATGGTAAAGATAAATGGTTAAGTATGAGCTTTACAGCAATAGTGATGTTTTGGATGGACTAAAATCATAGTTTTTCTTAACAATAATGAGAAAAAATTAATTAGCTGTTTGTTTTGTCTATCACATCAAATACCATCTAATCTGGAAAATAGTGCAAATAGGATGGGATATTTTTCCTGTTTTCCCTTAGGGAAAAAAAAAAAAAGTAAAACTTTACAGTTTTCTGCCAAATCACAGAGTGTTTCTTTTCTTATCACTGTGCTAGTTCTTAAGTCACTCAATGGAAATATCAAATGCAGTGAAAAACATTTCCAAAAGTTTCTAAATGGTGGGTGAATTACTGAGAAGTCTGAGTTTTTTAACACTGATGTAACTGACCTTGGCGTGGTCCTTTAAGGGAGGAAAACTGTAGATTAGTTTAATATGTTTTTATTTCGATTTTTAAATAACATATGCCTCTTCATAGAACAAATTAATATTCGTTGTTGTTATAACAAAACAACTACACTAGCCTACTCATGAATGCTATAAACACTAAGTTTTAGTAGCAAAACTACTACTAGTTTTATTACCTCAGGGAATCTCTTTCTGCAAGAGCTATTTAATCAGCCAAATGCTATGGTATAATTCTAATAAATATCATTTATAAATAGTTATTTTGTTGGCATTCTTGAACACAACAGACACAAGCATTTTCTTAAATTGGAGTAAAGAAAAATAATTTGAAAACCTACTGGTATTAATGGAAGAATGATAAATTATCATTACTAGGAATGATTAGAACTATGTTACTATTTATTCTAGAGTACCTGTATTAGTAGTTAGTGGCTTTTTTAATTAGTTTCTGCTTGATACGGGATTGTGGTTATTTTTTTCCATGTTTTTCTTTTTTAATAACCTTACATGTACATTAATGACTGTATGGAACCCTAATTCAGAAACACACTGGTAGCCGAATTGTTGGGATATTTTTTGCTACGGATCAGACAGAAAGCTTGTCATTTATATTATCAGTGTAAACAGGCTTACAGGCCAAATCTGCCTGATCCACGAAAAAACGTTGCTGACATACATATACTGAACATAAATTTTCCAAAAGTTCTGGTTCCATCACAGCTATTTTCTACCTTGTGGAATTACAAGTAAATGAGCAATTCTGGAAGTCTGATCCTGCTCATGACTTTTTAAACTGGGGCAGAGGTGCCCAATGCATTGCTATTTTACTCTTCCACTGCATACTTTTTCCTTACTCTCAACTGGTGAAATGATCATAAAGCAGTTCTAGACTGGAGCTGAAGGATGTTCTGGAAGAAAAGTGCATGGAAGGAGGCCAGTTCATGTTAATATACACAGGAGACTGGGCTGAGCAGCCCCTACTTTTCCTCATACATAACTCTCTTTGGAAACCAGCCAGCTGCCAAGCTACTGGAGCTTTGCCAGTGCAGTGCAGGCTATTACAGAAGGTGTTTCATAGATCACACTCAAAATAATTTACGAGAGACTGTACTGGCTTTCTGACAGATGGGGATTTGGTGAGCAATTTGGAAATACGTGGTGTTTGTGATACACAGAGCACACTTGTTTCCTCTTCATCATCTGCCCACAAGGCAGATTTAAGGTTCAAAATCTTAACAGATTTGGATTCCATATGCATTCAGTATCACCTTATAACTATATTTATTTTAAATATGGTGTCTCAATATGAAATAACTCAGTTGTTTGTCCTAAGTTCTTGATAAGTGTGTAGTTGGAGAAGGGATAGAAAACAAGACTTGTGAGGAGCGGCTGAGGGGACTGTGATTGTTAAGTCTGAAGAAGCGGCGTCTGAGTGGATATGCTGTTGCTCTCTATAACTGCCTGAGAGGCGACTGCAGTGAGGAGTGCGTAGGCCTCTTTCTCAAATGACAGGTGATAGGACGCAAGGAAACAGCTTGAAGTTGTGCCAGGAAAGGTTTAGATTGTACATTAGGAAGAATTGCTTCACAGTATCCACATAAGGTGGTTAAGCACTGCAACAAGCTGCCTAGAGAAGTGGTGGAGTCCCCATCCCTGGAGGTATTTAAGAGGTGTGCAGACATAACACTCAAGGGACATGGTTTAGTGGTCGGACTTGGTACATCTGGATAAGGGTTGGACCTAATGATCTTGAAGGTCTTTTCCAAGTTAGATGATTTTTTTATTCTATATTTTATGACATAACTTCAGCTTCTGTAATCTTTATAAATCCTGAGTTGATTTTTGCAACAGCTAAAATAAGAGACTTTGAGACTGTATACATGTCAAGTGGTTTTCAGACAGATGAAGAAGTTGTGTTAGAACATAAAAGATATATTACAAATATTAGTCAGAGGTAGATTTCACTTTTCCAGTTAAAAAACACTTGGCAGCAGAGATCAATATATGACATCATCTAATGTTTTAGGTGCTTTTCAGTACATAGATTTTAAAGCACACCAGTGATGAGAAGCTGTAAATAAGTCAATTTCTAGTAAGCAAGAAAATTAATCAAGCTCCAGTATTATCTCATAGGTTGTCTCATTTTTTATCTCATCTTTTGTCTTCTCTTCTTAATGGCCTGTGCTTTTCTGGACTGACCATCAACAGATTTTGAAGTGTCTTTGGACTGTTGTAGCCCTCTTGAGAGCTAAACCAGCTTATTCCATAGATCTGAAAGATCTGCTCTAAAGCAGAATTATTTAACTTCTTATGAACAGTTTTGCATAGAGTGAGTTTCTTCTCTTTGGCAGCGGAGTGATTTTCTACTCTTTTGTAAACTTTCTGTATTTTCAGAGTGCTCCTTTGAAAGGATGGGATATAGAAAGATAACACTGTCAAAAATGACTTTGTCTGTATGGGACCTGCTATCACAGTCACATAGCATTTTAGAAGAGGGTATGGGTTCATTAGAAGAGGGTATGGGCTCAGAGTATAACTTTCACTGTAGCTATAAATATTCAGCATTTCAGCAACACAAATTTGAAGGTGCTAAGCTGCTGAGCAGCTGGAAAATGTGAAATGCATACTTAATGACAATTTAGTTAGCTTAAGTGATTTGCTAGCATAATATAGAAATTCTGTGGCAGAAATAACAATTGTGTATTTTCTTCTGAGAGAGCTTAGCTACCTTATCCTTGATATTCTGCTTTTTCATCATACAGACCCAACCCAACAGTGCACCTTCCAACTTCTCTAACATGTGAGGAAAATCATGTTTCCTTCAGTACATGATTCATGTTTCATCCCTCAAGCTGTCTTTGTTCTGTGCATTGGCAGAGTGATGTGGAAAAAAAATATTGTATGATGAGGTAATTATAGATTGTGTTGTAACATGTGTGCCCAAGGGGTTTGAAGTAACATTGCATAATTTTCTAGCTCAGCCCATACTACATAGATGAGTAGAAGGGAGTCAACATTTTGTGAAAAAGTAACAATTAGAAGATTGTTATCACTTTAAAAAGCAATCATTCTATTCATGTGAATGTGCAGTGTTTTCTTGTGAACTAATTTGGGAAGCAGTAACTTTATAAGCCAAGACGCTTGTCCAGGAATGGACATGACAAATAAATTGAATACTTATATGTCCTGCGAAGTAAGTCAAGGTCAGATTGCATCAGATAACCAACAATTCATCAGTTTTGCTAAGGCTGCCAGACATCTGGGTTTGAATCATGTCCAGGAATATTTAGCATTCAAGATGTGCTATAAAATGATTTCATCCTTTTTTGCCTGTTTTAATACCTCTGAAAGAAGTTCATAAGGGTTAGGTCATAATTAAGAATTAAGTCACCTATCTTCAGTTCATTATATTTAGCTTTTTCTTCTCTTCTTAAGCCCTTAGAATGTATCCCAAGAGAAATAAACCCTATTCACAGGATATCTTAAGTCCAACTTTTTATTGTTGTGGATGTCAGAAGTTTTCTATTAATTTGAGTCATAACAGCAGTCTTTGATCTACTGTAGACTACTTGGCAGCTATTTTCTACTGCCATCCTGTGGATGTGGTTCAACTGCACTTTGCTGGAACTGAAAGGTGGTGTTTTTAAGGTATGAGGTACTGCACCAATGCAGTTTCTTTGGCAAGTGAAAGGGAGAAAGGCACGTTACCTTGTTTTGTTTGCACACTGAATGCCGTAATTGGTGAGCCTATGATCTGCATCTGTATAATTATTTTTAAAAGATAAAAAAATGACTGGTCAATGAAACCATGGAAAAAATGGACAATGAAAATTGTCAATAGCACATTCGGAGACTCATTGTTTTCATAATATTTGAATATTATCAACTCCCACACGAGTGGTGTTCCGATTCTATTGTAAAGTGATGGGTAGATTTAACACTAGCTCTCACAAGCAGGATATCAAATGTCCATGTTATATATATATTCACTAGTACTCTACTGCAGGAAAATGAAGTTTTGAGGTGCTCCACAAACAATGGAAAAGTGAGCCCAAACTATTTTATTTAGAAATACTAGCACCTGGTCTAAGAAGGAACATATATGGCAACTAAGAAACAATCTCTTTTAATCTAAAGACTTGGATAATCCTTCTATTTTTAACTTTGGATTCTTACCATTTGTTATGTGTGGCTTGGCTGAAAGGAAGCTCAGTGTTTTTCTTTGTCACAGCTTTCCCACCACCTGACAGAAAATATATTTGGTAAAATTCTTTTCCTCTAACACTTAGCTTTCTATCAGATCTGACATTTTTACAGAATATCCATATTTTTCTTTAATATTAACACTAAAATCTCTCAATCTGTTTTGCATTTAACTTTTTCCTTTCTGTTTTTGATAAAGTCTTGGAGGTTGGAACTTGATGATCCTTGAGGTCCCTTCCAACCCATGCCATTCTGTGATTCTGTGAAGTCTTACCACAGCCTTTCCTCTGCCTGTTCCTGTTTCCTTTCTCCACTCTCTGTCACCCTAGAAGATATATCACTTGGGAGCTGCTTTCCTATTAAGAGCTTCTCCCCTTTCTGAAACACTTTCTCTTCTGGTGCTCATCTCTGTCTGGCCTGGTAGTACCAATGTGTCTGTGACAAACACTTGGTAACAGACTTTGAAAGTGTACTTTCTCCAGAAGTGTGGTTCTTCTCTACTTCCTTCAGAACATCTCCCAGTGCTCCTTTGAACCATTTCACAGAATCACAAAATCACAGAATTGTAGGGGTAGGAAGGTACTTCTAAAGATCATCGTGTCCAACCCCTCTGCCAAAGCAGGCTCCTAAGAACAGGTTGCAAAGGGAGGCATCCAGGCAGATCTTGAACATCCCCCAAAAGACTTAATCATTCTTCCTCCGAGGAAAACATTTTCAGGGAATTGCTACAAATGTTTCCCTTGCAGGAAGGTTCTCAAGCAAAACATAGAAAGCAGTATGCTTTCAGACAGACCTCACTGGGATGCACTGCCCTGCAGCAGATCATGTCAGTTTGAAGATGATCACCTCTAGGCTCAAGTTTAGCTTTTTTTGGCATTAAATACTGTGTAAATTCTGCAGGTTTAATCAAATTTAGGAAAAAATAAATAAAAAGGCAGTAAAGGCTTTCACTGTTCAAAAGATGAATTTGAGGCTCATCTGCTTGTTTCTTTTTTTGTGCAGCTGTTTGTCATGTTTACTTCCTGGGGATACAGACTCAAACGAGTAGAGGATTTCCATTCCTTTACATAGAGTCTCAGTATAATAACTAGGTAACCATTTAGTCACTTAATCCATTAGTATTTCCATTAATACATTCTGTTTGGACTAGAGGCATTTTTCCTTCTAATAGCAATATTTAATATTAACAATGTAGAAACACTGTTTTCTATAAAAAAAAAGTTTCTATCCTCCGCTATTCTTCTGTCCCAATGAGCATGGCATGAGCTCCATATCTTCCTTCTCCCTTTCACTTCTTGAGATTTGAGAAATGTTAGAGTTTCTACCGTTGTACAGATGATCTTGTTAGGACATTTTTGTTAGCACAAGATTATTCTTGCAAATATGAATCATACAGTTGTGTCATAACACGTTTTATTAAAATTATAGCAGTTTGCATAGCGTATTTAAAGACTGGCAACCAAATTTTATTAGAATTACACTCTACAAAGCAAAAGCCCTGCTGTGTTGCCCGTACCATGCTTTCTGGTGACAATCTGTTTCCTTTCCCTTTTCTCAAATGCTTCTCAGTTACTTTAGTGCTAAACAAGTATTTTTTAAAGCCTCTTGCTCCTTGCTCTTAAGTGTTAGACATTTGTTATTATTACAGATCTCGTTAGTCTTTTGAAAAAGTACTCAATCAATGTACATACTGCCTTTGAGAAATTCATTTGTATTCAGTACCCCATGATGCTCATCCTTCTGTTTTAGTGTGCTACTTCCAAAAATACTGTTTACCTTTTGAACGACTTCCAGCCTTCTGTCTACCAACCTAATGTGTTAGATGCTACTGAATTTCCAGCTGCAGGTTTTGTTGTTGTGTAGAAGTACAAGTTACCTATTCATCAGTCATTCATTTCACATTTTGATTCCTGGAGAACAGAATAAAGTTGTCTCCATAAAATGCTGCCACAGTAGAAACGAGATTTCACATGAAAAAGACCAGGTTCAGAATTCTTGTTGGCATTACTTATATTTAAGGTATTGGGTCTGTACTAATTTACTTCACTCAGGATTGTTTCAAAGGCTTTTAATCTAATATGCATTTTTAAAATTTATTCTGTGTTTTGTTTTTCTTTTAGGGCAACCGGCTTTGGCTTTTTGAATGCACTATGCAAAGCAGCAGCTGTACTTGGAAACTTGATATTTGGTTCCCTTGTTGGTATCACCAAAGCAATCCCTATTCTCCTTGCTTCTACTGTTCTAGTATGTGGAGGCCTGGTAGGACTTCGACTTCCTGACACAAGAACCCAGGTGTTGATGTAACAGGAAAAAGCCATTTACTGTTTCTTTCTTTGTACAAATGTCAGCTCTCCTGTTTGGTGGTGCAAAGGCTTCAGATTATTAGTTATTACTACTCAATGCTTAGTTGAGTGTTTGGATGGCAGAAACCAAACACAGGAATGTAGAGTGGCAGAAATCTAGAAACTACTCTGAAAATTTTAGATTTCTCTTTCATTTGCTTGCATACTTTGCTATTTAAAACCATTTCACTTAACTTCAAACTGCAAAGCTACCTCCAAAAACACTTTCAATGACATGTCCAGGAAGATAACAACCATACTGATAATCTGATACTTAAAATGCAAACAGTCATATTTTTTAAAGATACATGCTAAGTTTGGCCATGGTCCTATAAGCTCTTGTAGCAGTGCAGACATGCAAGTCAATTACTTAGCAGAGAATCTTATATGTATCAGTGCATGTGGCAGTAATCAGAAATCTGTGCAGACTGCATCAATTACTGAAAAAACTGACCTACCATTGCCAAGCTTATTCATAGAACTTCTACATTTTAAGTCAGATGCCTGGACAAAAGTGTCAGTGCCTCTTCATTGGGAAATGGCTTTAGGTAGATTCAGACTAAAGTAACGCTCAGCATCTACATCCCATATTTGTTGAGATAAAGACAACAGCTGTTGGGGAGAGATGAAAGGCCAATAATGAGAATAATAAAATAAGCACTTTCACCCTCTGCTGCTAGTTCTCTAGATAAATAAATAAAGAAAGAAATTGAAGTTTTCTTCTAATCTGTGGCATCTGGAGTACTTTCGCCATTTTAAAACAGAGAATGTACCTTATTACAGATTTGAGTCAATGCAAAAAACTGTATGTATACTAAGTATGAATCAAGGAAACATCAAGCCAATGAACTGTATAAAGAATAAGTTGCTGTCAGAAAAGTTTGTTTGGTATTTACATTTTTGTTTGGTATTTACACTTTAAACACAAGTTTCTTTGTCAGAGAATACCACCTACTAAAATTAGTCAGCTCATAACTTCAGCATAATCTAATTAAAATCTCTCAAAACATTTTTAGAAGTATTAGAACAAAGAAAAGCAATAAAAACACCTGAATTAATTTCATAGCTTGTATGCTCCTTCATATAACCATTTACTCATTATTTTTAATATCCTAGAGATATTTCAGTGTTTAATTCTAATTGCACTCTGAAAAGCCATTATGAAAAAAATAGTGTAAAGGCTGCAGGGATTGATCATGTTGTTATTAGATCAAATGTAAGGATGAAGAGTAAATGGTAGTAAATGAGTTTCTTATAAGCCATATGCTATGAATTGTTTCACATTGCAATAAAAACATCCCCACTAGTTATACTGCCCTGTAAAATGCTATCAGATCTCTTTAAAATTTTAGCATTCAAACTTAAATGTAGATATAGTGGACAAAGAGAGCAGATTCTATTGGTGACAGAAACTGGCTTTGCTTTCAGTGAAGATAAGATGATTTATTTAGCAGATGACCTAGCTATATTTTCAATTTTTCAAAGAATAACTTCCATATAAATCATAAGGGAAGATTTATCAGTTCTTTTTCTAAATAAGTCTCACTACTTTTATTAGGTGACTGAATTATTGCCAAAGAAATTAGGCTTTCAGATAATGTCTATATAGTAAGACAGATTTTTCATGATTTTTTCTCTTTCTCTTATGTGGGAAGTAGTAGTATCTATCCCTGCCTTTTGTCAATTGTCATCCTAGTTATTTTGAAATAGTAAGTAAAAGATGATCCAAACAAGATCATGCATTACAGTTAACATTCACTGCTTGATTTACTGAATATAGAAGTTTCAGTTTTGAACAAATTCTTGTGTATTACAACACCAGAAAATGAGCCCAAGATGGCATTTCTGCTGTTAACATATGATTAAAGTGGCTAAATTAGTAAAGCAACAGTACTGAAAAATAGTGGCCATTTTTTGATATTGATAATTAAAATATTGTATAGCAAAAATTTTAGTAAGTTTATTTTACAATATAAACAGTTGCAATGTTGAAGATAAAAAATGTCATAATTAAATCACATTATAATACATATTTTAAATCTCTAAAATATATTTAAAGAGGAGGAAGAATTATTTTTCACCCAGTTCCAGGGTAATAACAGAATTCTGGCCATGGATTTGCATCTGTGACTTTTGTCCACTAGTCATAATCCTTATAGTATTTCAAGTCTATTTGTCCTCATAAGAATTATATTTGCTTTTGGTTGAGTTTCTCTGTTCCATTCATTAGTTAAATGTGCTCACTTCCTTGTGTTTACTCCACATCTTGTTTGAAATCTGAAGCCTCTGTACATGCCTTGAGTGAACCTCAACAGCAATGATAAATAATTACTTTGTCTTGTTATGCGCTGTACTCTTCAAATTCTGTCCAACTCTGTATGTAACACTGAATAACATCCAGACCATGACATATGATCATTGTGGAGGAAACAGGCCATAGGACAATAAGATTCAACTTTTGAGGGTTCTGGTTAAACACTGATGCACTGAAATCTCATCACTTTCAAAACAATGTTGTTTACAGTGCTGGTTCTTGTCCTAAACCTTGGCCACATTATAAATATGTAAGTACGTCTGAACTGAGTGAAGTGTGCAGCCTGAGAGCCTGTATGGAGCATAGCAATAGCAGGGATTATTAAAGACGAAGAAAGTACCTAACATATGGACCTGATTAGAATGAATTAGTAGGAAAACAAAAAAGATTAATACGTAGAAGAAAGGTGAAAAAGTAAGCAAAAGAGAAGAATAATGCAAAAGTCCACAAATATTTCCAACATACTAAACAAAACCTAAAGCTAGAATATTCCTAGCTGGTGAGACAGTTGGCTTAACATATTTGAAACTGTGTGAGCCAGCATGACAACAGCTGTTCGAACAATCAAGTGGTTTGGTCTTGAATGCAGTGAAGATCTATCTCATGAAGACAAAAGGAGTGAATGCAATTTCAAACTATTAGCACTTGCTTACATACTTATAATCTACAGTTTTGAATGGAAAAAAAATGATCTGGACGCAACTGTTACTTTGGTTATACACAGAAGTGGTTTATCTGGTCTTTAGTGAATTTGTCCTTTTTGCAACTTCCAAAGTGATCTCAGGTAATAAATATTGGACAGTATGAATTTTGCTTTCTTTCTAACCACAGTCATTTATATCTCTAGCAAAGAGTCACATAGTGGTCTGTGTAGATTCCTGATAAACTTATAATCAAGAGGTCATTTGCATATACTTTTAAAAGAGAATAAAGTATACTGCCTTATATGGCAACAAAACTGCTGTAGACACACAAAAAACTGCAATTGTCAGTGTTCGTTTATCAAAGCTACCAGACACATAATAATCCAGACTGCTTCTTTCTCCCTTTTGGTTTCAGCACAACAGGCCACTAATTGCAAAATTATTTCAGTCTAAATTGAAGTAGGATACAGGGATTTGTGCCTTACAAGGTGTAAGGTGAAATAATTATGCCTGTGACAGCAATGACAAAAAGTACAATGTCTCCTAAAGACAGAGAAGACTGATAGCATTTATAACAGTATTTACTGTAATGGTCACTGTTTCTAAATGTGAAAACTGACAGTAAAACAGACCACATGCATTGATTTTTGCCGAATACATTTTATTTATGTTAGTTTTGTTCATGACAAGTTGTTTGACAGACAAGCTTGACTTAGCAGACTCTTTTTTCTTGAAAGCATATTATTCATTATGTTTGTACATTTTAACCAAGCTGGCTATAGTCATCTCATTTAGAAGCAAGCACTACAGTATGTTGCATTGACTGCTGAGTGCTAACTCCAAACAGTGGAACTGGGAGTGTGAGTATGTTCTCATGGTATTCTTACTTCCTGCTTGAATTTAACTGGTGACCTTCCAAAGGTGTGTACTACAATTCTAGCCAGAGATGAAAAAGCATTAGACCTCCTTCCTGATGGGTCCACTAGCCCACCATCTGTTCATCCTCTTAGAAATGTGGAGCATTCTATGACAGCTAAGTCAACCTTTGCTCTTTCTTCTCATACCGTTTCGTTCATTTCATCCCACATTATTTTTCTTACCAGAGGCCTAACTTTAAATAATTAAAACTCACTGCTCATGCTCTAACTTCTGACTTTATACTAACGTTCTGTAACATGGTTTGACATGCAGCAATGGAATTATAAACCAAAATGGAAAACAAAGTCTTTCAGACAGTAACTTCTTAGAATGAGCGAGACTACACATTTCTCTACATATCTATCCTAGGCCTAAATTGTATGGTTACTATTGCAAGGCACCACCTCCAGAGGTGATTCAACCATCAAACTGAAAATACAGTCAGTCAGACCCATTTTACCTTTTTTCTTGTTTCTGATGTACTAAGTTACTGCATTAAAGCATGAATGTGCATGAAGATCTATGTAATAATCTTACAGTACTAGAGTAGTATTAAATGTTGAACAAGCCTTCCTTAGCAGGAAGAAGCAGGATATTCACCATGGCAACAAAAATGAAGAATGCAGGTAATGGTAATTGGTTAAAAAAAATTAGCATCACTTGGTTGAGCATTAGAAGAAATCATACGAGGCTGATTTCAGCATACAGATTAATTGTAGGGTGAGTGAGAGTAAGTGAAGGTAAAAATGACCTGCAGTCAGCTTTAGCAATTGTTGTTTTCTGCTTAATTCAAGTCCTGAGCAGATTTCCAGATTTACTGAGTGTGCTAATTCCGTATCACCACTTGATCCCTGTCTTGCCTCTGAATTGTATGCAAGAGTCTGCCTTTTCATGCTGTGTTTTCTGAACTAAGAGCACTGAAGAATATTAATTCAGGCAAATACTCTATATTTTACAGTGAGGTTAACGAACAAGAAGGCAGGAAATGCAGAGGAAAAACAGTCTTTCAAACTTATTTGATTCTGGAGTATGATTACTGAGCACATGTTTTCTTTCAAAGACTCTGGAGGAAATAGAGCATTTCTGTTTTCACTTCATGTGTCTTTAACCCCCTGAGTGCAAGGACTCATTTTTAATCTTCTGATTGAATTTTTAATTGCATTTCCAGGTTACCAACTAGGAAACATGTCTTGTAGTTTGTATTAGCATCATAATGTCTTGTTTAGGTAAAGAGGTATGTCTGGAAGCAAACATCTCTCTCTGACTAATGAAGGTCATTTTAAAATTCTTGATGGGTAAGAGAGCTCAAGTCCAGCACACAGAGACTGTCTAGATGGGGAGCTGAGGACTATGCTATATTTCTAAGAACTGGAATCAGAAGTAGTGCCTCAAGAGCAGGCATAGGCTCCATCACTGTAAAAAAATAAAAAAAATCAGAGAATAACATTTCCTCCAAGTGGAGCTAAGCTAAGTGCACAAACAAGAAGATTCCTCTGTATTTCCGCTCATTGGACTGTAACAGCAGAAGGAGGTAAATGAAGTCCATTCTAAGAAGACGCTTTTCTTTCTTAGTTATTAGTTCAACCTCTAGTTATCTATGAATTTTGTTTAAGTCTGTTTTACACATTTAAAAGGTGATATTGCAGAAGAAGATGAGAAAGAAAAATAATGAGATGGAATTGAATTAGGTTCGAAGAATCAGAAGGGAGATTTCAAGTCTCGGGTTTCAATTATTTTTATTTTTGGCAGCTGTTTTCTTTAAGGCCTAATATGCAGCTTTCTAATACAGTTGTCTTGAATTATTACACCATTAGGGATGAATACATGTACAGACGCATGTGCATCTGTGTGAGGATACATGCATACATGCACAAACAACACAGGTTTATGTAGGATCTAAGCATTACTTTTTGTATTATGCATTATTCATGGAGCACAGATACCATTCTGTACATTTAATTTACTTTACTTATCCATGCACAACATTCATCTTAGATGCCAAGATTTATCTCTGCTGGGCTTTAGCTTTCTGCCACTGGAGGAGAAATGGTCTGAAAAGTAAGGTTTGACTTAGCTGTAGCCTTCCACCAGCCACACTGTGCCAAACAGCGAGACAATACACCATACATAGGCACTGGTGTTGTTCCAGTGACTAGGAGAAACTCTCAGTTATTTAAGAGCTTTGAGTTTTGTCTTATTCAAATAAAAGTCTTAACAAACTTAATGGGGATCTTAAAATGTTAACTTCTGTGTAACATATGAAAAATTGTCTGTGTCTTCCTGTAGTGTATGCTTTTCATTGTTCCTTCATACATGCCTGATGTCGTTATAGTAATGTGGTTATTCTATTGTTTACTGTTGTTCTTATCAGGAATCTTTGACCAGCCTGGAACAGAGCCATTGCCAGGGTGTCTTTCATTTAATGATTAACAACCCCAGAGATCTACTACAATACTTTCTGCATTATAAATTAATTCCAGCTACAACCTGAGTAAATCCAGGCTGAAAACTGCAGCATATGTGCACGCACACAGTGATTCAAAACAGTGAGAGCGAGAATTCTGTCAAAAACTCTGTCATTCACTGCATTACTCTTGCCCTGTTTTCAGGACTCTCACTCTGCCTTGTGCTTCTATGCATACATGATACAGAACTTAAAAATCTTTAGAAGAAAATGATTATTCCTTTCAGAGGAGTTAAAAAATATGTAGTTGACATAGGAAAGCTAACTGCTTTAGTAGTAAGACAAAAACAGCACTGTTTCAAAAAGCGAACCTATTTAATACTTAATTGTGTTTATTGACATGTGGGAGTTTATGTTGATGTAAGAGAAATCAGTTCATTTAGACCTTTTAATTAAATATGCGTAAATCTATTCGTGTTTCAAAAGCTTAGCTTTTCCCTGTAAGTGCAATGTTCCCCCCAAAATAAGGTTTTCTTAATAGCATCCAATGCTGCAATGAGTCAACAGAACTTATTTCAGCCATTTTTGAAAGAATTTTGTAGTAAAATTTCCAATTAAATCTTTCCATTAGTAACTGTATTGCTCTCAAATGCTTAAAATTGTGACAACTACATTATATCCCTTACTTGGTCTCAAACATATGTTTCATTTTACTGTACATTTTCTTTCGAGAGTTCAGTTTCCTCTTCAGCATAATAATACTGCAAAAGTCAGGCATTAAAGTAGAGCTCTTTCCCATCACTGTAACATGTTGGTGTTGTAAGGTTATTGATTTGTTTTAAAAATTGTCAGCATCTCCTAATGCTGAACAACAGAAGGAAAAAGTGTATTTTTTATTGTTCTTTTTCTTTTGTTTTGTGTTTTTTTTCTGAACTATTTCCTTCTCCCAATTTCTCCTACCAACCTTTCACCCAAATTACCAAGTGGGAGTACAGTTTTTGAAACTGTCTCTAGCATACAAAGTTCAGATGTGCTAGTGTGCATATGTTGTCAAGAAATTCATAACCATTTCTGACAACATCAAATTATTTATGTGAGAAAACATGCAGATATTGTATATACATCGGGGTATTTTCAAGTGGAATTCCAATTTGTATGTGTTTAATTTCAGGTGTACTAATTTACAACAAGATCTTGGCAATGGTCCTGGCCTCTCTGGTTTTTAATTTCTTTTTTCTTTCCTGCTACGTGTGATCTTCTGTGATGCAGGTTACAGTCATCACTATTGTATATATGTGTTTGCATGTGTGCGCATTGATAAACTCTCTTTTGGAGTTCCAGATTTTCCCTTTTAAGTCCAGCTGGTACACTTGTGAACTCATCTTTCCAGTATACTCCTCTGTGTCAGATCGCCAACTACCAAAATGTTTGACCAAGTGTTTTTATTAAGTACACTGAGGAAAGTTGTATGTATACTTGTGAAAGGGCATGCTGTGTAGCATGACTGTGTACAGTATAAATCTATAAAACGTGGAAGTGTTTATAAATTTATCTGCCAAATATTTATCATCCATGTAACAAATGCAAAGTTATTTAGTGTACATCAGATTAATAAAGGGGCATTTTTTGCTCTACTATATTCAAATAAAGATTTGTTCTCTGCAGTGAATGCACATCAGGTGTGATAATGGCCAGAACATAATTCTTCACTATTCACAAAGTACTGGAAACAATTGTTTTACCTCAATTCAAACTTCTGTGGCTCTCTGTTGCATTCTCTTTAGTGCTTGTAATACAGGCTGAATATGCAAAGAAAAGAAAGAAAAAAAAAAACACGGAACAAGTTAATAAAGTTAAAGTAATGTAAATGACAATAAAAAAGACTGATTTCAAGTTACTATGGTTGCAGGAGACAAAGTTCTACAGTTAGCCATCTGGGGTTCACATTTTTATGATATATAATTGCACAAAATAAACATCTGGTCAAAACATAGCTGTAGTGCAAGGCTTTGTTATCACCCCAAGAATCCAACCTGAGTCTGCTTGGAGAGCTTACTGCTGCAAGGTATGATAATCTGTGCATCCAAAAGGCCAGCTGGAATTCATACAGTAAACTATGGTTCTACAAGAACTTGGTATCCAACAACAGAAATACAAACAAAACAACAACAACAACAACAAATAACACCCTGAATCTGCACATCAACATTAGTTCTTCATTGTATTTGTGCACTAAAAGCTTCAGAAAAGCTTATGCTGCATAGTAGCTTTAAAATAAGAAAAAATGATCTCTGTGGTTGGATCAGGAATATATTTGCAAAAAGGCGATAAACTTAACAGAACACATGAGCTTCTCTGTTTGTATCACCATTAGGAAAACATTAAGCTAATCAATGTCAAGTATTTTTCAGGTTATGTATTGCAATGTCTACAAAACCCAACATTGAAGAACACGTGATTCTGTAACTTCATTTTCATAGAATCATAGAATCACCGAGGTTGGAAAAGACCTTCAAGATGATCAAGTTCAACCACGACCTAAACATACTACCCTAACTAACAAACCTCCACTAAATCACGTCCCTGAGCACCACATCCAAATGGTTTTTAAACACACTGGGGATGGTGACCCAACCACCTCCCTGGGGAGTCTACTCCAGTGATTAACAACCCTTTCTGTAAAGAAGTGTTTCCTGATATCCAGCCTAAACTTACCCTGGTGCAACTTAAAGCCATTTTGGTTCAATGTAGAAAAAACTTTTTATTTATTAAGTATAACCAACAGAAACACTAATTCATAAATTTGGTCTGATTAGTTCTATACCATAATCAATCTGCTTTTGAAGAACCCTTTATGAATGACTCTTTCTCTAACTGAGGAAGATGCAAGCATAAACATTAGCCTCATTCTGGGAAAAAATCAAAGTGTTTTATGCAGACGATGACAATCCAAAAGGGAGTATGGAGGAAGAATTGCACATATTCCTCATAGAAACCTTTCAAAAAGTTACCCGACTTCCTGAAAATGTTCATAGCAAAGAAATCTTCTGTCAGCAGAACTTAGAGTAGTAATGCAAACTGCACCAATCATCCTCAGCAATGACTTTTCTACCCGTAAGACTGCATTTTTTTTTTTTTGAAGAAATTTTCAGACTTACAGAAATCCAAATGAAGTCAAGAAATATATATAGTGTATTACTTTCCCTCTGTGAAAGCAATGCCTCCTATTTATTTCCATGGAAATTACAACAGATACAGAGAGCACAATAACACTATTTGATGGAGCAAATTCTCAGCTAAAAGTCACTATTTTTCAACATAGTCACCTGTGCTGACAATTCACTAAATAAGAATGGAAATCCACTCACTAAAGGGACAAACACAACAACTCACAGAGAAAAAGGACAACACTGGAGGACAGAGATGAAACATATTTATGTTCTTTTCCTTCAGAACTTTCTCCTTCTCCTCACCCAAGGCACTCCAAACTGCCACTCCAAACTGAGATGGGAACTGTGTAATATTCACCTGATTACTCTGAGGACTACATCTAAGATCACCTGTTGTCTTTGAATTCTAGACTACTCCCTACTGCCTCTGTTTTTCCACAGTAATCACAAATTCTGTCATAGAAGGAAAGTGCTGTTCTTCAGGGCCGGTCTGCAAGGGTGTCCATACAAATTACAAACCACTTAACCACGAGGATGTCAGAAAACTCCTGGCTTTAAATAAAAGCATCCATAGCTTTGCAGTCAGACCAGCTGGTGGACTGTACAGAAAGTAGGAACAAGAAATCAGACTAAACTGAAAGTAGTTCACCTTCTCCAGCATCCTGGAAGTGAAGCCATTAGTGGATTCTCATATTTGTCACATCATTTAGTTGTAATTATATATACCCTTTCAAGGGCTCCCTTGTGAACTTTGAACTCTGTCTACAGGATAGAGCTAGATTATGTGAGAGGAAATCTTGCTATTTAGGATTACATAGCAGTTAAGATCTTTTTTAACATGTGTATTTCCCATTAGTCAGGTCTGGGACCTTGGTGGATTGTTACCAACGAGTTACAGAAATTACCCCAAAAAAATGCTCAGACCCTTTGAGTACAAGTACTAAACAGCAGCCTAGTCCTCAGGGTGCTGGAAGAGTTCACCTTTTCAGTCTTTAGACAGAATCACAACTTCTAGAATTTGAATGAAATCATGAACCTGTTCAGGAAAATAAATAAATGAGAGGCCACTGGCTATTAGCAAACATGTCAAAGTGAGACCAAAGAACAATAAGATCTTGCTTTACTCTTGAGATACAGGATTGTCACTATTACAGGAGTGTGGTGTGGACTTTAACCTGTATTTGTTAGGGCTATTGTACTATATTCTTTGTGAACTACAATACATACAAAATACATAAATGCTAAATACTGGAATTTGTGGGCATATGGAATCCATGTGTGAGGCAGAAAATCTGGGCTTTGCCTGGCAAAAATGTAACTGAGCTACAGAACGACCACACACCAGGAGAAAGGTGGATAATAACACACATCTGTTTAAAAAGTCACCTGAAATTCAATATATTACTTTGCATTGTTATTGCCAAATGAAAGTTGAAAGCAAGGAAAAATATCTCTTCACTACACTATAGGGCCCTCTCCACTTGGAAGCATTACTGCCAACCGTGGGAGAGGGGTGTGTTTTCCTGAAGAAGCCACAACCTGCTCAGTGAAAACAAACAGGCCCGTGTCGATATTGTGCAACTTCCAATCAGTTGTACATTTGGAGGAGGAGAAATAACTAATGAAAAAAATTCAGAAAGATGCTGTGAACCTTGTATTTGCAGCTTCAGTTACCAGTGCAAGCTGAGACCAGTCATATGCAAGTAAGCCTGGTGCCCAGCAGACCCACACTTTGCAAGCAAACTATCCTGAGCGAGTGACTAGTTTACCTTTGCTCAAAAGCAGTCAGCCCTTCTGGGAGTGGGTAGCATGCTGAAGATGACTCCAGCGAGGGCATTTCCAGGAGCTCTGTTTCACCAGAAAGCATGGCTCCAAGATGAAACTGCAGATAGCACTGTGAAAATCTTCCAGCCGCAAGCAGTCACCAGACGAGACGTTTAACAAACTACCAAAAAAGTCACAGTGGCTTTTGACCCAGCCATGAATGTACATTTCCCTGACGGGGGCCTTGCAACCATCTGCAGAACACACTCTCCAGCAGTGCCTAACCCAGGCTTCCAGCTTGAGTCTGACTCCAGGCCTCTCTGCAAGCAGCACTGCAACCACTGGTAAGCCAGTATCAGCATCTCCGAGCTCGCTGACCTACATGGGCTTCAGGTTAATTTCTATGTGGTATTTCAGATGCTAATTTTAGTTTTACATCTGCAACTGGTTTGAGATCTGATTATCTGAGGAATAACTTCCCTTAGAAAAGCAGCAAAGCCACTTTGGGAAAGGAATCCATTCTGAAGCCATTTTTTGATTTAAATAAGAGGAGGCTGCTGACACTGTGCTTTCTGTGAAGGGCCCTGGGTGCTGGAATTAGCTTGCCTCACTTTGCCTCCCAGAGCTTGAAAGTGTCAGTCTTTCAGACATGTTCTTCATTTTTACACTAATGTGAATAATGAGGAGCTTTTCGAAAGACTGGAGCTGTGCCAGTGGAAAAGTGGTGGAAATAAGAAGTCCAGAACCAGTCTAGTGGAAATACATGGGAGTTCAGATTCTGCTTTATCTGTAGGGCAACTGTTGTCAGGAAGGAAAATAGTTGTAGGGTTGCCCTAGCCTTCAGTTGGTCCCCTCTAAATGCAAAGCTTCTAGCTCCCAGCTTTGAGAGTAATAAATAAATAATACATTAATGAGTGAATAATGCATAGACTTTTAGCGGAGTGGAAACATTGCTAAGCACATGCAATCACAAAGAAGCACACAGATGCTGCATTACAAAAAACAACAGCAACAGAAACCACTGCCAAACAGGCCACCTCTAGCTTGTGGATAGTGTGAGGAAACAATCAAGATTTTAGTTTTGCTACATCCAACCAAGTCAAGAATGCTTTTTGCTGAAAATGCGAGCTGCAGCCGGGCACAGATGTTCCCTGCTTTCAAACTGTTCTGAATTCGTTTTTATGGCCATTCATTATGTCTAGACAAGGAGGGTCACTCCACTCCGAAGTATTCTGTTAAATGAATAAATATTTATTCCAACAGACAAATGGAAAAAGCTCTTTTCTGGCAAAGTTCTTGCAGAAAGATTTCAATCTCTGTCTTGCAAAACTCATGCCACTTTTGCAGGATCCAGGGCATTTGTCCAACACATTTTGAACAAATGCTTTTTTTTAAACCTGCTCAAGCAGAGAAACTGGTTTCTTAGGTAGTTGGGCAGGCAGTATTTAACCAAGCCCTTACAAGATCTGAACTTTAGTGGGGAAAGAAGAGGGACCTTTCATCTGACAGGAATGGACATATACCTTAGATATGTACCTAAGGAAATGCTATGATTAATATAACGAAGTAATCAGCAAGGTATGGGATAGCATGGTATTGCTGCCCAATGTCTGCTTCTCACTTTCACCACAAGACACACGACTAACCCTCATTTATAATTAAGCAGCAATTTGTAAGCTGACCTAGCTCCTAAAAAATCATATTTAGGGGGCAGTGTTACATCAAATCAATCCCATGACCGAGTTAATTGTGTGGTTCCAGAGAAAATCACAAGAACATACTGAGCCAGTACTTGCACCAGGCTCCTGTAAATTGTAGTTATGACTGTAATATATTTTTAGAATTGCAACTCCATACTGAAGTCCTGCCTACATGCAAGTCTGAGGCACAGCCTCCCTCACTTCAGGCTTGCTTTAACAGATCCTGCAAGTCATTCCAACACCTAAGCAGGTCATGTGTGTATCCAAGAGTATCTGAAAGACATTTGCACATGAGCTGATTCCAGTTATAGTGTGCAGTGAAGAACATGTGAAGAGTCAGCATTGTCATCTGAAATCAAAATCCTTGGATTCATGGCACTAACTTGGAAATCATGAGGTTTAGCTGCAGTTTTTCCCTCAAATCACAGTGTCTAGGAATGCTCTTTTCCACAGAACAATGTAAGTGCAGATAAAAAAGTACCGCCTCACTTTGGCAACTGGAGATTTAGAGCAAACAATGTTGAGTTCTGCAAGTGGTAGAAAGATGAAAGACTTCTGACACTGAAGTCATTTCTCTTTCATTTCCTTTTTCAGGTGTCAGTGCTATGCAAAAACGTTCTACTGTGCAGATTCTTCTGGTTTCTTCCTCTGAATGTCTGGCCCTGCCAAAGTTATCCACACATTTGTTTTCATTCCTTTCTATGAACTTTTTACTCTGTTTTTAAAAACTGCCTTTTCCATTTCAATTTTAATTAGGTAAACTCTAACTGATTTTGTTTTAGGATGATGCCCAACAGGGCTCAGTTTGACCTACTTCTTGCTGCATTACAAACTATTACAAAATCTGAGGGATATACTCTTCCACGTGTTGTGCTTTGTTGTTCAGTATTGCCTTCATTTCCAACCAGGACAGCTGAGAAGTTAGAATCACTTTCTCAGCTGAAAGGAATTGTTGCTGCTGATATTGAAAAACGTTTCAGTACTTCTGCTCTAGGTGTCTATTTTACCGTGCTATTGTTTGCCACAGTGTTTTGGATGATTTGCACAGCTGACTGCTTCACAGTTCCTGTGATGTATCCGATTTGATGCAACCCCAGTCTAGCTTCATTCTTGCTTGCCTTTCCAACAGGAGTCTCTGCTGGGATCACATACACCTGAAGGGGAGATCAAGAACAGGAACAGGAGGGACATGCTGCTTTACTCACGAGCCTGTCAGCAGCAGAGGCAAACTCTGCTCCTCATGTCCTTTCATGACAAGGGCAGTGGCACATTCTCGCTAGGCCTGGCTGTGGGCTTTTTCAAGGGTCACTGAGCGTAGGTATGTGATGGCATGTTTGTTTACTAACCTTACAGAATAAACAATGCATTTCATGGATACTGTTGGGGAGGCTGCAGTACAGCCAGCTCCCCACACTGTCCTTGCAGATTCCCTCCCTGCAATTACTGGGGAGGATCTCAGCACTGCCCAGCAGCTGTGTGGGGGCAGTTGCTGATTAGGTGTTTCTTCAGGTTTCCTGAAGTACTTCTTAACCTTCAGATTTATAAATATACCACATCGTTCGTGGATTTTCCACCACAGTTTGTGTAAAACTATAAATCTGAGTCCACGGTTCACCTGGTACTCCAGCAGGGAGCCCCTTATCACATGGGGCTGGAGGTGTTGCTGGGTGCCCGTCTGATTCCCAGCAGAGCTGATGTGGCCTCTGCAGCTGTCCAGGGAACTCCGGCTCTGCTTTCTGTGCAGGGAGCAGAAAGTGCACCTGTGCAGCCAGGTGCTTAGGGTTACACCACTCTGCCATTTGATCTATGCAGGCACCAGGGAGGCAAGAACAGTGACAGCTTGCTGTGTATTGATCAGCTGTGCAAAGAAAACCATTGGAAAAGCCCTGGAAGTACCTGTGAGTCTGTCTGGGGTTGCCCCCCTAAAGTGGAGCTGCGGGGACCCAGGCTCCCCCACTGCAGGAGTTGTCTGCCCCTGACCACCAGGGTGAACCTTTCTCATGGCCTTTCTCTCATGTGAATGTTAAAATGGAGTTTCACTGTGATGAAGAAAAGAAAAAAAAGACTCATAAATCATCAAATGTCAGTTTTCTTTCTGTAGGACAAATGCTGCCAACCAGAGCATGCAATTTACAAATAAAAGTATTGTCACAGAAAAAGTGTTCTTAAAGCTGCTGTTTCCAACAAAAAGCCCAGTGTCTCTAATTACCTGCATGCACTTGCGTCAGTGCTGCATAAGCCACTCAAGAATTTCAAATATCAATATCCTTCTCCAGTTAAAATCCCTCTGTACACAACAGAACTGTCAAGGAGCATGAGCCAGCATAGGCCACTACAGCAGTTTGATTTGAGCTCAGTCAGTGAGATGCCCAACATTTTTGTTCCTCCCTTGCCATGATTTCCCTTCAGATTTGCTCCCTTTAAGCCTTGAGCAGTGAGCAGCTGCCCCTGAATTTGCTGCAAGCTCTCACACTGGCTTGCAGCTCCACTCACAAGCAGGAGTGTGGGTCAGCCCCAGAGCCAGCAGTGATGCATTGAGGAACACCTTCCCACCGTGTGATGCCCTTGATAATGCTGGGGACATTGATCTCAAGCTCCATTAAAAGACTTGGACTGTGAACAGGAAATGTTCGCCCTCAAACATTTACTCTAGATATCTCACTGCACTGATTTCTTAAGTGCCTGCCTCTTAGAAGCTGTGAGAGCCACTGAGTCCTCTTAAGGACTTAGAAGAGAATAGGGGCAGCCTTGGGTCTGCCTGGGATGAGCTACAAGCCTCCGGTCTGTTTGATATGTTACAGCCAGGATCCCTGGTCATGCCTGGGAGGAGCAGGAGGAAGTGCTGGGAGAGTTGGGTAGTGTGACTGGGGGTGTGTGAGCCTTCTATGTGCTGCCAACAGCTGATGGAGTCGGAAAAGCAGCGATTAGCAAATCTGATGTGAAAGGACATGAACAAAGACACACAGCTCTGCTCTACTCCAGCACTCTACCACCTGCCTCATCTCCTGCTGGGAGCACTGGGTTCATGTTGTACTGCTGTTCTGTAAGCATCATGGAGACCAGTGCTGCCAAAAACTCCTCAATACTCCCTACCCTTGTCTTGCATTTCTTCTCCCTGCTCTGTGCTGGGACTTGCATTTCTAAGAGATCATCCTACCAGAAGGAAAAAAAATAAAAAATAAAAATTAAATAAATAATAAGATTGTCTGAATCCCCACACAGACACAAATATCAGCACAGAGAAGGTGGGCTGGATAGGGGAGAAGGACAAATTTCAAGTGCTAAAAGAGAAAGGTCTGCATTTTGTCAGCCATAGCGCCGTCCCTCCGGCGGTGGCACATTGGGCATGTGATGGCTGCACACTACAGTTCTTCTCTTTCCTATTGAGGGGCAGAGACAGAAGAATAAAAGAACCAGAAGATGAACTGTTCCTCTCTTCTTGGCTTAGGCAACGCATATCACAAGTGTCAGCAAAAAATCACTTACAGTAAAGGTGATGTTTTCAATCAAATCCACTTCTAACTGAAATCAGTTCTACATTGGGTTTGGTCACCCATTTTTGCTTCTAACAGCAGGGATAAGTGTATGGGAGATTGCTTAAAAGATGCTTCGGAAGTGTTCATCAAGACAGGTGAGGACTACAGCTCCTCCAGGGCTGCTCTGCATGCCCGAGCACTAAGTCATCGCTGTGCTTCAGGGAGTGGAAAAAACATCAGTGAAGGTAACTGAATTTCCTGCTGGATTACAGCTACGTGCAGATTCTACTCCTTCTTCCAGCACTTTCTGTTGAGGGCTTAGAGGCAACCTGGAAGGTGCAGTGCAGCCCTAAAACGTGCTTCTGCCCCTAGCCCTGCTCACCTCCAGTCTGCTCTGCTGCATCCCAGGTACCTGGTGGCCACCGTACTATCACATTCCCTGGACTTGCAGCAGAGTAGCACCCTGCCTGCAGCAAAGCCTGAGCTGTGACAATACCCTGCAGAAAGAGCACCCACCTTGTTCCTAAACCTTGGAAAGGAATCGGCCTGCAGCTACACCCTGTCTTGAGGTGCCCTGGCTGCTTAGAGAACTGCAGTGGTGGTTTCTAGGCACAGCAGATATGCTGACTGTGATGTGCAAGAGAATTTGGAAGGGCAAAACTGCAGGCGGGAGTCCCAAGCTTGGTTTCTCAGCCCTCCTCACTGCTTCTTTTATATGAAAATGTCAGAGAGGTGTCTCAGCCTTTCCAATTCTGGGTCAAGCTGTTTTCTGTTTTACAGTTGTTGTCACAGGCCTTCTTTCTTATTTGATTTTCTTTCTATTTATTTTTTTTTGTTCTTGTGTCTTTTTTTTTTTTTGCTGTTGTTTTGCTTTCTCGCTTTATTTTGTTGTCTTTTATTTTGTAGTTGTTGTTGTTTTTTAATATATATATTTCTTTTCCTCTTCTTTGATTTCTTTCTTTCCCCCATTTTATTTTTGTCTCTTCCCCCCTCCCCCCCCCCCCCGTTTTTTTTTTTTTTTTTTTTCATCTTGTTTGGCTTCGGCCTTCTTTGGGGCTTTTCTCATTATTACTATTTTTTTTTTTTTTTAACCGCTTTCTTTCTTCCGTTCTTTCTTTTCCCTTTGTTCTTCCCTCCTCCGTGCCGTGTCGGTCCCCCACCCCCCTCTCCGCTCTCGTGCGGCGGCGCCCCGCAGCTCTCGCTCCGCCGCCGCCGCCGCCGCCGCCGTACCCCCATTTCCCCGCGTCCCCGCACGGGGCGGGCGCGGCCGCACGGCAGCAAATCAGCGCGGAGCGGCCGGCGCATAAGAAGGGCGGGCGGCAGCGGGCGCCGTCCCTCCGGCGGTGGCAGGATGCACCATGAGGAGCTGGCGTCCCTGCAGCGGCCCCGCTATGGCTGTGAGTCAAGGGGGGGGGGGGGGACGGCGGGAGCGGGGACGCCGGGGCGGCTGTTGTTCGCCCCTCTCTTTCGCCGGCCTTCTCGGTTTGATGAGAAAAAAGGAGCTCTGGGGAGGATAAAGGCGCCGCGGCAGAGCCGGCGGTGCGCTCCGGCTTGCCGTAGTTTTCCTCGCAGAGACCCCCGGCAGGATTCTGGACAGGTTTTCTCGCTGCTGTGTTGTTGTCTTCGTTGAAAAGTTGCTTTTCATTTGGCACTCTGTGTACGCGTTGTCGCAGCAGCTCCGCGTTGTAACTTCTGCGCTTAAGAGCTCTAGCGAGAGCTCTGGGTTTTAACTCAAGCTTGGTGTTGTAGGTGTCACGCTGTTTCGGTTTGTGTCCCTAACTTCAGGTTGCAACTGTATCGTTAAAGTTACAACTTAATAACTTCTGGATTGCAGCTTCAGAATTTTGGAGAACAGTGTAACACGTTGCTTTGTAATTTAGTAGCTTTGGATTAGAACTTTGTACCTTCGAATTCCAATGTGAGCGAGGTGAGAAGCAGCGCAGTTACCAGGTGTTTCCTTCCCAATTAAGTGTATTTGTTTCCCATACCTCTATTTATAAAAAGCCCTGAGCACCTCCCTCCTTCTGCTGCAGGGCTCTCTCAGCACTGCTGTGCTGAGATTCTGCACAGCCTGTGCTTTCTACTGGTTCCTTAGGGCAGGGAGGTGTAAGCCCTTGGTTTTGCCACCCCAAAATAAGGAACATTTCTGATATTTTAGGCAATGTTAAAAATGAACATGTAAATTATTTGCAAAACTCATAGTGCCCTGTGGTCTGAAGAACAGCTTTCCAGGTTTCAGAGTGACAGGTTTTTTTAAAGCTAGGTCTGAAGTGCTTTTTTTGTTTTTATATAGAAACAAAATCTTCGACTGCTAGGGGCCGTGTTTGCCCTGGGGAAGGTGGGGGAGCTGGAGCCTGGGCGCAGGGCCTTCAGCTCAGAGACCCTTCACCTTACTGAGTGTTCCCCTCTGTGGACACCTGACAGGTGGTGCAGGCTGTCGGCCATGCCTGTAGATTTCATTTTCCATTCCCACTACATACTGGGTGTTCTAGTGACTTTTGGAGCTGTTCTAGTGATGCTTTCTGGAGGTGGTTGCTGAAGATCAATACTGATCATGTTTTCTGGAGCAGTTATTGAAGATGCATGTTCTGTATCTGTCCTAGTGATGACAAAGTTTTCTGTTGGAGCTGATCTTGGAGTCACCGCAGTTTGCTTTGCCATTCCCTGTGTGGCAGACAGGGAACTGGGCCTGGGAAGACACGGTGCTGAGGGCAAACTCTGCTACTTAGGGATCTGGCCCTGAATGGAGGCTTTTTCCACTTGCCCAACATGCATCCCTCATCAGGTGCAAGTGATGTGGCCTCAGCAGCAAGTGCTTTGCTTGATGGACCTGCTCTGGCTTCTTCTTGGGGTCTGTGCATCTGGACAGATGACGAATGTTATTTGCCATAATGCCCAATGCAGTCAAAGGCTCTTTGACAAGGAGTAAAGGACCCAACCTTTATGCCTTGGTTTTCATCTGGATATTAAGGGTTGATTCATTGCCTTCCCACCTGAGCTGCTCTGGGTGCTGCTTTAAGAATCCCACACTCCTATTTGCTGTGGGAAGGAATGACCAAATTTAACATGCTGCATATTTTCAAGATATGGCCTCATCACAGTATTGTGTTCAATGTTTTTTTGATGGCCTGAGTGGGGAGAGGACAGTGTGTTAAGCTGTAGCCACTCTTCTGGTGTTGGTCTTCAATTCCAGGGAACAGAAAGGAGTGGGCAAAGCAACCTTCTTTCCTTTCTTTTGTCATCTCTCCTCTGAAGAGTGCCCTCTGTTTACACAGTCTCTGGTGGACATTCTGTTGCTCAGATATTCAGCCCACTGTAAATTGTAGGTTCTCTGTATAACTGAAATTGCACTTTGGTTCCTGGGTAAGCACAATTCCCTACACTGCACAGCACATCTTACACTGGCTTCCCTAGAAGAGTTAATAAGTTGTCCAAGTTAGGCTATCAAACTGCCAAGTCTTCTTGCTCTAGCAACCTCATACTGCTTTAAACATTTAACCTAACCTGGACTTTTGACTTTGGCTTCAATTTCCTGGCAGAGCCTGCAGGTTGCTCTGAGGAAGGTTAGTGTTTTACTGTGACAGTCCCTGCTGGAAAATACAAGTGTGCAAGTAGCATTTCATTTTGATATCTAGAGATGCATGCAAATCTCAGGTACATTTTGTAGCCTGACTGAAACCAGTATTGGGAGAAAAGAAAGTAACTCTTTGTAAAAGACCTAATAACACAAAGGTGGATTAATTGGGAAGACATCCCTAGCTTAAACACTAGCTTTGTGTTTCAGGTTTTGCTGATGTAGTTAGTCAAAGACACGCATCTGGAAAAAATCCTTATAGCTGATCATTTTCATATTTAAAGCCAGGAAATAGCTGAATGAAACCAAGCAGGAGGATCCCCTCCTGGTGCTAGTTCAGGGTGAATACTGCACATTGAAGAAACCGTTTCAGAACAAAGCCTTTGGGTCGTCTTTTAGACTTCTGCTGCCAAAATTTTGTAGCTTCATGGGCCACTTATTGAAAGGTACCTCCAACTCTTCATGCTGTCAATTCCTTCTAAAAAAGAAAAAGTAAAAAGCTGTAAAAGTTTTCCTTTGGTGTTGTGCTGTGTCTGTCAGATGTTAACGTCCAGCATAAACTCAAGTGAGATCATATAAGTAAGAAGGAAGTAGCTCATACGGCAGAAACTGTGTTAACAGGCTCGCTGCAACTGAATTTATGTAGCTGGTTTCCAGACTATCTACAGCTGTTGCCTGTTTTATTTCTCAATCCCAATGCAATCAATTGCAGAGTTTCACCAAATTGCAGTGAATGGGGCATTACGATAGAACTCAAGGTACAAGCTATTTCTGTGATGAAAATGCTTGGTGATACAGGAGATTGTGAAGAAGAAAGGTAACAATCTTGGGAGTACCACCTGCATTAACTAAGTTTAAAGTTTGGGATATAAGGCAGCAAATCATGCAGCACATTAAAGAAAAAAAAATGCTTTTCCCAAAACTTTAACTTCTCTTTATAGCTTGGTCTCTGTGAAACCTGTGTGAAATAACAAACTTATATTTGTGTTCTGCAAGAAATGCCTGAATGGCTTCATGATACTTTCAAAAATGCAATATAGCTACAGTGAGTGCAGCTATGGATGTTTGGATTTGTGAAGGATTTCAGGCATTTTCATGTCTGAATTAATGCGTTAGTGACCCCAAGTCCCAGCTCAAAACAGAACTATGACACTGAGGCACCTAGTTTCCCATGTTACTGAAAGTGTGGTGTGAAGAAATCTGTCAGAAAGGAGTGTCACATGGTCTCATCCTCAATTTTTATCCTTCCTGTGAATTGAGGCATGGGTTTTGCAGATGTCAATAACTTCCAGCTCATCTCATGTTGATGAGCATCTGGAGAAGCCTTCATCTTCTCTGTTGAAGTTGAACAGCCAGCAAATGTGTCTAAGCTGTGCGTGTGTGTGGGGGGGGGGGGGGGGAAGGGAAGGGGGGGAGGGAAATCTGTCCATGATATCCAGTGGTGAAGGTTGTGTTGGTGCTTCTGGTTGTGGTTCCCAGGAATACATCTGCCTGGTGCTGGTGGTTTTGGGGTGAAACAAATGGGTGGCATAGAGATTTGAGGACTGCCCTGTCTATGGAGATAGGCAGGGCAAACCCAAAGTGAACCATAGCCTACACCTCGATGAAGCTGTACCTTAATTCAGCAGGACCTGAGAGCTTGCAAAGCAATGGCTTTTAGAAAAGTGTTAAATCTCTGAATTTGTCTGTATTAAATGCAGGGGAACAAAGGGCAACTTCTTCAATTGGATAGGAAAAATTCTTTTGGTAAATGTTCCATAGCATTTTCTTAAATGAAAACAGATGCATTTTTAAAGCTAAAAAATAAAAGAGCTTAACTGTATCCTATGCATATATGTTCTTTTGGGTGTATGCTTTCTGTAGCACTTGCGGCTCATGAGAAAACTTCTCTTTGTTATTGATGGGTGTAATTTGGCAACCAAATACCGTTTATCTCTTCTACTCTTTTGTACATTGCTAATAATTAAACTGCTGAATGAGAACTTGAAAAGTTTAACTGCTTTGTTTAACCAAGTGCTCATAATTCATGCGGTAGGAGTGGCTGTGTGCCTTCTGTGCAAGGATCATCTTCCCTGAAACCTCCTGGTGAAGAAGGGAGTGAACTCTGTTACAGCACACTTACAGCTACTTCAACACTGTTGAAACAGGAAATATTAATATTGCACTGAAAGCAGGTTTTATAGTACACGCGAGTGCGCTAGATCAAGTCTGACACTGGAGGCGGTGAATGGGAAGCATGCAGATGTGTAGCTTGCCTTCTCTGCCGAGAGGGGCTTCAGCTACATAATTGCTACAGCTCAAGATTTACTTGAATCAGCAACAGTAACAAGTCTGCTGCGAGATTTTAGGGGCATGTTAGGCTTAAAGTGGGGGAAAAATGCCTGGCAGAGATAGTCAGGTTTAGTGGGTCATACTTCAATGGGATGATAAGCACTGCTCTACCTCTTGCAGGAAATGATTAACTTGTTGTTTGCTTTACTATTGAGGCTGTTTGGGTGATTTTATTTTGGTGTTTGTGTTTTTCTTTGTTTTGGAATGTGCATCTTTGAGCCACTATGTGTTGTGGAACCAATCTGTTGGCAAGGTGGAGAAGGAGTGGTGCCCACCTGTGACATGGTGGAGATGTGGGGACCAACACCCAGGGCAAGCACCTTGCTTGTGAGTGCAGTGAAACGGGTTGAGGTATGGGCTGAGCCCTGCACAAGCTCTCTGGTAGATCAGCACTTCCTGTGCTTCCGTGCTTGTTCTCATCTTCAGAAAAACAAAGCCATTTTCAGCAGGTTGCTAGTGCTTGGAGTGGGGGTGTGAGCAGAACACACACTGCCTCAGTGCCAGAGCTAGGTGAAGAGAGATGCAGGTTGGTTCCCTTGTCCAGTGATTCCCTGGTCTGTGGGGCCAAAGCTAGTGAAGGCAGGCAGTGCCTGAGTCTGCTATATGGAGCAGGAAAGGGGACCTTGGCCCTTTGAGGTCTGTGGAGCAGAAGAAAGAAGTGCTTTGCTTTGGAGATCAGCTTCCCTGATGCCTCCAGTCAAGTGCTATCTGCAGAAACTTCACTGGGTGCTCTTCTTTTGCTCCTAAATATGTTTTGAAATGCTAAAGAAAATAAACAGCCATTAGGAGCTTGCTTTGTTGTTAGCTTTAAATTAAATTGCTGGTTTGCTCAAGTGAGGGTGTTTGCAAGAAACTTACCTGAAGGAATCATGTCAGTGCTATTCTTAACAGGTGTTGCTCTCACATTCATGGGCAAACAGCTGCCAGCCCAAGGAGCAGCTTCCTCAAGGTGACGAGTTGCCCTGCCTCCAGAGCTGGCAGGGATTGCAATCCTCTCCTCTGGAGCTTCTCCAGCTTGGATATAGCAGACTGAGCACCAGCAAAAGCAGACAATAAGGGACATGCTCTCTGCCTGTCCTCCACTGTGGAACTTGACCTACTCCATTCAAAGTGCAGAAAATGCTCTCTGGCTTCCAGCAAGTTTTAACAACTTTAATTCTTATCTGGGTCCAGAATCTAACTGGATGTCAAGACTGGGAAACGAGTAGTTGTACATGCTAGCCATATTTTCAGGTGGAATGGACAATAAAAGTGAGGATATCTTCCCACACTTGTGCTTGATTTGTACAGCTGCTCTGTACACTGGGTGTATGTGCAGGGTGGGAGACTCCCAACAGCCAGGAGCTCTTCTCAGACCAGCTACTGGGGATCTGAGTTGGGAAAAGCCTAAAGTATGTACAGAAATATTTTCCATTAAGACAACCACTCTTCTGCAGGGCTGAAGGACAGTGTTTTACTTGTGTTTTCACAGGAGTGCTCAGAAGGTGTTTTGTAGCTAAGTACAGAGAATGCCTGTGCCTGTAAATCCAGTTAAAGTGATTAAAAACAAGATAAAATGATTAAAAACTAAAGGACACACACTGGCTTTACTGAAAACATAGTCCTATATCTCGGCCCAGCTTCTTTCATAAGAGAAACTGCTGATTTGAACCAGTCTTAATTACAGTGGGATCCCAGCTCCCACCTTGATGCTGACCTTGGCAGATTCTGCATAGCCTGAACTTGCTGAGGTGCCTTCAGCTGATCTTAGGGCTGCTGTCAACTTTGACTCTCAGCAGAGTGGTGGCACAGAGACCCAGCCTATTTGGAGCCTGATCACTTCTTGAAGAGCTGATCTGCATGGTTGGGTTTCAGCCTCTTCAGTGGCTGTGGTGACACAGCTGCATGTGCTGACCCCATGACAGGCAGCATTTATGGCCAGGTGGGACTGCAGAAGCCAGGATTTAAATGAGTTTAAACTGCTCTGGAACCGCACCCTGAAGTTGTGGTTTTGTGTGTTCTTTCAGTTACCTCTGCTGGTGTGAGAAGTAGCCTTGACTCCTTCCTTTTTTTTTTTTTTTTTTTTTTTTTTTTTTTTTTTTGGCTGGGTCAGGACTAATCCCACAGTCAGATCTGCCAACCTGATGGTGTATTTGGCATGGGGATGAGCACCAGGATCAGGTCAGGCTAATCTGAGCTGTGTTCCTACTGCATGTGGTGGTGTACTGAAACATGGGGGTGGCAGTGTACAGGGGGTCCCTGGGCACGTGGGTGGCCCTGCTGCATACACTGCCAGCTCTGTGCCTCACCTGCCTGCCAGGATGGGCTGGCTCTCAGCTCTCTCCTCTGACCAAAGCAGTTCTGAATGATGAGAATGTTTTTGTTTTGAAAGAATTTGGTTTCACATACCGTAGTTTCATAAAGCCACAACTATCAGTAAAGGTGCTGCAGCGCTCATCAGGCTCTACTGAAGGGCTATGAAAGCTGTAAGAAACTGTCTAAGCATTAGACTACTTGAACAGGAAGGGAAAAATACACTTTTGTACAAAAAGTAAGAGTCAGTGTGTTTTTCCATCCCTTCTTGTGAAGTCATACTGAGTTTCAGGGCCTCAGAACTGTGGGGATGAGAAGCTGCTTGTGGTATTCACTACTTGCTTCTGGGATCTTTCCTTGTTTCAGACAAAATAATTTGCCCAGTCAACATGTGTCAGGCCCCTGTTCAGCAGAAAACAAGGCTTGATTTTCATATGCCCTTAGTACAATGTAACAGAAGAAATAATGCACTGAGATTGCAGCCTGGATATGTGGCAGTGTAGCCGGAAAGGACAGCAATTAACGCATAATCTGGAATAGAGTGTTTACCCACAGAAAAAAAAATGTTAGGATGTTTTTTGCAAAATCAGGCACAGACAAAACTTTTTTTTTTTTTTACTGAATCTGAGCTCAAGCAGTTTTGAATACCATTTTTCAGTGTGTGGCAGGGCTGTCGTTGCTGTGCTGTGGTTCCTGCTAGGGCAGGGAGATGGGCCAGCCCTGGTCTGGGTGTGTTAGCCAGCTTGCCTGTGGTGCTGGGATGTGTGACTGCTCATTGCCTTGGGCTTGCATCACCTCTGACTGTGGTCATAATAAAACTTAAAAAAAAAAAAAAACTTATTATGAAACTGTAGAAGTTAAACATGTTTTATCGTATGCAAGAGATAGATACATATCACAGAAGGAGGGAAAAAAAAGAGTAGACCTATGATTTTGCGGAGGATTTAACTCATGTGAGTTGTTCTAGAACAAACTGAATGTAATATTTAGTATTTTAGACAGTAAAAAAGCAAAATAAGGGCTGCTGTTTTCAATAAAGTATTGTCATAACCATGGCAGACACTGGTAATTTCTGCTTTTTTGTGTGTGCTGCACTTTAACAAAGTTAAGTAGCTCCACGAATGTTTAGAGATGCTTCTGATTTAAAAATGTTAATTTCTGTAATATTTATCTATTTCTTTACCTGAAACTATGAAGTGTTGTTGTGCAGGCTGAAAATGTTGCTTGATGAAGGGTGTGTCTATAATCTCCAGATGGATGAAGAAAAAAGCTTTCAAAGTGTCTTCCTAGAGCAATAGTGGAATTTGTAAAATCCACAACCATGAGCAAGCTATTTCAGTTTAATTTCCCAGAGTCATAAAACAGATTTTCTTGGAACCTGATCATTTGCATGGAAACTGTTGCCTATTAGGAAGAAGTGTTTTCCTTCAGCTCACTCATAACAGCAGTTATTTTGCAGTCTAGTGAAAGCTGAAAATCTAGTTGTAAGATAACAAACCTGGTTGTTGTAGCAAGTCTCTGTAGAAGGAGTTTCTGTGTAGTATTAGCAGTTGTGATGGAGCAGTTATTTTTCAGACTACTTTGATACCTAAAGCAATAAGCGTCTTGTAGTAAGGGCAATGACAATAGACAGTGTGAGAGAAAAACCAGCAAAAAACAGGGAGGAGCAAGCTGTCAAAGCTCTAGCAAAACTGCAGCATTTTGAAGCAGTGCTTCTGCAAAGGAAGTGGACTGCAGCTATGCTGGAAATGACAAAATTCAGCACTGAGCCCTTGCAGATGTGATTTCCTTTGCTGGGTGGATAATTCAAAACTAGAGAACTAATAGCTCAAAATGATGTTAAATTTACTCGCATTGCTTGTGCTATGGTTGCCACAACAGTGATGAACGCTAAATGTGCTTCCTGTATTTTCATGGTCTTTGTTTTGCTATTTCAAGCAGAATGTTTTTTGTTCTGAGGTGTTCTCACAGTGCTGATACTCTTGCTGTTTTAGTCACAACTGACATTTAACGTTGTCACTGCAGGATTTTCATGAGTGGAATCTCACTTAGGGCAGTGAAGATGCTGTTCTGTCATCAGCTGTTGCTGTGTTAATACAAATCTGAGTGGAATATGGAGTAGGCATGAGCAAGTAACCTGAAAACTTAAAGGCAAGAGATTGACAAAATTTTTCTATCAGTTTAGAGGATATCTGAACTTAGTAGATCTAACAATCATAAACCCACCAGTTTCTACACATGATTTAGAGAAAGCGTATCTTGTGTGGGCAGCTGCCAGTGACTTGTGGTGGAAATGGAAGTGCTGTGTTTACTGATAAGGGGGGAACATCTGGCTGACTTTAGATCTGATGACTGTACAGTGAGCAATGGTAGCTGTGTCCTTGTCACTCAAAGCAGTTCTGACTCCTGGTATTTGGCCCTGGACCTGTTGAGTGAAAGGGTGGGGTTTTATTTGCTCTTTTCTAACCTTGTTGTAAGAGCTGAGATAAGGCTGTTGGTGCTTCAGTTCACTCCCTCTGTTTCAAAATCTCATAGAAAAGCTTCATTTTTATTTTTTGATATATATTTCAGTGAGAAATAAGGGTCAGGCCACTTGGAGTGATCCCTGGGTGCAGCGTGGACCTTTGCTGTACAAAAAATACTTGCTTGTGACTGGTGCCCAGCAGTGAGGGAGACCTGGGAGAGGGTTAACTGGAGTCAGTGTTGCTGGCTTGGATAACTGCAGGCTCTGGTTGCTCACTGTGGAGCAGAGGTAGACAAGCAGGCTGCAGGTGATAGATGAGGCCATTACTGATACAGCACTGCCTTTGAACTAGTTACTTGCGTGGGTACACCGTGTTTGTCCTCTACCTACAAGAACCTATCATCTCACCTATGAGGCAGGAACAAAGAATGCCTCTCCTACCTTTCTGTACCTGGATGGACTGGCACAGTCATTGACAAGTTTCTAGGGTGTGGTCTGTGTTAGTGAGCCCTTCTGTTGCACTTCTGTCCTCCTTTTCTGTTGGTTCCTGCTCATGCTGGTCACCTCAGCTGGAGAAACAGCTGTGTGTGTTGTGAAGGCTTCTGAGTTGCCCTCACTGGGGAGCTGGGAACATGGGAGGTACATCAGGAGCTGGCCTGGCTCTGCTACAGAGCACAGGGGTCCCTCATTGCCTGAACTTCTCACCATGTCTGTCCACTGATGTTCTGTACCATGTCACATTACTTTCCTGTGTATTGTAGGCCACTTTTATATTGAAACCATATAATTTAATTCTATGGGTCAATTAATTCTCTAGATGCAAAGTAAATTGGTTCAGCTATTTTATATCCAGCTCTTAAGGCTTTCTTCCTACACACAGAGATCAAAAAGACCACTGTGGGCTTATGTGTCAAAACAGTTGAAATTACGGACTTCAAAGATATCGGGACCCTAATAAATACTGGTGAAGGAAAAGCAAAACAGAGAGCTGTTCTCCAAGTTTAAGGCTGCTGATCTCATGACATGCATATTTTTCTATTTTTATTAATGTTCTAGTGTTTGTGTCTTTAAGTTAAAAAAAAAAAAGTGCTTTAAATATTCGGATGTTTTATGGATCTCCATTCAGAGTATGGAGAGAATGAAACAGTTTTTTAAATGTGGGTAGAGGATAGACTGACAGCCTGGGAAGGAGCAGGGGACAAGGAATTGTGAAAAGAACAATGAAGGCCAGGTGTCAGAGCTGAGTGTCTCTATTATGAAATCGTGAGAAAGATTGCAAATCTACCCAGTGCTTAAGTGATGTTTTTGCTTCTGGCTTTACGTAGGCAAGTGTTTCTTCCTCTTGAGTCTTATGGTTCTGGTGCTGAGGCTCACTCAACTCTTGTCTGTGTTACTCAGTGACACTCAGACTCATTTTTTTTCTTGTCAGATCATCACCTTCTTGCTCCAGCATTCCTACTTATCTTCTGTTCTATTCTCTGACCTACATCTTACCGCATTTCTTCTATCTGGTTACTGCAATGTGAGTTTTCTGGTGGGAAGGTTTTTGATGTTAAACTCCCAATGATCTGAACACTGAATCACTTTGCTAGCTGTTCCCTCCCAAACATTATCCCTTTGGGCGATTTTAGGAGGTGAAAGGAACTTTTTCCTTCTTCTCTCCCGCCTCCCTTGTTCCTACTTTTTCTCCCTCCATTCCCATAGCCAAGAGTAGCTGCTTATTTTCCAATGCCCATGCAGCAGGCATTTATTACAAGTGCATCTAAACTTGCTGTTGTGGTCTGAGGCTGTCATGTGAATGAGAATTTTGACAGTTTATAGACCAAAACCAATGATATGTTACTAGGAGTTATCTCAGTTGGTGATAATTTAAGTGGCAAGCAGTGTTTTGAATTTTACCTGAATGATAATGACAGTGACCAAAAGTAGGTTTCAACTAGCTTGCAATTTGGTGAAACATCAATGACTCCTGTCAATCATCTCTGGATCCCCCCAGGTCTAAGATCCACAGTTGCCAAAGAAATCATAGAACTTTATTTCTGTTTCTAGGAGAGAGGTAGGACTTCTCTAACTGTTTAGTCAGGGTAATATTACCTACTGTCTGCAGAGTAGAGCTTCTAACTGACATCCTCAGGAGTGATAGAGCCATAGACAAACTCAACATGTGGACAGAGGAGGGGTAGACAATCCTGAATCCAGGCTCCCTGTTGTCACTGCAGTGAGTTTAGTCTGTGCACTGTCTTTCTCCCTGACAGCCTCTAACCTTTCCTGTTCTTCTGACCTGCTTCTGCAATCTCATGTGTTTCATCCACAAACATTTAATGTTGGAGTTGTGGCTGTAGGTGATACAGTAACTACAGATAATGAAACATGCCTTTGGGGCTCAGCAGGAAGCCAAATGCATGTCTCTGTTTGTTGTAGACAGATGCTTGTTTTACTAGCCTGGCAACGTTAAACTATATATAGATTGTTAATTATTGCTTTTATATTTTATTTATGTTAAGTTTAACAGGTAGGTAAGAAAACTGAATCCATACTATAATTTTTTAGCTATTATATTAAAGATTGTTAGTGTATACTGCTAATAAAAAAGCAAACATTTGAAGTAATTCTAGTGAAATGAACAGAGCAATTGGTAAATGTGTCAAAATACATGGAATTCAACTCCCAAGTTTAAGAAAGCAGTGAACATATGAAGCTGACAGAGGACCCTTTCACATTTTTCTAGTTGATTCCTCATGAATTTTCCTCTGGAGAAGGAAAGCCTGTTGGAAATTCCTGCTGGAATGTGTGATATTATTTCAAATGCCATGAGCCCCCAGTGAGAATCTTAACTGGTTTTTTTAACTTTTTTTTTTTTAAAGCCTGTATTGAGAAGACTATGCTTGCTCTGTGGAAATTAAGCACACCTTTCAACCTGGTCGACTCCTTTACAGTGTAGATTTTCTCAAGCTTGACTGTGTGACTGTTTAAGTGAAGATAGGATGACCTGCCAGGAGAAGAAATAACATGTTATTGGTGTTCAGTGCCTTTTCATTTCCATCAGCCTGAGCTCATAAGGCTTGCAGCTTTATTACAGTAACATAGATTGAACTGGTATCAGCAAACAGTTTCAAGGTCAACTAGGTAGTTCATAGAAAGAAGCTAAGAGTTTTAAAGATACTGAGTGCTTGAATCTAGAAAATAAAAGTTGTATTGAGGTGACCAACTTAAAGTATACAAACAGCTTTAGTAAGGAGCTACCTGAAAAATTTCAATAAAGGAGGCTGACAGTTGAATGTCAGTGGAAGTAGGTGGCAATAGGCAGACTTTAAAAATTGCATTTCATGTTTATAATTGTAGATGACAATATTTGCTTTAAAGTTCACTGAAACTGTTTTGGGTTAGATTTTCCTTCCTTCAAACTCACATTCCATCTCCCTCCTTGTTTCTCTGAGCATAAAGAACATAAGCACAGAAGTGAAAATACAGTGAGCTTTATTTTACTGCACGAGTTAAAGAACCCTAGCAGGCAGGAGATGTCCACACTCTGGTATCATTATATAGTAAGATAAAGTTAGAACTACTTAATGTATATTGCTTCTATTGTAGTGTCACTTTATGATACTGTAGAAAGCCTAATGTCTGAAGGTAGACTAAAGGTTATGTACAACTACATGCAGAAAAATGACTGTTAAGTGTTCTAGCTTTGCATATGATTACATGCTGAGTGCCAAATTCATCTCGGATCTGTGCAGTTAAATGTGATTTGTGGGAATTTAGGTATCCTGAGTCATGTCACAAGAGTCTGTCAGCCTATTGCGAGGGTCTGCATTTGACAGTTGATGAGATCTAACAGTTTTAATATATGGCACCAGAAGCGTTGGTTGTGGTTGCTGTTGCATCACAGACCCTTTGTGTGCTAGTGCTAAGGTTCATGAATTGAAATAGTACTCCATTTCCGCAAATGGATGTGGTTGGACTTTGTGGTAGGAGATACAGAAGACTGAGGCCCTTTGTCAGAGAAGTGAGGGGAAGATGGCACTGAGAGAGTGAATGCACAGGCATAAGTCTCAACAAGAAAACTCAAAGGAAGGAGTGGTTTAGCAAAAACTTAATTTTTCATAAGGATGTCCTTTTACTGGACTTACTTTAGTTGAAATAGTGAAATGGTGTTTCATTTTTCTCTGTGTAATATGTGGCAGTGAGATTTGGTCCAGAACAGTGAACCAGTAGATCCTGCGTGACAGATCTGCAAGAAAGGCTAATATTTGTCTGTCCAGAAAATGTATGTATTTGTGTAAGAAAATCTGAATGTGCATGCTTCAGAGAATGTCTTAACTAGATTAAGAAGTCCATAGTTATTTCTAAGGGGAGGAGAGAACAGTTATTGAGGGGGGAAAAAGTAAATTCCAGATTAAAGAGCCTCATAATTTGATGAACTGTGCTTGTCTACTCCCTCATGCAAAACTGTCCTCCACGTTCACAACTGTGCTAGGTTTTGATTCCTTTCAGTGTTATTCTTTGCACAGAGTCCTTTCTGGAGCAGATGTTCACCAAATTGACTCAACTTCCTTAACTGGAGCCACAGAAAGAAGGTTCAGACCATCTGGTTGTATTGTTGAGACATGTTCTAGTTGTTTGCAACTGTACTCTCTGGAAGAGGAAGTCTATAGAAGGCTGTCCTGACCAGAACCCTTTTTTTTTTTTTTATTCAGGAGAGAAGTATCTTCCAACACAACAGCAGCCCTGTTGGTAGTAAATGCCCTAACAGAACTCTTGTTATATACAATGAAATAACCTGGGGAAACCCATGACTTAATTCAAAATATACAGGGTTTTCAGCGACATGATTTTAGTGGAGGGTTGTTAAAGTTAGGGTAGTATTAGTTAGGTCATGGCTGGACTTGATGATCTCTAAGGTCTTTTCCAACCTGAGTGATTATTTATTAGATTTCTGTAAAAAGTTTTTCCTCTTGAATGATCGCTGTTCAGTTATAGGTGATGTGTTTTCCTCTGCACAGTCTGTAAACTGGCATTAGATACCTTTTATTTGGTATTTGGGAGCAGATACCCTACTTCTGTAGCTTTGACTAGTGTTTTCCTGACAGCTGTACATGTAAATGTCTCCACATTTTTCAGCTGCCTGGCAACACTGTAAACTCAGGTAGCAGTGAACCTGGTCAGAGAATATGGCCACTTCACAAACCTGCTCCAGTTACAAGGGCTGGCTGGTGCTCCATTTGCTGAGGTAGTCCTAGGAGCAACCACTGAGCCAATGTGCCCTGGGCAGAGGCAGAACTGTCTACCTGAAAGTACAAATTCTAATAGAACAAAAAGATGAAACTATATTTATTGTATACTTCCTGAATAATATGATTGATGTATTCCAACTGCTTAATCCCATAACCTGAGATTTTGAGATTCATCCTAATCATCTAAAATACATTAATCGTTTTCCTGAAGCACCAACACTGAAGCGTGGTACCAAATGCTTCATGTTTAGATATTTATATGGTGCAGACAGCTGTAAATGGAAAGCTGCCTGGAGTCTGTTTGTCACTGCTTTTGTACCTGGACCTGAATTCACCAGAACAAAGTATCACTCTGGAGGTTTTGTGCTAGAGGCCCTTGGCTTTTATTTTAGTGTTCTTCGAGCTAATACAGCACAACATTTAAATACTTGTCAGTACACTAGTGCTGGAGATATGGGGATAGGATAGGCAGAGGAGGTGGTAAGATGTGAGGAGGGAACGCAGAATTTGCAGGACTTCTTGCCACTGAGCAAGAATTTGACCATGTCTCACCTTCTGTAAGTATGCCAGCTTTCTTATATTGCTGTCTGCTTTATGCAGCTCTCGGGATATCACACAGCTGGCACTGTGAAATGAGATATAGATGATGTTCAACAAACACTCTGGTCAAAAAACCTTTTCTCTACCATTTCACTGCAGTCTGTTATACGTCTTTCCTTCTCCCTCAATACTAACTTTTCTCTGCCGCTGTAAGAGGACTTCATTCTTTCCATTCTCTGTCACTGTCTTCCTTGCTCACTTCTCGTTTGCTATGGGAAAATGTATTTGGTGGCAGAAAATTGAGAGGAACTGGCACAAGCAAATAAGATTCTCCTTTTTGCCTTTATCATTATTATGAGAAGTCTTCTATGTCTGTGGAAAATGCCTTATTAGAGGACCGGCCTTTAACAAGTAATCATGTGCAATTCTTGAGCTACTGCTAATAGTCATATGTCCAAATATAAATGAATGACCAGGAAGCCTTGAATGCTGTTGTATGTGTTACAATAATACTTTTCCCAGCCTCAGTTTTTTTAAGAATGTAAAAACTGTCTGTTTTGGCAATTGCAATCCCAGAACAACTTGGAATTTTCTTGTAAATGATTCCGTAAGTTTATGTTCGAAAAATAAAACCAAACTTTTTCTTGTATGAACTTTAGTTGTGTTCTAGAAGATTCAAGTCTGACTTCATTTAAAAATAAAATTCATGGACTCATGAGGAAGTTTGAAAGTAACTGTGAATAGACCTATAAACAAACCTTTTTTACTCTCATTATCAAGTACAGAGACACTCATGTGAAAAATATGGTAAACTCAGTGTTACTGCAGATTTTATCTAACATTGGAACATACAAAATCTTTGTCACAGTTATAATGAGGGTAGCATTTTCATAGCTGGCAGTTGTGAAGCTCTTGAAATTATTGTATTGAGCAAAAGGAAACCTGAAGTTCTGCATTTCTTTCCTGGTGCTGTTTGCTGCTCAAAACCATGGTCTCACTACACCTAATCCATTCACAGATTTCAGTAACTGGATGCCAGCTTCATAGACAGCAGTGACACATATGACAGTTCTCTCAGTACACAACCTAAAAGCATTTACACTTTCTCTATTTCATGCTGAGTCAGACTGAGAAAAAGATTTTTGGGACAAATCATATGTAAGTGTATGTGGCACTTTGGGAGTAGCTGTCCTTGCATCAGAGAAAATCAGAAGGAATTCTTGCAATCTCTAGACCTGAAACATGTTTTGTCTACTGTTCCATGGAGGTGCTACACCATACCAAAATATTTTAAGTAAAAGGTGAACACAGCTGCAATATGTCAGGGGATGGGAGCCTTAACTCAGAATAGACCTGTGTAAACAGACTTGGGAAATGAAGGAAACGTGCAGAAGGAGAATATGTAAGTCATTCTTAGAATACCACTTTATTTTCCATGGTGAACTGAAGAAATTGTGCTAAGAGTTTGCTTAGACAATAGTATCATACTCTGTGCCACAACAAGTCTATTTGTACATTTTTTTGTTGAAAATTAAGTATGATAATGTAAGCTTTAATGCTGCTGCATTGCCCCATGCATTGCTTACTACACACTCCTCCTTTGCTGTTTTTCTGGGAAAGAGCCTCTAATGAGGGAATCTGACTAAGCATTCTTTTTTGTACATATTAACTGCTGGCTAATGCAACATATTAAATGAGTAAACATAGAAAGCTTTTATGTACTGCACTGATATTTGTCCATATATTCGTAACATTCTCTTAGAGGAAATAATTGTGATGTTTGTCTGAATTTCAGATCCAAAGTATACAGACTGGTGCACTGAATCGTGAGGTGTGATTTTTATATATGTGTATTTTTTCTAGTATAGTTCCTATGTAGTGAACGTGTGCCTTATTCTGTGTCACTGAGATCTTTTAAGCAGCAACACTGAGTCTGTCCAGATCCTACTTGGTATACCAGTTAACTGGAGGTCTTCAGATGAATCACAGCTCACTTTACTCTGTCTTTTGCTTTATAATAACAATCTTTTCATTTCAATTCAGCACTATCAAGTAGCTACTAATAGAGCAGAATGTATTTATTATTTCATAATTCTTCCCTATCTTCTGACTGATAAGTGCCTTGTTAGGCAGAGAGAGTTGAGTTCTCTGTCCTCAAATGAAGGTCATTTGTGTGTTGAACTTTGTGTGAATGGGCATACCCAAAGATATATGCTGGAGTCTATAGTCAAAGATCAAGGCCCTTGCCAAACAAGTGCTACGGTAGGGTAAGCCATAAGGATCCATGATTTTGAAAGTCTTTACATTAATTTCTTCTGCAGTTTAATCCTAGTGCTGGCTTTATCCTGAGGGTTATCACTGCTGTTACTAAAAGTCTGCAAGAATTTATTTGATGTGGTATTGCTGTCATTTTGAAGCCAGCATATGCTGGAGAGTGTGAGCACAAAATGGGTCTTATCAGATGGTGGTGTTGCAAGAGACTCTTATGAGCAGTATAGGATTGGCACTCCCCATGGTCCGATTGTTTGGAGCTCACATTCAGCACGTAAACAGATGCTTTGACCTATCAGGAAAGATGCCTGACTTCCTAACTCCTGAGCTGCTGATACAGTACCTCTTCTATAAAAGATCTGTCTTTCACTTTTCAGCGTCTACCAGTTACTTGTCCTCTATTCCTGTCCCTTTCCCACATTGCTAAAAGTTTTTCTAAGCAGTGTGACTACAGCAGTCCCATGCTATCTGTCATTTTCTTCACACACTGAGTTGATCTTCCCCCAGAAAATTTAATTAAGAATCTGAGGTTGGCCAGGTCTGCTCCCTCTGGTATGCTCTTACTGAGGATGGGAGGGAGCTGTGGATATGTAGATCTCAAACTAGATTGTAAAACATTAGAGTTGTTCAGGTAAGTTCCTAGAATGATGTTTATCAAGTGAGTTGTGTGATTTTTTTTTTCCACTCCCACTTTCAGATAAGCTGCCTGTTTTGTTGCTTTGATTGTTTGTGTTTGGAGGGCAGAGGTGAATGGTGGGAGCAGCTAAATGTGTGAGCTGAGAGGAACAGGGAATGGGAGCTGCATGTCTTTCCATGAGGGCCAAAGTCAAATCCAATACCAGTTGTCACATCACAGCTGACAGGCCATAACATGTCAGGGCAATTGGCTGGGCTACTCTGATGGATTGCAATTGCCATCATTCATGGGGCATATGCCTCTGGGTCAGCAGTGCTGCCTGAAGACTGATCTCAGAGCTCACTGACACAAGTAATGAAGTAGTGTATTAGCACTGAACGTGTGGCTCGCTGGTAGTTTGCCTTTGTCTCATGGAGCCAAGATTCCTGTCCAGCAGAACAGTGACAGGATGTAGGATCAGCCTGTCCAGGACATGCTGGTGATGTGGACAGCAGAGTTCCACAGCCAGTTTGTCATGCTGAGTGTTTTATGACTTGAGCCTCATGTTTGCCTCCACACTAGTGTTCATAATGAGTGATGATCTGATTACAGTATCTGAGAACTCTTTTAAGAGTGAGTCATGTTTATTGGAGATAGCAGACTTGAAAGGGACTCAGATCAAGACATTTTGTTTTATCAGAGCATGAAACTTCTGGGTAATTAGGAAGAACCATCTTAAAAGCAGAGGAAGATGAGAGATGTGATGATTAAAACTGAAACTCAAAGCTACTATATGATAAATTAACAGACATATGGTCTGTCATCAGTCCAGTGTGGGCAAGTAGTGTCATTTCTTGTGTGCTTAGTGTATTCCTGCTCAACAACAACAGGACCTCGGTGCGCTGAAGCAAAAGGGGTCTATCCTGGGTGTGGAGAAGGAAGTATTTTAAATATCACTACTGCAAATTGAAGTAAAATTGATTTTACTCTGACTCTATCTTTTTTGTTATCCCCAAATAGATGGGATCACTTCCCATTTTTTTTCTTTAGGTTCAGCTTTCAATGTATGTACAGTGTTGTAAAGCACAGTTTCTTGCTTTAATGTGGTGTCCTCTACCCAAACTACTTGTATCAGCTCAGGAAAGTGGTTACTCACTAAATGAGACAGTTACATCAGGGAAATGATGAAAACTTGCTCATGGCTTGCATGATCTGTATGGCAGCTCACAGAAATGTTGAACAGTGAGTTTGGAGAAGAGATGATTGTTTTTTACAGAGGATACTTCTTGATGGTCTCAGCTTGTGGGATTCTGCAGAAAGTGTCTGGCCCAGCCCTGTTTCTGTCCCCACCCTTTTGCTTGTAGGAGCATGGCTGCAGTTGTGCAGTCACTCAGATCAAAGATCTGATTCTACAAGCAAGCCTTGTCACAACTCTTGCTTTCCAGCAGGGAAAGTTTTCTGCTTCACAAACACAGTCGTAGGTTAGTCAGCTCTGGCACAGACTTGAAATGTGCGGTTTGGAAACACGAGGGAAGATAGGTCAGGCAGCCACCAGCACAAATAGGGTGTCATTTTGGTGACTGGTTTTTGAAGCCTTCCTTCAGCATAAGCCTCATTATATGGCTGAAACTCAGACAGAATTCTTTAGTACCGTACTGGCCTTCAGATTAATTGCTGGAAACATTCAAACTTCTGGAAGGACTGAAGAATTGCTCACAGAGGATGTGTTCCCTACGAAGGGGGAGATCTGTCCAGTCATGGGATAGTAGTTAATGATCAGGAATGTTTCCAGCTGGAGATGTGCAGAGAGCCATTCTTAATGGGAAGGGATATGGTTAAGCAGTAAGGAGTATGTATACCACAGCTCCTTCATTTGATTACAGCCCTTATCACAGAGCCCATCAGTAAGAGGCAGCTCACTGTGTTGCAGGTTAACAGCTTGCTGAAACTGCAGCTGACTCCCATACTTGAGGAGATATGAGATACACTTGCAGTGTATTATTTCCATGCCTACTGCAGAAGCTGTGCTTAGCAAGGGGCTTCTCCACCTAATGCTCACTTAGACAGTCCCCAAGCCCCTCTGAGCATAAGCTCGAACTGTCAGCTCCCAGACATAGCCCCACCTATATAAGAATTTGTTTCTGCTACAAAACCAGGTGGTAGACAAACATGAGAGCCACTGGGTCTAAACAAGTGAAACTTGAGAAATTCATCCTACAAGAGAAAAGCACTTTTTGATGGTCTAAATATTTCAGTGCCAAAAAAGACCACTTTCTTGGAGGAGAAACAACCATCTTAGTTTCTCTTCTTTGCTTAGGCTTTCAGTATAACTGCTCTAAACTACCCCTGACTTGTGTGTAACTTGATACGGGTTTCTGTTTGCAGCTATTGTGGATGATGAAAGGCTTTCAGCAGAGGAAATGGATGAAAGGAGGCGTCAGAACATTGCTTATGAGTACCTCTGTCACTTAGAAGAAGCAAAAAGGTAAGTAAATGAAAGCATTCTCACATATGGTCTTTAAATACAATGTTGAGGCATGTGTGTTTCTGAGCATTGTGATACTTAAAACACTTCCAACTCAATGTTGGAATTTGTAGAATTTCAGTATAAAAAGCAAGTGCCCAATGTGAAAAGTTTCCTTGAAAGAAAGAGTTAAGTAGTCAAAAACATATCTTCAGAGTTGCTGTGGTGACCAGTTTCAATGAAAGCAAGGGCTGGGTGCTAAAACATAGATCTGTGGTTTTATGAGTCAGGCTTGTGTGGCAGACTGGGGAAACGTTTATCATCCTGGCTGTGTGGTCCTCCTTCCTTCTCCACTCCAGAACTCTTGTGGAGTGACTTGGCTTACTAAGATGGCAGATCACTTGCGATCTTACTGGGTTAAGGATCTGTACAATCTGAATGTTTTATTGGTAATGTGTGGGAAGTCCATGCAGAGCAGTAAGAGGAGGACTCTGCTCTTCCTTTATATCTCCTTTAACACACTGGTCATGTTTACTTCTCTTCTAAAGTGGCAGCCTGTGGTGCAGCACTGATCTGGAAGGACAAGAGATTTTATTACTCTTACACAATTATATCATCACATGTTCTCCATTCTCATATTCTGCAATTACATACCAAGGAATTAAGGTGGGATATTCTTGTGCTTTTGGAATAGCTCAGACTGCTGCTATTATCGTTTGCAAAAGTATCCTGCTTGCTCAGAGTCTGATCAGAATTTTCTTAGATGCCTGATGTGCTCCATTGGTCCTGTGGTGTTCTGTTGGTAACTGTCTCACTTTGCATTTGTTGATCACTTGTTAATCTTCAGTTGGATGACCTTCCTAGAAATTTCTGTATGCAAAGGGAAACGTTTACATTGACAATTAGAAATACAAGATATGAAATGTCAGTGTGATGGCAAAATCATGGGATCCTTAGGATGGAGCAACCCAGGGTACCTCAGTCAGGAATCAACAACAGAAGAGTGCAATGGGTTTTCAGTCTATGATGCTCAGCTCAATCACTATCTGGCACTGACAGCAGCATTCCTAGCAGCTGTGGGGCAACTAGCTGCCATTTAACTTGTTCTAGAGTCACTGCTGTAAAAGTCAGCCTTTGTTTCTCCATCTTCCTATTCACTGTATTGCCTCATTTAATCTTTCTTCCTCTTTTTATGCAGGGTGTTCTCCCTTTTTGCATATTTAAGGTGACTGTCCTTTCTGACAGCAGTATGACACTGGCCCTGCTTTGTGCACTCCCATTGCCTCTACTGTGCAGTTGCAGGAGATTGCTCCTGGTCAGCTGAGTCAGCTGGCTACACAACCAGGAAATCTGTAGCTCTTTTGCTGAGTTAGTTTGCTAGCGGTTTAGTGAGCTGAATAGTCTGATCATGGGGTCACAGCAATCAGTGCAGACAAGAGGGAAGGAGATGGGGTGCAGCAGGGCTCCACCTGGCATGCTAAGAGGAGTATCAGCTCCACCACCTTGGGAAGCCTCACAAACACAAAGGAAAGCTTTGATTTTTATTATAGGTTCTTCCTCTACTTATTTCAACTCTACATCCTACTGGCTTCTGACAAGACAGGAATAATAAGCAATTGAAGTAACCCTTGAAACTTCATGAACAAAGGCTATGTTGTTTTTACAATTAATGAATTTAATTAGCATCTGCTTTCAGTAATTTCTCCCTCTTATGTCTTTTATTTACTTTCATGGGGATTTGTGCCAGTAGTGGCATTCTGAGCGCTACTTAGTTTTGCTCATAGCAAATACGTAACAGTCCTGGGGTTTCTAGCTAAGTACTTGAAAGCATTTCTGGATCTCAGTTTTTGGAATGTTAATGTTGATTGCCAATACTACTGTGTGAGCTGTGTGAGTGCTGGAGTATAGGAGACCTTGTAGTTCCTGGGCAGTACTGCTGAGTGGAAATGTCACAGGTTGAGTGAGTGCAGCAGCATGATGCTGCTGGGTGCCCTTCTGTGCATGGTGATGAGCTGGCAGGAAAACCAACAAAGACAAGAGAAGGAACTGCTTGCTGCTTGCAGTCAGTGGTTTGAGTTTGTTTACAACACAAGGCAGCAGCTGCTCAGGCAAGGAAGAAGGTGGGATTGCTAAGGGCGGAGAGAGTGGTGCTGGTGGTGGTGGAGGCTTGGGGATGCTGTCAGATGGATGGTGCAGAGAGAGCGAGGGAGACTTCTCCCTTCACTGCAAGCTTCTGGGGGATAATCCAATTTCATCAGGATTCTTTGCCCTGTAAGGGGCTCTCACTAGTGTGAAAACACCCTAGCAAATGTCTGCATGGCATGTATTCATGGCTCTACATATTGCATTATCAATTTCAGTTGTCACTGCTGGGCATTTTTTTTCATTCACTTGGTAGCTGCAGAAACAGCTGAGCAGCAGTATGCAAACAATGCATTTTGGCACATACTTAAGAGGAATAAATACAGAAATAAGCAATACTTACCAGAGGAGTGGGACAAAACATGACTTTGTATACAATATTAAGACGAGCTATGCTCTATGGCAGTATTTGTAATTATGGTTTTAATAGCAACATTTCAAAATGCTGGAATTAAGTAAAATTGTGGATGCTTACTTTCAGCTGCTTTCTAGACCTCTGTTTGCACACTTTATTTAACTTGCTTTAATAAAAATTGAGTTTAACTTTGAAACAAGACTTTTGCTGCTGGCATTCTGCAAATAGTACCTTTTGTGCTAAGCACAGCATTTGTGTAGGTATACAGGGTAGGAAACTTTTTAAAACACAGAGTAGGCCTGTAGTATCTGTAGAGTTCAGTAATGTTTGAAAAAGGATGTTGTATTTCACAGTGGGGAAAAAGTATTTCCTTTTAGATTGTTGGTCCTTTTCTGCCTAAAATCACATCTGAGGACAAGTAATGGTTGTCATAGTCCATACGTAACTGGCTTTATTACTTTTGTCTTTAAGGAAAATTTGTAGCATATTAAAAATGTAGAAGACTAATGAACAGTCTCCGGTATCTTTAAACTCCTGAGAAGAATAAAACCAAGGATAAGGATTTTCTTCCTTCTAGCAATGTAAACGTGGATGTTCTAAGGAACAGAGTCTCACCAGTAATTACATGAATACCTTGCAGTATCATTTAGGAGTTTTTTTTTTTTTCCCTTTGAAAGATAAAGATAGGGGCTGAGTAATAGCTGTGCCACACACCCTGTTGCCTTACTGGAAAAGGCAAATTGTAACAGAACTTGCCACAAAATCCTCCTTTCCAAAGATTATCTCAGATTTTGCCTCAAGTCTGGCTTTTGCTGCTACTTGTCACTGTGCATGTACCTGTCTGTGAATGAGAATATGAATCTGAGGGTTTTTAAACTGTGATTGAAACTTTGGCAATAATGCAAGTTGATCTTACAGTAAAACTATCACAGCTGACGAGGATTATAATCATCCATAATTAAGCAAGTACTGTTTTTCTTCTTGGAAATTACAAATTCTAGTACTAAGTTTGCACTATGGGATACCTCATCTTACTCATCTTTCCTCTCTGCATGAGACTGAACATTTTTACAGTGTCTATTGCAATTTCATAATCATATCGACCAGCATTTCTTCTTCACTTTTTTACTCATCCATTCATCAGCACAAGTAGTCATGTAAAACCCTGAGATGAAAGGACATGAAGATGGGGAAGGAAAACTATGCTGGGAGCTTCTTTTGAAAAATTTGGAAACTGAACTGGAGAAGAATGGGTTTATTTTTATATGGGAAATCGAATCATCCATTTTAGACTTCAAAACCTGCCCTGGACATTGTAGTAGGTTTTATTAAATAGGTTTACAGTGGCTATTTGCAGTCTTGGTCACTGATGAGATCACAGTTGGAAGCTGTTGTGTGAAAATGCATATGAAGTTTAGTATGGCTTAAAAGGTCAAGCTCTGAAGCACTTAACTGGTTCAACTAAAGCTAACAGGTCTGTGTTACCATTACACCACAGAAAACTCTAGATGTGCCATTTGTCAGGATGGAGGGACTATGGGTGTTTGCTTTGGGGTCTACCCTGGAGATATCCTATGCAGATTTAGCACAAAAAGAGAGCTGGCCAGGCTGTCTGCTGCTGTTTCTTCATGTTTAGACAGTAGTACCTGTGCAGCCCTGGGGACTCATGAGTGAATCAATGCAATTCAAATGCTTTGTTTTCAGCCTCTTTCTTTCACACTACAGAATGTCTTCAAAGTTTTGTGCTTAAAGACAAGTGTGTAAAATTGTCATACATCTGTATGACTAACTGACTACAAGCAGCAAATTTTAATATACTTTCTGGTAACCTGGTCTGCATGAGTTTATCATAAACCATTCTTCATGCAGTAGTAGCCTACTGACATCTGGCAGGTTATGAACTTTATCCCTCCTTTCTCTCTGTCTAATAGAGCAGTAAGCATCAGCTCTGTAAAGGCCAAGTATCTGAAAGTATGATGCTTCATGAGAATTAAATTCTTGGAAGAATCCTATTTGGCTGCATGGGCACTTATATACCTGTCCCTAAAATGGCTCATTCCTCAGTTATTGATCAGGAAAAGCACTTGTCACCTAGCAGATTGCAGGTTACTGAGTTAAACACATTTTTGTTCCAGGTAGTCATACAACTGGCAGTTTTCACTTGCAAGTGTCAGCAGTATCAGTGAATCCAAATAATTGCTTGGATAGCAATATTTGCATATAAAAAGTCTTACTATTAAGATCTGAAGGATAGGGAAACCTTTGTGCAGCTATGAAAGTACTCCTGTTTCTGTACAGCATGCACTGACCTGCTCATTGGGATGTTGAGGTAATTCCTGCATGTTATGGGTCACTGCTCTGTCTGTATAGTTGTTAGATAGTGCTGCTGAGTAATGATGGATGTGACCTTTGTTTTTTTTGGACACTAAACTGTATGGTAAACCTATAACGTGCACTGAAGCTAATAGCAGTCATTTTAGAACCAGTTCTTTCCTAAAGCTTTCCTTTTGTTTTAGGCCGTACCCTCTTGTAAAAGGAAGCTTTTGTTTTTAATAGAGAAGCAACCAGTTTGAAGTTAGTTCTGTGTTCTGACACCCTCATACTGGTGCAGTTGTAGGTTCAGCTTCACCATGATAACACACTGAACTTTCATTTCTGCTTAACTTTCTCTGTTGCAACTTAGATGACCTGTGGCGAGACTCAGAAGCAAATTTGCCTGTGTGCTCCACCCATGAGCCTTGCTGCCTGTCAGATTAGATGGCCTCACTCTGCACCCTGTGTGTTCCTATTTAGTATTAATGTAACCTAGTGGGGGGCTTGTTAAGGTATGAGTAGTGGCTGAATCATCAGGGCACTGTAGGCAGCTTACCAAGGAATAGGGAAGCAGGCTGCAAGAGGATGTTGAGGTGTGGTTCCCTGCATGTCACTAGCCAGAACTTCCACATCTACCCTGCTGGCGATGGTAAAGGAAAGCTTAGGGCTGAGCTATGCAGGGAGGAGTAGGTTTCTGCCTTGTTCAAGGGATTCATGTGAGGTTACTGTTGAGAAGATCCTGTGACAGTAGCTTTGGAGGTGGAAAGATAATCATTAATCTTTTGGTTAGTGTTTGGAACATTTAACTATTGCTGTAAACATTTAGGGAGTCCTTCTACACTGTTTCCTGAGTAAGTTGTGTGCTGTTCCTACACACCTGAGAGCAGGCAAGGCTTTTGAAACCTGGCATGTCAATGATGGAATAAATCACAGCATGAAATCACAGCATGGGTATGCAGACTCCTGTTTGAGGCCATTTAAAACCCTCAAGTTCTTGCCACCATATTCAAGTTAGAGAGGATTGTGAAAACAGCTATTGGTATTTCACTTCTTGCTTGATTTTTTTTTTTTCCTTCTTCCTGTTCATGCACTTTGTAATGTAGCATGGGGAAGGTTTCAGGGTAACTTCTTTTGTCCCACATCTAACATTGACAAGAAAAGATTCTTTAAGGCAAGAAATTATTTTGAAAATGTAATTTTATTTATTTTTTTTTTTTAGCCAAATTCAGTGACTGGTATGTTTTCCTGGGATAGCACAAGTTAATTAAACTTACTCAACTGCATGTGCAAAGGAGTGCTTTCTTCAAAGCCCAAACAACAAATGTTCTTTGTCAAGGCTCTTGTTTTTCCATAAGATGATTGGAGGATTTCTTAAAGACCAGTGTAGAATAGAAAATCAATGATAGTACTTGTTTCTTCTTCGTTAGAAGGTAAATGGTTGACCAAAATATCCATGGTGTAATTGCTCACAGTGTGTGTGTTCAGCATTAATCTTGCACAAGCCACAGCATAAAGAAAGGAGGTAGCAGCTGTCTTTCTAGCAGCACTAACACATGTCCATGGTCATTTGATATACTGCAATGTTTTTACTATACACTTTGCATAATTCTTGATGACTGAAGCCTAAAATTGGTTACAGAAGTAAAGACAAAATGTGATGAGGTTCTGAGGCTGAGGGAGAGGAAGGGAATTTATAGGGCAGATATTAAGTTTGATGGCCTAGGAGGGTTTTCACACAACTTCAGTAGCTGTGAATTCTAGATAGGTCCAGGCTCAGAAGCAGTCTTCCACTGGTTGCAGGTGTGACAACTCTACCAGCTTGAACAGGAAAATCCTGCAGACTTTCATTTCTGAATTAAGAATTATCGCTGTGCATTGAGTACAGATTTGTTTTGGCAGGTTGACATTTAACTGCACATGTAACCTCCCAGGTATTCAGAGGACAAGTATCTAGCCTGCCCTGGGACGAAAGATCATAGATTTGCAATAGTAAATATCTACTATAGAAGCTGGAGGTGCAGAAACGGCTGGCTCATATTGCTTTATGTGGCAGTGAAGATGAGAGCCTGGATTTGATTCTGGTTCTTACTGTTTCCACCTGGGTTGTTAAGGCTTTTGGTTACTGGTGCTGTTTGCCCCCCAAGGAGGGTGATAACTCTAGTCTGACAGCTTGAACTCTTCTGCCATTTATTGCACCTTATCTATTTCTAAAGTTTGGTTATAATCAAAGAGGTTGGTAGTGTTTTATAAAGTTAGACGTAGTAAGTAAAGGTGTGAAATGTGGTGAAAGAAATTTCCTTTAGGCATACTGAAAAATATTGTTTTAATGTTCTGCAACCCACTCATCTGTCTGTCACAGTGGCAGAAGCAGAATTCATGTGTGAAAGTGACAGAAGTTGCAGCTGTACTCAAGCACCTTTTCTGTGCAGAGATCATGCTGTTGTGGCATGGAAGTGGTGTCCCTTGGGGTCAGTAATGTCACTGATGTTCTATAGTATCTTAATCAATGACATCCTCAGTAAGACTGAGTGTACCCTCAGCAAGACACCAAGCTGTGTGGTGTGGTAAATGCCACCCAGAGAGACTTAGACAGGCTTGAACAGTGGGCCCATGTGAACTTTGAGGTTCCATAAATCCGAGTGCAAAGTTTTGCACCTGGATCATGACAACACCTGCAATCAGTACAAACTGGGGGATGTAAGGACGCAGAACAGCCCTGCTGAAAAAGACTTGGGAGTACTGGTGGATAGGAAGCTGTACATGAGTGAGCAGTGTGCTCTTTCAGCCCAGAAAGTCGGCTGCATCAAAAGAAGCATTGCCAACAGGATGAAGGAGATGATCCTGCTGCTCTGCTCCATGCTGGTAAAAACTCACCTGGAGTACTGCATTGAGATGTGGAATCCTCAGGGCAGAAGAGACATAGGCCTGCTGGACTGTGGCCAGAGGAGGCCCACATAAATGATTCAAGGGATGAAACACCTCTCCTATGAGGACAGGCTGAGAGAGCTGGGACTGTTCAGTCTGGAGAAGTCTATGAGGTGATCTGAGAGTGGGCTTTCAGTATCTAAAGGAGGATCATAAGAAAGAAGGCAACAGTCCCTTTAGCAGCATCTGTCATAAATGTTCAAGGGAAAACAGTTTCAAACTGAAAGAGGGAGATCTAGTTTGGCAATAAAGAAGTTTTTTATAAGTGTGGTGGGGCTCTGGAACAGGTAGCCCAGGGAGATAGTGGAGGCCTTGTCTTTAGAGACACTCAAAGTCAGGCTGCAAAGGGTTCTGAACAATCTGATCTAGCTGGAGGTAGCCCTGTTCATTGCAGGGGAATTGGAGTAGATGGCCTTTGAGAGTCCCTTCCAACTCAAAAAATTATTCGATTAAAGTAGGAAAGGGAATGATGGACTGGAGTGAAGGAAAACCTACCTTTATGGTCTTAAGTTGTCCCAGGGAGGTTTGGGTTGGATATAAGGAAAAACTTCTTTACAGAAGGGGTTGCTAAGCACTGGAACAGGCTCCCCAGGGAGACAGCTGAGTCATCATCCCTGAATGCATTCAAAATCTGTCTGGATGTGGTGCTCAGGGTCATGATTTAGCATTAGATTGTTAGAGGTAGGGTAGTATGGTCTGGTTGGGGTTGGACTTGATGATCTTGAATGTCTTTTCCAACCTGAGTGATTCTATGATACCACAGGCTGTCTTTCCACTGACTCCTTTGCATGCCAACTTTGCCCACCCACAGGACTCATCACAGGTCCTATAGAAAGCATTAAATGTATGCTAAGTTGCAACCTCAGTGCCTTTAAGTAGAAGTGCCTTTAAAACCTGTCAGTCAAATAAGGTCCTCTAAGTTGGGTAAATACCAAGATACACATCAAACATCTACAGGTTGTGCCAAGTCTCTTTTCTCTGATAGAGAAAGAAAGCTCTGAAATAAGCTGGAACTGGTGCCTGTTGCAAGCTGAGCTGCCTTCCTTTCCTGAGAAGTTCCCAACCACAAATTGCATCACCTCAGTTGCTATAGCCAAAGGAAAGTGCAGAACATTTAACTTGAACGTGTCTGCCTTTATGTGATGCACAGCTGGTCATGTGGGATTTGCTTTGCAGTGTGTTTGGTGGAGTGCCAGATCCTGGTTTCAGCTGTGCTGTTTGGAACAGAGTTCAAGGGGGTTCGTGACTGAAGCTGGGTTGTAGGACTTCCCTGTTCTGTGGATGTTCATCAGAAAACGGGAAGAATCAACTTGATACATCCATTAACTGAATTGTGCTTTCTTTTAGCTGTTTTCTAAAGCAAAAATCAAAACTTTGCATTATGCTGAGCACAGTGTTGGGTTGGGAAAAACTTTTTTTTATTAAATTTCAGTGTCTCTGGAAAGTCTTAAGTATAGATTTTTACTTTCAGAATGTTTTCAGTTTTATTCCTTTCTCCTGTTTTCCTCCCCAAGATGACTGATCTAACTCTGTCGTTAGCTTAATGTGGACAGTTATAAACAAGGTAGCTTTTATCTTCTTTTAGGAGGATTTACACTTTAGTTGGAGTTTTGAGAAATGTGAGAATAAATTAATGCTCTGTTCATGTGTTCTGTTCATGAAGCTAGCAGATACTTTCTTAACATTCCTGCTACTTTCTGTCCTCCTTGAGGACTGCCTTTCTGACCTTGACCTGCTGCTAAATAAATATATTTATATTGTGATTCCAATTTCAACATTTTTTCCATTTCCTCAATGCTAAATGGTATCATGTGATGATTGCTGACACACATTACTTTGTCTAATGAGAAGTAATAGGAGAGAGCATACTTTCAAAGTAGGAATTTGTTCCAGGCGATATGACTTACACCTGGTTTGTACATTTTTATGGTGTACAGGAGAAGCAGGAAGTGCAGAATTCTTGATCTAACATCCTTTCTGAAAGTGAAGTATAGTTAGGGAGCTATTGCTAGGTAAGGTGTGGTCTGCCTGAGTCTTCAATGCCTGGAACCAGTAGGAATCAACTTAGTTGCAATGTTTTCTGGCTGAGGTTGTAGCAGTATTTTGAATGTCAGGAATTATTTTGCTTCTTAGGAGCACATGTTAAAAAGTAGATCTTTCTGAGCATGTCTAAGAAAAGACTAAACGTATGTTTCAGTGCAAAAAAGGACTAGAAAAGCAGGGGTAACTGGAGCATGTAATAGGACAGGCCTTTAATAACGTAAGATGCCCAGGAAGAGGCAAGAGCTGCTGGACTGAGACCTGAAATCTGTGAAGGGCTGCTGAAGCACTGTGTACTCAAAGGGGTTAGCAGAGCTGTTTTTCATATTGGTTCTGCTTTCTAAAATCAAGGCCAAAATTTGCATACTGGCAAAAGACTATTTGATGCAATTTGTGTTTGTCTTCTTCTGTAGTACAGACACATCTGGGTTGGTTCCTTTCTAAATAAAGACTTTTCATTTATTATTTGTCATTACATTTCAGAATCTATGGTCAAACTCTGTTGGTGCTTCACAGACTTCCTAAAAACAGGGATACCTTAATTGCAGGGCTGAATTATCATTATTTCTCGTAATTTCAAATGTGAAACACCTATCCAGCCAATATCCATTTGTTGTAGAAGAAGTCACTTTCTCAGGGCAGAGTTCACAAGGCTCTCTGGATATTGTTTCCATGCTGTCTGTGAACTGAGTGACACTGAAGGAGTTGGATCTTCTGTGAAGATCATGCTCAGTAGGTACTTCGGTAGCATGATTAGATTAATAATTAATGCTGTGTGTGCTCTGTGGACTCTCATGTAACTCAAGATATGAGCAAGTAGGTGGCTGTTATTAAAAATTTGCATGCCTACAGCATAAAATTGGTTTATGGTTCAGCAGCAAGAAAAAATGTATAACAAGGAATGTGCAGGATGTACTGAGTCGTCTGCTTTCTCATGCTTATGGGAATGGCTGGGAGTAGGGTTAAAAGACAGTGCAAGGACCATTTGAATGTTTTCAAGGAAGATCAAATGTTTTTTAGCACCTCTGCTCTTGTTCTTGCTGCCCTACAAATGGTGAAAATAAAACTGATATGAAAGTGGCTTTTTGGTGTTTCAGAAAACTTTAGAAAACAGCCCCTGTTTTAACCAGGAGAGTATCAAAATACAATAAGCATTTAATTGGTTTAAACTAAATCCTATGTGCTTCTGGTGGGCATGAGAAGGTTCAGTTCTTTGAATAAAAGAAGTAAACCAAAAAAGAGGGGGGAAAAAAAAAACTGAACTTGGCTGAAGTGCTAACAAGATGCTGAAGGAATTACTTCCTTATATTGGCTTTAGGTCTTCCACTTCTCAGTTTCATTTGAAGAGTGGCTGAGCAAAGTTCCTGACCTTTCTCTGATACTTATTTTATTTCCTTTAATCTATATTTTAGTTTCAAGTCTAAGACTTCAGAAAACTGCCTTTAAAATAATAGGAAAGAGCAACAACACATGGAACAAGTCATGTCACACAAAGCAGCTCAGTGTGGTAGTATCAGGATAACCTTTAACTTCTGGAATTCTTCTCCCAGTGGATGGATGTGGTTGACATTGAAGTACATGGGAGCTGAGCTGTCAGCCTCTTCTGGCATCCCTGGCTACCTGCTGGTGTGGGAAGCTTTCAGCAGTGGTTGGATGAGGGGTGTGTAGGTACCAGACCCACAGACTGGGCAGAGGGGCCCTTGCTTTGAGGTGAAGAGTATGGAGTGGGTGTCAACCCCCTCCCTCCCCTCAACCTGGCCAGAACACTTCAGAAGACTTTTGTTAAATGCCTCTAGCAGTTCAGAGCCACATAGTTCTACCCTTGCTTTGCCAGGGAAGTGTGGCGGTAGGAGAGAGCAGGCATACTTGAGGATGAGGCTGGGGCTGGTGACAGCAGAATGGGATGTCTTCCTGCCACAGAAGAACGTCCATTAAGATGAGCTCAGCAAGATATTTGAAACGGGGATACCTGAATGCATTAGCAGATCTATGGGTGTCCATGTATCTTGCACAAGGCATGTGGACTTCCATATGTCACTTTTGGAAATAACCACATACCAAGTGTAAAATGGTTGTAACCTTGAAGTGAATCCTTTCACAGGGCTGCCTACTAGAAATATTCTGTCTGGGAAGTATTAGAGCATGCAAGTGAAACAAGAAAACTGCATTGTTCAGAAGTACAGCTTTGGTAATGTCTGATAAAGCACTTTCTAAAATAACAGTTGTTAGAGCTTTTGCACAATGCCGCTTTTATCCATGTCTGACATTTAAATGTTGAAATACATTGAGTCAGTGTTGCAGAATGTTTTTGTGATGACCGTATTACTCTGAGGAGTCTGATCCAAGGAGCCAAAAAACTGAATAACTTCAGGCACTTTTCTCCTGCTGCATCATCTGTTGGAAAGTTTCTCTCAAGGCACATATTCAGAAATTGTGAAGTACCCTGACAGTGTGTCCTGGAAAGTGGCTTAATGAGTTTAAAGTGCAATCCTGACTTGAATAGAGGTCATGTCTTAAGAGTCAAAAGTGCTTGAGTTGGTGATAAAAATGAGCCTTTGTTGTAATTCACTGCTGTTAACTATGCTGGCATACAGTGCTCTGTGTGAACTGTATTCAATTATTTTAAAGGTAAGACTCCTAACTAGAACTCACTAAATTATTGTGATGTAAACCTGCTGAACAATTAAAGACCTGTGACTTGATCTGCAGAAATTTTTAAACAGCTGTAAATAATAGATGAGAGAGCTGGAGCCCTGTGGTGGATTTTCAAGGTTGGAGACTGGAAGAAGTGTTTTGAGTTATAAACTTGGCGTACTTGCACAGGAGTCACAGATGGACTCCTTCCACTGCTGTGAGTGAAGTTGTGTGAGAACCACTCAGTAGGTGCTTTGTAGCAAACCTGACCTGTTCCTCCACTCTGGGAAAGCGCTGGAGTGTGTGAGAGGGGATTGATAGCTTTGTTTCGTTTGACTTGCTTATGTATTCAGCATGCTTGACAGTTTTCCATGATGTGAATTGTAAGGAAACAGGCACCCATATCTCTAAGGAGCTCATTAATAGCCTTTTTCCTAAAACTTAAGGAATGCAGTCTGTTAGCTTCAGCTGTTTACATGTTCATTCCTGTGCCTGTCGTGTTAAAGTCAGCAGCAGCAGCTCCACTCATCTGGATGGAAGGAATCACAGACAGCAAATCTTTTCTCTTTATTCTGTGTGCTAAGTTAATGTCCTCTCAAGAGCAGGGACCTGATGCAAGTGGCTGAAGTATTTTGTGATGTTCCCTCTGCCATTTTTCTTCCTATTCCTATTAGATGTGAGCAATTAGAAAAGCATTTAATAAATATGGTGTCACATGTAAACAAATATAAATTAGGAGAGCTGAAGATTCCGACTTAGATATTACTTAAATCTGCTTTTTCATGTGCAAAGGCGCTTTTTATGCTTTTTAAAAGTACTTGAGAAAATGCTGTGTTCCAGATACCCTATCTGGCAGTGGTTGTGCAGTGTTTGAACTCTGTGTGACCTATTTGAATAGATTAGGGATGAATACAGTGAATATCCTGTCTCAGTGTCTTTTATAGACACTGCACTGTAAGTATGATGTTTCTGTAATGCACATGTAAGGCTTTTTGCTGTGCAGGCAGAGAATGAAAATGTTTGAACACTGTAGGGCAGATGGTTAACTGCTGTCATTGCAAGTGTCAAAGCACAAGCTTTGGAGAAGGAAATAGCAATATTTAGGATGAATGTATTTAGGTAAAAGAAACAAATGAAAGAAGTTCAGATACTCCCTCCGATAACATTGCATCTGAATAGTTTTATCAGCAGTGAAGGAGGGAAAAAGAAAGATAAGTGCTCTGTTCTGGGTGAAAGGCTTGAACTGTTGGAGAACACAGGCATGTTTGTTCCACTGGCACGCTTGGAGTGTGGGGACAGTATGTGCCTTTGAGTCAGAGGCTTCAGTTCAATGGGTGATTAGACCAGTTCCTGATTTTGAACCAAGATTTTCACTGTTCCTCTTTCCCTATGCCTGCAGTATGTTCTGGGAAAATCTGCCAACCATCGTAAATGGTCCTTATGGCAGGAATTATAGACCAAGGTGACAAACTGGACAGTGAGCTGGGGGAGAGGAAATGCATTAAGAACAGAGGCAAATGTGGCTTGAAGGTGGGAATCCATGAGCGTGTGGGTTAGGGCTGACCTAAGCAGAAGAGCAGCTCCAGACAGTTCTGGAGATCACTCTCAGGATGTGTGTCCCAACATGGAGGTTAAGTAGTCTACGAAGCCAGAAGAACAAAGAAGGGTTGGGGACAAAAGGAAAGTTTTTTTGTATGAGGATAAAAATAGATGATGTTCCCTTTTTTCCTTAAAAAGGAAAGGGTGGGGCGAGGAACAGACAAAATTGCTTGAGGATGTACTACTGAGCAGACAGAAGGAGTTAGTGAATCTCACCACACTGAATACCACCTTTGCCCATCTGGTCTGGCTGGATGTTCCATGACAGCGAGGGGTGAAAATGGCAGGTAGTGATGTAACATGGTGAGCAGCAAGACAGTGACCATCGTCTGGAGCTGATTCTCCTGGCTTTCTTTGACTTCCAGCACACAGTCTTAGTGGAATTCAGTTTTTCTTCTGGGGACAAAATATTTTATATAATGTTATGAACAGTGATAGATCAGTCTTGGTTTAAAAAAAGAGAAAGTTTTGTGAACTGCGCCAATACAGTATTTCAAAAATCAAACATTATTCCTCCTTCAGAACAAGTGCTAGTGAGTGCTCACTTCTGTAGAGATAAGAAGGGCTTTGTTCTGCTGTATCCAAATGTTGAATTCTAAACTTTGTCTGCTTATGCTGTAAACAATGATTTGCATCTGATGATGAATTGCTGAAGCACGTTGTGTTCCTTGCTTTATGGAAGTGGTTTAGATGTACTTCTATCAACATTTGTCCTAGCTATGTAATTGTTAAAGCATAATAGCTGTGTACTTATCACAGAAATTAGCCACAAAGAAGGGAACAGGGTCTGCTGACCCTTTGCAGTGTGTTTCTGTCTTCTGCTTCTTGGGATCCAGTGAGATTTATTAACCATTGACCCCTGGGTTAAACAACTTCTGAATTCATCAGATTAAACTATTTCTATAACCAAGATATTTTATAATCAAGTGACAATTTGCAGCAGTAATTATGTGAAAAGCATGGTGTCGATATATTTAATGAAAATGTTTTCTGGTAGCTTCTTGTTCTGAAGGTATGCATTAAAGTTAAGGATTTAATAGCAAGGACATTCAAAGCAAACAAAACATTAACCAAAATGAGCCTTGAAAGACTAAGAGTTGTGTTGTTTACTGAAGCACAGTTAGAAATCTATCAAACCAAGAAAGTTTGGGAAAGGGGAGAGAAGACAAACACAAGAAGTTACCAAAACTGGTAACTGATTTCATGGGATGAATGAAATCTGCTTTCACCATAGTTTTGTATTGTCTGAGTAGTCTGTGACCATGAAATAACCAGGCAAAAATTTCCAGATGAAGCCTTAGGATGTCCTTTCTAGGTCAGCTGTTCCCAATTGCTCTTGGCCTCTCACTTAGCTTTAAATCTGTTCCTGGCTCACTATTTGTCATTGCTGAGCAGCAAACATAGAACTTACGTTCCAATTCTTATTCTGTGATTTTTGTTTTCCCTTACTTTGCATTGAGATGAAAACTAAGCAGTTGGCTTACTGCAGATGCATCTTGTGCAAACTTAAGTAATACTTCCTGTGTAAAACATAGGGGATCTGAGCCTTCTTTCTCATTATGGCAGTTACTCTTAACTTTGACAAACAGAAATAAAATTTATGCAATAATAGTAAGCATTTCTTCGCACTCTTGCATATACTTTATTTTTCTATGCTTCCCTTATTTAGGGTTTCCTTATTTAGGGAATCCTAATACATGAAAGCTCTGTTCTTTAGTTCCATCTACTGACGCAGTGTTCAGCCCCTGTAAACAAAGTATCGCCTGCTGTATCTCTAAAGACTTTTTCTAGCTGCTGTCTTTCCTGTCTGCCAGGTATGCCTGATCTAATGAAAGCTGAAATTCCTTGACTAATTCAGGAAGTTAAAGCAGTATTTAAAAAGATGCTATTTATCAGCAAGAGAAGAATTGAGATGCATCGGGTAAATGTTATGTTATGTACATCCTTATCTTTGCATCCCAAGGATGAAGGGAGAAGGAGATCTTGCCTTTTCCAGAAAGTCTTGTTCTTGAATCTGGTTGAAGTCTGACTGGGATGTTTTGGGTGGTTTGTTTTTATTGTTTGAGTTTTTTTTTGAGGACTGGATGAAAGGGGGGATTAAGCCCAGTCCAAAAGTCTTATAACTCCTGTATTGCCTCATCAGTGGTTTTAGAAGGTCTTTTTCTGTCTCCCCTCCTAATACTCTATTAGTCAGAGCCTGTTCTTCCTACTGTCACATCTCCTTCAGCCTTTGCTTTTGGGAGAGCTGAGTCTTGCTGTGAGTATATAACTGACAACAAGCCTTTACCCTGTACTGGTGTGCCCTGCTTTGTCTCAGATACAGGTCTGGAGCCTTTCTATATGCTGAACAGAATCGTTTCCCTGATTTTGTAAATGATATAAATGCTGTAGCAGTCTTGCATGCCCAGAGAGTTATTGGGTGATGCTTTTAACTTACCTTGCCTTCACATTTTAAGCTTTTTGTTGTAATGAAGAACAGTAACTATATATTTTAATGAGATCTTAAATTCTAGGCAAGTTCATTTCACAAGGTCAAACTTCTTGTTTGCAAGCGATGGAGATCTGCCAATACACGGTGCTTGAAAGGAATCATTGTGCAATATGTGTCCTTTAAAGCCATCCTGCCCCATATCGGTGTGCTGTCAAGTGCAGAACGCTGGTTTTCACTTGACAATAAGTGTAATAACACAGAGAACCGATCTGCACCTGTTGACTCTCACTGCAGAGCCTGATGTTCAGAAGAGCTCTTAATACGTGAAAAACTTGTCAAAAGAAACTCAGTTTATCACTCACAGCCTTACACCTTGGTGTAGTCTTTTTTTTTTTCATGAGGCTTTTTTTCATGCAAATGACCAATGGTGCGGGCTAAGCCTTCCCAACATAAGTAGTTCTCCTTCAGAGATAAACTGCAGCAGCTGCGATGTAACCTGGGAGAGATTTTCCTCCTCTGAACTCCCCAGTGGGAGCTGCACTGGCAGCTCCTATGGAGGGACATGGATACCATGGCCCTGCTGCAGCCAGGTTGTTCTCTTGCTTGCTGCTGGCCTTGGTTATCCTGGGAAAAGAGAATCCATTTGGTATCAGCCCAGTTGTTTGCTGTTTTGTGCACAGTACTTAATACTGCTGTTGTGGCAGCAAGGTATTCTGGCAAGGAAAAGATTAAAATGAAGGGGTAAGCCATGTGCAGGCCTCATAACAGAAGTGTATGCTAGGCTAAGCTTCTATTTGCCCAACTCCTTTCCCCAGCTCCTGATGAGGGCAGTTTTGTGACAAGGGGTAAAAATCTGTTGCTAGATATTGCTAGTTGCCTGGAATTTATTCTTAGCTACCCTGAAATGCAAATCCAGAGTCAATGTTTTCCTCTCTCTGTAACTCTGGGGCTCCTTTATATCTGTCTTGTGGTTTATTAATTCTAGTAATATCTTTTGGTCTTGCTATGGGAGGTTTTATTGAAGACTGAGGTTTTTTTCCAATTGCATTACTGTGAAATAGAAACACCAGATACTTCTATCTAGTTCAGCTAATGCTTTCCTATGATCCTTAAAGTGTGATTTGATAGCAACCAGATGTTAGTCATTATTAATCTTCATCCCTTAAGTTCCAGGCAATGAAGCAATGATTGCCTTTTGTCCTTGAATATGGAAGCTATTGTGATTCACTAGATATTTGTTTAGCATTTGACATAGGAACAGTGCGATAACACTCACTGTGCTGGATGGTGAAGAACAGGGCTGGCTGTGGCTTTCATGACATCTGTAAATTAATATTAAATGTTTCTAGGTTGTTGTCCCATCTGAATCAGTCCATGACTGCATGTATCCCTCATTACCTTGCTAGTAAGACATTACTATGATTAGATAGGCAGTGTTTAAGTAGATTCCTTTGTCTGTGTTCTGGCTAGTCTTACCATGAGAGTTATATCAAAAAATGAAGGGACATATCTGGCTTCCATTTCAAGGAGACCAGTACCTGTATGACAGGGCTGAGTCAAAAGCTGTTTACAGCAAGTGGAAAAACAATAATAAAACATCATTAAAACAGATTTCTGCTGGGCTCTAGATTTCCTCAATAAACACTAATCATGTGTTCAAGGTTATTGCTGTTTCATCAGACTGCTTCTGGAGATCTGGAGGCATCTTAGCAATTGCAATAGCTCCTTCTGGATCAAAATGGGTTAGACTTCATTGCTTTGGTGTAGCTGAGTGACTGCACTTGGTGAAGTAGTTGCCAAGCCCCTTCATTTCCCCTGAAATGGATGTTAGAGAAACCCTCTGTGCATGAACTACTGAGCAAGTGAAAATCTGCTGGGAAGACAGGATGTTTTGGGGCTTTGATAGAATGTAAAAATATATTCTTTGATTCTAAAATTATTCCAAAATATTATCTTCCTGTTCTTATAAAAAAAAAAAATGACTTCTATTTAGAATGCAATTTTGCAAAGCATCATTTCCAAATGAATGTGCTTGTCATACGGAAGGGTAGAGAAAGGGCTACACAGCCATTCTTAGCTTGTTCTCACTATTAAATGTAGATGGATTATGCAACTTCAACATTGAGCTTGATAGATCCAGATGGTCAACTTCAGATACTGTATATTTTGTTTCACATTTTTTGTTAATGCAGTAAATCCTGGGCTAAGAATTTAGGCTAGAATGTAAACTTATCTCGAGCTGCCCAAGAGCTTAGCTTTCTTGAGCTCTGAGGGCAGAGTAAAGTACTTCCAGAAGACTGCAAGTATAGGTATCTACTCAGCCTTATAGGAAGTGGCTATGCTTGTAGGGGAGATGCTAAAGGCAAGCATATGTACAAGTGTTCAAATCAGCTAAAAACCTCTAAGTGAAATACTCTGACACTTAAGTACAAGCATGCACATCTTCTTTAAGACACTTATAACTGGATGACAGCCTTTGCTTTCTATGGAGATGAGGAATCTATTTGTTGCAGTAGTCAAAAAAAAAAATTGAGCAGCAGCTGAGGAGAGCAACTCAACTCTCCTAAGAGTAATTAGACTAGTCCTCTTAGTCATTTCTGCATTCCACATGAATGCACAGAAAAATGTCTAGACATATATATATATATATAAAGTCAGTCCTGATCAAATTTCAGCCTGAAGTGTTTCTGTAAGTTCTGTTTCAGTGTATTTGGAAAAAAAATAACCTTCAGTTCTAAGGAATGCTGTGTCTCTTGTGCACCATCTGTACACACCTGTGTTTTCTCAGAGCATAACTACTGGAAGAGATGATTGCACTCCCTAAAACTGCTGTTTGAATAGTGTCCAGAACTGTTAGTGCAAAGAATCCTGAGTCACCGTGCCTTAAATCTAGGGCTAACAATAATCATAACTGAGACATAAACCTGCTGCATTTCTCCAGGTTTTGATTGTGCTCAGATACAAATATTGTCCATAGGCATTAGGAGTTAATCCTCTGAAAGAGATGATTCAAAAGAATCATATGTTCAAAAACAGGAAATGCTCTGGTGAGTTACAACAAATTAAAACTCCAATGGCTTTGAGGCCAATTTCCAAATGAGTGCACATCTTTGTTGAATGTTTTGGGAACAAGGCATTCAGCTATAGAATCTCTTGTCTAACAGCTGTAATCATCAGTAGTTTTCTACTACACCTCTGATGTTAATTTTGCATGCAGGTTTTTCCGTTATTTTGAGATTAACACAAGCACTTCCTAAAAGGTTGTCTTCTAGACAAATAAAGGACTACTTGCTTTGATTCTCCTGATGGTGGTAGGAATAGGCTGCATTGTATTGGACTTGCTTGATGTACTGTGCAATTAACATTCATCTTGGGATACTGAGAGTCCAATACAATTCATCATGATGAGAAACCCCTTTTCTGAGAATTTATTTGGAGAGTTAGGAAATTAAGATACTTCTTCACATAAGAAGATGAGGACCTGGTCCTAGAAGTAACAATTTATATTGAGTCAGACAAAAAGTGGTTTTGTAAGCATTTTTAAAGGATTTAATAAAGCAAGCAACAGATCTAACCAATCAAGTGGTTTCACTGAAACACCAGTCATTCAGTAAAAGAATAAACAATACATACAAATCTGTTTGACACTTCATTCTGGTTGAAAAACAAACAATGGCCCTGCTGACTGACTTTTCATTAGAAAATGCAGTTTATTTCTTGTTGTTGATTTCAACATAGATGTAGATATGATAGTGATTGCTTCTGAATAGATTCCACCTTCCGTGGTGGTCACTGCTGGCTGGAGGGGGGGGAGTAGTACCCACACAATGTGTACAGAAGCTGTTCTTTAAAGACTTAATCTGCCAGGAATGAGTGTCCCATGGGTTGGGCAAAGCCTGTCATTCACTCTCCTCTTAAATCTCTTCCATAGATACAAAGAATACTCATCTTTCCCACCTTTCTGAGAGGTTATGTCTGACTTTGCTTTTAGTTTACCATACAATTTCTATATGTTCAAATTAATATGTTCAGGAATGGGCAGTAATCTCCAATTCATTTTAAAAAAGCAGGCAGAAAGTAGACCTTGAATTTGTCTGACTTTAAGCATTTTGTATTGGATAACTTCATGTAAAATATAGAAACCAGTAGGGTTTGCTGGTGTTACAATGATGTATGTTGAGAAATTGTTTAAATTTTTGGTGAAGGCAAACTGTGCACATTGATAGGCTTGTTCTGTCTTTTCTAGAAAACACAGCATATTTTGATAGAATATTTGTTTTTGAATCTTAGAAAAAAAGCATTTAGATGTAACACAACTTGACACATGGTGCACTCCTAGTCACTTTTTTCTTTTTTTTTTAAATAAATATTGAGTTCCTTTTCTGGCATTCCACAAGCGTAACAAAAACGAAGCGATAAAATTGAGTTTTTCTGGTAGTAAGACATGATGCAAAATCCAAAGCATGGAGAAGGCCTCTACACTTTCAGTTACTAGGGCCATGTGAAGTGGTGTTCTCAGACAGTGAGGGAAGTGTGGCTTGTGACCTGGCGGTTTTGTGCCTCTGCAAATGGACATTGAAGATGATGCTATAGCTTAGTACATCAGTTTTCTTCTGTATATGGCTCTAAAGGCACAGATGATGCAGTCCCTGGTCTGCATTTCTACCATCAGTGGCACAACTGCTGTAGAGGAGTGGAGATGAGACTGGACATTGTCCAGGTGACCAGCTTGAACTGACTGGAATAGAGTAGAAATGGGACAGGTCAGAGCTGGCTTAGCACCAGCTTTGAACCTTAACGCTTCCACTGAAGACTTGGCTCACATAAATGTGGTACATGTGTCGGAATTCTGAACTAGCACTGTCAGTCTGGGTGAAATACATGTGCTTGGTGGCTGGAGATCAAAATACTTCAGCACACTCTGCTCTTTGCAAGAAATGAAAGAATGCGGACTAGCTTTGGAATCTTCTTGACTAGAGGTCAGAAATGTGAAGTAACATATGACTTAAAAGAAAGTGTAGAGAGCTATACAATACTGTAAAATGCAGATTTTTAAAACAATGTTAGCTTAGCTTTGTGAAGAAAAGAATCCAAAGTACATAGGTTATATTTAAATAATTATAAGTAATCAGTTTTAAGTGGTCATTATTATTTTAGTGATAGTATACAAGAGTCACTAATGAGTTCTGATAAGTTGCAGTTCTGTCGCATTAGGGAGATGCATAAATGTAGTAAAGGTTGTCATTGCATTTCTGGTATTTTTGGGTATCTCCTTGGAGAAGGAGGTGGTGTTAGAGTTTAGAGAGGGTGTAATGGTCTTACGATTTTTGTTATTTTGTTATAAAACCATGACAGTGGGAGATACCAGTGCAGTAAAATTACAACTTGTTCTGCTATACTCTGCAGAGTTAAATGAGCAGTAATGGCCCTTGCTTAGAATAGCTTTCTCTTAAGTTTACCAAAACTACTCAGTATATCCACAGTTTGTGTAGCATAGCACTTAAGATGGCTGATTCAGTATGTAATTAGCCTTCCCAGTTAGTAAATAGTTCAAACAGGACTTTGTAGTTGTGTAATACCAGTTGCCTCTAATATACTTAAAAGAGTTTGTAGGATTATAACCAAAACTATAAAATAAAAAAGGGAAATAACATATGATAACACATCCCATATTTTTATGTATAGACAACATTTCTAGGGTTTTTGACAGCTGTGGATAGGAATTTTAATCTTCTGCCCCCATAGTACTCTGGCTCTGAAACTGTGTCAGACTTTGAAACAAAGATTGACTTTACAAACAAGATCCAATTAGTGAGTGAGGAGGAAACATTCTGAGTGGATAACTGTCTGGATTCAGCACAGAACTGGGAACACTTCTGTGGTAATTTGTAATGTTCACCGAATCAGTCTGTAATAAGAAATTGTTTCTATAGTGTTTTGGATCTCTTTCCACCTATTTCTTCAATTAATTGAAGCATTGGGCTGGGCTGATTAGAGAAGGTTTGCTGCAGTACTTCCTTGGGCACAAGGCTGATGTCAGCTGTGGAAACAGATGGAAAATGAAGGTAAAATATCTTGTTGCTTGTGTGCTTGCACATGTATTATGCACTGAAAATTAATAAAGCAATGCATGGAAGCATGCAATTATGTAGCCCCATTTTTTCAGACTGTACAGTTCTATATCTGCTCATTTGTTTCTTTAGGATGCTCCTTTTTGTCAAAGACACATACTGGGATTTTTTTAGCCACATTTCTGTCTTGAGACGCAACTGAACTTACATGGCCTCCACAGCCCCTGCAGACAACAGAAATCTTTGAATTGCATGTTGGTCCCTGGTGTGATTCTCCCCTAGTTTTGGAAAATGATGCACAGTTCTAGGCCTGCCACGGTTGCCAGAAAATGATGGAATTCAGATACTGTAATATCCCATATACAAACCAAAGGCTATTTAGAAATTGGGCTGAGAAGAATGGAAAGGAAATGAAATGGCTGTGTGTATCAGATTCTGTGTGCATTTGTTAAATACAGAGGTAATGCAGAGAAAAGATGTCCAGTTCCTTGAACAATGTTTTTGAATGTGTTAGGGTGGATAATCCTGTTTGGCAGCTTCCCTTGTCACAGCACTTGATCTTACAGACAAGCTGTGCATCAGTCCAGGAAGCCAATCTGGCTATTGCTAATACATTTTCTGGTGATGCTGCACAAGCTTTCAGCAGGTCCAGTTCCTGATCGCACTCACCCCATGTTCCTCTGGGTATAGGTATTGCCAGAGAGTGGAGGGAAAACACTAGTGAAAATCGGCAGCAGAGAGTGGGATGGGAAAACCATGTTAACTTCAGGGGTTATTTGTGCCTTAAAAACAACCCTGAAATAACAGCCTTAGGCTCACTAGAGTGGCATGACAATTTCAAATGCAAGTTTCTAATGTATGGAAACGAGAAGTTTTTCAGTTCCTCTTCCCTGCTACTACTTGTTCCAAAAAGGCAATGTTTGCCAACGTCCCTTCATGCTGCTTGTGGGCCAAAGTAGAAGGACTTTCTGTCCTCAGGATTGTTTTGTCATCCTTGGGCCTCCTTTTGGAGGGGTGATCTGCAGCCCTTACATGGTAGCATGGAGAGGTGAAATGCTGTGAATTCAGCACTGAATAATGCTGTGGCATAAGTCTTTTTGCTTCTAAAATAGCAAAGGCAACAGAAGACAAGAAGTAAGGGTTGATAAGGAAAACAAAGATATATGAATGTTTGTTCCTCCCCTATTGCTAGCAGATAGGAGCTTGCATTCCTCTGCTCTGGGAATGGACGTGGAATTTCATTTGTTACTAACCATCACACTGTCGTACATCTGACCCTAGCCTGGAAATATCATATACAGTGTATTCTCAAGATAAATTAACTGAGCAGAGTGTTTCTTATTACTTCACCTCTGTTGCTGTATTCTGAATTAAAAACTAAACAGTGAGTAAAAACTGGCCTGTAAACTGACCCACCTGTACTAATCACAGCAATGAATAAGATAAGTCTTTATGTTCAGTCTGTGCACTTCATTTCCCTGTGTGATATAGTGCTGGCTCTCCTCTTAGAACAGCATGCTTCTTTCTCCTGCTGCTCCCAATTATCGTAACCAGAACACAAACAGATGTTCCTAGTAAGACTGTTGAATTTGAGCTCAACACTATATTTATCATAGTGCAAACTTCTTTCTTAAAGTAAGTCTTTGCTCTTTGACCATCTCTACGCAGATCACACTGTGGGCCTGCAACTTGAGGAGATAGGTCAGATTAGATGCAACTGCCTTCTACTCCTGGAGGGGATTTGCCTTGATTTCCCTTGTACACAATTACAACCGAAAACATAATTGCTCTTCCACCAACCAGTAACTAAGGATCTGATAGTAACTGATCACTGAATATTGCTCTTCCTCATGCAGGGGCATACTGTCCAAAATATGTCTACTTGGTACAATCTCTGTGAAACTGTAACAAATTGCTGTGCATTTCCCTCTGCAAACTAACTTATTTTAAGTCCTGTTCTGAGTTGCAACCATGACTGATATTTCCAGGTGTATTAAATTGCCAGTAGGACACAGTTTATCATAAGAAAAAAAAAAAAAGTTGTATAATAAAATTGTTCCTACTTAAAGTCATTGATAAAAATGACCACTTCAAGTCCAGAAGAAACCTCAGTGGGATCTATTGCTGCTGTGGTACAGTTCTGTCTTCCTGCGACACAGAATCATAGAATCACAAGGTTAGAAACAACCTACAAGATCATCCAGTCCAACCGTCCTCCCATCACCATTGCTGCCACAAGCACTAAACCATATTTTGTAGCTCCTCATCCAAGCGCCTCTTGAGCACTGCTAGGGATGATGACTCCACCGCTTCCCTGGGCAGGCCATGCTGACTTATGTCTCTTGAACTGAGCTAAAACAGACTGGAGTTTCAGTGTGGCAAGAGCTGTGGATCCAAAATGGGCCAAGTGAGGGACTGTTGGGTAGCCTTTTGTGTGTATTTTATATACAATTGATTTTGCTGCAGTGATATAGATATGCTGTAGGAGTCCAAGCAGGACAGCTATGGACAGAGTCAAAAGTTATGCATAGAAGCTCAGTCGCTTTTTAAGAAAGTGGAAGATGAAGGCAGTGGTGATTGCTAGAAAATAGGGGGGGGGGGGAAGTAGGATTAAAACTTATCATAGAGTTATTTTGTAATAGAAGATTAAGTCACTTTGTCAGAGGATAGGGGAGAAACAGAAGGATATTTCCTTAAACCAAAGAACTGTAATCCTCCTCAGACTCATTTTTATTATTTCCTACAGTACTGTTGTTTCATTTAAACAGCAGAAAAGGTATGGCAGTGAATGGCAGTATAAAAACAATGCTTCAGTTTTGCTCATCATCATTTTCTAATAAAATTCCCCAAAGTGAAGTTAGATACGTGGTTATTGCTACATAGCAGTAGTTTAATATATGGATCCCTGTATGTAAATATCTTCATTTGAATTTTAATAATAAAGTATTTGTGAAATTTGATTATGTTCCTTGTAGAAATACTGCAAGAAATTACATATGAGGAATATCTAATTATCCAAAATGCCCAACATGAGTGACTGGGAACTGATTGTTGGCCAGTAAATAGCACTAATGTTAAAGTGAAACTAGGTTAGAAATACAATACATGAGAAAAAAATCTGAAAAAAATCTGTTTAGAGTTTGCTCTAAACCAGAGTACAGATTTTTTTTCCTTAGAGTTTGACTGTTTATTCCTCAATACGGTTGGTGTGTTTCTCTGCTCAGTTGTAATTACTGCAGTACAAGATGTGATGTGTGTGTAGTATAATATTGTAGTAGCACGAAAATATTTTTTTTTCAAAGCAGGCCAGAATGGGGCAGAGGCAGTGTTTATGTAAAACAAGCAGTGTCAAAGGAGTGTACTATAATTCAAGAATAACATATATATTTATAAATGAAGAATTAAGTTACTCAGGATTTTCCTAACAAGCTGTTCATATCTTAAAACTACATCTGCCACCAGTGTGGTATTGAAAAGAACAGCTTGTTTTTCATTTAACATGTTTGCAGAAGAATCAGTCCACAAAGGAAAAAGAAAATACCCTTATTTCTGAAGGGTAAACGCTTTTGCTTTTTCCCTAACCAGCCATCCTGAACACAAAGCATTTGCGTTACCTAGAAAAGAATAATTTTCAGCTCTTTGTTTATGCAATGGGGATATCTTTGAGTTGGGACAGGACATTATGTTGTGTCAATACTGTGCACATTCTGCTATTTTTCAGTAGAGCTAAGAGAAATAAAGTCTAAGTACTTGCAGCAATCGGTTGATGGATAAAAGGATCCTTCTGGGATTCCTTTTTATATCAGGTCTACCATCTGTTATTGTCAGAAACATCATTTACTCCTGCTGAATAATAAATATGCTGTAAGAGTGTCAAAGGAAAAAAGTGATTGTTGATTACTTCAGATTCAAGTAGTTTTCAAGTGAGTTCACAAAACCTGCTGCTTGGTAGGAGTTGTGCATATTTAGTCTAGCCTACTTGTTTTTCATACTGTTTGGCTTCCTACGTTGAATGTATGCTTTGTCTGACTTTCATATGCTTTTACTACTTCCCCTGTTGTAAACTGTCACCTTAGTGTGCTTGCACACTGTCTTTCCTCACAGCAGTGCTCAGCAGAGGTATAATCTGAACGTATGTATTCTGAGGATGTTGAGTCACTGGGAAAATTTAAGGCTTCTTATTTTAGTGCCCTTAGCCTAGTCGCTAGTTTTTGACTGCCATGCCCTCAAGTACTTGGCTTGTACCTTGGTATCAGAATAACATAAATGTCTGTATGTATACATCTGTGTATACCTTTTTCACCTAGATACTAAATTCTCAGACTGCCTTAAACCATTAGGCAGTACTGTTTTTGTTTCTTACCTACGAGTAGTTATAAGTTCCCTTCACAAGAACCATAGTCAGACACATCTGTAACAGTTGAACTGTGGTTTTCTTCAAATTCAGCTTCTAGTGCATTATTGCAAAGCTCACTGGGTCTTACTCTGTTTTGTTGAGCAGGACTGCAGTGATGAATACTGCAGTTATCTTCTAAACACGGGTTTTGAAATGCAAGAGACTGAGATTTGGTGCTCTGAAATAAACACACAGTCTCCTAACAAATGCACTTGAAGTAGATGAATGCTTAATCAACAGTTTGGAGTCTGTTCCAGAAGTTGGGCTTGCTTACAAATTTGATGTCATGGAAGAAGAGGCCATTTTACCAGCAAGCAAAGAGATCTGCTTTTCCACTTTGGAGAAACTCCACTTACTGTAGTCTGAAGAAAACAGTGCCAGGCAACTTGGAAGTGGTTGTCTGTAAAAGTGTCATCTGTTTGAAAGCTGGTACTAGAATAGCACAAAATTTTAGCAGTTGTCTCCTTTATGAGGGAGTAAGAATGGCAGAAGGACTACTATTAACATGTGAAAAAGCGCACCTTCTGCTGTGGTTCTCATTTAATTACAAAAACAGCACTTCTGCAGTAGTCTTTGAGTGTAGAACTCATGTTCAAAATTCAGAGTAACTGGGCTATTAAGTTTCTTTGAATATACATTTAGATTTTACTGACGAGAAATGTATGGAGATGTCTTCATTATGTTGCATCTTCTTATGGAATGCTGAAGTAAACTGTGCTGTTGAAGAGTTTGGCTGGGTCTCAAAGGAAGCACACAGAAGTTCTGTGAGATGCACTTTTTAAGTCCTAGATGAAAGCAAATATCTAATAACTCTGTCAGAATGATTCCTTAGTTAAAAGCTGTATCTGCTAGTAATTGTGATGAACTTCAGGGCGTTCTTTCAAGTTTTTTCTCACTTCTTCTTAAGATGAAAGCAATTTTAGATTTAATGTATCAGAAAAATTTACAGTGACCACATTCGTCTTAACGCAATTTTTCCAATGCTCTTGTCAAGACTCGACAGAATACAGGCTAAGGGATACTTCTCCACACTGCATTTCAGATCTGTGGCAAGAATATCTACTGGGCTATCTTTTCCCCTTATAAATCTTGGTATCTGGCATCTGTCCTGCTGGTCCCCTTCTCTACGAGCTCCTGTGACAGGAAGCACAAGGGATGATAATGGTTGCACTCCTCTTCCTCTGCCCCATGGCAGTTACTTTTCCAGTACAGTGTCTTTATGCTCTCCATTGCCATGTCATCTTCCACACTGTTACTCAGGTCGTTTGTTGTTTATATACTGATTTTTTTTTTTTTTCTGATAAAATTTCAACACACTCCAGGAGAGGTAGTAGCATCTCTGTGAATGTCTTCTACAGGAATAATCACACTGTCACAATGATTGGGCTCTGAAGGCAGCAACAACCAGTACCTCAAAATATGCAAGTCTATCTAAGACAATAGACAGATATACCCTACAAATGCTAAGAGGAAGTGAGAATCCAGTTTTACGTTTGTGTGGCTTCTGGTTATAACTGCTACAGCCTCTGTGATCAACACCGTACAGACACTGTGCTCACTTGGGATCAGAGAAAGATGAGGAGCAAATTCTTATGTCAAAATAGCAACGTAAGGCACTTAGGTCTCTGTACAAGGCTGAGAGTTAACAAGCTGTGATGGTTTGCTGATTAACTTGATCGAAGTATCTAGGTCATGAATAAGCTTGGCAGCAAAGCAAATTGACTTAAAATATTTTTGTTTCAAGTTCAGGATTTTGTCTGTTGTGTTGTTAGCTTATGGAGGGTCAAAAACCCTGCCTTGATAAGGTTTCCTACTTCCTAGTATTTTAATATTTTTCTCTTGTCCTGTTAATTTCTACTTCAGTAAGCACAATTGTATCATCTTTAGAGGAATCTCAATATAGTAGTAATACCATCTTTGTACTATGAAGTTATGTAATGGCTCATTACACATTTTGAGGTAGTGTCATTTTCTAGTGGCAATAGTTAAGGAAGATTTACTCATTTACTAAAAATAAGATCTCTAATGGAGAATCTGAATGCCTGGGTGACAGACCTAAATTTCATCTCTGTTGCAAAATAAAAATGTCACTACTTCTGTTTTCTAACATGGTTTTTACATGAATTCCTGTGTTTCAAATAACTTGGAGTTGTTGGGGGAGGTGGTACTAGAGTATTTTTAAATAGGATATGCTGTACTGTTTGAAGCAGTTGGTACTAGTTTTGTTTCTGTTTTCTTCAGTACTTGCCTTGCTGAGAAGTCAGTTCTATAGGAACTGCTGCACAAATTGTTCTCCAAAGTTTGTGCACCTGAAAATTCACAGGGGGTTCGAACAAGCTGAAAAATCTCTGGAAACCTCGTTGTAGAACACATGCTCCATTAGTAGCACTTGTGGAAATACTCTATAAATTTTGCCAAGCTTCCCTTCTGTTTTTAAGTTTCTTCCATTTTTATTTCTTCTTCATATGTGAACAACGAAACAGTGATGCTTTGTTTTATATTTGCTGTTTTGTACAGAACAATGAGAATTCACATAGGCAGTCCTCAGCATCCGCACTTTCCATGGACACTGCCCTGCCAGGCAGTTCTACTTACCCCAAAACTCATGTTTAAATTGAATGATCAGTAATGGCTATAACACTGTCATTATGATTGAACAGCTGCTATGAGCAACACTGGCTTGGGGTGTCAGTAGTGAGGGGTTACCTGACTTTTTGCTTCTCTGGCTGTTAAAGTGATGACTGAGCATCCACAAGCATTCATGCAATGCCCTGAGAAGCAGCCACAGTGGGAGCAGTGTTACACAGCAGCAGTGTATCCTGATAGCTGGTTTGCCTGTTCAAATTAATGAAAAATACTTTTTTTTTTTTTTTTGGCATGGAAGGGGGAGTTTTTTTCTGCACTGGTATGTTAACTCACATAGTAACAGGGTTTTTGATTGGTGCTTGGTGCTATAAGCCAGACTTGATACCCTATTAACCTGTTGTTGAATTAACTGGTGTTGAAACAGCTCATTTTTTCCAGTGTGAGGTGTTTTGTCTGATGACTGTTAGACTTGTGGTTAAGTAAGTGTTTCTGGCACCTCTCTTACTGTCTTGAATAACCTGGATGCTGGGGCTTAGATGGTAGATTTTTATCACACAGTGATTATTGTAATTGATAGGGATAAGGCACTGTACATTCTTGGAGACAAGATTGCCTCACGTGTGTAAATGTTGGAAATGGTGATCTTAAAAGCCCTTCAACTGAAGTGTTGCAACCAGACAGTGCATGAAGTATTGACTGTTTGAAATACTGTTAATCGTGATATTAAACTTTTAATATGCTGAACATTACTGATTTTTTCTTTCTAGCCTAGCTATTAAGCTACAGTTTTGCTTTCAGAATCTTTTACTCATATATGTCACATTTTTTATTTTTTGAGGGAAGATTCTACACCCTTGCAACTAAACTAGCTTGCTTTATCTACAGTCCTAAAGGTATTTTGAAGGTATTTTGTATTCCTGACTATCTAGAAAGACATACTGGAGATGTTTGCAAATTTTTATGCTGCTTCTGGTTCTCAAAAGACTTGCACAGGAAAAACTGCAGCCAGATCCTCATCAAGAGCTCATGCCTACATATTGTATAGGAATTTCTGATATAATTCTTAGTGTAAATCAGTATTAACTAGCTGCACCTCTGTAAAAAACGCTATATAATTCTGAAACTGGAATAGTGAGGTCGTCTTGGAGTATCAAAAGTTTTCTATAACAGCTTTAATTTACATTTTGACAGTAAGTGTCAGGTTACAGGTGGCTTGTGAGCTTCTTGGTGACAGACAGTCCTTCAGTAGTTGAAATGAGAAGACTGAACACAGGCATTCAGTAGTATCATATGGGCTGCCCTTGCTATTTGTGATGCTGGTCACTTCTGTAGAAAGACTGCTGATTTTTGACAGTATAGAACACAATGAATATATTGTTTTTCTTATTTCTTGGTTATTAAATATTGTATTGTTGCCTACATCTTTCTCCTTCAGTGCAGGCCTGATTTGTATGTATATGCTTCACAAATTTTATATAAATGTCATTGACTTGGCAGATGAGGAGAGCATTGCTTTGAGAAGCGAGAGAAGAAGGAAAAAAGCTTGTAGGTCCTGTACATAGCTAAATGCACTGCCTTTAACTTTGTTCCAGTATCTTGTGTTTCTTTTTGACAGGAGACAAAGTTCAAACTTAGCAAACTCCCTCTAATTACTGCTGTTTTGTAGTATTTACATAACAGTAAATGCTTTCAGCAACAGTTCAGTCTTTCACAAGCTGACTCTTTCAGTCTTTTCACTTCTTTAACATCTTGTTCTCTCATCCATGTCTTTTAATTCTTACTTGGCTGCTGTCCTGCACTTTTTTATAAGTCCCAGCTGCATTTCCAGTAGCTGTATTTCTTGGTCTTCTTTATGATCTTTGTACCTGCATACTTGCTGGTAGTTGTTTTCAAAGTAATGTTTGTCAGATGTTGGACAGTAAATTACTGATATCTGAATTAGAACCAGTGGAGCTGAATTGGTCAAGTGATAAGCCTGGAACTTGCCGTGTTTGAGTTGGGTTTCTTTCTCTGCCTCATGCATAGCACTAGGCTTGTCCTTCAGCCTACACATCCAAGAGGGCAGTTCTGCTAGCCCAGCTGTGTCAATCAACAAGTAAATACACAGCTCTACTTGTAGACCTACATATTTCTACTGCTAGTCTTGAATGGCAGGCCTGGTTTTAACACCTGTACAATATAAAAGCTGTCATTCTGAATATGTTGTGGAGATACTTCACTAGTTTACTTTTCTATCTTAGTAATGTGTTGATATAAACATAGTTACAGTGTCCATGGCTGTCTGCTCACCTGGAAAGAAAGGCCAAAGCATATCCCACTGTACAGCTATGTACTAATACTTGGAAATCACATCAGACTGCATGCAAAGATGATCATGCTAATCTGCTGGTCCCTTAGCTGCCATTCTGCATCTGTTTGTGATGACAGTTATAAACAGCACAGCTGGTGGTACACTGGAACTTGAGAGAAGATGAACAAAAATGTTATTTTCCTTACAGGCAGGTTTGATTCAGCTTGAGAGGCTTCATCAAAATCATTCTTGTATAATATGATTGTAGAGACTACAGCTGGTTTTATACACATTCAGATACCAATTACTACTGTGAGAGCACAAATGTTGGACAAAGACTTAAAGCAACTGTGTTCTTAAGACTAGAAGATCTCTTGAATGATACAGGTGTGAGAGTTATATGAAGCATCCGTTGTTGGTTATACTGCTTGCCAAGGGAGCATACCTTCTGCTGCAAATCAGAATTCCACTACTAATCCCCTCAGGAGGGTTTCTTGAGTGGCCATTAAGTTATGCCAGGAAAAAAAAATCTTAAAATTGAATAACGTGAAATAAAACATACTTGTCTTGGTTTTGACACAGCGCATTAGTGTATTGTCATACTGCAGCTGTACTGAACATAGGAGATGAGGAAAAAATGCAAAGGCATATAGTAAGACAGTACAATATATTAGTCTAAACTATAGTCTTGGAATCTGAGAACAGTGTTTTTCTTAATCAAACATTGTATGTTTGTACTGATGTTTCTGTGACACTTCCACATCAACAAACACTGTACTGTATAAAATTTTATTTCTGTGCCAGTTTCTGTTTATAAAATCAGTGTCTATGCAGATTGGTCAAATACTAAGTTTAGATAAGTCCATGTGTTGAGTCAGTCTCCCCCCTCTTTTCAGATAAAAGCTCTACTTGATTTGTAGGGCTGGAAACAGACTCTTTGTTTCTACATATGGGACTTACTTTGCAGCTTAAGTCTATGCTACCTGAAATTTCATTAAAATGATTTGAGTTTATTACTATTCTGAAATGATGCTTTCAGGGCCCAGTGGGCAACTGGTGGATTTGTGTTTCTGCTGTGTGATGCAGAAATAACTTTTAAAACAGGGCTATACTCTGGAGCTTTATGAAACATGAGAGTCTGAGCTGTTATTTTCATTGTGCAGTGTCCTTAGGAGAAGATCAGTCTCCAACTTAATATTTGTACTTCATTTGGGCAGGTAACCTTACAGTATTGTTTCTTGTGTCAAGAAGAATAAGTTGGGGTTTCCTGTGGAGGAATGCGTCTGATGACACTTCTCCCCTTCCTATCTCTTCTGTGCCTGCTCCTTGCTCTGGTAGCTTCCTGCTGGGCCATGAGCTGGATAATAAGACAAAGCATCTGTGTGATCATCAGCCTGGATTGTGCTGTTATTGGCCCTTCTTACTGTGTTATCTCATAGAGCAGTTGTCAAGTTCAGTGCTGATATGCAGAGCTATATCAATGTCACTGCAAACAGAAGAGGCAGCAAAAACAAAGTGTGTTCTGACTGCAAAGGTCGGGGGCTGTTATGAAATGCAGCTGTGCACACTGCTGTTGCATGTAGGACTGCAGGGTTGTAGACTGCTTGCTGGAGAGTCTCTAAGGATTTTTCCACCTGAAAAGTGCTGAGTAAACAGGACTTGCCTGCTGCTGGATGTACAGTAGCCTGTGTTGGACCTGCGGCCATGTCACTGCTCCACAGGTTCCAGCGTAGGTTTCCCAAGCAGCAGGTTGCCTTGTGGACTCTAATCGCTGATTAACCCACATAAGGGTCTTGTGAAATAAACCAGATTATAATAACAAATAGTATCTGCACTGCCATCTTGTGAACCAGATTTTTATAACACCTTTAAGATTATTTTTGTAAATATGATGGTGTTTCTATGGCAGCAGAAATGAGGTGTGGAAAAATGTTGCTGAAATGATTTATTGCTATTTTAGTGTGCCATACCACGTGAGCAAGTTGTCACTGCTTCTCGTTTCTACTTGCCTTAATCGAATGACCTTCATCAGGAGGACTTTGATCAGGGAGACAAATATTGCAGCAACCTTAATGCAGGTCTGTGCTGTGAGATCTATACCATTTTAATACATATGCATGACAAATGCATATACATGTTTTCCATAGTTTTCAGTGTAGCTCTTGCAGAAAGACAGTATCCTCCTAGGTTAAATCATATATGAATTAATCATAAAAATAATTTGTGATACTGCTATCTTGCAGTAGTTGAAGATCTGCAAACACACAACTTTAAACTCATTAAGACTTGTGGAGGGGGTGAAAAATAAAAATCTGAGCACTATTATTTCTTTTAAAATCTATTGGTATAGTGTTTGATAATTACTTTACATGTTGAGATGAAGTTCTGAGATCATGTATGAGTCACAACATCCCTTGTAATGTTGCATCATGTTATACCTAGTATGTACAGTTAGCATAGTGACTATCGGCCTGCCTCATGACTTTCTTCTTTATGCTGCTTCAGTAACTCACCACTACAAAATGTTAAATTTATTTTCAGTATATTTCTGTAGCTGATAAAATATGATGCTCAATGGAAAATGGAGTAAGTTATAGGAGTAAGAATCTACAGTTTTAAGCCATGTTACCAACATGTCTGGCTCCAGTGGTAAGTTGTCAGCACCGAGCAGTAGCTCTAATTTGAGCCAACGCTTCCAGCTGTAACCAAGATTTGTGACTGTGTGCACCAGAGTGAGAGAAAAGATCTGGAAAAAAAAGCAGTTCTCATAGCTGTCTGCTCTGTCACTGCTCTGCACAATCTCTAAGTGAAGCCTACAAGCCAGTGCAGTTATTTGGTAAAAATCATACTTGTTTTGATGTTATTAGAACTGTACGTATTGACTTTCATGGGATCACTGGGAGTTTTACATGCTTTTGTTCTGGAAACAGCGTGTAGCTGTGAAACGATCCTTTTCTAAGATGTCTGGTTTAGCTACTTTGCTCAGCCACTCGATGCACCTAGTTCTGTTCTGCCACTTTCACCATCCTTTTAAAAACAATGTATAGAGGACTGTTAGTACAAACAAACAAGCAACAACAACAAAAAACACTTTCTGCATTAAAAAACAAAAGTGAAGAATTATGAGCAGAGATTTCTTAACAGATGTTTAAATTCAGAAGCAGGACACATAATGCAGCACTTGAAATGTTCAAGTTCTTATAGTTCAGGCTACTGTATATTTCTATATATCTTCAAATAAAATCCCTTATTTAAGGTAAATGTCTGAAATGGGTGCAAGTATAAATTCTGCTGCTGTATCTAGCATGTGTCAAATGTGAAGGGCTTTGGGCAGGTTGTACAGTGTATTCTCCTCCCTGCTGAACATTAGGTTAGCATTTCAAGTCCCTCAGCCAACAGTGTGTGTTTTGCTGACCACACAGACTGCAAATGACAACTTCATAACTGGAGGAGTTCACAGTGCAGCACTAGTGCTTCCAGTTCCCTTGACCCTTGTCTTGAATGAGATTCAATGTTTTTTTGCTTTTAAAGCGCAAGTCTGATCTCGTTATACTGCTGCTGTTTTCTGTGCTTGAATCTGGAGACAGAAGTCTCCTGATGAGTAGTACGCTGTTTACTGCTCATAGGTCTGGCACAGAAGAAATCATTGTTATCTTGCCAGAAATTCACTGCTGAACCTCAGTGCCTCAGACTGCCAAGAGGAAAAAACAGAACTGAGCAGAGAAAATGGAAACTGTACCTCCTGTGCCTCAGTACTCACTCCTGGCTGGCTCTGAAATGCTGAATTTATGGTTCTGGAGGCCTATTTCCATTGATCAGGTCTTTCTTTCTTTTAACTTTTTTAAGGCAAATCAGTGCTGACAACTGCTGGAGTGAAAAGAAATTAAAAGGTGGTTGGCTTTGCTCGCTGATGTAGCTATTTATGCCTATATAAGATCCAAAGTATCTCTTCCCAGGAAAACATCTGTTTACATGTTTGTAATCAAAATAAGGACAAAACAAGCATGCTTAACACTGCAGTAATTTTTAAATGATAGCTAATTTTTGGTGATGATGTGCCAGGACTTCAGCAGCACTGCGCACTTTAGTCTGTTTCTTGACATTCCCTTTTATTCCTTCTACTCCACAGAGTGGGGTCTTGGTGTAGCTGTAACTAGTGACCAAGCCAACCATCACATTCACTATGACAGTATCTTTTTGTGGCATGCATTTGCCATTTATGGTAAAGTTGTTAAAAACACAGTACTGGTTTTGGGATTTCTCTACAGAAAAGGACTATACATATTTGATAGCTATACTGCTCTCATTCCATATGCTTCATACTGGAGAAAAGTATGCTGTCTACTGCTGAGTTGCAGGCACTTCCTCTGGTATAGCCATGATATTAAATTTTTTGTGGGGAACAGCTCCTGTGACAGACTTTAAATCTAATGCTGATGCTGCAGTACTGTGTGCTCAGGAAAACAGTGGGAGTGCCAAAGGCAATGCTGGCTCTTTTTCAGTCTGAAGAAAAAATAAATTACTCCAAAGGTACCTATAAATCCTTATTGTCAGGTAGATATTATCTGTTTCATTTGAAAACAGAAGTTGAAGGGATTTCTGTTTTTTCACTAAAGCCTGCTCCTGCTGTTGGCACCACATCATATTATAACTTTCATAAACTTCCCAAACTGCGTTTTGAAAAGCATAACTTCACAACCTTACAAGTAATGCTTTGTTCTGCTGAGAACCACAAATCCCTTTTAACAGAATTTGTTCAACAAGAACAAAACTGTTGTAGTAGCAACAACTGGAAATAAGTGTTGCACATGTTTCAAGGCACACAAGCAACAGTTGAGCAGCAAACAACTTTGTGTTGTTTGTATATTTGTAGGGCTTCCCTATAGTTCCTGTGGTGGATAAATTCTGTCACTTCCAAACATATAAGACAAAATTTGTCTTATGTGTAACATTAACATAGCTGTCTTCTCTACTGTAGCAATTAATTCCCAAAAGCTGTAAGCTACTTGTCCTATTGCTGACCTGTGGGAGCATTTTTTGGAATGGGTATAGTTTAAAGATTTATGGCTATAGTGGATGTAAGTTTATATATATATATATATATTTTTTTTTTTCTTCATGAATACTTCCCTTTCATTTCTCTACTTTCTCCTTTTTCCCACTGAGTTACTAACTTTCTGAAAAGACTATTCTTTTATTTATCTGTACTTGGTGGATTGACAACTGTATTTTTCCATTATGTGATTATTTTCTGGTTTCACTGGTTCCTCATATAGTTTTATGTTTGTTTCTTGTGTTACATTCACTCACTGAATTGCTGAGGACAGCCATACTGTCCAGAACAGGGTGGTTCTGGACTTCGACTTGTCACCATGCAGGAAACAAATCCAAAATAGATTCTTTTTTTCAGACTTCCCATTATTTAAATTAAGTGAAGGAACAGCTTCTACTTTGTATCAGTGCTTCATTTAAAGCCTGGGGAGTAAATTTTATACAAACTCTCTACAGTCCAGACTAAATGCATCCTTTCCTCTGCCTCATCAACGGTGATGGAGTGTGTTTTGAAAAGAAAACTGGAGTTCAGAGGTGTGAAGGACCTGATGAAATGTGCAGAGTACTGCTGTGGGGTGTACAGTTTCCATCACTGGAGAAGCTCAGTGGACAACAGGTTCAGCTCTAGCTTGTGGTGACTACCTCCCTTTTCATTTCTCAGCACACTCTTCCTGCTGTCTGGCCACGCATCTAGAAGATGTGTTTTAGGAAATAATGTAGAAATAGTAGGCTGTTTCAGGTAAAAACCAAATTTTCTACTAAGTGGAATGAACATTCTGTGATTTTTAATTCCTTCCCCTGTGCTGGTTAAGACAAATGTTATGGGGTTATTAGGAACATATTATTTTCAGGTGGGTGGTGAGATACTGGAACAAGTTGCCCAGAGAAGCTGTGAATGCCCCCTCCCTGAAGCATCGAAGGCCAGGCTGGGTGGGGTTTTGAGCAACCTGGTCAAGAGGGAGGTGTTCCTGACTCTATAGCAGGGAAGTTGGAGCTGGATGATCTTTAAGGTCCCTTCCAACCCAAACCATTCTGTTTGCCTTGCGCACATTTATGCATTCTATAAAACATCATTAATAAAGATAATCTTCGGAATCCCTTGCATAGTGCTGTAACACATGAGCATGCAATGCAGAACAGATCAGAAATGTGTCTCAGTGATATAATCCTTTTTACCAAAGCAGATTTTACACTGCAAACTATGGTTTCCCCAGTGACATCCAGCTTTGTGTGATATTGCCAAGATTAATGGCTGGTGGTTTCCTGAAGAGCTATTTGGGTAGTCTGTGCTTCACTGAAACAACTTTCATATGTCTTGTAACAAATCCAAAACTGTAATGGAATAGGTCATTTGTCTTGAGTTTTAACATGAAACAAAATGATGTAGTGAAGAAAAACTGGCTTGTTTTCAGCCTGGATTCCAGCTTTCTAGTTTCTGAACTCACCCTTGTGGATGTAGGTCTATATTTGTAATGCTGTCTCGCACAGCATACCGCAAGTCTGCCTTAGTGGCAGTAAGGTGAACTAATATCGTCAGTTATGTTCTTTTCCACTTTTTCCACTTATAATGATACTAATATCCTTTTAACAAAAGGAGAGATTTCCTAAAAAAAAAAAAAAAAGGAGGAGCCAAACAAGATTTACAACTCTTGTACTGTAAGCTACTAGAAATGAGAATAAGATTACAGAGCCAAAACACTTAGGCCACCAATGCAAGGAACTTCTGGTGCAGTGATTATGATGGTAATACTTTTCAGGATACTTTGGTAGCAGCGTTTCTTGACTACGCAGTATAAATGTACAGGATAATATAGTTTTGTTTTTTAAAGGTCTTCTGAACTCGTTATATATTGACTGTTTTCTGTCTAGTGTCATACCTAAATCTATAAAAACGTAAATCTTTCACCTTGAAAGATGTTGTACAAGAAGCCCTTTACACTGATGGGTAGTGGAAATGTTTCTTTCAGCCAAGACCTTGCTGGACAGAGCTCAAATGGGCTGTTTCATTGTAAAGCTGATATCCTTCCATCAGCAATGTCACCACATGTTATGGGTGGAGGTCAAGGGCTGATGCCTGGTGCAGGAGGTTGATAAGCTGCTGAATTTGCCATGAACTCAGCACACCTAGGCAGCAAGACAGTCCCTTGTCATTCAACATAACCTTTTAGTCTTCCTTAAAATAGGAGCATCAGTAATACACAGCACTCTGAGCTTTCTTCTGGTTTCAGAAAAAGCCACTGTCTACTTAGAAGCCTAGAACTGCTCGAAAGATCTTTCAACAGCACTATGAAAATTAGATATCCTAGTGGGGACATATTCAAAGCTTGTTGTTTGGATATTGATGGGTCCCTGACATACAGTGCAAAAAAGACTCTAATGGTTTTGGTCTGCTTGGTTAACGAACATGAAGATTTTCTCTTTCTGCCTGCCTGCACATTCTCATTATTGATTATGATTGTTGAGTAGTGACTTGAAAAGTATGATGGCTGTGGGGAAAGATGTCACACCAAATGCATTAGAACTGCAGATAACAGTATTTTGTAGAAATTTCTTAAACAGTATCTTTGTACAGGTGGATGGAGGTCTGCTTGGAGGAAGAGCTTCCCCCTACCACTGAGCTGGAAGAAGGCTTAAGGAATGGCGTTTATCTTGCCAAGCTTGCAAAATTCTTTGCCCCCAATTTGGTGTCAGATAAAAAGATCTATGATGTGAAGCAGGAACGTTACAAGGTAATAACTTTCTATCCTCTTGATGACGAGACCCTCAAAAAATTGTCTGTAGACTAGCTCTTGAAGATACATGAGTATGATTAGTTCATTTTCTGTCTCTTTTGTAAGCCTGTCAAGATAAGACAGAAGATGTACAGCACTTAAGAAGCCAGTATGAAAAGTTAGAAATATTTTATATGAGGAAAAACAGTATTCATGACACTTAATGTTTTTAAAGCCAAACAAATTACACTTCTGGCTCCAGAAATCAGGAGGCGTATTCATACAATTATTCCACACAGGTTAAAAAGCTAAATAAATAAATAAATAAACTTGGTAACTATTTCTGATTCTACTCATAGAAGGACATTCCCTTCATTAGATCTGTGTCTATATTTTGCTACCAAATTTACCACTACAGCAAAGTAATTAATCTTGGCTTTTTACATTTGTGAACTGTTTATTAAATTCAAGACCACCAGTTAACAGAAACATGCACATGCATCAGCCCCCTCTATTGAATGCTTTATTTCAGTCTGTAGAGGGCTCAGGAAAAACTTAAGACATTTAAGTTTTAGAGGTGTGATCACCATTTGTTATTTGGGATTTTATAAATTAAGTTACTCTGCTTTCGTGTGGTTGATAGAATTATGGTTAGGAATCACAGTTATGTTTCAGTGCTTCTCTTGAGATTTATAGAACTGGATTCAAATCTTGCTTTTCTTACATAAAATCACAAGGTGAATATTTGGAAAAATTTATTCTCAGACTGGTGATGCATTGGAACAGCCTGTCTAGGGAGGTGATGGAGTCACCATTGCTGGAGCTGTTCAAGAAAAGGGTGAATGTGACACTTGAACGTGATTAGTGGTTATGGTGCTGGTGGGCTGATAGTTGGACTAGATGATCTTGATGGTCTTTTCCAATCTTAATGATTCTATGATGTAGTGAGTCTGCTGATGTGTTAGGCTGCTTTGTTAAAAGGATTGCAACTATGATGCTTGGGGTCTCCAGGTCAAATGAGGGAAAGGTTTGCTTCAGGATACAAAATTGGGAAGCCGTAAGTAATCAAGAGTCAGAGAACTTGATGTGCATTACTTTTATAATCTCTTCCTTCTACATTTCCAACAGAGATCAGGACTTCATTTTCGGCACACTGATAACACTGTGCAGTGGCTAAGAGCGATGGAGTCCATTGGTCTGCCTAAGGTAAGCACCTAAGAAAGGGAGCAGAATCAAGGCACTGTTTTGATAACGTTTCCCTTCAACTGCCTAAGCCTAAACTGTTGTGTATGGTAAGCTTCCTGGAGGGCTAGTTCAGACACATATCTGAAGAGAAAGTAATGTTTATTGGTGCATGCTTGGTGCTGTGGATGATGAGTGCCATGGGTGGGAATACGAGGGGTGTTTCTCTCAGGAGTCAAAGGGGCATAGTAGTGTGCTTTAGCTGTACTTTATTCCAAGTACAGTCCTGGTGGATGCCTAAATGTAGTACAGTTAAAACTGGAAAACTTTTTCTTCCTTTTGCTTGCTACCTCTGATGTCTCTTGCTGCTTCTTCCTCCTAACATATGTTGTAGTTTCTCTGCCTCTGCCCTGTTTCCAGAATGACCTTGTACGTCCTGGTGTGGCTGTAACTACTCTTCTTCCTCCAGCTGCTTTCTTGGGTCACCTTTCACACTTACCTCCCTTCTCACGAGTCTGCATCTCACCTCCCTCTCTCCTGCTATTTCTGGGCACCAGTGAGTTTTCCTTTGGATGAAAATGTTTTTAGAAAGGGTTGTGCTTCTGCACACTGCACCACTTCTCTCTCCCTGCTTATTTGATACCTGCAGGCCTGAGAAGCAGCCCCAGGGTGCTTGGTGTGGGGATGCCCCACATGGTGTGCCTTAGTGTGGCCAGCTCCCTGTAGGGGAGCCTGTAAACAGAAAGGGGTTCCCATGACTGCCCTCAGAGGCATGATGAAGATTCAGGGGGAAATGCCTCTCCTCAGTGAAGTGTTTTATCTTTGTTTGGAAGCCTGAGTCCCTCTTTAGCTGGTTTATTCCTCCTCCTTCAAAATGCTTTGTTTCTGTTGCAGAGTAGCACTGTGGCCAGAAGGTTTTCCATGTCTCCCTCCCAAAGCCACTGTGTGCCAGTGATGAGGAGGGCACAATGCTCCTGGCCAGCTCAGTCTAGCTCTGCTGCCCATGGAACTGCCCAGTCCTGAGCAGCTGCACGCTGCCAGCTCACACAGCAAGCTATGGCTTCCCTTTTGTTTTCACAGAGGAGCCATGGTTTGTGACTAGGGACAAGGCTGGTAACAAATCAGTGTAGAACCACAACTGGAACTCACAGTGTGACCTTGTCTAAATTGTTCTACACTCCTCCATCTGAATATATTTTTTCTGTCAGTGATGCTGGGGGTGCTGATGTTTAGATATTTTTGAACTGTTAAGTCTTGAAAAGTGAACCAGCACTCCGTAGTAAATAACTGTGTTCTAAACTTTGGGCATCTAAAAGAGGAGAAACCCTATGTCATGAACTTTTGCCAAAGAGTCTTTTCTAACTCTCTTGCTGAAATCCTGTCTTCTTATCTTTGTTGCTTGCCATTTTAATATTGAACTTGCAAGCTCTATTAGTCTCTTTCTTATGAAAACTATTGTTACAGCTAAAATAGCATGTGAAGAGATTTTATTCATAGGTGCATAGAGATAACAGTTGAATTTCTTATGACACCAAGTTAGTGATCTGCAGGGAGCCCATTTATCTTTCTTTTATTCTACCTGCATATTCTTTGTTTTTTTTTTATTTTGGGTTTGGTTGTTTTTGTTTTTTTTTCAGATTTTTTATCCAGAGACTACAGATGTCTACGATAGGAAAAACATACCTAGGATGATATATTGCATTCATGCTTTAAGGTAATGGCTGATGGAAGTAAAAGCTGAAGTGTCTAATTTAATTGTCTAAGCCTTAAACAGCATTAGTGTACTGAGTATGTCACGGTGTCTGAATTTACAGGTTTGTGGACTTGATGCTAGTGATGAAACTTGGGTAAATAATTTCCAAAATAAAAATGAAGTACTACTGAATTTAGTGCAAATATCCCTCTCAATATGCATAACCTTCACAAATGGTTTCTATTTCAACATCTTTTTTGAGATTATACATGCCAGTGAATTAAAAAAACCTTAGAAAAATATTAATGTAACTGTGGGATGGAGGTGTGTTGACCACAGTGAAAATGAACTGGCATCCCTCTAGCTCCAAAGTAGAGCAAATAATAGATTCATAGATACATTTGGTTGGAAAGGACCTACAAGATCATCTAGTCCAACCATCCTCCTACCACCATCCCTACTTACTAAGCTACTAAATCAAATCCCTTAGCACCTCATCTAAATGCTTCTTGAACAGCACTAGGGATGGTGCCTCAACCACCTCCCTAGGCAGGCCATTCCAGTGCCTGACCATTCTTTCAAAGAAAAAATGTTTCTTCAAATCTAATCTAAATCTAAATGGCACAACTTGTGGCCATTCCCTCTCGTCCTGTCATTAGTTATCTGGGAGAAGAGGCTGACCCCCTCCTCACCACAGCCTCCCTTTAGGAAGTGGTAGAGTGCGATGAGGTCTCCTCTGAGCCTCCTTTTCTCCAGACTAAACAATCCCAGCTCCCTCAGCTGCTCCTCATAAGACTTGTGCTCCAGACCCCTCACCAGTTTTGTTGCCTTTCTCTGAACATGCTCCAGGGCCTCAATGTCTTTCTTGTAGTGAGGGGCCCAAAACTGAACGCAGTACTCGAGGTGCAGCCGCACCAGAGCTGAGTACAGGGGGATGATCACCTCCCTGCTCCTGCTGGCCACACTATTCCTAATACAGGCCAGGATGCCATTGGCCTTCTTGGCCACCTGGGCACACTGCCGGCTCATGTTAAGTCGAGCATCAACCAACATCCCCAGGTTCTTTTCCTCTATACAGTCTACAAGCCATTCTGCCCCAAGCCTGTAGCATTGCATGGGGTTATTGTGGCCAAAGTGCAGGACCCGGCACTTGGCCTTATTGAACCTCACACCATTGACCTCAGCCCAGCTATTCAGCCTATCCAGATCCCTCTGAAGGGCCTCCCTCCCCTCAGGCAGATGGACACATCCTCCCAACTTGGTGTCATCTGCAAACTTACTGAGGGTACACTCGATCCTCTCGTCTAGGTCATCAATAAAGATATTAAACAAGATGGGCCCCAATACCGACCCTTGGGGACACCACTCATAACGGGATGCCAGTTGGACTTAACTCCATTAACCACTACCCGCTGGGCACGGCCCCCTAGCCAGTTCTCAACCCCAAGAAGAGTGAACCTGTCCTCATCACAGGCTGCCAGTTTCCCCAGGAGAATACTGTGGGAGACCGTGTCAAAGGCTTTGCTGAAGTTCAAGTAGACTACATCAACAGCCTTTCCCTGTACTATAAAGTACACTGTAACTGTATAACTGTACTATGAAGTCATTATTATGAAATGTAATGTTTTCTGAACTTCTTGAAATTCTGAGCAATTCAATTTTGAATGTGAAGTCTGGAGGGCTTTAGTTTCATCACTGAAGTGGAGCTTAAGTCTTTTTTGTCCTGATGAAAGGAATTCCTTGTGATGTTTTGCACTGAATGCACTGAACATCTGCCTCATGCCACCCCTGCTGTGAGAGATGGAGGTGTGGGCAGGCAGCTCCTCCCTCCCATGGCTCTCCCAGCTTATTTCCTGCAGATGGAGACCTTTTTCATTACTTTAACTACACCTACACAAGCCTAGTTTGTAACTTATATCTGAACCCTCACTTGTGTTCCTTATGACACTCAAAGACACATCAGCTGCCCCACGGGTATAAGTCAGAAATCACTCAGCACATGCAGTTATTAAAATTTTTTACAGTCTAATCCTTGAAATTATGTGCATTCTCCTGCACTCTCATGTGTACTTTCCATCAATAAGTACAGTAAACCACCAAAGTTCATCCTATTCTCACAAGTGCTAGCTGTTCAGGCTCAGTAACACTGCCGTATGATTTCTTTTAGCTCTGACAAGCATTGTCACTTGAAATTGCTATGACTGCTGTAATGCTAACTGTCCAGGACTGCGTGATGCAGCTCTTGCCTCAGCACTCACAGATCTGGCTCTTCTGCCAGCAAGTATCTTGTGCAAGCCAGAGGTGATTTCCTACAGCAGAAATGTGGACTTGTAAGGCTTACTGCCAAGTTGGAAGGGTGTGCTGCATTCCCCCTGCTGGTGTTGCAGCCAGTCCAGATGTTCTGCAGGAGATGGGAGAATGCCATGAGCTTTTCCACTAGGTGTGTGCTTGTAGAGCAAAGGCTCCATCAACCATGGGTTTGAATGCTACATGAAAAATGAGGCAGCCCCTTGGCATCTCGTAAGATCTCCCTGATTTTTGCAGTTACAATACCTTCTTGATTCTTAAATAGAATTCTGCAATTGGATTGGCCACTGGTAGGAATTTCTGTTCTCTAGATTGACCTGTCCCAGGGTTTATGCTAGTATCAGGGCCAGCTCATGTTGTCTGAGTTCCCTTCTGAGTCTGTCTTGTTTAAATTACTTTTCCTGCATATCAGCATGAAGCTATAATTCCTTGCTTCTGAGCTATTATTTTAGAAATAGATTTCTCTAACATACATGACATATGACACTGGAGGGAAACAGACCAGCAATGCTTTGCTTAGGATTTTTTGCCATTATGGGATGTAGGAATCAAAGAAACAACTGCAGAGCCTTGTATACTGACAGACCTATTCCTAGAACGTATGTTGTAATCATCTCTCAACTCAAACTCCCATATCAGTATTTAATTGCAAACAGTCTGTATGGAAAACAGCCGGGAGGATGGCAGTACTGAGGACTGGGCACTGCTTGGCCAGCAGCTTTTGCTGTTGAGCTGGTGTCTGGTGATGTCTGGAGCACTGAGCTGCAGGAATCTAGCTGATTCCCTTCTCACTGACCTGATGTTGCCTGCCCCCAGCTCAACTTGCCTCAGTCCTGATCTGTTCCCTAGATCTGTCAGAGTTTCCCCTGCAGGGAGTCACTGACCCCAGAAATTTTTGGGGCCAGATGGCACCTGGAAGGAGAAATGGCAAGCAAGAATTTTCCCTTCCCATCTGTTACATATAAACGGGATCACTATATGAAGAATCACCACAGGACTTAGATGCTAAATTCTAATACGTCTTTGAGCACATGTTCAAATTTCAATGGCTTGTAACCTAGAAAAGTTAAGCACTTTGTCTGGAAGGTAAGTTGCTGGCCTACTTTCTATTCTTGCTTAGTTATTATCAAGTTATTACCCGAACACAGGAAGCCTGAGTTTCCCAATGAAGCTACAGGCATTTAACAGAGCTAGGTTATTTTGTCTCAGTCTCATAATTGAAAATACCAAAACCATGTCCAGTTAAGATTTCTTCCTAAGTTAATTTCCTGAAAAGATCAGTGTACATAAATGCTTAAAACTGCCTCTTTAATTAGAGTGAAAAAGATTTTATGTAATTGAACCAAATGTTAACATTTCATATGTTAGTCTACGGTTATTTGGGTTTTGCTGGTCTTTGAGCAGATGGAGGGCCTGGAGACAGGAAATGACTCTAAGCAAAACTGTTTAAATATTTTTGAGATATGTTCTGCTTCAAGCCTGAAATGAAGACCGTTGCCCTTAAAGCATGTGGAACAACTTGCACTGTCAGAAGCAGCCCTGATCTGTCCAGGAAGGAGTGACTTAGCAAGCAATTTCTTGATTCCTGCTAAGTACCGTTACCCTCTTACTTTTTCACATTTATACTTAAGTACTTAAATCAGCCTGAAAAATACAAAAGCATTGGTCTCATTTCTTGCTCCATTTTTTTTTCTTAAGAAGGCTGATTTGGATTTGGTCCTGGACTAAATGAGTTTAAGACCTGCCTCATTTCTACACTCTAATGATGATTCTTGTTCCTAAGTAGTTGTGATTGAGATTTTGACTCTTCTGTCTCTCCTACTCGCTAAAACACAATTTTCAAATTATCTTTACAAGACAGTCACTGCTACATTCTGGGCAAACTAGTTCTGAGGCTGGACAGTTTCAAACATATGTTTTCCTAGGAAGAGGTGGAATAAAAAGCATATGCTTATAAAAGCTTAAGTTATTTTCAGGTTTGTTTGTTACAGCATGCTAAATGTGAGATGAGCTTAAACAAGATTGAGCTCTGGTTAATCAGAACTAGAGCTCTACATAGGTTTGATGCAAGAGGAGCATCACCTGGGAAGTGATCTTTCCTTCTTGTTTCCTCCCCTCCTCCCAGTTCCCCATATGCAACCTTCTTAACCCCAAACCCCCAGCTCTGATTTTATATGGGTTCCCTTTGAATCACACTATCTACAAAAGAGTACACAAGGTGTTTCAAGTGAACTTATACCTAAATGTAGAGCAGAAATGTCTTTGTGTTCCCTGCAGAACTCCCTGCAAGCAATTTTTCAGCACCACCTGGTGGTTAATAATCTTATCCAAGCAAAGTAGTGTAGTGGCCCAGCATCCTCCTGGGAAGAGCAGAACAGACAAAACATGAGCTTCTCCTATTCATATGACTCATTTTTTCTCCAAATCTCCCTACTGTGATTACCCCCAAAATGCTGGCACTGCCCTGTGATTTCCATGATTGCTGGTGCATCTTTTTGATGACCTCCAGCACTTCAAACAAGGTTCCAATCCTGCCTTCAGCCTGCCAGTAGAATCTCTTTAGAAGCCTACAAGAAGAGATTGGCAGCTTAGGATAAATAAAGGACCTGGCTCATTACTGTAGTCATGTACCTTTTTTTATCCTGATATAAGTATCTTGTATTTAAGACTGTTCTGAAAGGTGAGAATGGCAGTGGCAGTGATTTGAAGGACTGTAGCACTCAAAAGTCTTCCTGTGTGAGATGTGCTAGTGTACCTGTTCAGGTTGTGACAGTACAGAGGAGCAGTAACAAGGAAGGTGTAATGCTGATCCTTTGTGCTCTGAAACAATTGTGGCAACTACAAATACTGGATTTGAAATCTCATCCTGCAATTTCCTACTAGACAAAATAGAAGTTAAAAATGGAAACAAAGGGAAAATGTCCCCTTCTGCAACAAATGCCAAACCACTATGCATATTTGCAGTGTATGAAGATGTGGATGAATTAATTTGAATATGAGATCCAAAATGATCCTGTCAAAGGAACACATTATTTCAGTCTTCTTTAAAATCTTCCTGTTGATAGTCGGTCCCTGTTCACAGAGCCTAATTTTGTTCACTGAGTTTCAATGATAAAAGAAATCCCAGTCTTTGTTAAATAAATTCCTACATAGTGTTTGGAAGATACTGGGGAAAATATGTAATCTACTCAGCTGTTCTTCAGATAACACCACATCTGAGCATTAGAAGTGCAGTTGTTGGGTGTTTGGTTTTTTTTGTTTTGTTTTTTTTTGTTGTTTTTTTCATACTATATTGAATGAAAAATACTAGTTCCTGGAGAGCACTTTCATGCTGAGCATACCTCAATCTATCAAAGCAAACTAGTTAATAAGTGTAGGGTTCCCCTACACTTAGTAAGAAGGCTGTCAGTGAATTGTGTGCCTTCAGCTACTGATTGTAAGAATGTAAATCAAAACAACTAAGATCAAAAATAATGAGCTATGGTGAAGTGTGTTCATATCTTGATTTTTGATGATACTAACTCTTGAACTTCTTCAGAAGCCCTTAGAGGAAGGCAATTACTTCTTTACACTTCCACTGTGACCTAGGACAAAATGGCAGTATGTCTTACAGATGCTTCTTTGAAACTTCAAGTAAAAATCTGTTACACATAAAATACAGCAAAAAGACATTTGTTCTGTATCCCTCCGTGGAAGATACATGTTAAAGGACAATCATCACAGTGGCAGTTATTCTAGGAAAAACACTCTTGAATAGAAAGTTTATACATCAATTTCTTCTAATGCTTATTTTTTTCTTTGTAGTTTATATCTGTTCAAACTAGGATTGGCACCACAAATTCAGGACCTGCTGGGAAAAGTAGACTTCACAGGTAATAAACTGCTTATCTAATCATGTACTACATAAGTCCTTCATGCAGTAAATCTGCTAACATTGTACATATTTTCCATTACGCTCCTTCTCCTCCCTTAGGGCTGTACAGAGCAGTTCCTAATTAAATATGTGGGAGGTTGCTATTTTTAATAATCGTGTATTTTTGAAGGACAGAAGGGAGTGAATTTGTATAGAATACTTGTCATATCTTAGATTTCTTCAAAACAAAGGGACAAAAGCAGCCAAGAATCCCTGATCATGTTTGTTTTCAATAAAATAAAATTGCACCGGTGTTTGTAGGTGTAACGATTCACAATGGAGTTGTTCAGATTTCATTCTAAAGATTTATTTTTTTTGTATCTGAACAGAGGAAGAAATTAGCAACATGCGAAAGGAGCTAGAGAAGTATGGCATACAGATGCCATCTTTTAGTAAAATTGGTGGGATTCTGGCCAGTGAATTGTCAGTGGATGAAGCTGCATGTAAGTAGACTCTTATTTTCATTCTGTTTTCTACTAAATAAACTGAAAGAATGCCAACAAAATATTGTTTTAATTCATCTATATTGCCATCTTTTGATAAATAATTAGAAGTGCAATCAAGTTTCATTGATTATCACATTGTGTAACAGTTACATGATATTTTGCTATTCTTCCATCTGCATTTCTGAGTAGGTAATATTTTTATGCATGTCCAATGAACTATAGTAAGTGCTGTCAGAAAGACTTCTTTCCATATTTTGCATGTATTTATTGTTTTGGTAGCTAGTGCTTCTCTAGAATGAAGATGTGAGCTTTGTGGGTGACTCTACACTAGAAAAGGTACAATGGGTTACTCAAGACAGCGTATTTAGTGAAAGCAAGAAGTATCAATAGAGAAAAGGAACACAGTGAGTGGAGGAAAAACAAAGCAACAGCAGAACACCCTGCATTATAATTAAGTACCAGTGCAACTTTGCAACTTTTGCTTTGTACAAAGCAAAATAATTCAAACAAATTTGTGATTGTGCTGAATTTTCCAGATACGAACTTAAAGCATACTTCCTTGTGTTGATTCACCTTGTAATGTATTTTGCAGCTTGCTGCAGATGACTGTTGTGTACACTTGTGCAAAGCTAGATCTTAAAATACTCTCTTTAGAAATAAGGTTTGTTTTTCTGCTTTTTTTAGCTAACTTTCAGAGATTTTGTGATGACAGAACACTTTTTTCCAGTGAACTTCCTTCCTTTGCTGGTGATGAAAGGACTGCAACTTCCTTCTCTGAAAGCCTTTTATAGTGTGTACATATAGTTTCCTTTAACTTTGGAAGAGTTTCCATCCCTTTATAGAAAACCAGGGTTTCCTGATGCTAGTTCTGTCTCTTTAGGTAAGGAGTGTGCTGTCAATTATGTGCCCTGCCCCCAAACGGGAAATGTCTGTGAGGGGAACCCTCACAGATTAGGGAGGATTGATGTGGAGATCCTGCTGGAAGAGGGTTATCACCCTGCTTCTGAAATAGAGCAAGCAAAAGGAGAAATAGGAAGTGAAACAACTGCTTTTGACTTTTGCTGTGCTGTCAGCAGAAGAGTCAACCTAAGCGCTCTTAAAATGGACTCATTTTTTCTGTGAATAACCCTATCTTGTACCTCCAGACTGCTTTTGCAAGTCCAGTCATTTTTCTCATTGTTTCTCTTGCTAGGTGGGTTCACACCATCCACCAGCACAATTTCACAGCTTTCCTAATCTTGACTCTATCTGTTGCCTACTTGTTGCTACTCCACTTATGTCAGTGGGACCTCTTATACTATGCTGTGAGAGATTGCATCCTTTGTATGTATTTTAATACCTAGATGCAGGGCTTATGCATCTTCATTTTGTACCTGTAGGCATATCTTTGTTTTTATTGAGCTGAGTGTCAAAGAAACCAGTGTGAATCTCTACATCTCCACTGTGCCACCTGTTCATCATTCTCTTCTGTACTGACCTGAGCTGGAGAAGATGGTTTTAGAGCAACTTTTTAACACTTTGATAACATTTCTCCATTTGAAACTTGCTGTCATGCAGCTTAGGAGTAGGAACCTGTTATGTCTGTGACACTGTCTTCCACAGTTGCTTATGGAGATGCTTGGTTAGGAAAGGAGAAGGTTCATCCTGGACAGTCTTAGACTTGGCACGCAGGGTTGTGCCTTGACTGGGGACTTCTTAACTATGTTTTTTTAGGTCACAAATTCTGCTACTTGAATTTTCTTATTTTTGCACAAAAACTTTCAGTAATAATTATTTTAAGCAATACTTCTGAGCAGTCATATAATCATTTAGGTGAAAGAAAATACTTGTAACATTATGAAGTCCAGCCATCCACTTAACAAGTCCACTGCTAAACCATGTCCCTAAGTATCATATCTACTCATCTTTTAAGTGTCATTTTACAGACACAAGGAAGCTTAAACTAAGGGAAGTGACAAAAATACTTTCAACTGTTGCATGTAATTGCCTTCTATATGACACTGAACTTGAATAACAAAACTCAAATCATGTTTTTTTCTGTCAGCAAAATAGTAACCCCTAGCTGGGAGAAGAAAACTCAAAACAGAGCAGTCAGAGCATTTCTAAAGTTACCTGTGAGCAAATAGAGTACATTTGTCCCTGCTGCCTACGGGAAGCATTAGCAGTGGAATGTTGGAAGGGAAATATGCAAATTGTCTGACACATGTTCAACCATCATTTCAAATAAAATAGAACATAGTATAAATACTAAATGAATATGAGGAGTGTATGATGCAAGTTTCCAGCCTGGTCCATGATGATGTGGGTGTCAGTTCTGGAACTGAGCTGAAGGAACAGAGCTTGCACACAGCAGCTGACTAAATGGGCTGGAGTTAGACAAAGCTGGACAAGCTGCAGTTAATCTCATGGTCATACATACATACTGTTATTCTTGAATGCTTTTACTGCTACTTCTATACTTAATGGAGCAGTTTCATTGTCTTGCTATAAAAGCTTAGAGAATTCCTGTTAATTAGTGGTTTCTTACCATAAATGAAGGAATTTGTATTTCTGCTGTAAGCAGCATGTTGCCTGCTTCTTCCTTTTTTAAAAGAAGACTGCGATCAAGGAATTATTTGAAGGTTTTAATTGCTTCCTAAAATGTTTGTTTATACTTCTAATTCTAGTGCATGCTGCAGTGATAGCAATTAACGAAGCTATTGAGAAGGGAATAGCTGAGCAAACCATTGCAACTCTGAGGAACCCAAACGCAATGTTGCTAAACGTAGATGAGGAACTTGCACAGGACTATCAGAATGAGCTCTTTGAAGCTAAAAGGAGAAAACAATCAAGTGCAAGACTTAAGGTAGTAGTAATTTATTAGTTCTCACAGTATATGTATTCCATCTTGTCGCTTTTCATGTTGAGGGCAATTTCATTACATTACATGACATTATTACATTACAATACATAATTACATTACAGCCTTCGGAAAGTAATCTAAATTGATTTTAAAAAAAGAATTTTAAAAATCAAAAAAAGAAATGGACTGGATAAGTAATGATGATCTAACAAGCAGGCAGGCAGTTTTAGACAAAAATGGTTACTATGAATTTTTACATAGCTCAGCTTTTTGACCAAAGTATAAAACATTGAAAATTCAAAAATGAAAAATATCTTTTTCCTCTATCACTTAAGAAAAAACAGAATTTCTGTTTAAAATACAGAGAAGTAATGCCTTTTTTGGACATAAAATATAAGCTTTTCCACAGATCTTTAACGTGAATGTATTTGCTTTGTTTTCACATGAGAGCTAAGTGTTCTCAATTGCTGCAACATGTTATGCTATATTTATATGAACACTTTCCAGAAAACACTTTAAATATTATGCAGCCACATATCACAGCATGCAAATACACATGGTCACCACATTCCTTCATAAGTGTATTCAGCAAATATTTCAGCTGATGAAGTTTTAATGACTCCTGATGATGGCTGTTCTCATGCAAAAATTTTGTTGATTACTAACAATTTTGTTTTCTTAGAATGGCACAATCTCTGAAGAAGAGAGAGATGTCTATGAAGAGCTGCTGACACAAGCTGAGATTCAAGGCAATATCAATAAGATCAACAGTAAGCCATTCAGGATCCTTACAGAAGTGTGCATGGTCTTCCAGATTCCAGCTGAACATGACTTGAACCCACAGGAACAAATAATATTTCTGTGGAAGCCTATAAAAAACACACAAAAGATACTGTCTGTCTATTATAGGTTTTTCTTGCTGCTTCTTCTCTACTAATCTTTTGGGAGCTAATGTCTGTTTGTTTGTGAGTATTGCTACAAGGATTCCTCAATTCAGAATCTAATCATTTTTGCCTGCTTTGTTTCTTCATGTTTGAGTTTCTTCCCTGTGCAGTTTACTGTAAATTTTGACCCCCTCTTCTATATAGACCTGAAATATGTTCATAACCCATTAGTTAGCTGTGGTTAAATCACTCCTATGTGAGCTCATGCAGAGACAGAAACTTTTTTTTTTTTTTTGTAGGATTCATCTTCAGATATATAATCCCCTGCTGGAGACTGCCACTTTAGCTGTCTTACTAAAAATGAGATGCTGACAGCCACGAATTCTTTTCTTTTCTTTTTTTTTTTTTTTTTTCAAAAGATGTATTTCCTATTTTGTAAGCATTGTTTTCATTTCAGTTCATGTAGCTTTAGTCCAAGTGAATGAGGCTATTGACCAGCAAGATGAAGTGGCGCTGATGGCAGGTTTGAACCGTCCTGCTCTGAGCCTACTTGAAGTTCTGCCACAAAATTCCTCTTGGTACCTATTGCAATTGTGTGATTCTAAAGAACAGAAAATGCAGGTAATTGAGTAGAATGGCTACTATGCATCAGTTTTATTTTTTGATTTTTCTGAAGCTGGCATAAACCAGAGAGAAATTGCCCTACCCTGGTTTCAGCATTACTTAAGGAAGAGTTGTATCAAGGTTTTAGAATAAATACTAAGTTAGCAAATGCAAAGTAGTTGCATTTGCTCCAAAGAGCATGATACACTTTTAAGCAATTACTATGAAATCAGAGATAAATTTAAGATATGGCATGAATGCCCCAATATTGATTGTTTTAAAGATGAATTTTAACTTGATTACAACATAAGATAAAATTGAACCACTAACAAGTGAAAGCGCTGGTGGAACTGAATTTCAGGGAGAAAATCACAGGGAAAAACTAACGTGATATGTGCTGTAGTATTTGTATTGCCTGTTCAACAAATCATATTCAAATCCTAGGGTCCCATTGAGGGTTTTTATCCCTTATCTCCCAACACGCTTACAAGTATAATCAAATCTTTTTTTTTTTTTTTTTTTTTTCTGATGTTAGATAGCAGGGGTTCCAAATATGCTCGACAAAAGTGAAATACAGAAAGAAGTTAGTGTTGCCAATGCGGAAGCTGAGGCTCACAAGCTTAGTGAGTAAATGTTTCAATACTCATTTTTTTAGCATTTAATTATTTTAAGATGATTAATTCAATCCACAATTCTTTGCATGTAGTCTCAGTTTCTTAATCTGAAACAATGTGAGTTTTATTTTGTAATTGTTCTGAGTCACAATTGCCAAGTCACCAATCTGTGCTACATCGCATACATTCCTTTTACCTGAGGTAGCTAACAACTTTCTTTGAATAACTTAAGCTAAGGGTAAAATGTATTGGCTGAATACAAATTGAATACAGTGCATGGCTTGACGGCTTGAATAGCGTTAATCCTCACTTGGGTGTTATGCCCATCATTGTAGTATTAAAATAGATCAAATAGAAGAATATTTTGCAATCACATTGAAGAAAATAATTCTCATTTTTGGATGCACATATCTGAATCTGATTTCTTCTTTGACTGGGAATGTCACAATACAGAGGCTACAAGATATATTATAGTTTTCAAAAATATAGTTAAGGGGATCTAAATTTGCAGTGCACGCACTGCTTCTTTAACTGAAAACTTCTCTGCTAGGAGGTTCAGCTTTGTTAAACTGCTGTCATTTCGTGCTACATCTGAGCATGGCTTAGTGGCTGTTTTCTGTATTTCCTATGCCTTGAATCCAGGCTGATTGCTTTTGTAATGTAACTTAAAGGTAGTACAGTAAGGTCAAACTAGGGCAGAAGTGTGGCTTGACTTACTAGCTCAAATGTTAGCCCACCTTTGGTTGGTTAGGCATGGTGAGCAGTGCTTCCCTCTTTAAAGGGGTGCTCCTTTACAAGGGAAGTTAGAAAGACATTTTACCGTGTGCTTTGCAATCTGCATGTTTAGCTCCTGACTGGAAATCAACAACTTAGTTACTGACTACAGATCTAGTCTTAGTTCATTTGTGGACTCTTGAGTCTTTTCTTCTTTATTTTTTTGTCTAAAGAAGCATGAGTGCATGTAGTAGCTTTGAGAGCCTTTGCTGTCTCTAACCATGGTTGCAGCCAAAAGGGAGCCTTTGAGAATAACAGGGTCCTGACTGACTGTGCTTCAGAGCAATTGAAATGAGAGGCAAAGAGTTTGTGTAGGTTGGCCTGCTTACTTAAAGAGGTTTTCCATGTCTTAATCCTTTTTAAGACCTAAGTGTTACTGCATACATGAAATGTGAACGGTATCTGCTGCACAAGCACTCTTGCATGGACTTCAGCAGTCAGCAGTGACTAAAAACATTCCCTGGGTAAGAGGGTAAAAAAACAGATAAGGTGGAGGAAATGGGGATTATTTTGCTGATGGAAATGGCATTTACATATTTGTCATTCTTTGCCATGTGCACTCTAACCTTTAAGGCTGTTTCCTTTTGAACAAGGCTGAAGTAGTACCTTGTGCAATATCTCCCAGGGTGTGTTCTGGCCTGAGTTTCCTCAGAATTGGCTCTTCCCGGTGTGCAATTACAGCCACTGACTAAGAGGGGGGTGTTGCCTGGTTGCTGTCGCTGCCCAGGTTGGAAGTGTTTTTCTTCTGGTGTTCAAATGTCCTGAAGTGTGTTCAGCAAAGTAGAAGCTGTTCAGGGATTGAGAAGGACCTCTGGTTGTTTGTTTGATACAAAATGGGAGCTCTACATGGTTTCTAGAAAGTAATACTTGAAAAGAATGATCTCCCAGACTTCAATAGACAAGGGATGGCACAAATTCCTACAAGCTGTTGCACGCGTTTTTTTTCCCTTAGTTTGGCCACTGAAAATCCCACCCACAACCGTATTAAGCAGATTTCTACCAGGCCTCCTGAAACTGAGACAGAACTGTCACTGTTGCAGGACAGGATCATTCTAGCTGGCTGAGTTAGCTCCTGCTAAAAGGTGGAAATGCAACACAAGGAAACAAGTGTTTGTGTTGAGGTGGGACTGGAGTAACTGAGATTACATACTTTGTAGACCAGGGATACATTCGGTACTTCTGCCTGCTGTAATAGGTCAGATTCCTTTTTATCATAGAGGATCCCAAATATCTAAAAGTCTGGAACACTTATAGTCCACCATTCAATTATTTGCTGAAAATTTTTGAATAGACACATTTTGCAACATACGGCAGTTTGTCTTAATCTGATAATTTTCTCCAGTGACAACAAATGATTTTCTTTGGATAAACTAACTGTCATCTACATGGCATAAAAAACAAATGGCATATGGAAATTAATAGGTTTTTCTTTCCCTGCTGTTCTCTAGAACTTATAGCAGTTGACAATATCAATACTGCAATTCGTAACTGTGATCCTAGTAAAACACTGGTTGCACTGATGAAACCGGAGGCGCAGCTGCCTGTTGTTCACTCATTTGCTGCTGTTTTCTATCAGACTGAGCTGTTCAACCTTCAACAACAGAATGCTGTGGTAAGAGTTGAAACCGTTAAGACCTGCTCTGATGTTACATAGCCAAGCTGTGAAACAGCTTAAGCATAGCATGTTGTCGTGTGAAACCAGACTTATTCTCTCTCCATGGTGTTATGTCTCGCATGACTGTTTTCAGTCGAATTGGCAATATTGATTCACAAAAGTCATTTCTTGACACACTTTGCTCTGGCTGAGCTGTTGTGTTGCAACAAATGGACTTTTTAAATTGTTGCATGCTTACTGAGGACTAACCTTTTAAATATTGCTTAGAAAAGTAATCTTGTGCTATGAGAGTATGAGCAGGTCTGTGGGGCAAAGGGCCCAAAGGACGTAACAGAGTAAGCTCTCTCAGTGATGTGTTAATGTGACATGTCTGTGACCAGGATACATGTCTTAGAGTTTCAGTCCTAAATCAAGTCACCTCCTTGATGGTATCTGGACTGTGTAACTCAGATTCATTACACTGCATATTTAGCTTCCTCACTTGAGGTACATTATTATCCTACAGAATTACCTGGCACATGATGAACTGTCTGTTGCAGTAGAAATGTTGTCAGCTGTTGTGTTGCTAAACCAGGCCTTGGAAAACAAGGACATCCAAATGATAAGGAATCACCTCAGAAATCCATGCATTGGCTTCAATAATCTGGAAGAAGAAAACTTGCAACGGTAAAAGTTCATTTTGTCTTGTCTAGAGCAGACTGGGCAACTTCTGCAGAAGGAAAAGTAAGCATTTCACTAGGTGGGCTGTCCCATGCTGTGGCTATGAAGTTGAAAAGTCTGCAAGATAATTATCACTGTATTATCAAGTGATTGAGTGTCCCTAGGTGTAAGGTGTCACACAACCTCAAATTTTTGAGAGCAAGAGCTTATGTAAGGTGGAGGGAAGTATTCTCAGAAAGCAAACATTAAGACCTGACAAGAATTTTTGTGGAGACTAGCATACAAACCAACTGTAGCAGGAAACTGTTAATCAGTAACCTCTTCACAGTACTGATGGAGGATCTTTGGAATGTGAAAATGTGCTTAATGTCTTAAGGCTAAGGAGACCCTTCAGAGCCAGGCTAACCCTATTTTTTTAACTCAAGATTTGTGAGGATCTTAAAAATGTTGTGCAATTCTGCTTGCTAAAAAGCTGATGTTTCTGTGGCATGCATGCATGTCCAAAGCTAAGTTTTATCCTTCACTTAGCTGCCAGCTGCTTGCACTGCCACATGTCTGACTTGTCACAGCCTTGAGCTGTTGCTGTGCTCCTTTGCTTACTCGCAAAAACAAACAACAAACAAAAAAACATTATCAAGCAACTCTAAAGCCTATGCAAGACCTGAAGCCCCCACCTGTGAGGATGTGGACATGTTCTCATCACCTGGCTGTGGGTGGTAGAAATCTGAGCACTCTTGGAGGGTGTCACCAGGCTTAAAGGACAGCAGTGACATGGTCACTGAAGGTCTTCACCAGGAGACGTGCATTTGAGAACAGCCCTTACCTTGATGTTGGGAGAGAGAGAAAGTCAGGGTAAGAATAACTGCTTAGTTTTGGGGTTGAGAGAAGGAAGGATTTGTGATGACTTGGAGAAGTGGCAGAATGATGTGAGGTGGAGCAAAATTAGTGTTCCACTTGGGTTCTGCTAATGTCAGGGAATGCTTGCTGGAGAGAGAAGCAACACTGTGAAAATACAGAGACAGGCCCCAAAGTGGCCAAAGATGGTGTGACAATTTGACTGGTGACACTGTGGCCTGTTATAGTTGTCAGTCAGTACAAATGAAACACCGGGAATTAATTGGATTAAGGAATAAAATATAGCTACAATGCCATTATGCAAATCTAGGCCAAAAGAAGATTTAATGGCACAATGCCAAAAGGGGTAGAGTAGAGCTAGAAAAATTCCTGTGAGGGAAATACTCAGTGGCTTTCTACTGGAAGGCATGCATTTGTTAGGAAATGCCTTTCCTAGAAGATAAAATGGAAGAGGAAATATGACGCAGACCTGTAAAATTGTACATGTTGTGGGGAAAGTTACTAATGGGAATTGCTGGGTTCTCATAACTTCAGTTATTTTCTTACGATAATTGAAATGAGAAAAAAAGGTTATTATGACATATGAATTTTAATACTTACCTGAGGAACTACCTTCTTACAAAACATTCAGTAAGTGGGACTCATTACCAAGCACCTTGTAAGATTTCAAGATAGAGTGAATAGATCACTGGACCATAGACCTGTTCACAACTATTAGACATGGACATGCATTCTCCTGCTTGGAAGACCTTAAACGTAGTATGTTGAATGTTGAGAGGACAAATTGGAACAGGAAATAATAATTATCTCTTTTTCTAGCAGCCACTCATTTAAGGCCACAGGTGAAAATAGAATAGTATTTTGTCTGACTCACTGTGGCAGCTGAGTATTTGAATAAGGAATATTAAAATTATTTAACTTGCATGTGCAAGTGTTTACATGTACAGGTGCTGTGAAGGTTTCCAGTACAGGTTGGTCTGTGATCCTTCTAAAAAGCACTGACTCAGGCTACAAAGCTTGTGCTTGGAGGACACTGATTTGTGTGTAGGGGAGCATTATTCACATCTTAGTACAGCAAGAAGCTGGCAACAGTTTCTCCCAAATTCATCTGCAGTGCCATGCAGTAAAGGATCTGCCCAGTTCTGCCACTTTCCCAAGCATCACACTGTAGAAATGGAAGCATGCAGTGTCTGTGATATAGCTGCCACTGAGAACACTTCTGCTCCTGATGGCTTCCTATCAGAGAGGTTATAAAATAGTCCAGGACAGATGGTGAAGAAAAAAGCCATCATGTTTTGCTCCTCTTTTCTGTCAGGAAGAGTTAATGAAAAACAAGTATTTTTAAAATCACTTATGAGCAGAAGTATTTGAAAATTTTTGCTAAGACCTGCAATGCTCAGCATTTACCATATACCAGCCTCTGTAGGAGAACTTGGGTGAGTCAATGAACTGCATGGTATATTTTTCCTTCTGAGGTTACTGAAAAATTTCAAGTTTTCCAGGAACAAATACCACTGATAATATAAAAAAAGTGGACTGTGGCAGTGTCCCTGAAGGTACTGATATCTCCTGGTTAACATAGAAGCTGGGGGAGAGGCAGCCACTTCCTGAGATGACATAATGAGCACTCTGCTTAGAAGAATGCTTTGGATTAGCATGTAGCGTCAGTTCTTCACACCTCAAAATAAATGTGTACAACCAAGAAAGCAGCATGAATATCTGTATAATTTCTGGCAGGAGATGAGTTGATCTGATAATCATTCATTGGAGAAGTCACCAAATGATGGATGATGCATCTGACTAATTCTTAATGGCAATTTATCTTGTGTAAGAAATACACTTATGTATTTTATATCTTCTTATAGTTATGCTGATACACTATTGTCTATTAAGTCAGAGGCTTCATCTCAAGGCCAAGATTATTTAAGCTGGAATGATATCCAGAACTGCATTGACATGGTTAATATGCAAATTCAAGAAGAAAATGAAAGTAAGTAATTCTTCCTCTATGTTGGCAGCAGAGAAGGCAGTCTGGTCCCCGGCACACACACTTTTGTACTAAATGGCCTTGTACAGACTCTAATCAGTAGAGAAAGCTGTTAAATAATTTTGAATGCCTGTTGATCTTTAAATCCACTTGAAGTATTCCTGGTTATTTTATGACTGGCTCAAATGCATCCTAGGATGCCAACTATCTGCAGCATTACAAATGCTGTGGTTCAGAACATGTGTCAGTATAGTTCTGTATTTGAACAGGATGGTATCACTTCAGGGATTTTGCAGAAATTTTAAGCCAAGAGTGTATTGTATCACAGAGTCAGAAAATTGGCAGCACCCGATGTGAAATCATGTTTGTTAAGTGATTTCCAAGCCTTTGTTTTTCACCAGAGTTTCTAGAAACTGCAGAAGTACAGCAATCTGTCCTGCCCTCCTTTCACACAATTTGATTTTCTATTTGAAAGAAAAGTTTTTTTTGTGTACACTCTAATATAAATGGCTTTAGAGAATAAATATATATTTTCATTTAAGTGTGACTCTGTGGCCCTAAACTGTTAAAGTTAAATGTAATACTTGGTCTTTTGGGCTTCAGACATGCTATGAGACTAAAGTCTGCACTGGACGTAGAAGCATAATTGTTTTTCATAAAATTTGAGGCTATTATCTACCTTCTCCTTAATGCTATCAGCACAGTGTAGCTTGCTTTGTTTTGCAGTGGTAAGAGAAGAGTCTTTTATGGAAATATGAAAACTGGCTGTGTTGTTCTTTCTGAATGGGGTGCTGCAGGCCTCTTTTGATACCTGCCCAGTAGGGTAGGATATAAGCATTATTTTCAGTGGACAAAATTACTTTTTTGTGACTCTACTTCACTGGAGTCATGAGTAGGTGAAAAAGGCCCTGAGAAAGATGATTCTACATTAGCAGTCAGTCTCTACTGGTGAGACAGCCCTGCACTTAGTTTCAGTGGCACAGGCTTCTGCCTAGAAATCATTAATGGGAGAGAGAGGGCAGGAAGAAGGCTGGCATTGCTTTCTGTAAGCAAGCTTATGTGCCTGCCTGTTCCTGCTTTAGCCCTCATGAGAACATGGAATCCAGCCCATCAGCTGTGGGTGATATGGCAGAATCGATGAGAGATAATCAGCTGTCAGTGGAGGGTGTCATCTCTCACATGTCACTAGGCCTTGGCCAGTGCCCTTGTGGGGCAGCGTGACTTTAGAGAGAAATTGCCTCAAGCAGTGCATCTCCACACTGTTTTGGAGAAGGAATACATTGTCACTTTAAATGAGAATGGTCTTGACAACTGAAGAGAATGAGTCATAAGTTTTAATAAATACATCTTGTGATGTGGCTGTAGTCCTCAGTGTCCTCAGGTCTGAATGAAATCAGGCTGATTTCATAAGATCAGCACTGTCAGTTTAATTAGGGGAGGTGAAGTTTAAAGAAATGAGGTTAAGGTTCAACACAATGTTGTAACTTCTAGGTCAGTATGTACATAACCTCTGAAATTAGGGTTTCAAGATGTCTAATTCCCAACCACTTGACAAGTCTTGAGTCTTTCAGCTCAGCCAGCCAATGTGTTGGTGCACACAGAGATACGGAATCCAGTAGTTCTTTAAGATTCACAGAGCTCTTTGTTCTTTGCTAGTAAAGTAAATTTTGCCTTTTTTTTTTTTTTTTTCCTAAGATAGAATTGTTTTCTGTGGAGAGATAGGTTCAGTAAAATGAATAATTGCGGCAGAAAGGAAATCTATAGGAGTTAGTATCTTCACAAAAATATCTGAGGAAAATAATTTTAAATCACTTGCTGTTGCTGTCTCTGCTTCTTGTTACTTGATTTTTCTTTACTATGTTACCGCTTTGTTTGTATCTGTTATGTGATAAGCTGTAACTTTCTTTGACAACTATGCCCGTAATAAAATTTCCTTTTCATAGGAATTATTGCAATTGACCACATTAATGAAGCAATTGACCAAGGAAATGCTGAAAAAACTCTAGAAGCTCTACTGATGCCCACAGCCAAGCTGCAAGATGTGAGACCAGAAAATGCAAAGCATTATCAGGATGTTCTGCACCACGCCAAAACACAGAAACGCAAGGTTAGATCTGTTGCCTCTTGTCAAAACTGAAATGCCAATTCTTATTTACACATTCTCATCCTGTTCCTGTAATGTTTGGATTAGCTGTATAAATGGAATCATTAATAAGCCAGAGATAAGAAACAAGCACTGGGTAATTTTCCTCTGCAATTTACTCTGACTGACACATGAGATTAATTAGCAATTAATTAACAGTAAGATGCATTCTGTATCTGTTATGTATTTGTATAATGATCTAGTTACTAGAGGTAACTGGGCAGGTAGTCATAATATAGATGCTAGAAAGTTTTCAGCCATGCTTAGGAGAGTACTTCCTTGGGGAGCAATTTTGATTAGGAAACTTAGTTGCTTAAATCTGAGGGTCTGTAGTAGTGGTGTTTCTATCCTGAGCTTGTCATGCAACAACATGCTTGCCATCTTGTACATGCTTTCAGCTTCAGCTGATCTCAGCAGAATACTGGTATTGGCTTCCTCAAAAGCAGTGCCCTGGTTATCATCACAGCTCAGGGAAGTATAAACACAGATCAGCCTAACAACTTGCAGGATTTGACTGAATGGAAGATTAGCTAAAGCTCACAGCCCAGCACTTAATATTCCCAGTGTTTCAAAAAGATGCCGAAAATTCATGTGATACATTCCTAACATCAGCTGAAAAAAGTCTCTGCACACTGGCTTGTAGAAATGCCTCCCAGCTATTTTGCCACCTCAGCTGCAGTACCTGCTATGAAAACGTGTGTTTCCGTCATCCACTGGCAGAGCTTTTGAACTGGGTGTTGCAAATCTCAGTCTGTCTCAAGTAACCTCAGGTTTCACTGATTACTGGATTCTTGCTGTGTGCTGGCTGTTCTTTTTGTGGTTCTTTGGCAAATACTCAAAACATCTGTTTTTATACTTAATGATTTATTAAAAAAAAAATCTGACAACCCTATTTATAGAGAGAGCAAGATGCTGTACTGTATATGTTCCCAAAATAAATATTTAGATGCATTAATTTGAGTTATTACTCTAACTGCTGACTAAGAATATGGATTTCACCTTCCTTAAGATGTGATTTAGATTGAACTTCCCCTAGAATAATCAAAACAGAATTGAAAAAATAAACTCTAGTCTTTATCAGCCCTGTACTTTTTTGATCCCTGTTTATAATGCCGATTGGCCTTTAGCTGTATTTAACATGTTTTAAGAGTGAGCTGAGGCATAAGAAAGTACTTGCTTTACGACAGTTAGATAGGTCTGACTGTGAACTTCCTGTATTCTTCAGTGTCTGGAAACCATATGAACTGAAACTGCTGGCTTATTCTGACCATGCTAGTGTCATGTCTGCCTGACTGAAGTGGCCTTGGCTACACAGAATCTAGTTCCTATAGCAGCTAGATGACACGTACTTGCTCATCTCTTGAAAACACAAATACAGAATTCATTTATTGCTAACTTTATCTAATAGATTCTAACATTTCTCAAGCCACTTCAAGTGTGTTCAAGTCTCATTGAAGAGAAACTCTGTGTTTAGAAAGTGCCTTTTGGTTGAGCAACTGTGCCATACTTTAATATGCTTCCTCTGATGTGTAGTTTGGTGTGATAGACACATGGCTTTACAATTAAGATGGCATTTTTTATGTTTATAGTGAGTGGTTAACATCCGGATTATTTAAAAGTTATAGTTAAATTATGCTCTTGTGCATGTTGAAGGAATAACATGTTTTAAAACAAATTAAATTAGGAGTCAGGAGAAATTGAACAGGTAGATCTTCACTAGACTACAAAATTCTTGGAGGCACTTCACTGTATTTTCTACTGCAGATGACTTTATTTTTAAGTTTCTCACAATACTGTTCAAATACTTTTTCTCATCTGTCTTACACAGTTACTGATGTGTACACAAACCATTGAGCTTATTTTGTGGGATCTTATATTCTGCATTCGTAGCTCTTGAGCTTCTGGAAATGTGAAGATAACCATTTGCTTTAGCAACACGGGCAATTAATCACAGCTTGCTTCATTTTCTATAACACTAATTGTTTCCTGTGAGGGTGTGGAAATACTGAGAATACTACAAAATAGCTTCTCAGTTTTGCTTAGCAAGCAAGAATAAAGGATGCCTGGATTCACACTGATAAGGGTTAGCTCCCAGCAGTCATCATGGGTTGTAGGAACACAGGTGCTGACACAGTGGAAGAACAAGTCTCCAGAGCAAAGCTGGTTAAGCAGCCTCAGAGGAGATGCTTCCTTGGAAGCATGTCAAGTTCTGCATTTAAGGCTGTAGATTTTGCTGCTCTCCAACCTAATGAGACTGCAGCTCTTTATTTCTAATATCCAGGGCAGAATTTGCTCTCGGCTGTGTGCCATAATGCTTCCTCAGTGTTCTATAGCCCTGAACACATAGTGTTTTTAATTGTTCCTGTTCGCACTGTATCAAAACCTCATATTCACATCAATCCTAATATATGACTGTGGGTACAAAGATCATATAAAGTGTTTCCAAGTCAGGAATGGACCTTAAAAGTGCTGTTCAGATATGGATCCCTATTTTGCTCAGAATCTGTGGTGAATGATATTGTAGTGTCTTCTCTGTGGCTATGAATTTGATCTTCTCAGAAGGAAATGGAAGTTCTCAGCTCCTTCCCTGAATCTAGGTAGATTCACTGGACATCGTAGCACACAATAAAATTATTGAGTTGGAGAAGTATATCTGAGGACATCTCTTGTGTGGAATTTGGAAGAAGAAAATTGCACTGAGATCATGGTTTAACAACCTTAGAATTTTTTTAGCTTTAGTTGTCAAATCTGTGGTTTATTGCTACCTGGGTTAGTACTATACAAAATCATAATTCCAATAATATAAATATAGAATGAAATTCATGTTTCCCTGGATATTTTAACCATTGTTAGGTATATATTGGATTGACTTCGTATTTTGGACATTAGAAAATAAAGGAAAGGATCAAGACAGCTGTTTAAGCTGCTGAGGCATAAAGCTATTAGATAAAAAGCGTACAAATGGTCTGTGTTGTAGTAGTAATAGTTGACATGATGGATAATAAGAATGATATTGCTTGGTACAAAGCAAATAGCAAAGATGGTAAGTATCAAAAGACTAACTTTCACATACCAGAACCACTCATGAGTCTTGAGTGTTCGTATAATTGAAACATAGCAAAAAATGATGATTGCAAGGGGCATTAAGAATCCAAAGATAGCTAAAGAAACATAGTAGTAGAATTGGAAGGAAGATACAGTTTCGCAGGCACTGTGCACATCGTGGCAGGTGTAAATGCCTAGTTGTTTCACATAATAGCTTTGCTGCATTATGCAGAGTGGGAGCATGTACAAGAAGACGATGGTCCACACAGTGGCACAGACGGCAATGGCGTAGGTGCGTTTTGGCAGGCTCTTGTAGGTGAAAGGGTGAACAATGGCCACATAGCGACTGACACTGATGCATGTGAGCAGCAGAATGGAGCAGTACATGTTGCCATAAAATACCACAGTTGTAGTTCGACACAAAATTTCTCCAAAAATCCAGTTGTTCTTGTTGATGTGGTATGCTATTTTGAATGGCAGCATGATGCAGAAGAGAAGATCTGAAACAGCCAGGTTTGTGTAGAGGATGGCCGTGCACACGGACCGGATTCTGAAGAGCAGCATCCACAAAATGATGGCATTAGATGGTACACCCAATAGAACAGCACTAAGGTAGACAGTGGGTATTAGCTTGGTGCTCAGAGAACTAGTCAGGTACTCCAGCGTGGTGTTGTTAATTTCTGTTAAAGTGGAGTCATTATACTCCTTTGAAGAACTTTCGTTTTCCTTGAAATGGATTGTCTTTGTCTCCCCTTCTATAACATGAGGTGGGATGTAATCATAGTCTCTTGGTGAAATTCCACGGAAAGTCTTGATAAGAGACACGGTTTTAATTGCAGAACCATTCAGCGAAGACTCTAAAGCTCAAAAAAGTTAAAACTGTTAAAATAGGTGAGCCACTGGATTTGGAATGTAATTCTCCTTCAAGTAAGGAGAAAGGTAAGCCTTTCCATGTGAAGAGCAACCTGTGTTCAGAAAGTTTGGTGGTGCTCCCATTGCTTGGCTGTTCACATCAACTGTACTCATGAACAGACTTTGCTTACTTGTAATTTTGAACCAACCTTGAACATTTAGTGTGAACATGATGTAAACTGGCCTTTCCTGCTTATTTGGGGCTTCCAGTCATCTTTATCAAAATTCTCCAACAACATTTTAAAGCTTATCTTGTAGGGTTTTTTTGCAAGGTGGTTGTAGTGTTGGTAATCTGTTACATAAGAAGCAGCTTTGGTCTAGACTGGATAAGAATTTCCAAGCAGACAGCAGTGCTATCCTTGTCAATTAGTGAATAAAATACATGACTGAAAAAAATGGAAAGAATGCTGTCTTGCCTTGGAAATTTCAAATTCAAAAATAATTCTAAAAATAATTTTGGTCTCAAATTAATCCCAAATTAAGATTATGGTTCTGTATCAGATTCTGACTAAACCAAACTAAGACCTTTCAGCATCTCATACATGAGAAAAGGTGGTCCCAAAGACTGAATGCAAACTTAGACTGATGTTAGATCAAACTCATTGGAAGGTGAATAAAATTTCTCATGCAGCACGATTTTTTTTTGTTTTGTTTTGTTTTAATCAGTAAATATCACTGACTTTTGAGCAAAACCAGTGATGCTGGTTACTCGTACTGATGTCTGCTCCTCAGTGCTCAGCAGAGAGCTTTGTAAAGGCATCAACATTTCTTGCTGAAGTATGAATGTGTTCTGCACATGGTCTCAAAGTATTTTGCAAAATAACTGTTGCAGAAAAAAGAGCTGCATGAGGAATTTTTTCATTAAAAAAAAAAAAAGGCTGAGCTGTGTTTAATGCCAAAAGACTTCATGCAAGGCATAGCGTGTGGATCTCGAATCTGCAATTCGAAAGTGAATTGAAATTTGGATGAAAACCTGTGTGTGCTTCTAGATTGAAACAAAATATGGAAAATAGCTTTATTTGGTCTCAGTGCTGTGAAGCTGGCAAGTTTATTGTAGAATATTTAGAAATCATAATTAGTACACCTCTCTACCTTATAGTAATTTCCTGTATGATTAATAATGGTAAAAAAAATTATCTGCTATATAAAAATGGGTGCATATCTGTTTTATGCAAAATGCAGTTTTTTAGAGCTTAGTTTGAAAGCAGCTATCATTTAAATGAAGAAAATACAACTAGGCTTACTCTTCAATAATTTCAGTGATTTTTTGTTAAAGCTCTCTGAAAATTTCTTTCAACATCACAGTCTGAGTCTGCAATTCTGTTGAACATTTCAAAGCAGAAGGAACATGACTGTACAGGTTAGAGTGTCAGCTCACTACAGAAACACGAGATGTGTTTTCAGAAAGGAAAGAATGATCCCTTAGGTAAAACATCTTACTGAAAGTGTCGGGGGAAAGAGAAAGGTAGTCCAAGGTATCCCTGAAATGGAATAAAACTCTGCCTGAAGTGAAACTTGCTGGGTATGTAAAAATTCAATGATGTGTGCACAGCCCATGTAAGCCAGTAAAGCACCAATGCTATCAGCTATAACAAACTTAATCAACTAAAATAGAGTTTATACAGAAAGGAGGACTGACCTGTTGTAAGTGTTGATGTTAGAGAGAGTAGTCCAGTGAAAACCAGAATCTTCATTGTAGTCTGCTAAATCCAGCCACCAAAAAAAGTCAGCACGGTTCTAGTTCATCTCAGGGGTGTTTGGGGCAGATTTTCTTCCCCCTGTAAAGCACTAAGGCACAATTGATCTGTCCTCCAGAAGCATCCTGTAGGCATGAGATTTATGGCAAGGAGTACGTTTGTTCTTTGTCTACTACAGCAAGAGGGTGTGACATATCCAAATATGCACACATGACTCAGTTTCAGCCTCTGCCCAACACAGAGATTAAATTGCTTTACAGCAGCAGTTTAACTCCTAATTTACCACAGCCCTGAAGATGATGGCAGTGGGAAGGGGAGTAGTGAGAAGGGGAGGTTCAGCTGGAATTTCTGTATACAGGTATTTGGGGAAAAAAAGTATCTTCTGGAAAACTGTTTACTAAATGCTCAGAGGTCGCATCCACAAACCCATAATTCTGTACTGCTGAACTCTGTACGCTTCTTGGAGAGAGGCCAGATATGGGGAAGAGTGTGGTGATCTTGGTTTAGAAAAGGCAGAGGTGAAAGTAAACCACAAGGATACGCATATGCCTTAAGACAGCGTTGCTCCGCTTCAGCTCCTCTGCATCCACCTAACAGCCAGCTGGGAGCACATCACAGCCCAGCTGACAGCTCCATTCAGCCCACTTACACCCTTTTGCAGCCTCTCAAAATTTTACCTCATTTGGTGTTTTGTTGATCCCTTCCTGTTCCTCTGCTTGTGTGGGTGTTCTTGTTGTTTTTTTAAATTGGCTTCCATACTCCCCTCCCACCACTCCCACCTAAGCCAAGAAACAATGGCTTGCTTCCAGCAGACAAAATTATTTTGAGTTCTGGTCTAGCTTCCAAGCCAGTGGCAAGGCTTAGCATAAACAGGGCTTGGCTCCAGAACAAAATTTGTATCTGCTTTTGTATTTAATGTCCTGAAACTGAGCACCAGATAAGAAATTCTGAGTTTCGCAATTCTTTGCTATAAATTCAGTCGTAGTTTGGGAGCTGAATAAATGAACTCTCAAGAATTAACTCCAGCTTTCTACTACACTTGCATCATGGATCCACTGTAATGCAATTGCCTGATGTTGCTTGATTTTATTTAGATATTCTAGTATGCGTTTACACAGATGATTGAAACTGAGGTATCTTTATGGCATTTTTTTACCCTATTTTCTTTGCAATTTCTATGGATATTTATCAGATTTTTGACCTAGAGTTGGTCCCTATGACAGTGATATCAATTGTGAAGATGGTTCTTTGCCCACCTAGGAGCTATTTGACTTTGAGTCTCTTTCTGGCTTTTATTTTGTAATGTATTTGTGTAAGTATATATATATTCCCGTGTCTTGCTTGAACCAGTACGTTGCTCTTTCAATAATCATCAGTCTCTTATAGACCTTGCACACAACAGAACCTGCAGCCCACTGTGTCCCATCCATTCATCCCTTGTCCTGGCAGTTTTTTGTTGTAAACTTGTAACTGTGGCTGTTTAAGCTGTTAATGCCTGTGTTCTTCCAGACATCAATCCGCTCCATTGTAGCTGTAGGCTGGAACTAGCAGAAGTACAAGGATTATCTTAGGAAGCACACTCTCTTTTAGTTTGGGTACAGAGTCATCATTCAGGGTCAGCTTGCAGCAAGCGAGACCTGCTCCGCTGCTCAGCTCCTGAAACCTCTGCCACCCAAGCTAAGTCATCACTGCTAAACCTGAGCTGGCCTTTTGTGCCAGCATTTGCTTATGTAACCTCTACTCGTGCACTCTTCTCCAACAGGAGATTTAAAAAGAATGCCAGCTTCCTACTTGCTGCTGGTGCTGCTATCACAGGGCAGGACATTTGCATTTATTCAGTGCTTTGATTTTTTCTGCCTATTTGTTATGGAAATTGAGACATTTCTAGCTCTACTTAAAATTCCTATACATCTAGCAGGATGGAGTCTTCTATGTGTGAAAGCTTTGAGAACTTTTGTTTGAGAAACAGTTTAATCTACTCAGCAAATGGAATATGAGCTTGTTTTACTGTTCATTTTGAGTGGTCCTATTACTTTCAGAGCTTGAGGGCTTTGTGAGGGGAGATTGTGTGTTAGCTCTATCAGTATGTTCAAATACTTTTCATAATTCATTTTTGTAAGGCTTGTCTCAATCCCTTTTCCAGGAAACTCAAGATGAATCAGCAGTTCTGTGGCTGGATGAAATACAAAAGGGAATCAGTGATGCCAATGACAATATAAAAGAAGCTGCAATCTGTAAGCATTAAGCGTCATCTGTATTGTTCTTGTTCTTGTTCTTGAAAAACTGAAGTTGACGACCTCTTTTTTTATTTTTCACTTCAGGGAAGCATGGCAACCGTTTAAATACACTGAAAGAAACAAATTCATATTCTTTATCATGCTGAAGTTAGGGTGATTTATGTCTGCAGGCTTATTGTTAGCTTTATTTGTGCTTACACAGGTTAATAGGTCCAGCATTTCCAGTGTCAGTGTACTTTGACATAACTGTTAAAATAGAAGGAAATGAGGATGGGAAGATGTGTTCAAGAGTTTATTTTGCTTCTGTGAGACTAAAACCTTGATGGACATTGTAAATCCTATAGAATTTCCTCTAAGAACTTATTTCAAAATAATGCCTTCTATTAAGTGCTAACAAATAAAGTTTACAAACACATACTTTAAAATACCTCAGCAGTACTTAAAGACATTTACTTAAAAGTACTCAAATACATATACTTTAAAATACTTTAAAAATATTTTAAAGAAATCAAAAGAGCACTCAGGCTCTTTGGAACAGTGCACATTCTTTCGGCCTCTGAAAAGGAGGAAACGTGTAGGGAAAAATGCTGAGCTGCATTCTGTCAGAGCATTGTGTACAAGATGAACTCAAAGCCTCCTGTAAAAGTTTAAGTGTAATATAACTAATTTTGGTAAAATATCTGTAGCATGTAATTAATTTTGGCTGGCATAGACCTGACAAGGTTTCAAGCTTGTGATTTAGGGCCAGTCACCTTCTGCTTATACTGGCTCCAGTGCGAGATGGGATGAGTTTGTGTAACCTTCTTTTGCACACCGAGAAGTTAAGTACAACTGCTGCATTCAGCTTTTATTAATGTAGTGCTGCCATATGTTTACTTACAGGCAGGTAATGCCAGTATTAGTACTTTGGAAGTTGTGGGTGGAACAAAACAAACATGGCCAGCTGTTTCAGCATTAAATCTATCTACTACAGAAACAGCCAATCTTATGTTACTATTTTTAATCTGCAGTCCTAATTCAACCACTCATATGTTCTGAAGACACTTGAAGCACTTCCATCAGTTACACATCTGGGTTGTGTTTGCTGGGATAGGGCCTGATGCACGTGTGTATTCAGTAGAGCTTATAGCTATTTTTTACACAAAAGGAGGTTCTTTTCAATGCTACCCAGAGTCGTGAGAAAGCCTGAGGAAACATCTGAACATAGGGAAGGGAAGGAAATGCATAGCTTCTAAACAGATGTGAGCTAGAGTGACTTGAAACACCCCTATTTGTGTCTACTGATGTAAGAACTTTACAGATGGATCACATAAATCGGTGTGGGATTATTTGTATGCCAGTACCATGTGACACTGCAAGTGATAACCACAGTTCCACTACTAGTCGTTGCAATGCAGTTTTCCTTTGCATAATCCATGCCAGTGTTTTCACAGAAAATACATAACTTCTCATAATCAAGTATGATCAGTTGAACTGTTTTAACAAGTCCCTATTGGGAACTGGTACTAGTATCTTCTGCTCTGTCCTCTGGGCTGAAATGAAGCAGTGCCAGAATATTGCATTCTTCAGCAGTGCTCTAGGATTTTGGAACTAAAAAATGAGATTTCCCCACGGCACAGAACCTGATACTTGCTGTAACAAATACATCCTGTTTCGGGAAGTTAGTGTGTTCTGTTCACATAGTCTAAACTTAGAAAGCTCAACTAACTGTTACTTGGAAATGAACTTTTATTTTTAACTACCTCTGAGAAGTTGTTTTTGAAAGGCAAACAACTCCTACCCCTCCCCCTAAAAACTTGTGTACAAATGTAAAGGCAGTGTAAGTCTTGTTTTTGTTTCACTCTAGACTAAAGTTTTTTTGAGATTTCTGCAGTAATGACAATAGCAATCACATAAAAGAAGGTACTAACAATGATACTGGAGGAGTTTGAACCTTCCCCAGAGCATTTTAGTGCCTTAAAAAAGCATTTAATACAATAGGACTAAAACTTGACAGACCTTTGCCTTTACAAACCATCCTGCCAGCAGAAGATTCTGTTTAGGAAGACCTGTTCAGTAAACACTTCCAAATTCCTTGCGGTGTTTGCTGTGCAATTTGCATCATCTTATTTTGTGTTTCAAGTCATTTCAACCCGTGTAGTCCTTTTCCGAGAGGAGTCAAAATGAGATTGGCCGAATATTATCTGTGTAGCATGACAGCTTTCAGGAAGAGATATCAGTGCAGACATTCAGCTTTGGGGAAGGGGATGTCTGTTGAAGTAGTGCCTGTCTTGGAAAAACTGTGTTACAGAAAAGAGCTTTGGCCCCATTGAGAGCTCAGGCTTATCACAGTGGACAGCTGCATCTTTGTGTATTTTTGCTGCTTGGAGGGAGGATGGGTGCAGAAGAGACCTTCACTGTGCTGACTTGCTGGAGGAGCAGGTTGCTGCACTGCCTGATTAGGATGCCTAAGGGTCACGTAACGCATAATGTTATGGGAACAAAAATACTCAGTTACTGGTTATCAGAGCTGAGACAATGGATGGGAACATATATAATTAGGGCTAAGCCACTTCAGCCAGCAACATGTGATGTTGTTGGTAATGTGCTGCTTCCCTGCTTCATCACTGCTGAGGCTGTATGTCTGCGCACCATCATACCACAGCTGGGCATGATTTACTACATCCTTCTGAGGAGCACGTGCTTGGCACAGGGTTGTTCTTTTGAAGAACAGAAATGTAACAGTACTCAATCTGGCAGAGGTCCAGATGATAGTGGTGTGGTGTTGTATGTTCCCTTTGTTTCTCAGCTGGCTGCCATCTTCTGCGGAGGTGGATCTGTCTCTGTCCAGGCAAAGCTGAGTATAATCATTCCACTTCAGTCAAACCAACCACCGTGGAATAGTCTTTTGCTGAAATGCTGTCCTGCTAGCTCAGTCCCACAAAGTGCCACCTGCATGTATGCCTGATCTTAACTTACGACACTTTTGTCAGCTCTAGGTGGAAAAGCATGCATAGGTCAAGCAAGAGTGGGAAGCTTTTTTGAAGAGTGAACGTTTTTTGACTTGGTTCAGGAACACAGAAAGTAAAGTGCTTGGTGCTCCGTGCTGCAGTGTGAAGGGCAGAGTGGGCTGCACTGACTTAACTAGTATATAATATAGGGCATTTCAGCTGTATATTATTGTTCTTCTTGAGCTTAGGTGTAAAGGAACACCATTTAAGGTTAGAGAAGTAGTTTCAACACAGCACCATGTACAACTGTAGCGTGTAGGGCCTTCTGAAGTATTGTGTGCTGCCACGCATTGTCAGGTGCAGAGGTTTCACCTCCTCTGGTGATGGCAGGGTTTGCACAAAGAAAGGATGCTTGGGAAACCCTGAATTGGAGCATGGATAACTTGGTGTACCTGAAAGCTTGAACATGTCTCAAAGCACTGTGTCCTGAGAGCTAGAGATGCATCACTGACAAACTCAGCACAAGCTTGCTAAACCAGCATGGGACCAGCTTCCAGTTTGAGGGGATGAGGAACAGTTGCTTCAGGATCCTGAGTAGTACACTGCTGCAGTATTGAAAAACTTTGCTCAAGACAATTGGATAGTGAATCATTATAACACAATGATCCCGTGCATCTCTATCGGATTCCTGAGTGATCTGGTGCTTAGTGGGCCCACCTGCTGAGCAAGCTGGGTGAGGAGCCCCTCTCAAACCTTGTCCTGGTGTCAATTGCTGTCCTGCTCAATGGGGAGCAGCTCTGCCCTCTCTGCTCTCAGTCACACTATGGCAGCACTCCTGCTTGTTGGAAAGCTATTCTCTCAAATGCTCATCCTTATGAGCAGGATAAAAACATTAAACTGCTATATGTGGCATGCTGGCTGTGTGCATCAGCATAGAAATCCATTATCAGAGTTGCTAGGGGATAGAATTGTGGGTATGTAAAGTATAAAACAATTTTCTGTCTTTATTTTTCCCTAGTGGCTGTTGGGATATCAATGATTAACAAGAGCTTGGAGAAAGGTGATTCACAACCAATCCTGATGACACTGCAGTCCAAGTTTGGTTTACGAGTTGTTTCAGAATGTGCTGAAACTTATTTCAAGAACCTCTCAGAAGCCAAGAAGCTGAAAACTAAAGATGGTAAAAACCTTCCTGGACAAGTTTGATATTTCCCTGTCACTGAGGCAACCGGGAAACTGGCATAATAGAGTGAACTAAAATCACTTTAAATTAAGGGGGGGGTTGCTAATTTTTGAAATGCGTTGAGAAACACTATACTTGCCCAAGTGCTTTTATCATGATGATGAACTGTAACATGCAACATCTTGAGCACAGTGCATGCTGGGGAAATAAGTCTAGTTACTACTGTAGTCTAGCTAAGATCAAATTAAACTTTGAGAGAATTCAGAGAATATTACCAGTGACTGTCAGTAGTCCGTCACATCAGAAAATCACATTACTCCCTAATTTTGTCAGCAGACCAGGAAAGTGTTAGACCACGCTCTTCAGCCTTAGAGGCTTCTGTAAAGAGTTCGGCTCTGCTGGAGTGTCCATGGCCCATTTATGGACTGTGCGAACATAAATAACAACAAAACAGGTATCTGCAACAGAGTTTGCAGATGACGCTTTACACAATTGACCTTATCAGCTTTACTTTAGGGTCTTCTGTCCATGAGGAAATGAGGTTTTTCCTGCTTTTCAGGATACAGCTTTGTTTATTAAAGGGAATGATATGGACACAGGAAATCTCTGATGGGAGCTGACAATAAGGTCCATTGTCTGGCCAGAAGATGGCAAAAATGTTTTCTTAAAAGCAATCTGCTCCTTTTCTGAATGGTGATGGGACACATGGAATATGAATACTGATTCAGTATTAAACTCAGAAACACAGTGTACCAAGTTGGTGAAGTTGAGTGGATTTGTATAAACCTCTCAGATGTTTTGTTCTAGAAGAATAATGCTGTTCCAAATAAAGAGATATTGTGAAACATCCTTATTACAAACTGTAGTGACTTTGCATGTAAAATGGCTCTGTAGCTAAACGTAGAGATGAGTAGTGGGTAGGGAATGTTGAAAGTTATCAGTGTAATGGGACATATAACAGCATGTATTGCTTTCAGATTCTAATGAAAGTTCATGGATTAAACTCATAATGAAAAATATGTATAGTTACTACTACAATGTGGAAACTGAGGAAGGTACCTGTGCTGTCCCTGAAGGAGTTGTACCAAAAAATTCCTGGTTAACAGCTGAAGAAATCCAGGTAGGTGGCTAAAATATTTACTTTGATTGCAAACTAAAGAAGCATACTTGGGGGACAGACAGCAAGATGTGGTAATATCAAGGGAAGAGGCTGTGCTGAAGATCATTCTTGTTCAGTATCCACTTTGCCCAATAGCAGCATCTTCTGTCAAGGATGACTGTAATTGCACAGTCTTCTGTGGTTTTCTTATAGCAGTGCTTTAGAGGCCTCCAAATGGGAGGCTACAGTGTAATTTTTGATGTCCCCCAATAGACAATGACACGGGAAATTCTGATTACTTTTTACACAGTCATATTTTTTTTGTCTTCATATTGTCCCATGACAAATTAATGATGTGTTTAGGTACAAATGTAAACACTGTTTTATGTTTATGCTAAACAAACTGCTGAAGTCACAATGTAGGTCCTTCAGAAATTCTGACTGCCATAATATTCAAGACTGTTTCTGTATGCAGACCTCCTTGGTACAGTATGCAGCTCTAGATGACTGACTTCCACAGAAGTCTTAGAAGTATTAGGAAGGCAGAACTGTGAATCCTAAGGTATAAATAAAACACTTCCCTAAAATATAGCACATAACGCTTGAAAGAAGTAGATACTTCTCATGAAATAGCAGCGAAGTACATAGGTTGTTCTGAAAGTAATGCATTCTGTTGACTTGTATGGAAGCTACAACAGATACAAAGAGCGCAGTAATACTATCTGATAGTGAAAATTTTCATTTAAAGAACTATTTTCAACACAGTCACCACCATTAGCTAACCATTTTTGCCTGCAGTGAACAAGAACCTGCATGCCACAATTGTTTAAAAAAAAAAATCTGCCACAGCAGAGGTGACCCACTGTTTCACAGCTGCTGTGACATCATCTTTGCTAGGAAAATGTTGCCCATGAAGTCCATCTTCCATCTGTTTGGGCCATTGAAAGTGAGAGGATACCAAATCTGGACCATATAGTGGATGTGGTAGCACTGTCCAGTCAAGCTTGGCAGTTTGTTCCACAGTTTTCAAACAGCATCTTGAACCTTTTCTTCAATGGGAAATTCAGATGTTGCCACTCCATGAACTGCTGTTTTGACTCTGGCTCCTAGTGGTGACACCACAGCTTACAATTATATGGTCCAGGAAGCTGCCACCTTCAGCCTTCAATAGGCCCTAACAAGCGTGCATAGTGTTCTTCCTCTTCCTGTGTGAACATTCATGGGACCCACCTCTCACAAATTTGAGATATTCCAATGTTGGTACCACCATTTCTGATGTGTTGAAGCCAATATTCATTTCTCTACACAGATCCCTGGTCATAAGCCACTGATTTAAATGGATGAGCTGACTGTGATACTCTTCATTTTATAGTGAAACAGCTGCACATGGCCATCCAGAATGTGGCTTCAGATCACTTTTGCCACTGCTGAAACACGTTACACACTGCCTCACTGTGCTCTGCTGTTTTGTTTCCATCAACATTCAGCAAGTGCTGATAAACATCAGTGGGTGCCATTTTTCCTGCATGAAGAAACCCAGTGACACACCTTTGCTTCATATGCACTTCCATGTCAGACACCAGTTTGTTGGACTGTCCCTCTGCAGCCATCTGTCACACAGCAACAAAATATAATGGGATATTGGGGGGAAAGTTCAACATCTACTACCATACCAGCAACATCTGCCCCTCACACAATGGGCCAATATCATAAAAAAGGAGGCATTACTTTCTGAGTAGCCCTTATAACCATTCACATTGATTAAAATAGAGGGGTAAGTTGGAGGGAATTGTATGTGATGAACATAAGCCATACAGAGGGAGAGAATACAGACTAGATTCCAGAATGGTTTTGGCTTGACAGGGTTTTCTTGCCTACCTCCTTTTAAATTACCTTTTTCTGTGATCTCTTAACAGAACATTGTTGGGCAGGTTACAGCAGACTACAATCGTGAGCAGTTGTGGCTTGCTAATGAAAGTCTGATTGTTCAGCTGCAAGCCCAAGCAAGGGGATTCTTAGTCAGAAGGAATTTTCAGGATAGAAAAGCGTACCTCCGAAACCAGGAACCATCTGCCATCAAAATACAGGTATTGTACTAGAACAAGAAGGTGGTCTGGTTTAGGTCACTTTGTGCATGTGACAGGTTAAGTGACTGATTACTGCTGACAGTATTCTTAACTCAATCTATTTTCATTAGCAGCAATACAATCTGCTTCTGTTCATGTGTTCCTGTCCTAGTTGGAATATTCACACTTTTAATTAGCAAAACTTCACATTTCAAAGAGTAGATTATGCCCACCTGCAGTCTAAACTACTTCAGTGGAAGAACATAAAATATGCAGCCGTGGCCTTATTCTGAGGTGTTCAAATCTTGTGTGGTATACCTAGCTAACAGGGAAACAGGACAAAATCTGAAGATTCATAAAGTATCGATACAAAAATTCCTTGGCAAAGCATGACTTGAGAAATGCATTCCTTTCTACACTATCCAAACTTGTAGGTAGTTTGCCTGTGCTCTGTGAAGTCATACCTGGGTAGGGAGGGGCAGCTGACCCAGTATTCTCAGGCTCTTGCAATATTACTTGGACTTCTTGAGTCTGCTGAATGCTAAAAGAAGCACAAAGGAAAACTTTCTGTGTGTCAAGACTGTTAACACTGACAAATGCGTGCACACTGGTTATATAAACTGTAAAACGACCACCTCTTGTTAGAAACAATTTATTAAACTCCTAAAAAACAGTCAGACACCCCTCCCAAAGGTACACAGAAGTATATAACTGATTGTTTTGGTATCTTCAATAAGTTAACGAATTATGATATTTAATACTAGTAGCTATTCTCTGTATTGCTTTAACTTTTCTGTACGGTGCCTGGGCTCAGTAAAGGAATGCACTGCTGCTTGATGAATTTAGGGTCTGTGAAAAAATTATGGAGACGTTTAGGTAAGTGAAATTATTCTCTGATGGCCTTCTGTGGCATTAAAAGAGAAATGGCTTATGAAACTTCAACAAGTAGAAGACAAGAATGAAATCAAGGGTTAGGTATAGACAGAGGACAAAGAATGATAAAAGTTGAGAGCAGCTATATTATCTGTCTTGCTGAGGTCATTATCACAGTTGCTTTTGAACCACCAAAGTGAGCCTAATGAAGGAACTGGGAGGTATTCATCTCTTTTACAAGGTGATGATCCTGAATGACTTACAGAAACTTAGGAAAGAGGCCTGGAAAAGAAAAATGTGTCAGGGAACCATAAGAATACAAGCAAGCTTACTCCTAGGCTAATTAGCTTGTTAGTATAATGACAGTTTCTCTGTATGTGGTGCTTTTCTGTTAGTGATTTTGGTGCATATGTACAGAGACCTGAATAAATATTTGTCTCTTATAAGTAATAATGGTCTCCTGCTTGTAGGCTTTCTGGAAAGGGTTCAAACAAAGGAAAAGCTATGTTGACAGACTAAAGGTGCTTCAAAGCAATGTTGCTGCTATTGTCAAGGTAAGATTCCACTGAGCTTCTAGATCTGAGTATGCTTCATCCCTTTAGTTGGTCCTCTAGTGCCTGGGAATTTGACGCTAGCACCAGAAAGTGAATGAACTTGTGCTCCAGAAGTTGATATGTTGTTGAAAGTCATTTATAGCTTTAGTAAATAGAATGTTTATTGAAAGCTGAGTGTTTAAATTCTCTCAGGCTTTGCTGAGCATGACTGGCTCATAAAAGATTTTCTTACACTCCCCTTTCTATCATGCTAAGTTACAAAATATTGAAACTGACAGTGTTGTCATTTCATTAGAAACTGTCTAATACGTCTGAAAAATGTTTGCTTATCTTGTACCAATAGGACACGGTTAGGAGTGGATTGCATTTGGGACACTGATCTCCTTTTTAAGGAAGGTTCATTTATAAATGACAGCTTAGACTTGCGGATAGAAATTACTTACAAAGATAACACTAGGCATGTTCTTAGAGCCTTGAATTCAGCCTGCTATTTTAAATAAAGATCTTTAATTCGGTCACTGAATTCTATCAGCCTAATGCTGCAATCACTGAGAACAGTGCCTGTAGCAGAGGACTGCCAGAAACAAGTCTAAAATGCATGCACTCAGTTACTCACAAATAATTTCTGCAGTGTCTTTTAAGTTGTAATTTAATTTTCAGATTCAGTCATGGGTCAAAATGTGGCTAGCAAGGAGAGCTTACAGAAGGAGGCTGCAGTACTTCAAGGATCATGTAAGTCCTTTTTCTTCCATTTTGAACATGGAGTAGTAAAATAGGGTAATATGACAGCATGTGTGTTTCTGAGAATCTCAGTAGTGAGACTGTAGGCTCTCCAGTAAGTTTCTGAATAGAAGTTTGTCCTAACTTATTTCTTTTTCTTGATCTTTGTCTCTTCTAGAATGAAGAAATCGTGAAGATACAAGCATTTCTCAGAGCAAACAAAGCCAGGGAGGATTACAGAACACTAAGTAAGGGGTAACACTTAATTATTGGATATTTGGGAAGAAGTACATTACTATCAGTCAGTTTTTAAAAAACTTTCATTCAGGATTTCTTAGTATAGGTGAAAAACAACTGGGTTACTACTCCTTGCACCTGCTTTTGAAACAGAATGGGAAACTATTTTACATAGTTTTACTTGCGTAGTATGAGAAATTCTTGCTCTAAATGGCATAACCTTCTTTTCTGCAGTTCAGATTTCCTCCTCAATGATCAGTTTTCTGAGTTTTGTGGTATTTATTATTGCTAACTAACAAGCCTATTTGTTTCAAATTTAGTTGGTGCTGAGAATCCACCCTTGCCTGTCCTGCGCAAATTTGCCTACCTTTTGGACCAAAGTGACTTAGATTTTCAAGAAGAACTAGAAGTAACAAGATTAAGGGAAGAAGTAGTTACAAAAATTCGATCCAATCAGCAGCTGGAGAAGGACTTGAATTTAATGGATATAAAGATTGGACTTCTTGTGAAAAACAGAATCACCCTTCAGGTCAGTAAGCTGTGTTCAGGTTCCTTTGGCATCCCAGTAGTATGTACTGACCACTTCTGTGTATTCAAGGATTTTGGGATTAAAGAGTTAGAAGACACATGACAATGGAAGTCATCTCAGCAGGGGAACCTAGGGCAGGTTGCACATGTTACTGTCTAGATGTCTTCTGAGTATCTCTAGGGAGACCGACTCCACGAACTCTGGGCAACTCCTACCAATACTTGATCACTAACAATTAGTTAAAATTAGAAAATGAAGGCTTCCTTTGCTTGTCAAAACAGCTTGTATAACAAGATGCTCTGTTGTCCCAAGTGGTTAATCTGTTTGCTACTGAATGTCACTATTAGTTGTAATTGCTTGACAGATTTTAAGCATCTTTTCTGTGGTAGAGTGGAATAGTCTCATAATTTTACTTGTGATATTGTTCATTAATTAAAGGATGAATGAGTCTATTAAGTGAGGTCATTTCCCAGACAGTCACTGTTGCATAGCTATATGGTAGCCAGGTGAAGATGTTCAAAAGATTTGTTAATGAATACAGTAGCAAATAGTGAAGTTCCCAATAAATTACCTTGTAGAATATTTAAAGTCATTGGAAAAAATATTTATCTTTTTGCTTTCATGGTGAATATAGTATCTAAACCTCTGATCTCACTATCTACAGGATGTGGTATTACATAGTAAGAAGCTTAACAAAAAGAGCAAAAATCAGCTAGAAGAGATGGTTACGGTTGACAAACAAGGTATAAAAGGCTTGAGTAAGGAGAGAAGAAAAAAGCTGGAGGCTTATCAACATTTATTCTACCTTTTACAGGTAAGTCTTAAGGTAGAAATTAACATGACAGCAAACTGCTAAAGATGAACATTGATTGCTTTATTCTAGAGTTTAGAAAAGTAAACTGTACAAAACAATTTCCAGTGGACTGTAGTATATAGACTACTGCAAAATGCTGTCTCCAACTTCTAGTATTCCCTGTAACTGAGAAAATCCTTGCTCTCCATGAACTGCAAGAATTAGTGCTGTTTGATTTGTGAATATTTTCTTCCATTTATCTTTTAATTCATATGCATTACTGCTACTTTTACCCTTTGTGTATGGTAAAAGGGAACCTGTCTTCTCAACAGCTGACAGTATATAATACATCTGTTCTAGTGTTCTTTATGTTAATCTCATCTCACCTAAGATTTTCTAGAAGATTACCTCTTCCCAGGACAGATAGTCTCTGCGGGGGTGGTTTGTCTTGGAAAACAGTATTCAGATAATTTGTTTGTTTTTGTAGACTAATCCTACATATCTGGCGAAGCTGATTTTCCAGATGCCTCAAAACAAATCAACCAAATTTATGGACACAGTCATCTTCACCCTGTACAATTATGCCTCCAATCAACGAGAAGAATATTTGCTTCTCAAACTTTTCAAAACTGCTTTAGAAGAGGAGATAAAGTATGTACTTTTACTACAAAATTTCAATTATCTGACAAACAGTTCAATATTTTCATATCTAAAGAATAATAATAATAATTTGGTTAAATTTTTCAGTTGCTGTAAAACCATGTATATATGTAACCGGAGAAATCTGTTTTCAGAGCAATTACTTGTTTCTTAACATAAGCTATTTCCAGTTTAAAAAAAAAATTCTATGATGGAGAATATTTTTTATAGAGTTATTTTAATAAGTAAATGCTATGGCTTCTTGCTGTTGTGATAATGAGTTCAAGGATGAGGAAAGTAAACATATGTTCTGAAAACACAGAGTTGGTGGGGAGAAAATGAAACCTTTTATGCTCTTCACAGATATTTCAGCTCACAACAGACATTTTACTGGTCACTTATGGTCTGTTCTAGACACATACTGCAACTTATATTAGCGTTCAGAGAGGAACTGTTAGATTTTTCTGTAAGGCAAAATTTAATGAAGTAGACAGCATAAATGTTTCAACATACAAACAAGATACTTTCTGAAGTGTGGGATTGAAAGAAAATGCTTAAAAACATAGATAACTGCTAAGAACTGTTCTGTTGTTGATACAGCTCTAAAGTAGACCAGATACAGGATATTGTCACTGGAAACCCTACTGTCATTAAGATGGTTGTCAGCTTCAACCGAGGTGCTCGTGGACAGAACACTCTGCGCCAGCTCCTGGCACCAGTGGTGAAGGAGATCATGGAGGATAAATCCCTCATAATCAACACTAGTCCTGTGGATGTATACAAGTCATGGGTAAACCAGCTAGAAATGCAGACTGGTGAGGCCAGGTGAGAAGTGAAGATGGATGTATCATACCATCTCTTGAATACTCGTGGGCCTCAGTTCGGTTTCCACTTTCCTTCCCTGGCAAACAGTGCTTATATCAATACCTCTTTCCTGCATCTTTCGGAAGCACAATGAGAAGTTTTACTGGGGAGATACACTAGAAATAGTGTACTTTGAACTGTTCTGAACAAGAAAATGATCACTGTCCTGATCATGAACATCAGAAGTCATATATTTGTGTGTAGTAAACAATGCCATAGAAAGGTTTACCGGGGTGTTACGGTAATTTAATAGTAATGTGCTGACCTTCTGAGGAACTATAGATTGGGACTTATAAAATCCCTTTCTTAAATTGAGAATTCTCTCATGTAACAAAGGGAAGGCAGATGATGTCACATGCACTCCCACCCAAATAAAATTCTTCCTCCAAAAAAAGCAAAGGCACCTGAAATGTTTGTTACTTTGCAAACTTGCAAACAAACATGTCTCTCTTTTTTACTGTTCACTGATGGTCCCTATGAAGTAAAAAGAAAAATTTTCATTCTCAAATATATTTAGCACGGTTTTATGTCTGTTTGTTTCACAGTAAACTGCCATATGATGTTACCACAGAACAAGCATTAACACACACAGAAGTTGTCAATAAACTGGAATCATCGATTCAGAGTTTGCGAGCTGTAACTGACAAAGTTCTCACATCTATATTCTCATCTCTCAATATGATGCCGTAAGTGCTGAGTGAGGTCTCTTTCAGCTTCTGTTCATGTGAGCAGTGAAGCTTCATGCAGACTTCACCAATGGTGGTACTTTCCAATTACGTGGCTTGATGTGTGCCTCCCAAATGACTTTCCCAGTAAAGGGAGTGGTTTCCCCACTTCAGCTCTGCTTTAGTCTTGTGAATGTCTTCACATACTCTAAACTTCTTATATTTTCCATTGTTGTCTCATTTAGTGTTTTAAGTGGCTGAAGAAAGAGTCATTAACTTGGGTTACTAATATGGTTTGTTTGTTTCATGAAAGTCTCTCAATTGTTTTCCTTTTCATCTGTTCCATTCCACGTGTAGTTATGGAATGAGATATATAGCCAAAGTTCTGAAGAGTTCGCTCCATGAGAAATTCCCAGATGCAACAGAAGATGAACTACTAAAGGTAGATTTCCAAGTGCAAACTGCCAAAAGTGTGTTCTTTTAATGCCAGAGGGGATTTTTACTGACACTGTTGTTCTAATGAACTGAGAGCACCAGTCCTTGTTGAAGGAATCTGGTATTACTTGGGTTGCAAAGGGGTGGTAGAAGAGAAGGGAACTCTCTTGCTACAACCTACCTTTCTTAATCTGGGTCCTCAGCAACTCCAAGTGACAGTGCTCAACCTGTTTTGGAAAGTCAACTCAATAATACTGCTTAGCAGGTTGGAATTTATGTGAACCATCTTTTTTGTTTTGTATCCCACCAGCAATCCTTTCATGAAAAACCCTGTGGTCTTCATTTTTTATTTTTTTTCCCTGTGAACTTAGCATATTAAAAGTCATAAACAGGAAAAAAAGCTTGTAATTTAAAGGCAGAGGAAGAGCTCTCAAAACAAATTACAGCTAGATCCTTTCATTAAATTACACTCATTTAAGATAGCTGTAAAAGGGGAAATGAGACTTAGGCTGAAAAGTGTGAGTGAAGAGCACAGTGCTGGCTTAATGACCACCTCTAGGCTGTTGCTGTCACAGTGCATCTCTAGAGGACCTTAGGAAACTTGCTTTATGAGCAAACAGCCAATGGAGAGACTGCAAACTTTCAAATTACAACTACTTGCATTGCAGTAAATAGCAGTTTCAATTTTGCTTTTATTAGTGTTTAATTAAATTATTCTGAAATTGCAAGATATTCATTTCAATGGGACTTTCCTGTTATCCTTCCAAGAGGAAATGTCTTTACAAATAAATAAATAAAATTCTTAGTATGCACTTTGAATACTTCAAATTCCTTATTTAAAAATAAATAAATAAATGGTTCTGTATTCTAGCAGTGCTTTGGAAATGCTTGCAGGCAGCATTTCTGAAGTAATTTCAACCATCACTTCATCAGCGCAGGTTAAAATATTGTTCAGCTTAGTAAATAAGTAGAAAATTAACATAAGGCACCCATCTGTAAATGCTGCGTAAGATGGAGGTTCTGCAGGTGACTACACATAACGTGAGGCTAACTGCAGGAAGAAAAATTCTGCCTGTTTCTGCAGCCAGAAGTGATTTGAAATAGCAATCTGCATGACATAAACATTGTAAGATTGCTTCAGAGTGCAGTTTCGGAAAACTTGTTCTCTGGTCTCTTAGAAGTATTAGAAATAAGGGTCCCTTGCAGATTAGTGTAGCTAAGTTTGTAGCACTCCAGAGAATAAAGCAATGGAGATGGACCTACCAAAGTGTGTATGAAAGAACAGTTGTACACATCCATTTCTGTTCAACTCAGTGTGTTACATAGTCTTGCATAAAGCCAGCAGTACCAAAGGGAAACCTGATTGTACAAGACCATTGCTGATGATCTGAGATCCTGTAAAGGGCAAAATTTTCAAACACAAAGAAGATCAATAAGTGCTGTTCAACTGAAAATATTATTATAAAGTTCGGAATGTGATTTTTTTTCTAAATCCATGACTGTACGAACTGAACTTAAGGATGGACAACTGATTTTTTAGGAGCTGTTAGGACAAAAGATTGATTCCATTCCTGTGTTAATACGGCCTTTAGTACTTTCCTGAACTTGACATTTTGTGTTGAGTGAGTGTTACTTGGATGCTTGTTGAAGTATTGGAAAAAATTGTGATGAAATGAACATTAAATTTTTCTCATCCATAATAGTTAAATAGACATCTAAGAGCCATTTTAAACTGAGTATTTTACTCATTCGTTTACTCCAATGTCTAAAAATAAGAACTATAAATAGTCTTGGTTTCTGGCACTAGTTGGAATACAAATACTTCGAAGCATGTCTGATAGGTTTCCAACTATCAAAAACAGGTGATTGTCTTTAAGAGAAATATTCTAATTGAAATCAAGCAGTTCTTTTTCTAATCATTCTGGGATCTTTATGTCACTGCTTAATATTTCGGGAAGAACTTGCGCAAGAAAGTGATTGGTTTGGTATAGAAGTATGCATGCTTGTTTTTTAATTATTCTGAAATGGCATAGTGCCCATTACTGTGACTGCATCATATAAAACACCACAGACTCTTTTCAGTCAGCCAAGTAAGTAACATGTACATCCCAGGAGTCTTTCCTCATCATTTTTCTCCGGCAGTTCATACAGTCCAAGTCCAAAATGACTAGTAAAATTTTGTAAAATGCAATTACTGTATGTAAAGCAAAGTTCTTCTATCCTTTTTAGATTGTTGGAAACCTCCTGTACTATCGGTACATGAACCCTGCCATCGTTGCTCCTGATGGTTTTGATATAATTGATATGACAGCTGGGGGCCAGATACACCCTGACCAGAGGAGGAATCTGGGCTGTGTGGCAAAAGTCCTTCAGCACGCTGCTTCTAACAAACTCTTCGAAGGAGAGAGTGAACATCTGTCATCTATGAACACTTACCTCTCACAGACATATCAGAAGTTCAGGTATGGAGAGCTCTCACAAATAGCTATTACAGTGCTACAAAAAGAAGACTCTTCTAGGATGAGTAAGACAGACTAATTAATTCATGTGAATTCTTAATAAAAATAAATTGTTCTGTCCTGCTCAAAGGTAAAACTGAGAGAATTAATCACTGCAGAGGAAGGTGAAGTAGCAGAATGTTGTATTTCTATTTGAGCATTACATGGACTGCTGATCAGCTCTGCTGATTCTGTTGCAGTAAGACTGCTGCAAATACAGACAAGTGAGAGCAGCTTGGAATGATTTGTAGTCTGGCAGAAACAGTGTGTTCCTCAGGAAGAGCTGGAAGTTTTTTCTGATGAAAAGACTTAAGATGAAAGAGTTGTTTTTTTCATTGTTATTCTTTCTTTTTCTTTTTTTTAAGAAATTCTATTCTTTAGTCTTTGAACTGTCATAGGAAACTGTGTTCTGTTACACTCTGGGACACAAATTTGTTGGGATTATGATCCATATTTTTGGGTGGCTGTGTTTATTATCTTGCAGTATTCTTATGCCTTGTGGTAAGCTCATTTTTGTACATCAGTCTTTACCATCCATCTTTAATGAAAGCAAATGTACTGTTATATAGAATGGATTTCCTTGAGAGATTAGCCATGAATACAAGAGTATTCACACAGCTTAGTCATTCTATTTATTGAAAGTGTTATTTAAAAGCATGTCATAAACATGAAGAATAGAGCAGAAAATACAACAACAATAACAAAAGTTAGTGAAGGAGAGAATGTATGCTAGTTGGTCGTTTGATTACTACAAGAGGAAGAATTTCTCTTCCAGTGAAGCCAACTTCTTAGAAAACTGAGTCTCCCAGGCTCTTCACTTTAAACAGAGCTTTTTTTCACTTTAAACACGGTGGTCACTCTCAGCTGCTCCAGTTCAAGTTTCTCACACTTTGGAAAACATACCATTCATCGATTATCTGTGCACGACTCTGAAGCTGTTGGTAGCTTGGAGACACAACTTTTCTCTTCTAAGTAGGTCTCAGCTCTCCATATGTATGATAGCTAAGTTGTATAGCTTCAAGTGTCCTTTGCATTTTTCCACTCAGGATTCTTTCATTTGTCCATAACATCACATTTTCTGTGCCTTCAAGCAGCTTGATTTGAGTAACAATGATTTAAACTTTGTAGACCAAGTGGTGATTTCATGTAACTTTTTTCAAATATTTTCTTCTCAGCATGCTTCATACTGTAATGTACGCTTACAAGACCGGAAGTTATTTCTGTGGAAACTTAAGACTTAAAGCACTAAATTCAGACCTCTTTAAACATTTTTTAAATGCCAATTTATCGCTCCTTGCTGAGTGAGGATAAAAATCTAACACTGAAAATAACATTTCAACAGTCATAGAGGAAATCATCATTACTGTTTGAAGAAATGTGTCAGAGACAGTATATTTCTACATCAACACAAAGTGTTGATTGCAAATTGTAAGAGAATTATAATACATGTTGAAGACTTGATTGAAGACTTGATAAATACAGCATAATTAAAGAAGGGAAAAAATTATTTATTGTTCTCATTTATTTGTCTCATGTTTTTTTCTTAGGAATTTTTTTCAGGCAGCATGTGATGTTCCTGAACCAGAGGAGAAATTCAATATTGATGAATACTCTGATATGGTGACCCTCAGCAAACCTGTCATATATATCTCTATAGAAGAAATTATCAATACACATTCAGTAAGTGAATACACTTATCTGGAGACCTGAACTGTATAGATCGTGAAATAATTGTGTGACAGACTGTCCCTGAGGAAAGTGTAGAGTCTGTTTTTCTTTCTTTTGAAATAATCTGTTTAGTCCCCGAAACAGCATGGAATTAAGTATTAGAATTCTCCTTTGCCTAAAAGACTGCTTCCACTCATTATCTTGAATGATTATGAGAATATAGCATTGTATGATGTGGGGAACATTTTTTTTTCAACTAGTGTGGCACTGCTAGCATATTTATAAATAAACTTCCTCATCTTGGTTAAGAAAGTGAGCTTAATTTGAAGAAGTTACTATCCCTCTGGGAGAATAGGAAAACTCTGCATCTTATGACTCATGTGTCATTTGTTGTGTTGGAAGCAGATGCAAATGACTGATTGAGAATGGACTGAAGCTGTGGCTTCCTGTCAGTTCTTCATGCTGGGTAAAGAACAGATTAACTGCAGTCTGTAGTATGACTCATTAGGGTGTAAGTTAAATGTCTGCCACATGGTGCTCCTAACTCCTAAAGCTGGGAGTCATATTATTCATTTCCTACCTTAAAAAAAAAAAAGGGGGGGGGGGGAAGGGGGAAGGGGAAGGGGAAGGCATGGCAGAGAACCACAGAGTACCACCCCATAACTTTATTAGAAAGACTACAGAAGAAATAGAATGCTTCCAGTACATCAGAGTGCAAGTTAGATTTATTCAACTGAAAATTAATAGCCTGTATTGCTAAACATTTTTGGTGGGTTGTTTTTGTGGGTTTTTTTTAATTATTATCATTATTTTAAGTTATTGACTTATTCCTTTATGATAATCTTAGTCAAATACTTCTTCTAGCAAGGTTGTTACCTCTCTAATATGTCCTTGGAGTCAAAAGTGACTATTACTATGCTATTCTATATTTATTCATAAAATGCAAAGTGTGAAATAATATAGTGGACACTAACAAGGAGGTTGATGTTAGAGAACACAAGCAAATAAGTCTGAATACTGCACATACTAACATCTCTGGCAGAGATGACCATGCCACCTCTTTCGCCCAACTTCCTATGTGCCTTCATCTTCTCACACTATACCTTCCCTGTAAAAGTAAATTCAACTTTCTTTCCTGGTCATACAGCTCAAAAATTAGTTTGAGTAACAGGAGATGCATAAACATCCGCTTTTTTGTTGCATGTCATTAAGCTTAAAAAGCAGAATTCTCAAATCTGCTCTCTGTCATCTCTGGTGATGCTTGCTTAACACTTGTTTTGGTTGCACAACTCCATAGGATGTAGCTGGAATGAGGGATCTTCCAGCTTTGTTTTGTACCTCATCATATGTCTCTCACCTTTGCACCAAATAATCTGTTCTGTGAAAGTATTTTTCATTCTGGGCTTGAATAACATTATTTATGTTGGAGTTTTACCTAGTATGATCAGTGTTTCTCAGCAATTCTCACAATATAATCAATGTGCTGCTGCTTCAGATTGGAAAAATATGTGAGACCAATAATTTTCACCTAACTGTCTTGTATGTAAGGCTGAAATGCTGTGCTTGGGCTTTTTAGTTGTCAGTAAGCTTATGGTAACTAATTTCTCTCTAACTATGGCTTGCAGCACTTAAAAGACTTAGAAACCTGGGATGGTGGAAGGCATCTTCCCATGCACCACTGACCCTATTTTCATGCCTCTGTATGGCTCAGTTCAAGATGGTTTATTTGAACTACTGCCCTTTATTATGTTATAGTTTATTAGTTCTGAAGGCATATCTTGAATTTTTTTGTGCTCAGCTATTAACCTCTGGAAATGACTGTAAGAGGAACACAATATGCTGCCTCACATGAGGAACAATTCTAAACTTATTGTCTAGAACTGAGCATTCTTCCCCCCTGCTTCCCACTCACCTTGGGCCCTCAGTAATCCCAATCACTGGTCTGGTATTTTGGCATATAGTCTCGAGATCTGTGTACAAGTATATAGACAAGATATGTTTTTAAGCCTATAGCTTCTTTATGTTTCTTTATAGCTACTATTAGAACACCAGGATGCCATTGCCACTGAGCCAAATGACCTGCTGAACGAATTGCTGGAAGGGCTGGGACCTGTTCCTGATGTGGAGTCTTTCCTTGGTATGCTGTTATTCATCTTCATGATTAACATCACTCTGGGGTAGGATTAGATGGAGAACTGATTTAATTACTACAAGGGATGCAAACTCTCATCTCTCTCATGTTACCAGTTTCTTCATTTTCTATAGAATTGTGCTCTGAAAACTTCTTGTGACATTATTTGCTACTGTTGAGCCTTCTAAAAATGGAACTCAGTACAGTGGTGTTCAGAGTCAGCGTATTCAGCTCTGACAGCATTCTTGATACATGCACAGCTTCTAATTTCAATACTGACCTTAAAGATGAATTACATTATATATATATATGATGCTAGTGATCCTAAAAATGGGCAGTTTATGCTCAGATTGCAGAGAGAAAATTATTTTTTTTTTAATATCCTGATCTTAATATTTATTGTTAGCTGCAGGAGTACAGAATTTAAATAGCAGTTTTTAATTCTGAAACTAAATTATCTAGATAAAAACTAAGTTTTAGAAGAATACTCATCTATTATAAACTAGTAAGGAATAAACGTAGTGGATATTTAATTTACCATATCTGTATTATCGAATACCTTCAAATGAATAGCTGTTATTTTGTTTTTCACTGTTACATGCTTGTTAGGACAAAGGATGTTTAATTGTTTGTACTTTTCTTTGAAATAAATGTGAGTGTCTCGCAGAGCAACACATAGAAACAGAAGAATTGGAGTTGCTTCCAAAATATTCTATGTGGGCTTATTAGTAGGTGGCTTACAGTTTTGTCTGTTTAAAATTCAAAAAAAAACCCAAAAAGACAGCTGCTACGAACAGTAGGAATGGGTGTGCTATTAAAACTTCTGACAACATAGTGATTTGTCTATGCTGTTGTTTTGTCTGATGTATTCACACCTGGGAAAGTTGGCAAACTGAAGTGCAAGATGTTTCCTTGCAGGGGAAGGGTCTGTTGATCCCAATGACCCTAACAGAGAAAGCACATTAAATCAGCTTGCAAAAACAGAGATTTCATTGTCTCTAACAAGCAAATACGAGTTGCGAGAAGGTGAAGATCAGGACCTCAAAAGCTTGATGATAAAGTAAGTTTTGCTCAAGTACATATTCTTAAAAATAATAATCTAAGTTCCTTCCTTGTCTAAATGTGTTTGGAGTTTTCAAAAGCCAATTTGTGTTCAGTCATACTTACACTTTTGAGCAAGTCAGAGAAACTGTTAATTCTTCCAGAATGCTTATCTTTCTATAAGCTTTACTGCCACTTGTATTTTGGACCATGATTGGACCATTATCCAAACAAGCAAGTACTTCTCCAAGAAGTTCTAAAATAATTCTGCTTTAAAACATCACAGCCTTAGGAAGTTTGAGATGAAAATCTACCTAGATGTGTACGGCTGGTCAGTACCACTGTCCACTCCTGCCCCACAAATGAAAACTCATTCCCTGACCTAGAGCCATCAGCTGCTGGAACAGGATATGACTGTCACTTCTGCATGAATAATACATGCTTTCATGCAGGGAAAGGAAGTCATGTTTATTCTATTTGGTCAACATATAAGAAATGGGTACTGGGATTACCCATAAAGTATAAATCTTTTCATAAATGCATCTGTCATAATTTACTGGCACCCCTTTTTCAAAATTATTTAAAATTGCTTTGAATAAATATTAGCTTATTTAATATCCTGTTGTTAACTGAACAATGGGATGTATTTCTTTTTCTATGCTTAGTCTTTTCTTTTTCTATAGAAATATCAATGTATTTATTTTTAAACAACTTTGTTAAGGCATCTGTGACAAGACCAAAGATTTGTAGTTACCCCTGTGCAGAGGACTTCAAGGTGCAAATGAGCTTCCAAGAGTAGCAGTTTACCTTCCTGGCACAGGAGGAGTGAGGCTGGTGTCTGCCTGTGCTGTCAGTCATTCCCACTCTGCTGCTCCCTCTGTGAAAGCTCAAGTCAAACTCAAGTAGTTAGCATTTTTTTGGTAGTGTTGTATTTAATTGTATGCATTTATATCTCTTATCCCACCGCGCGGCATTTTTGGCAGAACTAACACAACAAAAAAGACCACCTCTTTTTAAAATGGTTATTCAGACATCTAAATTTGAGGTTTTATCACAGAAGCCTTAGTCGTGCTTAGATATTTTACTCAAAAACCTAAGTTGCATCTTCAGGTTTCTGTTAACTCTTAAGGACAATGAGCTGTATCTCATGGGCAGTAGTGCCTTCTGAATAACAGAATTCTGTGGCAGGACATTCTTCGAAATACTGTAGATAAGCTTCTACCAAAAAAGATCTGGTTTACATATCAGAGTGCAACAGCTTCCCTTCTTTTGGTGAGGAAGAACTACATGTGCAGTCACTGGAGAAACATCTGAAATGTGCGTCAATGAATTGTCAACTGTACAACTCCTTCAGAAGTTCAGCCATTCTGAGTGCACTTCCACTTTATTTAGTAAACATGATCCTTAATGTACCTGCCTAGTTTAGACTATGGAAATATGACATTTCTTCCTTCTGTTACAACACAATCATAATTAAACTACTCGTGTAAATCGCATTTTTGCTATGCTAAGTGGTTAAGTGTTTTCTAAAGAAAAAGAGAGAAAAGTATGTGTTTATTATCTTCTTGTTATGCAGAAGTCTGTTTTTCAGTTGTCAGTGGAAGCCCTGAAATACAAGAAACTAAGCAACACTTCAGTTACCAAGTATAGAGGTCATGCTTGCTAGCTTTACTATTTAATAAATTAAATGCAGTGATGATCCGGTGACAACTGTTTTCTAATACCCATGTATCCTTTTTAAAAGGACCAAAAGACTTATTGTGGATATGATACGAACACAGCCAGGGGATACACTCTTAGAAATATTAGAAACAACAGCCACTGCACAACAGGTAAGTGCTGTGTTGTATCTAAATAGAGAAGGAAATTATTTTATTTAGGCATCTGAAAGACCTAACAGAGTTCTGACAGCTTTATAATAAAGCAATTATTAAAATAAAGAAATTGTTACCTATTTTTAAAACTACTCAGCAAGATTTTGAGGTGTCTTTCAGTCTATGTATGGTAACAGCTTTGGGGGAACATAAAAAAAAAAAACCCAAAACATTAAATCTTGCTATCTAATACAATAACAGTAGGTTTTGTAATTCTTTAAATGTTTTGTAAACATGGCCTCTTTTTTTTATGCTACAGTATTATCAAATAGCCTGAGGTGAATCTTTCTGTTAGTTCTTATTTTCTCTTGTGAACTTCGGAATCTTAAGTTCTCTGCTGCCTAGTATATTTGCTTAAGCAACAAAAGCAAACATGGGCCTGAGAACTGCTGCTATCCACTGAGAATTGAGTGGGAGGAGTTTACAATTGAAGGTGTCTTCTGGAGATGCTGACTCTGAGTGTGCAAATCTTAGCTTACCTCAGTGTGTGCATTGTGTTGTCGCACTACTAAGCCACTGAGTCTTCTAGCAGATTTCAAATGTGCTTGAATTAACTGAAATTTGTGAATACACTGATTAGTTACTTCAGATATGGATAGTAAGGTGAGCAATTACAAACCACTTGGCAAGAATAGAGGAATGAAGACTGCGCCTCAATCCTTCATAATCCCCATTGAGAACTCATTGCATCTGGATAGTTAACTGTTGGCATTGAATTGGAAAGTAACTGTTCTGGATTTGTTTTGTTGTTTTGTTTTTTGGTTTTTTTTTACCCAGGAGTCTGAGCACCTGAAACTTGTAGAAAAACGTGCCATTTTAGATTCCAAAACTCCAGAGAAAATGAAGCGCAGTCAGTCTATTTTTGAAGATGGGCAGCTACCAATTGAACAAAAGAAAAGGAAAATTCAGAGAAATCTCCGGACTTTGGAGCAAGCGGGATTAGTCTCTTCAGCAACAAAGTACCAAGAAATCATAAATGAGATTGCTAAGGTAATTGGAATGTGCTCCTTGTATATGGATGGATTTTAGGCATCTAGCTTCAATCCAGTCTAGAGAGATATTAAGATATAATAGGTCTGGATAACAATTGCTACAGCTGTACATTGTCCAGTCCAGGTAGCTATGCAATAGAGAACTATCTTTCATTTAGATCAACAGCAAACTAAGATTTGATTCTTATTTAGATGCTTTAGACTGTTAGTGTAGTGCCTTGGAAATGGAAGCAGAGTTCAAGATACCACAACTTACATTCACTTAGCTTCAGCTACCCTAATCACCATGAACTGCAGATATAATCTTGTACACAGAATACACAAACCTGGTGTTTGGTGTGGGCCTTAGTGCCAACATCCACAAGGCTAGGTTTCCACCCAGAAGGTTCAGTGACTCCACAGTGTTTTGAGGCAGCTGTGTTTACAGGAGCTGCATTAATCCTGCACTGCAGCACTGCAAGAAACACAGAGCTTGGAACCATCCATCTAACCTGCCTTCCAACTGCTGTCTAATAGTTTGATTTCCCCAGAAGTGGAAAATGATGCAATTTCCCATCACTCTCAAACTGGAGTAGCAATGTGATTATCTTCTGTTCAGTCACATAAACTATAGTGTTTAATATTAGTCACTTTTTTTTCCTAAATATCCAGTTTATAATCTTAATGCATAACAAATCTGAATTCTCTATTTTAGGATATTCGGAATCAAAGAAGGTACAGACATCACCGAAAAGCTGAACTGGTGAAACTCCAGCAGACTTTGAATGCACTTAACTCCAAGACAGCATTTTATGAAGAACAAATTAATTATTACAACACCTATATAAAAACTTGTTTAGACAACTTAACAAGGAAGTGAGTAGATTCTCCTTGTCTCTCAATATTTCAACATGTTCAATTAGGAAGGAGGGTAGGTGTTACCTGTAGTAGAAAGTTTTCTTTCCAACAGATAGACATGAGCAGGAGTTTTCTCAGTGAAACCTCAGAGATCCAAAAATTAATTTTAATGGCCAATCTTATTTAATGCCCATTCCAGTATGCTTCCAAACTGCTATTTTTAAGTGATGACTTTTTACTCTGTTAGACTGGGTTTGCATTTCACAATGAAGTTCAAATAAGCATTAGCAAATATTAATTCAAAATCGTTACGAAAACTGCTAGAGTATTTGCTTCCTGTATAAAATTCCCATGAATTCTCTGACTTGGTCTGAATATTAATTTAGTTCATTAATAGCAACTAAAAAGGCCAATGTACAAATGAAAAATAAAGCTAGAAGAGTAGCTGAAGTGTAAAATACAAAGCTTTGTGCTGGTAGATTAATCACAAAACTTTTTTGTTGTTGTTCTCTTCTAGAAATTCAAGGAGGTCAATTAAATTAGACGGAAAAGAGGAGGTGAAGGGCAGCAAAAAACTGAAGCAGGCATCATTAAAGTACACTGCTGCAAGGCTGCATGAAAAGGGTGTTATCCTGGAAATTGAAGATCTTCAAACCAACCAGTAAGCGTGGCACAAAATAAGCATTTTCTAATCAACATCTCCTTAAAGAGCCTGGCTTTTGGTAAAACTATTTTCATCTTACTGCACAGCATCTAAAATTTCAGATTTTAACATTTGGAGGAAACATGAAGTCTAATTCTCATAACTCTCTTTTTTCCCTTGCACCTTGCTGCATTGCCTTAGTAAAATGCTGGAATTAAGTGGTTTTTGGCATTAGCTTAAATGAGATACATACAGATTAGGCAGCATGTTCGCAGCTAAATGACTGTTTTCTTAAGCAGCTGTAGCAATTATTTTTTACTTTCTGACCAAGCACTTTCATATCATTGAGTAAACACCACATAGGCTGTTTCCTGACTATGGCAAAATGAATAGCAGTGGTTTACCTTGCCTGTTCTCTGTGGTCTGAGCTATGACCGCCTCTTCTTTTCAGAGCAGTGGGGTTTTGTTTTAACAGTCTCTTTGTAGTGCCTGTATACAAGGGCTACCATGGCTATAGTTCCAGCTTACAGAGCTCACATCTGCAGGCCAGCAAATCAGAGCTGCATTATTTCATCTGCAGTGTGGATTCTCACACCTTACTGCCGCACTAATGGCAAGGTGACAGATGGGAATAGTGCTCCAGTGTCTGAGCTGAGGTCCAATGGCTCCTGTTGACAAATTATGATCTCCTGAGATTGCCGCTGCTGGGAGGAGATAAAGCTGTGCTTATACATAGATGCTTCTGACGAAATTTTTTTTATTCTGCAGATTTTTTCTCTTGACTGACTCTGAAGTATTTTAAAACTGCATAGTATACATACTCAATGACTCTTATATTTTGATTTAAGGTTTAAGAATGTGATGTTTGACATCACACCTGGAGAAGAAGTGGGCGACTTTGAAATCAAAGCAAAATTTCTGGGGGTTGAAATGGAAAAAGTGCAGCTCCATTTCCAGGTAGAGTTTGAATTTTCTCACTGTTCTCTGTAGCTACAGTTGCATTTGCTCTAAGCAGGAACAATTTCAGACTTCCGGTATATCCATGAACTATTTGATCAACGGATGGGTCAAGAAGACAAGTCAAGTAGGGAAAAATTATGTAACTTGTGTAGGATGCTGGGATTGGAGTGGAATTAACGTATACATTAAATTGACTGTTGAATGCACTAAACCAAGAGCCACATTAGTTCAGTGGTAAGCAGCAAAAGCCAAGAGAAATAAAAAACACAGGAAACAATCTTTCTGTTGGTTTGCCTTTACTGACAGCCCATAATTAGGGATCTGGACAACATGCAGTGTTTTGCATACATACCTAGTTAGTTGCTTGTAATTGTTTAAATTGTGAGGAACCAGGAGTTTAAGATGGTTATTACATGATGAAAATGACTCAGTCTGGTTACTGTGAGGTATGGATTCAAGCAAAGGATAATGATTTTATTTATGATTACAGGATTTGCTTCAGATGCAGTATGAAGGTGTGGCTGTAATGAAAATGTTTGACAAAGCTAAAGTGAATGTTAATTTGCTCATATTCCTGTTGAATAAGAAGTTCTATGGAAAATGAGTGTCTTCGGATATCATGGACTACATCCATCAGTGGGAAGTCTACTCAGTATTTTTCTTGCTTTTAAATATATGAAATTTGTCATTGGATGCTTTTTAACTTTAAAAGGAACTAAACCACCAAATGTTTAGAGGAATGTAAACAGTGCCTTTGCATCATTGATAGTGAAGTAGAAAAACAGGAAATAGTATAATTTAAACACTTCCAGATCTCATTGGTGTTGGTATCTTCCAATCAAAATGTTGTTTAGGACACTCAGCTCTTGTGGATATTAAGTAGACAGAAATTGAATTTAGTTGAATATATAAGCCTCTTCCTATTAAAAACGTTTTTAAATGACCTCAGATATATAATATAGTTTGTATTAGACATTTAAGTATTTACCAAAAGAAATCCTAATTTGTTTCTAGGGGATAGCTTGCACAAATATTTAGTTACATACTAAGCCTATTTTCTGGCAGTTGTCAATTGAAAAAAACCTTATTGTGCAATTCAAAAATTTTTATAGGTAATTATAAAGTTACAGTAATGTTTTACTGCGCAAAAATATATTTTGATTCATTCCTACTAAATAAAATGCACTACTGCCTTGTGTAAAATGACATTTTCTACATTCACAACCTTTTGAGTGGCATGGGGGTATCTGAGCAGTAAGCAGCTGTTCAGTTTGAAGTATTTGAATACATAAATTGTGCCTGTCTGTCTTTTTTTGTAAGAAAATAAATGCAATAAAATCAGTATTTAGATTTTTTAAATATTCTTTGGAGATTGTTCTATGTAAAATAAATGTTACTTAATTAAACTGGCTTGGTTCCTAGACTTCATTTAAAAGGAAAATTAAAAGAATAATTCAGATGGTAATGAATGAATTTTCCAGTAGTTTTATAAAATAAAATTTAATTAAACTTTGTTGTCCTTACAGTACACTTCAGGAAGGCTTCTCAGCAGTGAAGCCTTTATGCCTTTAGAAGTCATGGTGATTCTTCTGATAAAATAACAATTACATCTACAGAGCAAAAACGTGTATAGGAGATAATGTACCATATAAAGCAAGGGGAAATAGTTCCTATTCTTGCTTTCCTTGTGGCAAAACATTTTAAAAGATTAAAAAGCAGTGAGGCAGCAGTGAGAGAGTGGCATTCCACTCTGGATTGGACTGTAAAAACAAATACGCAAATACTAATTCAGAGGATGAAACAAAACTAAAGTTAGTGGCAGATAAATACTGACCTGTTTGCAATACAAGCTGAAAAAAAGATTATCCTTACTAGAGGTAGGTCTTCAGGCACGGCATTAAGTGTGAACACTTCACTCCTTTACTTTAAAACAGCTAATATTCCTATGAAAAGCAAACAGTCCCTGGGTGTTTCCCTTTTTCTTTCCAGCTAATCATACTACATTTACCATTTATCAGCCATTTTGATTTCTGTTGTTGTTTTTTGTTTGTTTGCTTTTGTTTTTAGCATCAACACACAGATTGTCTTAAAATAGTAGGGAAGCTAAAAGCAGCACTTAGTATAGCTCATTTGGAAGGGACCTGCAAAAATCATCTACTCAGCCATTTAGCCTGACCACTTCAGGGAGCTGGAGTGAAGTCCCCTTGGCCTTCTCTTCTCCAGCCTGGGCAAACTGAGTATCTCAGTCTCTTCTCACAGGATCTGCCCTCCAGCCCTGTTGCTAGTAGTGTTGCCTTCTCTGGATGCTTTCAAGTGCCTTTATATTGCTTTTACGTTACGCAGCTCAGAACTGCACGCACTATTCAAGGGGAGACTGCTCCAACATTGACTACAGTGGGAGCGTTACCTCTTCTGACCATATGGTTGTCCTCTGTCAACGCACCTTAAGTGTGGTTTGCCCAGGCTGAGCCTGCTGGCTCCAGCACCCCCAGGTCCATTCCTGCTGGGCTGCTCCCCAGTCACTCATCTATGTGCGTTTTTTCCTTGTTTGTTTCTTTGCCCTGCTCCAGTGGCTCTGGATTCTTCTTCAAAGCCTGCAGCTCTAACATGAACAGAACCTTCACTGGTCACCTACTGAAGCAGACTTGCTCACAAAAAGTTACTGGGTTCCCAGGTTAATGTAGGCAATTTATGGTCTCTATGCTAGGTGTCACCTCTTCCAACAATTTCTTGATGTTCCTGCTCTCCTAGTACACATCAAAGAACAGCTTCCATTTAATTTGTGATCTTTAGAAGCTTTTCTTCTTAATTAGCTGGTTCAGTTTGTCACTGAACAAACAATAAACCTGCTGAACAAGACTAATCACAATGGTTCCTACCTAAATATAAGATTGACAGGAACTACCAGGTACCATGTAATTGGGCAGAGTAATTCTGCACCTGTCAGACTGGTGGTATTTACTAAAAAGTACAAAAATGGGCTTCAGGGAGGTTAATCCAAGTTGTAAACCTTTGGGCCTCCAATTGTATGTAGCTGGATACAACCTGATGAAACCTGGTTCATACAGGAAATGATCTTATGGAAATACTTGCCTTGCTGGAGATGAAAATGGAGGGAAAAGCCAGTACAGATGAATAGTGCTTTACTTGGCTATTTCCACCATTGGAGGAACTGCATCATTCCTTCCTTCCTGTTTTTTTCTACCTCTACAATAATATTTTTAGAGTTGACCGAGAGAGCTTTGCAGTTAACATAGTTTGATTTGTTAGAACTTATTCTGAAGCTCGAAAACAGGCCACAAAATTGCAGAAAGAACATTTACCTTATTTGTCCAAGCACAGAGAAACATTATCACAAGTGATGGCTGTGGTCTGCTTTACTGGACGCCTATTTGCAAACCTTCTTTAGCAGTCTTTTAAAAGAAAGCAGAAGCAACAAAACAAGCTTCCCCCTAATAGCTAATTTGAAGAGAAACAGTCACACATGACTTCAAACAGTTCCAAACTACACAGACAGCACAACCCTTTTTGCAGACCTGGAGGACTGGCTTTCCCTTTAAAATAAGTTTCTAATCTCTCCCTTTTGGAGCAGTAACTACCAACCCCAGTCTTGCACCAGGGTAATGTGGTAGTACCTGATCATCAGGAAGATGGCTTTCTTGGTAGACCTACTATGTTGTACAGGAATGAAGTATTGCAGTGTAACATTCTTCTCGCAGACAATAAATAAAAAAAAAAAAAAACATTAAACAAATAGCAAGCTGAGAAAGATGGAAGAAGCAGAATTTAAAAGTGGTACAAGTTTTAGAAACTGTGAACTCTTCACTTCCCTTACAATTAGTTTACCCAGACTGAGAGAGTAACAAGCTGCATAACTACAGGATACAAAAGCTGACTTCAATTTGGTTCTTGTACATAAACAGTAATCCAAAAAAGTAAGACTTTTTATTCACTTCCTATATCTATAGTAATCCAGTTTACAACGATACGAACAATGTAGCTCTGAGTCTGTTCCTTGCATCAGAATGGAAGGTTTTTGCTGTGAGTATGATGTCAGTTTCCCTTCACGTCTTACACAGATTTAGCAGACTAAATTCCCCAACCACTGGCCCACCAGTATACACCTGGAACTTACATAAGAGAAAGTGTATATTTCTGCTGAGATCTATTGAAACATTTAGAAAAATACGTTTATGCTGTGGTTTAACCCAAAATATAGGCAAGTAGCATACAGCCTCCACCCCATTAGGATGGCTTTTTCAATGTTATAAATTCAAGTTTAAAAAAAAAAAAAAAAAAAAAAGGCTGATTTCTTCTCAGAAGTTCCTTAACTGATACCCGTTCCTAGCTTATGACTGAAATTTAACTGCACAGCACGTTGATCTAAAAGCTGATCTTGATTCCAGATGCTAGTATCTACACAACATTGCTCTATCCAAAGCATCTTCTGGACACTAAGGGTAGACACGTATGGATACTTCTTGGGTATGTCTCCAGTTGTGCAGCAATAGATCAGACAAATGAGATGTCCAGAGGAAAAAAAATTACAGATATTTTATTAGCTTCATCATGTCATCACCCTAAGCCTAATCCTTCTGCCTCCAGGACATTATCACATTTTTGAATCAGACATCAGATTTTTTGTTTTCTTTCATCCTTCAGAACAGCTCAAAACAACTTGGAAGGATACTTTTTGGAGAAAAAAGGCATTATCTCAGAATGAACCCACAATGTGGAAAAAAACCCAATTAACAAATTTGATGCAAGAGAAAAAAGAACATTTGGAATGCAACAATCACTTTTTGATAAGATGTATCAAATACTCCGATTGTTGTAGATGAAAATGTGGTTGCATGTTTCCACATAAAAGAATGGTTGAGGTTGGAAGGTGATTCTAGATCTCAAATGGTCAAGCAGGGACATCCAGAGCAGAGTGCCCAGGACTACATGTAGGTGGCTTCTGAAGACATTTTCTCTGAATTTGGCTGGGAACACAGTTGATTCTCTTCATAGTGTCTGCTGCTCTGTTGATGCTGTTCTAGCTTAAGGAGAAAGACAATGTTGATAAAGTTTCAGCTGTTGCTCAGAAGTGCTGCGAAGAACCAAGGATGTTCCAGTTTTACAGCTTCTCTAAATGTCCTGCCAGTGAGGGGCTGAGGGCCACAAGGAGCTGGGAGGGCACAGAACCAGAGCTGCTGAGGGGGACTTAGATGCTGCTTGGGGACTGGCTGAGCATTGGTCAGTGGGCTGTGAGCAATTGTGGTATGCATCGCTTGTTCTGAAAATATTTATTTAGTTATTTAGTTACAAAATTATCACTAGTATCATTTCTCTCTTCCATTTCTGTCCTAATAAATAGTTTTTACTTCAACCTATGAGTTCTATCCTTTTTTCCATTTTCTCCACCGTCGCACTGAGAGTGGGCAAGAGAGCAAACAGCTGTCTAGCTGCCTGCTGGATTAAACCACAATAAGCTCTAATAAGGAGACCCCACAGATTCTGGACAACCTATCCCAGTGCTGTGTCACCGACACAGCATAGCACAGAAGTGCTGGCTTGCACTCTTATTTGTGCCCACTGTTTCTTGTCCCGGCACTGGGCAGTACTGAGGACAGACTTTCTGCGGTAGCACTCCCTGAAGCCTTGGTTTCTGCTATCAAAAACACTCTACTAGAATTGAAACATCTACTTCTCTTCAAGTGCATGCCAGAGTAATTTTGCATATTGTGAATACTGGGGAAACCAGTGCTCACAACTTGATTATGTAGTCGCACTGCAGACCTTAATATGTCAGCTCCATGATCTCCAGTTTGAACTCTTGGCAAGATGTTTCCTTTTGCATTTCTCAGTAAGACAGAATTCTTAAAATGCTGCTATATCTGCAAGGAATGGAAATAGTTTTATGGCGCGGTTTGACTATATATGGTGAGTGAGAGTTAGTTCCGTATTGCTTATACATGTTCTTTCCAAGGCCATCTACATTTAGGTCATCAATGTCACTCTGCTCTGCACATTTACAAAGATTAAAACCACATTTGAGTCTTATAAATACAAGCTACATAAATGCCTCCATCAGAAAGCATGCAGAGGTCTTAATGCTCACAGGGTGTCTGAATTTTATTCACTGAAGTGAATCCTGAACTTGTAGAAAAGCAGAATAATGCTTCAGAATTGTGTGCGGTATAACAGCTGAAAAAAAAACAGGTGTTTACATTAACAGCACAGTGAGTTTTCCCCACACAGACATTCCCACCAGCAAATACTATAACTCACTCTCTTCTCTCTCTTCTGAAGGCACATTGCAGCTTTAAGGAAACTGCAGCACAGAAGATGAATTCAGATCACAAATAGCTTCTGTTTATGCATGCACCAAAAAGATAATGTTAGCTATGAAAGCTTCTGCTGTTACACCACCTTCATGTATGGTTATACAGCAGCAAGACCACAGAAGTGTCCAAGGACAGCTTCACCCCACCTTCCAATTAAAAAAAAAAAAAAAAAAAGGATTATCAAAATTGATAAGAAATGATAAGAAATGAGCCTCTGATTAAGGAAAAGGTATTTTCTGTGGGCTCCCCAGTGTGTCCAAGGATGGCAGATTTGGTCATGGATGTGTCTGTTGCTAACTAGCAACCTCTAACTCTTACCTGGCGGCAGAAGGGTTGGCCAGCAGTAGAGCTGTTACACTTCTCGCTTTATGCAAGCGTAAGGCAGCCCTAAGTGTGATAAGGTGGTGGAGCAGGGGCCAGAACTGATGGGAGCTCATGGCAGAGCAAGATGAAATGAGCATTGGAACTTACTGGGCACCAGTACTTGCTATCGGGAGTCGACTTCCCATGCTTGTTATTCTCAGTTAAGAACCAGTGTTGCTTCAGTAGTGACAGACGTCCTGTAACTGCTCGGGTTCTAAGCAGAGGCTTCCTCCCGTTATACCCGTACTGCTGTAAACACAAGCGCATCCAGCTGAGCACAGTGCCGCACACCCCAACAAATCACGGGACGCGTAATGCTTGCGACCTCAGCACACACCTCATGGATGAACCGCGCAACCGGCGGAGCGGAACACGTTCTCGGCAAACCCAGCCTAAACGACACCGGCAAAGCTACCGACCCCCGCAGCTGTGCCGGCGCCGCAGCCATCCGCAGGCGCGCACCGCAGCGGGACAGCCCGCGTCTCCCACCGCACAGGTGCCGCCGCGCTCGAGGCAGCTCCGCGCAGCCGCGCCCAGAACAAAGCGGGCGCGAGAGCCACGCAGTTGTGTTCCCTCGCGCTTTCGGAGCGGCGAAACCCTTTGTCCCGCACTCCTCCCCGTTACCCGCGGGAAACCGCCGGGACAACAGCTCCCCGACCAGGCCCCGCTCAGCCCTCCCACAGGGGCCCGTCCCGCCCCCGCCTGGCAGGAAGGCGCCCCCGCCTCTCCCAGCGCCGGCCGAGGGGCGGCTCGGTCCCGCCCGCCGCTCACTCGCTTTCCCGGCGCGGCCGGGACGGACGGAGCGCGGGGAACCGGCGGCCATGGGGCTGCCCGCGCTGCTCTGCGTCCTGGCCGTCCTCAGCTGCCCGCTCTGGCCGCCCGCCGCCGCCCGAAGCGGTGAGTCGAGGACTCGCCCCGATGGGGGGGGCGGGCGACGGGGGGAGGCGGGAGAGGGGAGAGCCTGCTCGCTTCGGGGCCCTGCGGTGGGTGTGTGCGTGTGCTCGTGAGGGGTTGTGGACTAAACGCGTGAGCCGGGGAGCCCGGTGAGACCTCGGACCTGTCTGCATCTGAACCTGTCTTGACAGTGCAGTGCGCGGGGAAGGAGCGCAGAAGATGCGTGTGCAGCCTAGTAGGGGTGCAGTGGTACAGAGCTAGGCTACTTGTTGGTAGCAAAGACTTTTTTTTTTTTTTTTTTTTTTTTTTTTTTTCCCTTCAAGGTTCTGTTTAACACTTCTTCCAGCTCAGCGCTCCTGCCGGGAGAGCTGGTCGGAGGGCCTGCTGCTAGGGGTAGGCCTTCTGAAACAAAGGCTGAAGGAGCTGGTGCTTGTGCTGGGAGGCGAGGACCAGATGGAAAAAGCTATTGCTGCCGTACAACTGCTTGTCACAAGGACGTGAGGGAATGAGGAGGCCACGGCTCTGTTTGTGCTGGAAGTTGAACGGAAGTGTCCTTCTTGAAAGAAAAGGGGGGAATGTATGCGTGGGAGGTAGTCACAGACTACAGAAGAAGATTGGAAGAAGATTGTACTGCTGAAAGCTCTTATCACGGTTTATAGAAACATCCAAACTAGTTTTCCTGCCTTTTGCAGTGTAGTCTTCATTAAAGAATATCCTAAAGCACATCATTTATTTGCTGCTTCCTTAGGAAACAATGAAGAACATAGTTACTGTACGATATCACTCAAGCTAAGGAAAGAAAAACTCAAATTATTTGATGCACAGTAGAAGCAATAAAGCCCAGCACATGCGCGTGTCTTCTCTCTCCTTTCACTCCCTCCCTCAGCAGTGTCATTTCCCTGCTGTCCCATACAGCAGCCCTGTTTTCACCACAACTTACTTAGTTCCCATTTCATCTGCATTGCTCTATCCCTAGGCTTGTCCTGCCCTTGCACCTGCAGCTTTTCTCCTGCTGTCTCCTTATTCCCTCAGTATCCACAGTTCCCACTGTGGAATGACGTTTAAGATTGGTTGAAGCTGGTTTATTTTTTTGCTCTCTATTTTTCCTTTCACAGTACAGTGTGCTCAGTAGCTCCTTGCATATGAAAACAGGCGTGACATGAAATTACAAAGTAGCTCTGTGTAAAACAAGGCATCATCTTTCAGGGTAAGCAGAGTATGGGTATGATAACCAGGAATCTAACAATAGTGTTCAAGGGAAGACAGAACATTATAGTTTGTTGAAGCCAAACAGCCCTCTGCTTAGCATTCTGCATCATTTACCTATGCCCCTTTGGAGGATCAGCATAAGGACCATTCGCAGTCAAAGAAAACTTCGAGCTTTCAAGTATTTTTACCTTTCAAAGTTGTTATGAATAGCAAACACTGTATGTAGTGCAGTGTCCAGATGACACACTGCGAGGGTAAAACTTCAATGCTTTACCCCATCATTCTTAGTAAACCAGGGCTCTTTTGTAGATTATAAGTACAGACAGCTATTGAGTCAGTTAGAATGCCATTAATTACCAGAGTTTTGACCTCTTTCTAGAGGATTGGGTGTTAGCCTAGCAAAAGCAGGATGACTGTTTGAATGCTTATGATCATTATGCTATCAAACCTTTACTTCTGTCCTCATAGCAAATTATTTTTATGGTTAAAAATGACTTAAGCTGTAGCCAAATGTATTTTAGAGGTATATAAAAGTACATCTTTTATACAGCTGAGACTGAATACCTACGTGATTCTGGCATAACTGTAGCTATCTCATGGTTGTTTTAAAATCTTTTCTGTAAAACTACTGCATTTGTTTTGTTTTTGTCATGGCTTATAGGTAAAACCCGTTTCCCATTACAGATCTTCATACATCTGCTGTCAAGGTTCATTGAAATCTTTTGAAATAACATGTCATCATTCCATCCTCTGCCCAATTTGATCATTGGCTTTTTCAAATAAACACTGACGCACAAGGAATCCAGAACTCTAGGGCAGTAACTTTCTTCCTGTTTTATCAAGCATGAAATATACTGTTGTTTTTTATAATGATGTACAGACAGTGGGTTGTCCAAAATACCTTTGGAAAGGTAAAGGGCTGGTGTATGGCTACCGGGATCTTAAAAGTGAATTGAATTAAGAAAGTTTAAATTCCTGTTCTCTAGAGAGAAGCAGAGCAGCAGCAAGGTTAAGGTCTCATCCTATTTTCTCATGCTGCTGAGTTTCAAGTGTCATTAGTTAGTGGTTAAGTTAACTTAGTTCATGGTAAAGATGTGGTCTGGGCACACTGCACAGCATGGAGGAGTTGGTAACCATGTCAGGGTTGAGTTTCAACTCCAAACTACTCAAATGAAGAACATACAACTTTTGCCAAGCATTATTCCAGATAATTTTAACAGAATTATGTTAAAATTGGAGTGTTCTTGTCCTGAATCATTCTAGTAGGTTTCTACTTCTAGAAAAGTTTGATAATGGAGTAATACAAACTCAAAATACTTCAATCTGTAACTCGTCTTATAAATAAGTTAGCTCCAGGAATTCAGCATGTAACTAAAATTATTAGCAATGTTTAAGTAACTATAAGGAATAGCTAAACAAAGGTCAGTGGCTGGTAAACAGAAACTCTCCCAGTAGTCTCTTTTTCTCACAGCTGTTTCATACTGTTCTAATTAGTCACCGTCAAGAAATAAGTTAGGTTACTGGCAAGAATTTTGTCCATGAGAGACTTAACTGACAGTCACTATGGATTTGTGGGTCTACCTAGCTTGCTCGCTAGTGCTCAGAAAGTGAGACAAGGCACCATGGCTTCATTGCAGCACTGTTAGCTATGGTGAGGCAGCAGAGGTGAAGCACTTCGGAGTTGGAATGCAGGGAAATTAGAGGTGCTTGTCAGCAGCACCTCAGATCCCATGTCCCTTAGACTTCAGTAGTGCAGTTCTTGTCTCCAAATGTAGCTCTGTTCTTCTCACCAGGGCCGTTTATGCCTGTGCTACCCTCTGAAACATGCTTACCTGATGTGAAACCGTGTCACATCTTCCTTGAGCTTCAACGGTAGAGGAACCAAGAAGGAATTGTAGAGCTTTGGGGACTGGGATGTCATCATCATCCTTTTCTGAAGTTTTTTGTTTTAGGAACAGTGGAAGATACAGGTATTTGTAGCATTTGAACTCATAAAACAGCTGTGTACTGGAGAGAGCAGGGGTACTATTTGAGGTTTTCATCACCACTACTGATGTCTCAAAGCTTTATTGTGGAGACTTGTCACTTGGCAGGAGAAATCAGGGTGGTTTTTTTTATTCTCATTTACGTGCAGTCCTGACTTTTCCAAATGAGGTGTACACCGATGGTGTCAGTTGTGACATGTTTCTCTTGCTATAATCATTAAGCACAGAAAATGACATAACTATTCTGTTAGCTACAGGCTGAAGTTAGAGGTGTTAAAAGTAATTTACACTGTATCTGAGCTGCTAAACTAAGAGGCGACTAGTCGAGCCATCTAATCTCTTGGACTAAACATCTAAAGTCATTAAAGACTGGGGTCTGTAGTTCTGCCTTCTGTTAATGTTTTCTCTTGGAGTGAAGACTAGATCCCTCTATAATTTTGCATATCGCCCTTCTGTGCACTTTATACCAAATCTCTCATACTTCTGTGCCTTTTATGTTCTGGTATATTTATTAAATAGTTCCTACTTCAGTTTATACAACAGTTTCCCAGATTTGAATTTTTCCCAGCATTTTTTTTCCTGTCCTTTCGAGGATGAAGTCAGCTAACATTGTACACAAAAACAATTATCTCAAACAAATCCCTTCTTTTGTGCTCTTCCTCCTAAGATGGCTGCTGTGATACAGCATGATAGATGCCACGCAGAAGCTTTAAAAACTAAAAATCCCCAAATCCCTCTTATCACTGCCATGATTTCATCCCACTTTCACTAACATTCGAGCTGGACAAGGTTGCTCTCACATAGCCTGCTCACAAAGGCTAGTAGTTGTCTGTTTCCAACTGCTCTCTTTGCCATCTGCTTCCTTGAGATGCTTTTGTGTTCGTCTGCATTTAAATATAAATGATTTGAATTACTGTAGAAAAGTAATTGCATCTAAAGAACAGCGTCTTTAGACAGGTGAGTCATGCCTAAGTACTTCCAGCTCACTGATTTAAGGTTACACAGCTTAATTTTTATTTCAGTAGTCTAGAATTTGACAGATCATTCGTCTAGCTAAGCAGTTGAATAGTTAGGCGGTAGTAGCTCTGTCCCTTCTGTCAGCTTACTGCTGACAAGAGTTTCAAGTAAGCTACACCTAACTACAGTAAGCTGAAAATGATGGTCTTCCAGAATAATTTTCCAAAAAGATTATCTGAAATAGTATCTAAAGTAGCTATCCTGATGTTTGTTTTGTTTGTTTTTACATATATATGCCTTTACCACATGTTCATCTCTTTGTAATTCTCACTTTCCTAACTTGCTATGGCTACATTCCAAAGGCAGGCTCCCTGTTCTGACTCATCTTCATCAGTACTTGCTGAACCATGCTGCAGAAGACCTGGCTGTTGAGACAACCCTTGTGGCAGGTTTCAGTGTTGTAAGGGCATGCTGGATGCATGCTGTCCTCAGTACACTCCTCAGATTACAATAAGTAGAGCTGGTGAAGCACTCCAGTGCAAGCTGTGGCTACCTGTTTTTAGCATAGGCAGAAGGCTGGTTCATGCCAGCATTGACAGCTGTGTGAAGACTTCTGCCGTCTATCTTTAACTTCTTCTGGCCATTGGGATGTCTCCAGAAACTACAGAAATATCCCAGTAACTTGATGTTTTAATTACCCTTTAGCTTTCTGTTACTTTGTTGACACATACTTCCAATGGGAATTCTGAGTATGAATTCCATTTTTTTCCCAGTACCTCATTTCTCAGAAACTGTATGAAAGGTCAGACAAGGAAAATCAATGGGTGGCAACATTGGGTTGTGCTTACATTAAAGGAGCCCACATAGATGAGATTGATTTCTTAAGCACAAGTAGAATTCAGTTGCTGTCATAAAGAGCTTAGAAGCTGAGAGTTAGGAGTTACTGGAGGACATTTTACCCAAACATGTAGCAGGGCTTAAAACAAAATGGGATGGACTAGCGTCTGTGAGCATACCGTGCTTCGAATAAGAAATTAACTGCATTATTTTGTGTTGCTAATATGATTTTAGATTTCCTTGACGAAAGATATTTTCACCTCCCCGTAGCACATAAATACTTGCTTTCTGATCTGTATGCTTTCTTATGTTTCAGACTACAGATACAATAGCAGCAGTGCAAGGGGCAGAACTTTTCTGATACCTGACCGCGGTGAACCTATACCTGTGGAAGACATTGAAAGCAGTGCTGAAAATGACTCAGAGGTTGCGTTAGGATCCATCAATCAGACGAGATCACCTCCCCATGAACAACGAACAGTGTCAGTGGAAACAGCGAGATACCTCACTAGTCCATGGCTGACTCGTTTTGTTCCTTCAGTTTACACATTAGTGGTTGTGCTCAGCCTTCCTCTGAACGTTACAGCCATATTTGTGTTCCTGAAAAAAATGAAAATTGAAAAGCCAGCTGTAGTATACATGCTGAATTTGGCTCTTGCGGATGTACTGTTTGTAAGTGTGCTCCCTTTCAAGATTGCTTACCATTTCTCTGGAAACAACTGGGTATTTGGACCTGAGATGTGCCGCTTTGTCACTGCTGCTTTCTACTGTAACATGTACTGTTCAATAATGCTGATGACGAGCATAAGTTTTGATCGCTTCTTAGCAGTGGTGTACCCCATGCAGGCTCTTGGCTGGCGTACCTTAACACGTGCCTCGGTGATTTGTTTCATCATATGGCTGGTAGCTGTAACTGGGGTTGTGCCTTTTCTCATCAGAGAGCAAACTATGAAAATACCCCTGTTAAATATAACAACCTGCCACGACGTGCTAAGGGAGTCTGAACTTCATGGCTATTACTTACACTTTTTCTCCATCTTCTCATCTGTTTTCTTTGTAGTGCCATTTATAGTATCTACCATCTGTTACGTGTGTATCATTCGATGTCTGAGTTCTTCTAGTATTGTTGCAAGACAAAATAAGAAGACACGTGCTTTGCTCTTGTGTGTGGCCGTTTTTTCAGTTTTTGTCATTTGTTTTGGGCCAACAAATGTCCTGCTATTAATTCATTACATCCATTTTTCGTACGATAACAGTTTAGAGTATCTCTACTTTGCCTATCTACTGTGTGTGTGTATCAGCAGCGTTAGCTGTTGCATCGATCCTTTTATTTACTACTATGCTTCTTCTCAGTATCAGAGACAACTGTTTAGTCTCTTGAGTTGTAAAGAGACTTTAGATGCTAACAGCAGTGGCCAGTCGATGTCTACCACTAGCAGAAGAGGCACGTGCTCTACTAACGTAAATAACAGTGTCTACAGCAAACTACTAGCAATACAATGAGATCATGAGTCTTACACGTGCTTAATTTGTATACAGTTTAAGTCAAATAAGAAGATATTATGTCCAAGAAATGCAGTTTATACCAAGTTGTGCAACATACAGTTTCATTATAGTAATGTAAAATCCAAATCAGTACACGTGTATGTACATGTATATGTATTGTATGTGTAAATAGTTAGTGTAGAGGAGATAAGTAGTTTCTTAATAATATCTGTTGACTGTTTTTTAGATGAAGTCCTTTTTACAGACAAATATTTAAATTGTTAGTGCAATTTATTATGGGGATATTGTGAAATCCTATTTTAGGATTTTAAACTGTATCATATAGGTTATATTTCTTACTTACGAAGTCAGTCTATCTAACCGTTATTTTATGAAAAAAAAGTGAAAAAATCTTTCTAGGCAGATTTTTTCCTTTATTTCTGAAATAGTCCATATCCCATATTTTTGTAGCATTATCTTGCATCATGGGCCTTGAAACTATGTATTTTACATTTTTATTTATGTCTGTATGTTGTTAGGAATTTGAACAATTGAAAAACAGCTATTGGTTGTTGAAATTTGTCAAAGAATCCTCGGTGGCTCAAATTAGCTTTTCTTTCAATATTCTTATCATTAGTTTAGTGTCTGGGTTATGACAGTGGTAGAAGCACATTCCACAGTAGATCAGTATTGACCAGCACCTCAGAAAATATACTAAAAAAGTGTTACGAATCATCTTGTTATGAAGTTTGCAAATGCATGCTTTCTTGCACGTTATTAGTCATCATTTTATGATTAGGACTTGGATGTATCCTTTATCTCCACCAAGTCTGGATGTTTTTAATGTTTTTGGTTGTGCACACATCAACTATAATAGTGAGCAGGTAAATAGCAGGTAAATACTTCACTGTCTGTAGTGTTATTATACTACAAAAGACAATAAAGCTAAATAAGAAGAAATGAGTGTTAGAAAGAAATGTTTAGATAAAAGGACCCTACGCAAAACTAGAACCCAAATTAAGTAGGAATTTGGTTAATGTAGATTTTGCCACAGGAATCCACCAAGACCAACAGCAGTGGCCAGATGTTGTCTTTGGTCCATCACAAGTGATAAACTTTATCTTCCCGCAGGTACCCTGGAAGTGAGAAATTTATTTGTACTCATCTTCTCTTGTTATTTTCTATCCACTTATTACCAGACTTAAACACAATTAAATGCTGAATTACCAGACACTTGATTTTTCTTCTCAATTGGTAGACACTTTCTGAATAAGTAAATGAGGAAATAATATATATATGTGTTATTTGTAAACCACAAATGTTTATATGAAATACTATGATATATTTGCATTTCGTTTAATGTAATGTTAACAGTTGCTGGTTGATATGCTGGTTTGTTGTTTGGGTTTGTTAGGGTTTTTTTCGTTTGTTTGTTTTGTTATGTTTTTTTTCTGTAAAAAGTTTATCTTTAAACTATGGGAAACAGCTTCATGCTTGCTGAGAAGTTACCTCTGTGCTTCCTGTAGGTATGGGCTGGGGTACTGCATTTTTAGACCTATCAGTAATTGGAAGTTATTTCAATGTAGGTATTTTGTTTATGTTTACATAGCCAGAAGAGACTATCTAGTCAGAATTGGAAGGAAAGTATTATAAGATAGGAGGGAAGGTACTTAACATTTTAACTTTCTGTATTATAAACATTAGTAAAATATATAAACATTTTACTCATTGTGTTTATTTCTTGTTAAACAGTCCTATCTTAACGAAATAAATTATTCTCTACACTGTTTCTTTGAGGTATAATTCTACTGCTTTAGACTAACTTGGTTTTCCAATGCTAAATTTGTAAGACTCTGAAAATTTGATGGGTTCCCTGAATTGCAGTACATTGGTCCAGCCACAGACACTCGAGAGTCACAAAATCATGTATTTTACTGGGGACATTTTAAAGATGGAAGGAAGCATAACCAGTACTGTCTCATAAGTGTATGTATAGATACATACATATAGATAAATACATGTATATGGCTATTCTGGCTCTAGAAAGTGCAGTTGCTCATACAAAGCCCTCTGAATGTTTTGCTTCCAATCCAAAACTGAGTGGTATTTCACTGAATCCTGACGTGGTGCTAGTCTGACATTACAGAACACGAGCGTCCATGCTTTTACATTAAGGTTTCATAGCAAGAAAATGTTAAAAGAAGAATGTACATCACCCAGTGAAACATTTATCCCAAAGAAGTCGTTTAAAACTTTAACTGTGTTTTTAAGAATGACGTCTTGTAATGTTCTGCAATTTTGGCTGTGAAACAGCAAATCCGTACTGAAGCAAAGGACAATATTCCACCACCTGAACAAATTGAGTTGTTTCACTTATCATAACCTGTGTGTTTGAGAATGTTTGCAAATAAGCAATTTCTTCCTATGCTGTAGGATGGAAAAAAAAGATTCAAAATAACAACTAAGAAAGATTTCATTTATCTGTTTATAAACTGGTATTCTGCCTCTGTTGTACACAGTACAGAGGCTGGTTTTGCTGATAATTCTAGCTTGTGTGCAAACGTCAAAGCCAAAGAACAAAAAAGAACCCACCCACAAACCCACAACCTGAAAACACTGTTAACATGAAATCCTTAAATAATAGGCTTTACAAACCAAGCACATTTCTTGACTTTTTTCTAACTAGAGTAAATGCTGAAGTTGCCTTTGAAAACAAGTGTTTTTATATTATCTAAGCATATTTGAAGTACAATCCTTCCATGTCCAGAGGTATCCCATTCAGACCGAATGCTTCAGCAAGCCTGCAAGTACATCTCTGCTGCATGTTCAGAGGTGACCAGTAAGTCAAATCCTGCACAGCAGAATACCTGTGCTCACATTATGCAAACACTGTTTTTTTTCATAGCAAATGAAGCGTTTCTTTTTTAACCTTATAGAGCTAGTGCCATACTTGGGCAGGCTGTGTTTTGGAGCTTCAGCCTCGTGTGACTGCAAAAGTAAACAGGAAAGCTACTGCCGAGCCCAGCTACTGCAAGAACCAGAGAGCTGCTAACATGACTAGACAAGCCTCATACCCAGGCAATGACAGTTGAAGTCTTATTGAACTTATCATTTCTGTGCAATCAACTTCGTAGTTAGGAACAGTTGCATTTCTCAGTGTCTGCTTTCGCTGCTGCATCTTGTGGCAAGATAATTCATTTAAAGGAATGACCTGTTCAGTCAGCAGTTGTTTCTTTGGAGCCATTCTCAGAAATCTCAGCATTTAAAATGAGCTTGTAAACTGCTAAGAGGAGCACTGAAGTAATGTGGTCACCATTTGAGGAAGTTATTACTGCATTTAGACTGGCACAGTGAAGCTAACAGGAAAAGCTAACCACCTTTTCATGCTTAATGCACTCTTGCATAGCTGGCTGGAGAAGAAACTGTTTAACAGAGTGAAAATCAGAGTACAATGAAATGAAACCTGCCCATGTTCACATGCTGTTTTGCTTGTGCCCTCTTCTCATTCTTCACTTTTTTCATGAGGTGAGGATTAATGTGCATTATTTTCTGCATGCAGAAAGCAAGCAAACTTGTGCCAAACGATATTTGGAAGCAAGGAGGTATCAGACATAAATGCCTTTCAAAGCTTGCTGATGTTACCAAACTGTGTTCTAGAAAATATTGTCAGGAAATAGGTGGGGGTGAGATATGTAATCAGCATGGTTTCTGTTGGTAAAGCATCTCGAATAGCTGCCATCACTAGTAAAACTGATTTCACAGGGGGAAGATTGGCTTGTTTTAGTAGGGCAACTATTTTGCAGGGACTGGTGCGTTCACATATTACCTGCATCAATTAATTCCAAGCACACAGTTGCCACTACAACCTGCTCCCTGTAGATAGGCTGCAGACAAATATGGGTTGCTGCCTCTTACCTCTGTTTACCAAATTTATTTTGATCCATCTAGAAACATGAGTATAACTGTAAAACATTTTCATAACAGTTTGACACAGGCTGTTGCATCTGTGTCTCTCCCATGTTGCAATGGCATCCAGAGACAAAAAGATTTAAAGACATCTGGTCACCAACTACATAGCTCTGCAATGGAGGTCTCTTACAGCCGGGTGAAGAAGGAGCAGGGTCAGTTGAGATATTCCAGTAAATCACTTGCTAATGCTTTTTTCTGCTTTTTTTTTTTTTTAATCTCCAGCGGTTTTTTTGTTTGTTTTGTTTTGTTTTGTTTTATTCGATCGCAATTTGATCCTGTAAAGTGAAATGAAAATGGAAGTATTAATGGGACCTCTCATGCTATTAATACTTTTGCATGGTCCTTTGCATTTAGCGAGTGCTAGACGTGGTTTAGTGATAGCTAGCACAGCTGGAAAACTCAGCAAAAATAACATGCTATAACCCAAGTCACCACAAGGGAGCATTGCAATGATTAGGTACAGCTGTTGCAATTTGGCTTGTTGGGGAGATCAGTTATGAAAAAAAACATGCTGAACTGTGAAAAAAACAGTTCTCAGTAGATTTGGAAATGTGAAAAATATTGGAAATATCTTGGAAAAAAATCGGTAACTTTATTTGAAACAGATTTTGTAAAACTTTCAGTAAAACTTTGAGGAATCTTTTCTTCCCTTTGTACATATATCCTTAAAATCCTTATCGTGCTCCCACTTGCACTGAAGCACCGCAACTAATCTCCTCTCCTGAAAAGCAAGCCCTGCCATTTTGTGTGTGACATGGGTCTGCAATGCACTACAGACAGTAGCATTCCTCTACTGAGGTCAGAGATGATAAACTCAACATACAGATGTAATGTCAACAGTAACAATCTGGCCTGGCATGGTCCCTCTCCAAAATAAAAGGCATTACACAAGTCAAATTAATCTCCATCCCACTCTAAGTCTAAAATCAGTGTCCTTGCCATTCACTGACCATGTTGGAGTTTCCTGTTAAGAATCTGGTATCTGTTATTTGCTAGTTTGGTCAGCTTGGTTGGCACGTTTGTGCTGCACTACAGGCAGCAGCTCTTAGGAATTCTACATCCATTTCCTCATCCTCCTGAATGGACCCACAAAGGCTGTGCACAGGTAATCTCAGCTCATCCTCCAGAAGAGCTTGCAGCAACCCTTGTTTCTCCCTACAGTTCATCTAGTGATGGCAGACAGCACACTTCTTCCCTCATGAGCCTGAAAACAGAGAAGGGAAATAATGAACAGAGTTTGAGGGCAAGACTGGCTGTAACCATTAGCACTGTTAGATCCTTAGAGTATTCTAGAACAAATCACTATTAGCTACACACAGACCAGACCTGGATCCTGACATTAAACCTTTCAGTAGTTATCTAAGTTAATTCCCTCAGTTTATGCCTTGACAGGCATGCGGGTTCCCTTGGGCCCTGCAGGACGGGGATGGGGTGCTACATCAGCTGGGGAGCTGACACTGCTGAGCACACACGTGAGTCTGCTTCCCTTCAGACAGCATGGATCTTGGAAAAAGGCACCAGATCTGGAGGGCATGTGTTTTGTCACAGCCACCTCTGCTATGAAGTCACATTTACTGATACCACCCTAAGCACTGATCATTTCTTGCTGAAGACATTTCCCACGCAGTCTTCCTCACCATTTACAAGCAAGCTACCCTAAATATTTGCTTTTTAAAATGAATTTTACCATGAGTTTTACTTGGTACAACTTCACTACCTGATTTAAATACTGCTTTCCTGTTGCCTACAACTTTCTCTTTTACAGCTAAAAAATATTTACTGCCTATTCCAGATTTTGTTGTTCATCCATATTCTTACAAAACTGAATAAAAGATGTGTTCTTGTCTGCAGCAACCTTGTGGGTTTGTAATATGATACTATTCACATCTAACAGATTTTTTCCAGGAACCATAAAACACAAGAAAATTGTTAAATTGAAGCAATCCTATTGGCTAACATAACTGGAATAACTGCCCAGCATGTGTGTGGATAAAACTTCACAGCTGTATATGCTGCATCATACTGCAAACCCAGCTCTGGGGGAGAAGAATAAAGACAGAGAAAGAAAACACCATTACTCAGGCTTGCATTTTGTTTAATCAATGGGTAATAAATATCTCTCCTTCAGAGTAATATTTTAATTGTGTTTCCAAACAAAAATTTATTGCATGCTTTTACTATAGGTCAAAACAGGAATAAACCACTATATTTGTAATTTCTTTTCCTTTTTTTTTTCTTTTGTCTCCACCTTTTCTGACTCTAAGAGGTACCACAAAGAATATAAATCCAGTTAGCTGTCACTGCTTTTCCTGAAAAACTAAATACCTGGGGAAAGGCAAAGTATGGCTATATATGTGTGCGTGCGTGTGTGCGTGTGTGTGTGTGTGTATACGCTAGGTGTGATCATGAAATACTATCCTACCAATAAAAATACTTGTTTGCATTTACAGAAGCTCTGAAATTCAGCTTACATCTCCTAATTTGCTTTAAAGCTCTTTTCCATTTCTCATTGCAAATTATATCTAGAAAAATCTTTTGAAAGGAGGGACCTACTATGTTTCACTTAAAGCGTAGCATGTATTTGTATATCTGCTGTGAATCCACTAAATGGTTAAGTTTAAGTAATTTCTAAACTTTTTGTACCTCTGTACCAGAGATTGGAATTTTGTCATGTAGAACTCTTTCAAAATTACTTAAAATATTAGACAACTCATGAGACGGACTTGTTTAAAGATGTATTATCTTTCCTTAGCCCTCTTGACATATTTTGGACATATTTTGGGTGGGGGGTAGAGGGTGGGAGACAATGTTTTAGGTACCTTTGTGAACCTTTCAGGTTCACATTTTCTAGTGCAGCATGGCCTGCTTGCCGCTGACGTGCTTTGTTAACACAGTGCAAGTATTTCAAAACCTGAAAATCAGACATCAAGAGCTTCTGCTATTTTGATCCAGATATTTTATCTTCGCTCAGTCAGAATACTTCCTGTTTGTTTCATGATGAAATAAGATATCTTCTTTCCTCCCTTCCTCCTTCTGAACTGACAACCTACATTAGCTGAAATGAGATAGAGCAACACGTAGCATTGAAGATAAGCCACATCTTCACTGGGCACTGCTGTTGAGACAGGAGGCAAAATGCCTGTAAAAGCATTGCCTGTGGATGATTGAATTTTATGTCTCTCTTAAGAATATATATAAAACTCCATAAAGGTATGAACTATGTCTTTTTGAAATTTGCGAGTGCTTATGTTATCTTCAGTTTCACTTCAGCATCTTATGTTCCAGTGTGAGCAACATGCAAACAGCCCACATTTACATGGAAGGAAATAGGTGAGGGATGTGGGCTGTGGTACGGGAGAAGGCACCATTCTGTTCGTGAGGAGCGAGCACCGCCTCTCTACTGGCCTGGGACCTGCGGGCTAAGCAATGGGATCAGCCCAGCTGCGTGCTGCAGCTGAGCTGGAGTGTGTGAGGTGGGAATGCAGTCTGCGTGCTTGTGTATGTGTAGGTTTCCTTGTTGGTGCCTATGTGTAGGTGTCTGTACATACAGCCACTTACCAGACGGTTTTCTTTAAAACCATTGCTGTAATTAAAGCAGCAGTGCACTCAAGCAGGCATTTCCTGTATTTTCTAAATACAAAACCCAGATGGTTTACAAGCCGTAGATGGAATAGGTGACTTTTCATAATGATGCTGATAAAGATATCTAGCCCCAGAGGCTAAACCCAGGGCTTCTCCAGCAAACCACAAGTTACATTCTGCAGCAGTGAGACTGCATGCAGAAAAGCAAAGAAGTTTTAAGGGCGAATTTCATATATAGATCACCAGAAACAGATGTCATGTGTTCAAACATCCTGAGCTAACTTTAATAATCAAATAGCTGTGTTGCGTGAGGGGTCCTATTAGCTCCTTCATCTCACCAAAGATTTTGCAACCAAAGTAGGGACAAGCAGCATTTTCTGTCCTTTCTGTAAAAGTTCAGTTAGAGATTTTTTACTCTTGTTCATTGTACTAGACAAGAAACTACTATAATGGTGATGGATGTTTTTTTCAGAGCGCAGCAAGGACAGCATGGTTTGCACTGTGACCAAGACAGGTAATTGTCACCATCCTCTATCCAATTCTTTGCTGCTTATTCCGAGACACTTCTGAGTGTACAACATAGTTCGTCTGGAAAGGGCCAAATGACAGTGGTTATTTGTTTGGTGCGTCAATTCTGGTCATTGCAATGAAAATGTTTACTGCACAAAGGCTGAAGATATTAGCCAGACAACAACAGGGCTCTGTTTCTCCACCTGTAGAGTGCTCAGCCCAGGGAACCATTCTAGGCCTTGTAGCTGAGTTTGACATTCTGTCAGAGTCAGCACCTGTAAGTGTTGCACATGCCTTAGTTTTTACTATCATGGGCATGTGTGCAGGGTGTAGCACACTGCTCTGTAAGAAATATAACTGTTTCTTTAATTATAGGCAAGTTGTCACACCCTGCTATTTCAGTAAATTGGCACAACCCCTATCAGCTTTGCCATGTGTTTCAGAATGCTCACTCTACAATGGTTGTTTTGTAAAATTCACTGCCAGGTAGAAAGCACAACTACATAGCCCTCAAAACACTGTTTTGCAGATGACTTCCCTTCACATGGTACTCTTGCTGTATTTCTCATCAAAGTACATTGATTCTACAAATAAGCAGGCCTGGGAAAAGCTGATCGCAGAGAAGCCTTCTCAACCAGTTAATGAAATTAATTTCTCTTTCAATCCAGCTAGAGGATATGGTAATCCTGAGTCTCGAGATTGCCACCTCAATAACTTTCACTATTGTATCCGAAGGATTTTCCTTTCTCTTCACCCTATCTTAGGCAGGACTGCAGAGTCTTTTACCCACTGAAGTTCTACTTCTATCCATCTGCAGCTCTTGCTGATTTCTGCCCTGCAGACAGCTGCTGGGAAGCCTCTCCCTTCGCATACATATTCCAGTCCCTTCACTTACAGGCTGAAGGGAAGAAAAGCACAAGCGCCTCTGCAGATGGGCAATGTTTCCTTATTTAGCACATTTCCACCAAAGGTTTCAGAAAGAATTGAGGTGCCTAAGCTGGAGCGTACTGCCCTCAGTGTTTCTGTGTGAAAGAGGAGCACCCTTACCCTGACAGTGCACACTGGTGATTGTCACTCCTCTCTATCACTGTGTGCTCAGGAGACACGGGAATGCCATTTCTTAGGAAGATCCCTGAACAAGTCCTACTTGTAGATCTGTCCTTATTTTATCAGGTCACTATATATCCCTAAACAAACTGTTCTTAATAGTGTTGTTACCCGGAACATCCCCAACGTAAGTGTCTTAGTCAGAGTATTGTGTAATGGTAGCTGTAAGAGTGAGTCAGAAGTGCCCTCATGTACATGTATAGAAACACACCAAGGCCATAAAACCTTCCCTTCTAAAAATGGTTAGTCATCTCAGCTCTGTTCACATAGATTCCTGGTTCTGCAGCCCAGATGATGTGGAAATATCATGACGATAAATAGATGAAGAGCTAGAATCTATGCTTTGAGGAGGGTCAGAAGTTACCTTCTCCAGCAATGACCAAGGAATAGGTTCATGTGTGGTCCACATGGAAACAAGAAGCAAAGAAGAACCATATCAGGAGCCTGTGACAGAGATTAGAAGCTGTATTCAGGCACCTCCAGGCAAGATGCCCCTACCACTAATTATGGAGTTCAGACTAATGGCAATGCTCTATTGGTAGTCACTAAAGACTGGATAGAAGGAAGGCTCTTTGGGAAAGCATTTGTCTATCAGCTTGCCTGAAAATAGGATCAGCAGTCACCATGCTACTCTCCACTGATGCTCATCTAATCTGTTTTCAGAAACCTTCAGTGACGGAGACTTTCTACCCTGCCTCAACACTGGATGCCATCCTCTTTATTTCTCATTTTCTTCTTCTCCTCTCTCCCTTCTCCTTCTCCTTCCCCTTCCCCTTCCCCGTTCTGTGAATTTAGTGATTCCTATCAGTCTAATCACAATTCAAAATCATTAAAATACTCCTCATCAAATTCTCTTGACATCTCATTCACCTTCCCTGGCCTTGCTTTTTTCTTCTCTATCTTTTATGAAATACAGTGCACACAGCACAGCATAATCCATATTACACTTTGCAAATGCCAAACACATTAACTCTGTTTATTATCCAGTCTCTGCTCTTTTGCTATACCTAATACAATGTTGGCCTTCTTTTTTTTTTTTTTTTGCAACAGCACAAGACAGATGAGTGTTAATCAGCTTTTGTGCCTCTGCATTTCATTCAGGACACAATGCTAACTGGGTCACAGAAGTGGGGGAATAGCTGGTTCAGTATAGACTGTGCTTTTGATAAATATATCAAGAATGAGCCCGAGCATGGGAAATCCAGCTGTAGTGGAATGCAGACCTAAATTAATGGTCAGTTCCACAGATTTCCTTAATTCTTATCTGCCTTAAAAGAAACTTGATGCACACTACTTTGTAATGACCCCTTCCTGTGTTGCCTGTGATCAAACAGAGGAAGTACTTATGCTCATCCCTCCTGACACTTTTCTACTAAGAAAAACTAATTATTTGTCTTGTCAGTCTATTTGTAGCAACAATGAACACTGGGACAAAGACATTTTTCCCTTAAACATAATGCAGCTTCTAACATTCCAACCACTGCCAGTGACCACTAGGCTACTCAGACTGAGCACACTCCCCTTAAAAAAACGTTTGTGGGAAAACCTGTTTGTACCTTAACAGGCTAATGAAAACATCACAGTCTCTGGGTTTAATTTTAACATTTCACAAGCAATAAGCCTACTGAATTAAAAATAGATACACTGGAAGACAGACTTACTGAACTGAGTGGACAAGACTGGTCAGAGGCTTGTGTGCATAAACTGGAGCCACTGTTCTTGCTTTTCCCTTATCATTTTTTTTTTCCATGAGGTAAGTATTATATTCATGGTCCCCACACAAATTCAAACGCATGTCCTTTCATTTTTTAAAGTTCCAGTCACAACTTGTAAAGAACATGGTTAAACAAGATCCATTTAGTCCCCCATCTTAAAAAGTAATTTATCACTGTTTAACATCTAATCTATCAAGAGTTATTAATGCACATCTTTCCTGAATGATTCAAAAGCTAGCACTTCTATTTTGTAAAGCACTTTGAGATAATTGTCTTATAGTTTACGCACAATAATATCTCCTTTTCAAGCCTTTTGAAAGCAACTAATGGCTACAAGATGTGTCACCTAATCCATAAGCCTCAGTTCCTTTAAAGTCCAGCTGCAGTTGGGGACTTTGTGTGATGAAAGTTAATGCCAAAATTCCTATTAGCCAGGTTCTCTGTGCCTTTTTCTAACAGTTTCATTAGTTGAGAGCTTCAGACTGATGAAGGGCAAATATCTGCTACCATCAATTGGAACCTGACTGTCATTACAAAGCAAAGCAAAAAGATAATAAATTGTTAAGAGGGATAACATCAGCTGAGTTAGAACTGAGAATGTGGAAATATGAAAAAGAGGACAGCCTATTACTGATGGATTAGACGTGTTTGACTGCTGAAAATCAACAGAAAAAAACTGATGGTGTCCTTGTGCACAGTTCACCAAAAGTCTTCTTCTTCAGTACCATGCAGTGGGGAAGAGATCCTGAATCCTGAAGAAGGGAAGGTACTGCACAGTATCACCTGACCCACTCACTGTACTGTCTCAGGAATGCTTGCAGGTGGGTGGGGAACAGGAAAGGGAAAGGTGCACCCAGTAGCACGTTTCCCAGTTGCCTTCTGCGCCCCGTGAACTCTGTGTCAACAGCTCAGGAATGGCACCACTGCACTGCTGGCCTTCATCCAGACTGCCTGCTTGTTACTTCACTTTCCTTATAGTGAGCTGAATGTGTGTTTTGATAGCACCTATAAAACCCAAGCAAAAACAGAGCACCTAATGAGTAAAACACTGCACAATCCTTGCCCTGAAGAACTGGTAATTATCAGCCAAGAGGATTTATATGAGGATTATAATAATAACTCATTTTTTCATAATGTTTTAATGCTGGACTTAGTTACATGAGAATCTTGTTTTTATTTAAAATAAAAACATCCTTATTTTCCCAGACAAAATAGAAGTCATTTAAAAACACAACTTGTGTTTATTCTAATGTTCTGCTACAGGCAATAAATGAAAAGGTAATGCTTATTACGTGCAAAGTACTGTGAGACTGGGTGGGGACAATCACCACATTCTTTTTAACTCCTGAATACAGACATACTGTTAACCACTGTTTAGTTTTCAACAGATGTGACTAAGGAGAGGCTTAAAAAAAAAAAAAAAAAAGCTATAATACACATTTGTCAATAGTCATGAACTATTAAGCTCAAATGAAACACAAGCATTATTGTACGTATTTATGATCAAATGCTCTTAGAAAGGCTGGTCCCCCTGTGGGGATGTGGTATTAGCCATTATATTACTGTGTCAGTGGCAGGATAGGGATATTTACTGCTCCCAAGTACCCCTTGGGGGAATGAAACTGGAAATTTTGTGAAGTTCTGTTATGTATTAATTGTTCATTGTTTAAAGCACTCATGAGGTTGAGAGCAATACACAGATCATTCCTTAGCACTTTTATTTCACATTTTTTAAGACCTTGCAGTGTTTGGTCACATCCTGCCTTGTCACTGTTAATAAGTAGGATGAGAGATTTGAGTGCGCCAATGAACACCTAAGTATGTTAAGCAAATTGGAATAGTTTCCCTAGGAGAAAATGAAAATACTCAGACACTACAGCATCTTCTATCTGGGAGGTAGAAGCACAGTGTTAAGGTAAGGAGGTACACTGAGTGAAGTTCCCTTTACACAGTAATCTCAGCTCTTCCCAGCACTTAAGGCTGTGGGTAAAAAACAGGACTGCTTCTGTTCCTGCTCTTTCTGCACCAGAGAATGCTGTCAGTGTGGGAGAGCTGAGTTTTGTTTGCCATGGTCAGTGAGACAAAGCAGAGCCTGGGTTTTCTATGCTGGACATCGACATCTGTCACATGGAGCAAGCCCTCTCCAGAGCTGCTCTCTCCTGCCCATACTAGCTGAATACCTGCAAAAATCCCACCCTATGGCAGTGATATTTTTCCTCTTGTTGCTGTTTTTCTGTTCACCCTGCAGCTGGGCTCTCACAGAGTGGAGAGGGACACATTGTCCTCAGGCTCCACTTGCACAGCTCGCCTTGACCTCTTCTACTCACAGAAGGTTACAAATAACTCCCAATAAGGCCAAAAGGAAACTTAACGCATAAACTGAGCCAGAGGTTCACTCAGAGTTTACAAGCACATATAGCCCAGCACACTAAGGCTGCCTGCTCCTCTCTCCCTGTGAGAAGTCTAAAGTCAGATATCACAATTTTTAGCTCTTTGGAACAGGTCTCCACCATGATCCACCACCTAATTATCTTTCATAAATCCTTCAAAACTTCATACAGTACTTCATTGTAGCCTCCTATAACCTGTACCAACTATTTAATTAAATACTTCATGTGTAATTTATCCCTTTAAGTAATTTAATCCTATTTCAATTATTTTTTGTGGATAGACCATGACAAGCATGCTACGAGAAAGGAGTCTTTCACCAACTCAGGAAACATAACATAGGAATGACTCCATCCCAGAGAAACCAGTTCAACCAGCTTTTCAGCCAAAGCATAAACAAACCTGAGCACAGTGGAGAGCATAAACTCCAAAATTTTCCTTGGTTCAAATCCCAGATACTGCAGTAGACAAAATTAAGTAGAAGCCATATGCCTCATTCTGCAGAAAATGAACTGATTCAGAGCAAGAAAGAATGCTGAAGCTGTTACCATCAAGTGAATTAGATGTGGGAAATAAATCCTAAAAATTACAGCTTTCAATGATCAAATATTTGTGAAATGTTTAGACTGTCTTCATTTTCACTCTTAATTAATTTGCCATCAAATCAGTGATGATAACTAAAACACTGAGAATTCGTAGCAACCCTGCAGAATTTCAATGCAATTAAAATGTAAGAAAGCGCTGTTGCACTTTAGCTTTTTGTACTGTTTTGCAAGACATTTATCAGCTGCTGGAGAACCATGTAAGATTACACTTTCCATAGATTAAATTACTAATTTAAAGCTGGAGGGGAGGAGGGAGCATCAAATTCACAACCTGCAGATCAGGTAGGGCATTACATGTCACATCTGTGTATACGTGCTTGTGCTCACCGGGTCCTGGGCTCTGGGGTAGTTTTGTGGTTCAGGGGAGTTAGGGTGATCCAGCCTGAAACACAGTCTTGCACCTGGATCACTATGTGTGAGTGACCATCCTGATACTTCCCTAAGCTTACTAATGCCCCAGTGATTACGGCATAGGACGTGCATTAGCATAAGGTGAGCAAGGGTACTGGCTGAAATTCCCTGCATCAGAGGACAAACGGAGGGACAGACAGCTCATGGCCTCACAGCAGCCGCACTGCACAGTGGGACGACAGCCTCCAAGCTAGAAAGCTGAGGCTCCTCTGGCATTATTGAAGATAGACACAGCTGAGGGAAAAAGGTGCTGTCCAACTCTTACACTCAGGGAAGAATCCACTCCACACAGATCCAGTGAGCTGGAGACTTGGATTTCACCAAGGAAGGTGGTGCATGCAAATTCGTGGCTGAGCTTGAGGAAACATCCGTGGATGAAGAGGGATACTGAAGGCAAGAAGATCTCTGTCTTCATCCAACTAACACGATGCTCAGTTGGGAGTTGGGGGAAGAGAGAAAAAGAGGAAAATACATAGCTTCTCACTCAGCAAGAGCCAGAACTGGGAATTTTATCAGAGAATCTAAATCCTGTAACCCGTAGGACAGAAAACAGTTCCCAGTAGCAGGGGAAATTGAAGTAGATCTTGATTTCTGCACCTTGCAGAAGTAGCCGCACGTTTCCAGTGGGGTCTTCTATCATCACGCAGTGCTCAAGAGATCAGGGAAGGACTGTCAGGTGCAGTGCTGTGTGTAGTCATTCTCCCTAGCCATTACAAGAGAAGCTTGGATAGGTGCAGGGACAAAACATTAAGCAGAGGATGCAGCAAGGCTGAAAAGAGAATCTTCCATCCTTCCTCTCCTCATGGTTATTCACAGACCACTATGGCAAAACATGACTGCTGTACACACACAGCTGATCACTCTCAAAGCCCTGCAACTCTGTTCATTTGATTTCTAAATGCAAGATGTCTAAATGTTAACTACAAAAACATTTACAGGAGACTAGTCCAGATGTTTGACATATTCAAATAAATAAATAAATAACATTTCTAACTTAAATAATGACTATGGCTTTATTTTTAATGCTAGATTTTTTTGGGGTATAGAGGGGTAACATAGTCATCCTCACATTCAGGCCAAATGACTTCATCAGATCTGATAAGGTGCTTTTGAGTTTTGTCTCAGTGTACAGACAGCACGAGGTGGGCTGAAAAGCTGAGAGGAGGAGGATGAGACTAATTCCTGCCCCACTGAACAAACAGCATGAGAACAAATGGAGAGCTGTGTGGAAAGTAAGTGACTCAGAGTGGCTCAGCAGTTCTCTTCATATCCTTTCTCAGGAAGGGCAGTATTAAAAAGGTTTTCTGGTGTCCCCGCTAACCAGCATACTTTCTGCATTAAACTCATTTCTTTGTGGACACTGTTCTTTGTTTCTAGGCAGACCACAACCCTGCTGATAAAGTAGTTACATAGAAGTTAGATAAAAGTTTCCTATCTGCTTTATAACAAATGTCCTGAGCAGTAAAAACTCAATCCCCTTTCACCCCTGTGACAATGACGATAAGAATTCACAAAAAGCAATTTGTAAACCTCTTGAGCTATGGTAAAACAGCATTTACCAAAGCTAGAGGGAAAGGTCACACAAACTATGAAAAGACCAAATGCGCTTAAAACCAGACAGACAGACACATCTCTTTCATGTGAGAGCATCTGAAAACTAGGCCACGTGACCACAATTCAAATGAATGCCCACTGCCTTGGATACCATTTATGTCTTCCCAGGAACTCATGGAAACCGCTTCCACCACAGCACCCTTCAGCAAGGAGCTCCATAAGATCTCCTACTTGTTGGTTGGCTCCTGTACTGTGTTTCTTATGTTTAACCTGGCTCTCTGTATTTTTGTAGATGACACTGTGCTGGCAGAGGATACAAACACTGACCTCTGCTACACTGTCTTCATTTCAGACTGAAACATTCCTGCTTGCTTTGTCAGGTCTCATGGAGAAGTTACTCAACTCCTTCAAACACACACCATAAATATTACTGGACTCTGTCAGAGAATAAACTGGTAATGTGACTATATCATCACACTGCCTATCACTCTCAGATGTAGAAATAAAAAACTAGATTTAACAAGATTTAAGAGGTACCTGTTGCTTAACTTCTTTCAATTTGATTTATCAGTATAAAATTGCAAGAGGTAAAATACCAGTCTGAAGAATCAGGCAATCCCAAAACAACAGCTCTTTCTTTCTACTAGCTATGCAGCCTCTTGAATGATAATTTCTCATACTATTTAAAATTGCTGTAAACCGGGATTGCAATCACATAAACTGCCTGACTTTCCAGTGCCCTTGGACATTTGTGCATGTCTCTGAAACATTCCATTTTATGCTAACACAAGCATGCAAACAATTAGACTGGATAACTGATCCCGGAAAAACCATGCCCCTTTTTGAATTAGTTTCCCAAGATCCACACGTGACTGTATCAACAGCATAGAGGGGAGGAGTGGGACAGGGCAAACCCATGCGCATGTTGTCAAAAGGAAAAGCTATGTCCTTAGAAATATGTATGGTTTTCACCCTTACTCCTACCAGATGGCTGTTGTAACATTTCACTCTTGTGATTACTAGAGAAGTTATAAATTCCAAGTCATCCTTTACCATTGGTTATTTAGATCACTGACAAATTACAAATACTTGGATAGAACATAATGAGACTTCAGAGAATATCACAGTAACAGATAAGCTAAATGGTCAGGTCAAAGACTTGAAGTGGAATTTGAAATAAGAGGTTATAAATGTATTATTTTGTTAAAAGGAAGGCATCTATAATTGGCCAGAAAATGTGGCTAACATGCTGTATTTCATATATGCAAAGCTCAGAGCAATTCAGACCAGTAGCATAATAAATTTTCAGAGAGTACAGAATTAAATAAAAAAAAAATAGCTTGATACTGTACCAACACTAGATTAAGTTCACTTTCACATTTATTAAAATAATACTACGATTCAACAAGTTGTTTTCTTATCTCTTAATGCAGTTATAATTCGCATTAGTCATTAAAAATATCAATTTTTAAGGAAGTCTCAGAGACAGGTCATAAAATAGAGATTTGATTACATGATCATAGATATACAGACATTAATTAGTGAAAGAGATTTTCAGATCTGGAAAGTTTGTTCTCAATCCTGGAGAGTGGATCCAGCTTTGGAACTATTCATATGATTTTGATATCAGTCACCGATGTTTTGAGTCAATGTGTGATCACATCTGAGAATAGCATTACTACTTAGACAAGTCCTAAATTAATTTCCACTGTTAGGCAGATGTAAAAGCACAACCTGCCTTTCACTGACAATGGCTAATTTGGAGTATGCATACAGCTTGATATACATGTCACAAGACTTTGTTTCAACTACCTGAAAGAACGGTTGCATGGACAATTTGGAGACCTTCTCACCTGCTGTCAAAATCATTTTATCTCCTCCTTTTTCAGATTGTGGCCACCTTTTTCTCCCAGAAAGAGCATTTGACGTTTTGGCCATGGAGTCTTACCATTTCTAACATACAATGTTCTGCCTCCTTCATTTCAGCTCTGATCCCTTGTAAAGCAAGACTGCTATTCATTACCGCTATACCACTTTGGGATTACTTTTTTCCTAGCTTTTGGATTAGAGGTTGTTTTGTATCTCCTGAGCCAAAAAAATGCAATCACTGGCACAGGGGAAGTGGTGGGACTGTGAAGCTAGGAGCACCGCTCCCTCTTTGTGGTGGCTGACAGACCTTTAGCCTACCAACAGTATCCACTTTCTGAAATCTCGGACATTCTGCTCTTCTCTCTTCTGTCTCAAAGTTTGAATACTCTTCCTTTCATACAACTCTTGATCCACCCATTCCTATTTCTCCACTCCACACACAAAAATATGTGTGCCATGGATCTACTTAAGCATTGCACAGTACATTGGAACTCTGGCAAGCTCTCAAGAGATACAGGGATCACAAGAAAAAAAAATGCATCTCCAGGCTACAGCTCACAAAACATAGCTTTTTTCCTTCTCTTTCTACAGGCAGCACTCAGGTAGACCTAGAAGACAGAGAAAAATAACTCTAGAAAGTCTTCTGGGGAGCGTATCATAAATAATAACTGTGTGATAGCAGAACACTAGGAAAAGGATGCATTTTTCTACCAAACTGGGAAACATGAAGAGCAAGTGAAAGCAGATGCACCAGGTAGGCAATGTCATTCTGCAGGCTAACAGTAGAAGGAGAACTAATGCAAACAAATAAAGGCAGTAGGAAGAGTAGTGGTCATGCTAATAACAAAATTAACATATTTCCAGGTTATTTCTACTTGGGTTATTCTTGTTAGATTGCTAATAATCTGAGATATACCCACAAGGCAGATAAGGAGTCAGTTCCAAATAGTCACGATAAAGCCAGAAAAGTATGTTATATTGCAGTTTGCTTGCAGTGTTCTCCCAACTTGGATTAGATCAACACAAGCAGATGGATCAAGACTTAGAGATCGTTTGTGATCACATCATTTAACTTTAAAATTATTAAAACATTTTTCCTGACTGCCCAGAGAGGGAGAAAAAGGAGAACACAAAGCATTTCTTTAGAACCCTAATGATACCCTTATTTTATTCATTTATGTCTTAAATGCAAAATGAGTAAAAATAAGCAAAAATAGGAATGATAAATAAATTAAAAAAATTCCTACCTACCCCCTTTGGGAAAAACATAAACCATATACAACTATGACAATGTTTGTTTTGCCTACAGGATTAGTTTCTTATAGACACCAGTCTTGTCAGCAAACAATTCCAATATCTTGCAACACACATCCTGCAGTCCCCTATCCAGATTTAGGTCTGTCTCCTCTATTTCTGAAATCTGCCTATTATTTAGTCAGCTCCCAAATATGAGATTGCATCTTGATACTGCATTTCTGAAGGTAACCAGGTCTGTGGTTTAGTGTCAGCCTCATCATGTATTTTTATCTCATATTCACAAAACAGAGCTCTACTTGTGACCACCAAAACTGAGTGGACTGGGATTTGCATCTTCCTGTAACTACTGTCTAGCTCTTAAAAATGGGTATAGACTGATTTCCCAGAGGTCTAATACTACTTCAAAAATAGCTGGCATTCTCTCTCAGCACCATTATGAAATCACAGAATATCCAAAGAATACCAGGATGCTTTACAATTCTCACACTGATTCCCTAAGAAAAGCTCAATACTATTAGTGAGAATTGTTAGAAACTCTTTCCTAATGTCTAACTTTGCTACTTTTCCAGTCAACCCAGTGTACACTGAAGACATTCTCCAGTCGTGGAATGCTTTAATTAAGCATAATAATAATGCTTTCCACAGTCGTGGAATGTATGTTATCATTTCTGATCGGGACCTTCTTTCGACCAAAAACAAAAATAAAAAAAAAAAATCAACTGCTCCAAACATTTTTCAGATTGTCCTGATTGCTCATATTTTCTTTGGATTACATCCAGTTTTAAGGAAAATGTTGAAAGTGCTGGAAATAGCTTTCAGCATATAACTTCTCGGTGCTAAGTAAAGGAAGAACTTATTCATATGTATTAGACAGGAATCCTGTTTGCTGCAGGACAGTACTGCTCCCTCTCATTAAGTTTGCAATTCACTGCAATTATTCAGACTATTTTAAGAGGAATTATTTTATACTCTCCACCCTATATTCCTTCCAGGGCAGATGTACATGGAGTAGACAAGAGCTGTAATAGACACACTGAAACCATCTATCAGTCCCTTTCAAAACTATTTTACAAACCAACATGTGTAAACAGCAGCGCAAAAGAAGATAGAGGGGAAAACAGGAGGAAATACCTCCTCTGTTTGGAGACTCCAAAATTAAATGAATATGGATTCATTTAATTTACCTCCAGAAGGAAAAGTCATTTACTTGTTCCCACTGGACAGGCTTAATGTTTTACTATACTCATCTCTTTGCAGCATATTCCTGGCTCAAAAAAGTTTTTGTCATAAAATTTAACTTAAAGTGTCCCTTGGAACCAGTGTGGATTCACTGTACTACCAAAAGGAATAGAGTGAGTAGAAATGGCCTTGTAAGATTTTTCACAATGCTTTCAATATTTTCAGTTATTGCTCTTAATGGCTAGAAAACAGATTTTTCCTAAAAGTAATTTAGTGTTTGGATAGTCCCAAGGTGTCAACAGAAACCAAGTTACATTTCCAATTTGCTGTAAATAAACTTCCTATGTGAGACTGACCAATAGGATTCTGAGAGAGAAAGATCTGGAATATCCCTATCTAGTTCAGTATGATTAATATAGTGAATAATTTCCTGAGACAGTCTTCCTTGTTTTAATTCTGCTGCAAATAGGTTGCATATCTAAGCATACAGCTCTTCAATAATCTTCTTATTGTTCTAAGACTGACCCTATTTTTAAGTTTGAGTGTCAATGCAATCTCATTTATCATTCTCTCTTTGCAGGTGGTATGCTCTGAAGGGTAGCTGGCTATTACAAAAGGGCACAGGCATCTATTTGAACAAACATGCCAGCAGAGTAACAGTGCTGCTTTTTGTTGAGGTATTATGTTTTTTTCTTCCTGAACTAAATAATGAACTACTGTTTCACTTCCTCAGCACAGGTGACAGAATGCCATTATGTACAGATGTATAACAGACATGCAAGCACTCCTTTTCCCTGAAGAGTTGTATGCTATCTACATATCCTTTTCTCTGAATTCCTATCTATGCAGAGAGAATACTTCCCCAGTTTACAACAGCAGTAATAGAATAGGTTAGTACCAGCTAAGTCCTGGTATCTTGATAGTATCTTTATGTGTAAATGGATGTCCTCAAGATTATCAGTTCACTTAAGAGTACATAATCCATGCAACGCAGTGAACCACAGAAAAGACTGGATGTAACATTATAACTAAACCCATTTCAAAATGCATATGCTTATGCCGGTTGAATTGAGAATGTACAAGAAACCCAAATTACAGCACCTCCTAATTTCCAATCATTGATTTGAGCACTTCAACATTTATTTATTTATTTATTTATTTATTTAAAGTATATGCATGCTTTTTCAAGAGTGTGCACACTTGGAGGTACATGTACTGCAGGGTAAGTAACTGCCACTGTAGTAGAGAAGCACTGCTTTGCATTCTGCTTAGTCCCAGTATTTTCATTCACTTTGCATGCCCTTTGTTAAGGCAAGGTCACTATGAACAGGAGTCACAGCACTACAAAGTTTGGGCCACCTACATCTGTGTGCCCCAGACACCAGGCAAACCTAACAATTTGTTCTAGAACTCTGCCACTTCTCTTTGTTATGCTTCCAGTCCAAAATCCACATCCCCTTACTTTTGGAAAGGTGTAAATACAGGAAGTGTTAAAGGCCAAAAATCAGGAATAAACACAGGACACTGCTTACAGAAGGTCAGAAAAATCAGGAAGATACCCAATAACCATTAAAGGACTCTCTTAAACAACCCATACTACGTAAACCTTCCTCCAACACAATGATCCCAAAATGCCATGAATTAATATGCTAACCACACTGACATTCCCAGCACTAACACCACTACAGTACTCACAAAACACACATTCACCACAGCCAGAATTTCCAAAAATTGCAAGAGTCTTAGGGTAGATAGGATATGACAGGCAATGGAAGTGAATTCCTAAGTACATAGTAAAATAAAATGGAACTTTGCTATCAGTGAAAGAAAACAGAGTTGTTGTCCATTACCCCTTGTTTCTGAGATTCTGGATGAACACATGAATGCCGTGGACATTAATGACAACCAGTATGTAGTACCCAATAAGTCTGCCAGCAAGGCTGAACAAAATCTGGGCAGAAAATAGTCTGAGAACTATTCAAAGACTCTGTAGTGAGAAAAGTGTCAATGTACAAACAGGAAACACGAGGAGGAATGCTTCACAGTACTGAAATTATCAAAGTGAAATTATTCTTTTATTCAAACGAAAATTCCCACTTCATCCTTGGTCCTTAGCACAATCACACCATTTGAAGAATATGGCAAGTGCTTGTGCCATCACTACAAGACATGCTGATTTTTAAAAATGGATGGAAGATTTTTACATCCTCTGCTTTCCAAAAACAAGTTCTTGCACCTTAAAAAAGCAATACATTTAAGACATATGGTACAAAGAGTCATACCTTACCTTTTTCCCCAACAGGCATGCAATTGGATTAGAGTAATACACAGACTAAAAACTCATCCACTTACTGAATTCAGAAATTCACAGTGTGATTGAAGCACAGAAACCAAGCTCTGTATACAGAAAGGGTCTAGTTCCTATTACATACATTTTAAGTTTTGAGGCAGAAGTAATCCGCACATTATAAATGTGTAGTTTTCCTAGAATAATAAAATGCCTGATTGTGATTTAGCTAAAAATGCCTAACTTCTAAATAAAAGTAAACAAAAAGTAAAAGAACAGAACAAAAGCCTTGTTAGCAAGGCATAGAAGGAGCTCTAGGATCCAATTCCTAAACATACCCAAGATCAGTAGTTTGGTGAAAAGCAAGTTGACAGTTCTCCAGCATTACAGATGCCTTACACACTGTCTTGTATGCTACTGTTTAATTGCTAGTGAATTTCATTAATTTCTGAAGATGTTTTGAAAGGCGATAATCTTTATGTCAATTACTGACATTCTTGCAAAGACCAAGCCAAGTTTGAAACATACATCAGCTTGGTCTCCTTATACTCACAGACTAAGCTCAGAGTTGCATTTCCAGAAAACATTCCTGCAGTGACACGTGCTACAGAACTTCTTCAGCCACTGCTCCAACCCCTCACGGGACAGCCTAGAGCAATTAATCCTTTTACCTTATGTTCTCAGTACCTTCCACTCTTGCTAGATCCAGGCAAATAAGGGGCAAGGCATCAGATTTGAATGCAAAGGAAACAAGAAGTCAGACTGAACAGAATAAATGAAGAAATAATGAGCAGTCGAAACTTGGTGCTGGCAGACAGCATGAAAGCACTGGCTGGAGCAGGTCCAGATGAGAGGAGGGCTGAATACTTCTTAGTACTCCAGGTCTGAGAGGGAAAACACCATAAAAACTGAAAGCCAGCGCATACGTACATACCTATTTGAACGGGAGGTTAGATAAAACCCAAGCAGGAAAACTACAACTCACTGAGCAAGGTGATTAGGAGCTGGAGACTGAGTACCCATGAGGTAGTCTGTAATAGTAAAGTAAACAGAACAGCACAGCAAGTAAGAAAGAAGGAGGAATCCGGAGAGATGATCTATGACTTTCTGTATACTCAGGAGGGAGCTGAGATTCAGATGAGAAGACTTCGCTGGGTGGATGACAAAGAGGAAGCAACGGGTGCTGAGAGTGATAACAAACAGTAGTCAATACATGTTTTGAGTAGTAACTTGTAGCAAGAACTCGAAGGCCCTTGTATGCAACCCAGACGCCCAATACTTTCAAGCATATTTACCTTATTACCTCTGTAAAACCTGAGCAGTGTAGAACCCCGCACTTACAGTCAGAATTCACAAGCATCACAGTACACAAAAAGAACGATTTTGTCTTCAGAGCAGCATAGAGTTAGAACATATTCATGATATATTCATTCATTAAAAAAAAAAAAAAGGAAGAAAGCAAGTTGTTTATCATCAGCTGAACACTGACCATTCTGCACACTGATCAAGGGAGAGGGGACACTGCTGATGTGTCCAGAAAGCCACTTCCATGTCCAGAGGTATGAATTATGTCTGATCAGATTTTAATTTTGGAATATGATAATTTGTGCACTTGATTTTTACTAGTCTAAGCACACTCTAAAAATGTGTTTATAAATTGAAAACACTGCTAGCATCACATTATGCCCAGTTGCATTATTCCTGAAATCTGTATTTGCAAAAATAAAATTAACCTGGTGTTCCCTGGGCCTAAAAGAGGCCGACAGCAAAAACATCCCTCTTGTGGTGAGTTACCCACAAATGCAATGGGTTAAGCAACCATTACATATATTCCTGCCTGTTTTTCCTATGTCAACACACTGAAGAATTGTTTGAAACCTAGCAAATGCAAACAAGCACTTTATGAGTCACAGGAGTAGTAAGGCTCCAGAAATGCCCCTCTGCCCCTTCCTTGCTAACACATCATGGTCTGTGCTCCAGCTGAAACGCGGGTCAGCGTGAATCATGGCAACGTCCCAACACAGAGCGGATCAAACAACAGGCTGCCAGCAGCGTGGCCTGAAAAAAATGTTACTTCAGTACACGCATTGCTGCTCTTCTAATACAAACCTGGTCACTGAGCAGCGTCAACAGAACATAGGAAAAAAACACAGGCGACGTGGGAGACGTTCCCCTCCTGCAGCTCAGACACCCTCAGCACAATGGCGATGCCACACCGCGTACACCAGGTGTACACGAGAAACGACCCCGAGGTACTCCCCGTTTAACTTCTGTTGTTGTGCAGGGACCCTCTCCACCCCAAAAATGGTCCAAAAAATCTGCGCGACCCCGTCTACCGGCTGGAGACAGTGCTCACGGGAGGAGGGTAGAAGCTGGGTGGTCTCTGATGTCCTTTTCAACCCACGCCATTCTATGATTATGATACGATTATCACTTGCAACAAGACCTCTAAAGCAGCCCCAGCGGCCGCTGGGCAGAACACGGGCACCTGCCGCAGCCGAGATCCGTCCTACCCTGCTGCTGCGGCCGGGGCATCGCAGCAGCACTCAGCCCCAGCCGAAGCGCAAATAGTGAGCGCAAGGGAACCCCGCGGCGGGGCTGCCCCCGCCGTTTTAGGCTCAGCCCCGCTCAGCCCCGGAGGCGCGGCCCCGCCCGCTGCCGGGCAAGCCGCGCCCTCCGCCCCCTCCACCCCTCCTAGCTCAGGTATCAGGCGAAACTGGTCGGGCGTGCGGGAGAGTACGGCGGCAGCGGCCGGAGAGGAGGGGAGGATGGCCGTGCGGCGCGGGCTGTGCGTGCTGCTGCTGCTCAGCGCCCTGCTGGCGGCTGCCGCTCCCACAGGTGAGAGGGCGCGGGGTCCGCGGGCGGGCGTGCTCTCGTGGCGGCCCCTCCGTGGGGCGCGGAGACATCGGGCAGCGCGGTGCTGCAGCGCCTCAAGTACCGGGCATGGGAGCCGTTCCTGATCGGAGCTTCGGCTGGCGACTTGCCTGAGGCAGTGTCAGGAAGAAAAAAAGAAATAGCCCATAAGCGAAACAGCGAACTTTAAAGTCTGTTCTCACTTTTTCTTCCTTATTTTTTTTTCCTGTTTTTTTTTTCTTTTTTGTTTTTCCCCTCTAATTTTTATTCCTACCTTTGTTAGTTTGTATTGCTCTTTTTGTTTTTTTTTTTTTTTATTTTTGAACGTAAGAGTTATTTTGCTCCTCTAAGTTTCCCGCTTCCTTGCTTTCACAGCAAGCCCCACACCACCTTATCTTTTGAGTGCACTTTGCACTGTGCCTTGCTGCATTCATCCTTACTGTGCTTTCTCATGCAGTAACAGTACGTGCATAAGGACAGTGTAAATAATGAAGTTAAGCTCGTGGGAGGTCCTTTCTTCTCACCACGCAGACGCTAGAATTTTATTATGCGGTTATCAGCTCCGTGTTCAAACCAGGGCGTGATGGCAGCAGATGTAGTGTCGTGCTTTGCTGTGCACTACGTTTTGGCTCAGTGCTTGCCTGTCTGTGCTGTCTGTTTTCCAAGTTTCGCAGACGGAAGGCAGATGCCGTGAAATCCTCCGGCGGTGAAAATCAGTGAGGCGTTACGTGCAAATTTTGTGGTTGAGAGCAGAGTCGGTGTTGTGGGACTGCCTCTTGGCATCCCCGTTATCTGAGCTATGGCTGGGGAGACACCTTGGCAGTGGTGAACTTCAACACTTCACTCAGGTGCATGATGTTCTGATGCTGAGGTGGAAGAAGGATGGTGAGGGGGTACCCTCCATGCCTGATGTGCCGCAGAATGCATGGTTCAGGGGGCACGGTGGTGATGGGTCCACGGTTGAAATGATCACTAGGACTAGGTGGTTACCAGGTGGTGGGCAACGTGATCTAGTAGTGGGTTGCCCACAGTAGGGGGATTGGAATGAGATGAGCTCTGAGGGTCTTACCAACCCAGGCCAGTCTGTGTTAGCGTTTTCTTCCAACCTGAACGGTCCGGTGATTCTTAGCTGGGGCACATGGCTGCTGTCCTTCAGGCTCATGACCTCGTGGAGTTGTAGTGCATCTGTGCTGTAGAACCAAGCACTAGGGTGGTCTTAACTATAGTCTTGTGTGTGTATATTGCCACCATGACCCCAAATTGTTGTACAAGATTGATGCCTTGTGCTGCTACCACTTTTGCATATTCAGGGAGGCATAATATTTCATTTTGTGCACCATGGGTTATATCTCAAGAAGCACTTGGACAGTGCTCTCAGACACACACTGTCTCATTTTTGGGTGGTTCCTTGTAGAGAGAGGAGTTGGACTCAGTGATCTGTGTGAGACCCTCTCGACTTTGGGAATTCTATAATACTGTGATTCTGGACAAATAGCAAAGATGTTGAAACGGTTATTTGGTGTGGAAGGAGTATGTTTGTCCCCATGATCTCCGGTAAGCTTTTCCCGTGGGCAGATAAGAAAGTTAACTGCATTCTCTGCATTTGAGTCAGGCTGGGTGAAACTGTGCTTGGAAAAAAACAGCAATTGTTATGGAAAACAGCAAGCACTGAAGGAGTAAGAAAGGGTTGTATAAAACGCACATACCTAACAAAGGATTGGTTGCCCTGGGAGGGAGTGTTAACTGTTGAAGAAACAGGATGCGGAACTGTCTCCCAGTATGCATGCCAGCTGGGCTAACAAAAGCTACCCAGTAACTGCAGTCAAATTTGAAGCCGAAACCAAAAGAAGTGAGCATAAAAGCCAAACTTGGTGTCTGAAATTGCCTTTTTAGTTTGATCATGTCTTCAAAAGCAGAGCAAAGAACAGCAACAATAAAACAATTGGCTCTCTTCTGTCACACTTGCAATACGATCTGTGGGTCATGTGCTCTCCAATCTACTTTGTGTTGCTTTTGTTCTTCATTGTTGCACTAACAGTATCAGGTTTTTGGAGAGTATTTTTGATTTGATATTTCAAACAAGCCCATGAACATCAGCGAGAAAGGCATGTTTTATATTTGATTGTAAAACATTATTATTATTATTATTATTTTTAACGGAATTTGAATGACTGGAAGAAGTGGTGCTTGGATGTCTACCAACTCCCGTGGGCCTGCTTAACTTTCAGTGCTGTAACTCATGAGATACCTCCAAGTAGGTCCTCTAACAGGTCACAGTTGACTGCGCTGAAGTTTAGGGTTGCAGTCCTACTTATTGCCTTGTTTATTCCATGTAAGGTCCTGAACTCCTGTGTCTTGTGGTCTCTGTGTCCAAGACTCTCCCAGCCTTCACATTCCCAAGCAGTAAGAACAAAGTCCAGCAGCACGCTTCTCATTGTCTCATCCACACATGGTGTCAGAAAGTTATTTTCAAGTCAGTGCAGGAACCTCCTGGACTGTGTATGCCTGGCTGTGTTGCTTTTCCAGCAAATATTAGGATGGTTGAAATGTACCATGAAAAAAGTGCCTGTGATTGTGAGGTTACTTTTTGGCTGTCTGAAGAAGGCTTCATTAGTTTCTTCCTCCTGATCAGGCAGTCAGTGTCACCCATGTGAGCCTTTCCCTTAATTCTTACTGATAAGCTTTCCACTCACTCATCACTAGGCAGAGTTTGGTGTATTCCAGTTGCTGTCTCACACAGAGAACACCACCACCACCTTGTCTTGCTGTCCTGTGTTTCCAAAGAATACATCCATTGATGACAGCATTCCAGTCATTCAAGCTGTTCCATCATGTCTCTGTTATTACAAGGGAACTGTGATCCTGAGACCTCACACATATTCTAGTTCTTTTTGTTTATTCCTCACGTTACATGCATTGGTATAGAGATATTTCAGGGAGTAGAGGATGCATGTTTCCCTAGAAGAATGCAAGAGGTTCATCTGTAACTATATGCATCTTTGAGGTGGCTGACCTTCAGATCATATTGCAGGAGGCAACTAAGGATCGTTTATCACTGTTCTGGTCGGCCTGGCTTATTTCCCAGTTGGTTGGCCCCCATGTTGGGCGCCAAAAATGTCAACAGTTTGTGGGCTGGTTCAGCCCGGTTCCATGACAACTGAGGAAGGAGACCCACGGGCCCACACCCCAGACAAGGGGAAGGGGAAAGGGAAAAGGGAAATGGGCCTAGAAACAAAACAGTGGCAATGATCTGAGGAGGAAAAGCTAATTTACTAAATAAGATATCAGAAAGTAAAATAACAAAATAGAATACAATATAATTGGAATTGAGGCTAATGAATAAAATAAAATGAGCAAGAGAGAGTGCCCGATAAACCGAAGGCCTTACGCTAATGCTGAAGGCGAGACGGCAGCGAGCACCCACTGCTGAGTCGATCCCGAAGGAAAGAGAATGTCCTGTGACCGCAGACAGTTTTTATCTTTTCCCTCTGAGCAGAAAACACGTAAAAATACAAAGCATCCCAAAGTCCTCTGGGGAATGTAGTTCTCCCTCTCTTCTGAGACAGGCATATCCATAACTATCGATGATTCACAGAGCTGTAGCATTAACTCTCTAACTCCCAATACGCCACATGATGTTATGATGTGGAATATCAACAATACAACAAAAATCATAAAACCATGACACAAAGGCATGAGCATTGCCATTTTTTACATGTTTTTATATTTTATAAATATCTAAAGGGAGGTAGCAGGCAAATGGATGAGGTGTGGCTCTTCTCAGTGGTGTGTAGTGATAAGACAAGCGGCCTAAAACTTGAACATAGGAAGTTATCTGCTAACATGTGGAATAACTTCTTTACGGTAAGTGTGACAGAGCACCAGAACAGGTTACCTAGAGACGTTGTGGAGTATCCAATGGAGATATTCAAGACTCATCTGGATGCCTACTTGTACAATCGACTGTAGAGAACTTGCTTTAGCAGAGGAGTTGGACATGATGATCTCTTGAGATCCCTTCCAGCCCTGATGATTCTGTGGTTTTGTGGAGCATGCTCCACGAGTCCTGTTTAAAGCCTGCCTTACTGGGTTTGACATCCTGCTGCCAAAGATTGCTCTGCCTCTTCTAGACAGGTGAATCCAATCCCTTCTTAGTGATTTATCAATTTCACTGAAAGTTGCATCATCATAAAAACCAAAACACTTGTGCCAGTGCCACCTATGTAGCCAAGAGTTGATACACATTATATTCTGAGAATCTGTTTTAACAATCTGTGCTGGAAAAACATGTATACTTGTGTGTTTTTCTGGTTCTTGTCTGAAAATTCTTATTCTTGAAAATTTAAGCTGTTTTTTATTTTTATTTCTGAATTATATCAAGAACAATCATCACTGAATGAAAAAGGAGCCATCTTTAAATGCTGTTGATGACTTCTTACACACAAACCTGTTTGGTCAAGAAAGCTCTTTCTACTCCTGTGCTGTTTTTTGTTTTTGTTTTTGTTCTTAATTTGTGTGTGTGTTTCCTTGTTTGTTTGCTTTTATGTGTTGTTTTTGACTGGGGGAGCTGTTTTCTTGTTATTGTTGTTGTTGTTGTTGTTGTTGTTTCAATGAAACTGTACACAAATATTGATAGAAACTGTGACAAGAGTAAAAATACTTCCAACCACATACAGTCAAGTTTTATGTCTACTCAGTCTACATCAGTGAATATTTGACTGACTCCTTGAGACAGAGTAAATTCATTGACATTTTCTGGTACCACAGTTAGACCAGTCTGCCCAACTGAACTGTATTGGATATGGAAGGTGTAGTAGTGGGAGTCTCTGGACTTAACCATATTGAAGCTTTTCAAATAGTTGATAAAATCGCTGAATAAGAATGTAGGTGTCATTTGGATAATAAACTAAAAAAAAAAATAAAAAGGAAAAAAAATTGTCAAGTATTTGAAAATGTTTAATTTTTCTATTGATAAGGCTGTCTTTAATTGTACAGTGTAAATCATGCTACCTAGTTAATCTTAAAGAATTTTAAAAATGAAGAAAAATCAGGAAAAATAATTAAAAGCAATTTCCCAATTTTTCTTTCTCTTTACAGACAGAAGTGGAACCAGCAGTTCAAAAGGAAGAAGTTTTGCTGGTCAGAAGGTTCCAAATACTAATAATGCCTCTGAGGAGTCATACAAAGTGGATGACTTTGCAGCACAAGTCCTTACAGGAAAGCTGACCACAGTTTTTCTTCCCATTGTCTATGCCATTGTCTTTATCGTTGGTTTGCCAAGCAATGCTATGGCCATCTGGGTCTTTTTTTTCAGAACAAAGAAGAAACATCCTGCTATGATTTATATGGTTAACTTGGCATTGGCAGACCTTCTCTTTGTTGTCTGGTTCCCACTGAAGATTGCATACCATATAAATGGCAATAACTGGCTATTTGGGGAAGGTCTCTGCAAAGTGCTTGTTGGATTTTTTTACGGAAATATGTACTGCTCTATTCTTTTTATGACATGTCTCAGTGTGCAAAGGTATTGGGTTGTAGTGAACCCCATTGTACACTCAAGGAAGAAGTCTGAAATTGCCCTGGGCATCTCCCTTGCTATCTGGATACTGATTTTGTTGGTAACCATTCCCCTGTATCTCATTAATCAGACAGTGTATATTGCAGAGCTTAACATCACTACCTGCCATGATGTGTTGCCTGAAAATATTTTGGCCCATGACATGTTCAGTTATTTCCTCTCACTTGCAATTGTACTCTTCCTAATTCCAGCTCTGATCACTGCTGTTGCTTACGTATTAATGATTAAGACTCTGAATGCTTCCATCTCAGATATAAGCACTGGGAAGAAACGAAAAAGAGCAATCAAGCTCATTATTGTTGTCCTGTCCATGTATCTCATCTGTTTTACACCAAGCAATGTGCTACTTGTTGTGCACTATCTAATACTCAAGAACAACAAACAGAGCTTTCTTTATGTGTGGTACATAACTGCACTGTGTCTTTCCACTCTGAACAGTTGTATTGATCCATTCATCTACTACTATATTTCAAAAGACTTCAGAGACAATCTTAAAAATGCTCTTATTTGCCGAAGCGTGAGAACTACACGGAGGATGCAGGTCTCTCTCTCATCAGGCAGATACCCCAAGAAATCTAATTCTTACTCTTCAAACTCAAATGGAACCACTAAATCAACCTACTGACCTCAATTCCAGAAAATAGCGAACTCTATACTGTTGAAAGGAAGGCAGTGACAAGAAAGTTATTTTGCATAACAGTTTGAAGAAATAACTTTGCTTTTTGATTCACATTTGAAGCCTAGATGTCAGAACTGGCAGATGATTATCTTGTACAGAAATAGCAAACAGATAAATATTCTAACTAGACTGGGGATAAAAAAAAAGTCATGGTATTTCAGATGTTTTGCAAATGTACTGCAGACCTTGATGTGTTATGTGGTTGAAGTCATTTTTGTTCAATATGGAAGATGTCTGAAAGCAGAATGTCACTGGAATGTCATACAAAGTTGCTAGAATATTTCATTAACAGTGAAATTTGTTTTGTTTGGCTTTAACTGTAATCAGCAGTTAAACACATTGTTTATTTCCAGCCTTGCTCTGTGTACATGCTTACACTGAACGTAGTGTAAACAGAAGGAAAGGAGAATCTATTTCACTGTGTTGTTGTGGGTCCTGCAACATGAGTGGTTATTATTTTCTATATAATACAATCTTAAATTGTTTTCTAAATGCTTTAAATACTAACATTATAGAAGCCTGGTGAGATTATCTTGTTAAGTTGGCAAGCTGAACCTGTTATCAGCTAGCACTGGATAAATAAAGTTACTTGAGATTATATACTGTTACTTAATGCTTGCCAGAACCTGACCTTAAATGGGTCTATTTAACAAAATTTTGATTAATTGAATTGACTTTTTTATATAACATCTTGTATTTTTTAAGATATCTAAATAAGACTTCTTTTTTTTTATGTGTAAAAAATTTGAATTGTGTGCTTTATTTTATGCTTTTACATACTCTTCAAATGGTTTAGCAGTTCAACTTGTCTGGTTTCACAGAGACTATCCTGAATAGTGAATTAGAAGCCTGACAATTACAGCTGTAGCATTTAGATTTGTCAAGTAGGATTATCTGTTGATGCATTTCATTAGAACATACCTATGTTGCTTTTAGATAACTAAACCAGATGGTTCAGTACTTAGGGAAAATTGAGATATAATACTTGTTAATAAAGACACCAAACTTCAGCATTATTGGATTTTTAGAAAATCTTAAATCCTTCCCATCCATAATATTTGTGACTGCTCACAAATATGAAAATGCGTTTACTTACAGTCTGAAAAGCTGATGTTCTACAGCTGGTGGTAGGATTAAAACACATTTTCTCATATCTTGCAGTCCTTGTCTTACCAAGTTGTACATTGTACGAGTATCTAAGTGCCCTGTCTGAGACTTGGGTGGAGATGGATCCCAACAAATATAAGAAAATAGAGAAGCTGTCAGTCCAAACAGCACTCTGGAACAGCTGATATATAGATGAGAAATAGCCAGAATTTTGTGGAGCTACAGCTGTAGCAAGAATCAGAGCAGTATTGTACAGTTTAGAGATCATAAGCATTCCTATAATAAATTTTAGGTTATGTGCTTTTTTGTTGTTCTCTTGTGTACCTTGATTTTGTTCTAGTCAGTTCGGTCATTTATTCTTCAGTTTCCACATTCTCCCCCTGCTTTTCTAATGGGTTCACGCTTCACTCTATATAAAGATTTGCCCATTAGAACTTCCACTCTGTTGTGATAAACTTGGAATTACTACTAAAGTCAACAAATATTTCTTCTAAGTATCTGAAGATTTATTAGATTTTTTTCTTCCACACATAGTAAAGTTTAAGAAATTTAATATATTTGACCACTCCTTTCAAGGATTAAATAAGCTCTAGCTCTCCTTTGTTTACTGCAGTCTTGTCTGCTATTTCTAACCAGATACTTAATACAGAAGTTGAATTTTATATGGTATCTCAGTGGTTCAAACTAAAATAACAAGTCTTTATTTTGAATGGTCTCTGAAGAGCAGAGTGTACTGCTCTTTAGATAGCACAGGACACAAGTGCTTTTTAGGCATGAAAGCTGTGTTTCTATCAGGAAACAGAAAGAGCAAGTAGGGAAATAATTGTTTTTTTATTATTGAAATGAGGATTAATGTAGCATCCTTAATGGAAAATAACTTCATAAGAAACCATACCTCGCTGTAAAGATTTGGAATCTAAATTCTTCCCATATCCCATGCACAATAAACAAGAGTATGAGAATATTTTGGTTTTTTTTCCTTCTGAATAGCCTGATGTTCTTCCTGCTTTATATGTAGTAATAAGTAACTCAGAGGGCATCCAATTCATGTAATAGGAGTGGCGCCTGAACTCTTAGTGCTGAGTTCTGCCAGGAGTCTGAGGGTTAAAGGCTGTATATTTGTCATGATTTTGGCTAGGGTACAATAATTTTTCTTTCTAGCAGCTCATACAATGCTGGAATTTTTGGTGCTGCCGCACTGATGTTTTAAGTTATTACAGAGCAGTGCTTACACAGAGCCAAAGACTTTCTGTTTCTCATGTTGGAGGGGACGTAGCCGTGACAGCTGAGCCAGGCTGACCAAAGGGTTATTCTATACCTTGGGGGTGCCATACTCAGCAATAAGAGCTGGGGGGAGGAAGGGAGGATGTTTGGAATGATGGTGTTTGTCTTCCCAATAAATCTTCATATACGATGAGCTGTGCTCTACTGGAAGTGGCTGAAAAACTGTCTGCCAATGGGAAGCAGCAAATGAGTTCCTTGTTTTGCTTTGCTTGTGTGTGCAGCTTTTGCTTTATCTAGTAAACTGCCATATCTCGACCCACAAGTTCTCATACTTCTACTTTCCTGATTTCCCCATCCCCCTTGGAGGGAATGAGTGAGCAGTTTTGTGGTGCTGAGGTGCCTTCAAGGTTAATCCGCAACAGTTCTTCTGGTGCCCAACATGGGACACAAAGGGTTAGAGATGTTGACAGGTATGATGAGACTGTGGAGTGTGCTTAACCAAATTTAAAGGTGTTAAAACTGTTTCACTGCTAGTTGATAGGCTCCTCTAGTAGTCACAGGACTTGCTTGCCTTAATGTATATTAGAGTCCAGTGCTTATTAGTGGCTTTTTTTTTTTTTCCCGTTGTTTGCTCTATTCCCTGTCATCTTGCTTTGCTTTGCCTGGAAATGTTTTGATAACAGCCATGTCCCTGGGCTGGCAGATGGCCGTGGCGTTGATGTACTGGACAGGTTGAGACTCCAGACTGAACTCAAATCAGTGAGACTGACATGCAGATGTGCCCACGTGGGGGCACATACACCTTGAGGCACCTGTGGCTACAGGTAAGTCCTCTCTGGAGCAAATTTTACTTAACTGTTTGTGGCCATGGTGAAGCCTGAATCACAGCAGATGCACCTTGCAGCATCCAAGCCTGTGTATTAGCCCATGCCAATATGCCTTGAATTGTCTGTGGTCACGGATAAGACCATAATATATCAGTGTGTGAAGGGTTTCCTCAAGGATCTATAATGAATGCAAAAAGCTGTGCCAAAGCAAGTACACCTCAAAACAACTGTGGATGTAGATAAGTCCATGCCACAGCAAGTATACACCTGAGAAAGCTGTGGCTTGTTAATAATTAGTTTACACTAGAAGGTTGACCTCAGATCATCCATGACTGGATAGGTACACAACGTGGATGCTGCACTGTGACTCCAGGATGAGGTCATGCTTGAAGCAGGTGCACCTCTCAAGAACTGTTGAGAATGGTGTCCTGGTTTCAGCTGGGACAGTGTTGATTTTCTTCATAGCTCTTTGGTATGATGCTCTGCTTTGGTTTTAAAAGAAAAAATGCTAATAACACACATATGTTTCAGTTGTTGCTGAGGAGTGCTGCACACAGCCAAGGACATTTCATTTTTCAGCACTTAATGCTCTCCTGCTAGCAAGTGTCTGGGGAGCACAAGGAGCTGGGAGGGGATAGCCAAAGGAATATTTAATACCGTATTACACCATGTGAAAAAAATATAAAACAGAGGAGAGCTGGCTGGGGGTGGGCGGGGTGGAGGTGAGGGGCGGATGGGGGGCAGATGCTGTCTGGGTACTGGTTAGGCATTGGTTGGTGAGTGGTGAGAGTTGCACTGAGCATCACTTGTTTTGTAAATATATATTATTATAATTACTGTCATATTATTGTCACTGCTCTCTTCATTTTCTGTTTTTGAGTTCTACCTCTTTTTTCTCCCAATTCTCTCATTGCTCTGGAAAGAGGGGGAATAAGTGAAAGGCTGTGTAGCACTGAGCTGCCTGTTGGATTAAATCACAACAAATGGACCAGTCCAGGCTGCAGCAGGGATGAGAAGAGGAGGTCATTGCAATACCAAACTCTTCAGCCTGGTCCAAAAGGATGTGGGGTGGAGATTGTGGTGGATATGCCTTTCAACTGCTGTAACACATGATTTGATAAACCTACAGAGGATGAGCCTCACAGAAGTTAATATGAGACCTGACCTGACCTGGTCTGGATTTGGCAATCATACATCATACTGCCTCTCCTGTCCTGAACAACCACTATAAAAGACAGAAGCTAAATCATGGACTAAAAGAACACAGTGGACATTTTATGGACTTTTTATGGACATCTCACAGGTGTGGTTCATAGGCTAAGGGAATTCTACACATGTATCAATTGAAGGCTAATGATTAACAAAGATGTATTGGAAAGTGTAGAACCTGAACATGATGTTAACACTATCGAAAAAAAGGGTGGATATTGTTACGGTTTTGGCTGAGATAGAGTAAATTCTCTTTGTAGAGGCTCATATGATGCTGTGTTTGGGATTTTGGTGGTAACACCTTGTTGTTTCAGTTGTTGCAAAACAGTGCTTACACTGTGCAAAGGACTGCACAGCTTCTCACATCAGTGAGGAGGTTGGGGGTGCACAAGGAGCTGGGAGAGGACAACCATTACATCTGACCCAGGTTGACCAAAGGGAAGTTCCAAACCATACGGCATCATACCAAGAAATAAAAGTTGGGATAAAGAAGGAGGAAGGAAAGGGATGTTTAGAATTTGTCTTCCCAATAAACTTTTGCACACAATGAGCTGTGCTTTCCTGGAAGTTGATAAACAACTGTCTGACAATGAGAAGTAGCGAATTAATTCCATGTTTTGCTTTACTCATGTTTGTGGCTTTTGCTTTATCTAGTAAATGGTCTTAACCCAACAGTTCTCACACTTTAGTCTTCCTGATTTTCTCCACGATCCCACTTGGGGAGTGGGAGCAAGTGGCTGTGGGATGCTGAGATGTCTTCAAGGTAAAACTGCCATGTTGTACAGATGATTAATTGTCTGTGAGCATCCACGCAGTACCACAACGATATCACTCATAAGCCATGGAAGAGAGTCATATTCCTGATAACTTATATGCTTAATATATCCATTCAATCTTGGGGGGCACTTGCATTCCTGAAGTTACAGAAAACAGCTACTACAACGTGTATGTGCCATTCACTCTTCTGTAATATTATATATTTTATCAAAAATATCTAAAATACTGATTACTGTAACATTCCAGAAAAAGAGTAGCTTTTCCATGCATTCTGAAACCTCACTTGTCCCACACTAGGTTACTGAAAATTTTTCCTTAGTGAACAGTGCTTTGAAAATCTTTAACTCAATTCGGTGCTTTCAATTGCTTATTCCTGGCAATATTGTAAAGCTTAATTCTTGTCATTATGTACTTAGAAGTGAATCAAATGTCATGTGTATTTGTACCCTCAGTTTTTGTTCTTTTCCTGTCACTGACAGGATCAGAGCTGGGGACAATGAAGCAGTCACATCAATGCACTGCAGCTCATGTGAAAGAGCATTTATATGCTTTAGTACTTGTTCTTTCTGGTCTTCTTCACGCATGCACTGACAAAGCAGGTGACAAGAAAGAATCTCATCTTTTAAATGCAGCAACAGCAGAGGACTGTGAGTTAGATATTGCTGTAGTGCAGCTGAAAACTTTCTGAGAAAAAGCTTTAATTAACAGAATGGTTTATTTTAAAAGGAGATTTTACTGTGTGTGACATACTTTGGAGAATGACATTCCAGTCACCATACTGGAGAAAAATGGATTTGATGAATGGACCACTCACTGGGTAAGGAGTTGGCTGGATGGTCATACTCAGAGAGTTGCAGGCAATGGCTCGGTGTCCAACTAGAGACCAGTGACAAGTGGCATTCCTCTGGGTTCGGTGTTGGGACACCAAGCTGAGTTGTGCACTTGGCATGCTAGAGGGAAGGGACACCATCCAGACAGGCTTGAGAGGTGGACCCATGCCAACTTCATGAAGTTCAACAAGGCTGTGTGCAAGGTCCTGCACCTTGGTCAGGGCAGTCCCAAGCACAGATACAAGTTGGGCAGAGAATGGCTTGAGAGCAGCCCTGAGGAGAAGGATTTGGGGGTGTCAATTGATAACAGGTTCAACATGAGCTGCCAATGTGCACTTGTAGTGCAGCAGGCCAACTGCATCCTGGTTTGCATCAAGAGAAGTGTGACCAGCAGGTCAAGGGAGGTGAGTCTGCCCACCTACTCTGCTTTCATGAGACTCCAGCTGGAGTACTGCATCCATTTCTGGGGCTCCCAACACAAGGAGGACATAGAGCTGTTGGAGTAGGTCTGGAGGAGGGCCACAAAGATAATCAGAGGGCTGGAGCACCTTTCCTATGAGGGCAGGCTGAGTGAGCTGAGCATCTTCAGCATGGAGAAGAGAAGGCTCTGAGGAGACGGTACAGCAGCCTTTCAGTACGTGAAGGGGACCTACAGGAAATCTAGAGAGGTGCTTTTATAAAGGCAGGTAGCAACAGGACTAGGGCAAATGGTTTAAAACTGGATTTAGATTTAGATCAAGAAAAAATTATTTACAGTGAGGGCGGTGAGACACTGGAACAGGTTGCCCAGTGAGGTTGTGGATGCCCCCTTCCTGGAGGTGCTCAAGGCCAGGCTGGATGGGGCTTTGAGCAACCTGGTCTAGAGGGAAGAGTCCCTGCCTATAGCAGGGGGTTGGAACTAGATGATCTTAAAGGTGCCTTCCAACCCATATAATTATATGATTCTGTGATTCTATGAATACTGTTCAAGGAGCTCGCAATCATCTGTGTGCTCCCTGAACACTGAAAAGATATCTTTACTCATGTTTCTTTCTTAAGATAGACTACTAATCTCAATTTTTTAGTTTTACTTCACTGTTTTGCTGATATCATCTGGGGAATTTGTTTCTGGGGTGAGAGTTGATTCTGTTTTCTGATGTATATGGAGGTCATCTTCCTCAGCATCAAAGTATTACAGGGTTAGGAGAAGAAGAAAGGAGCAGATACTGAGAATTTATTCACATATCCAACAGTTTTTAAGATCTTTATCTTCTAGATAAATAATCCCGTGTGAGTCTTCCCGCGACTTTACCCAAACATAATGAAGGGCAAACTTACCTGCAGATAAAGAAGAGGAACCTATATAAAGAACTATTTTCTTTTTTTTTATTTCTGCTCAAAGCAATTACAAATTGTGGCAAGCTTTTAATAAAATGGTGGAATTGTTTTTAATGCAATTTTCCTATCTATTGCTGCAGTGTGAGTCCTTGTCCTGAATTTAGAATGAAGGATTAAATTTTTTCCCATTAATTGGGAAGGGGGGCCAGGCTATCTGTGGCTCAGAGGATAATAAAGGAGGTTGCAAGTTTGAATAAAAAGTGTCTATGGTTAGAGTGCTGTATGCCACTTGATATCCTGGAAGAACATATTAAGTTGGCTGCCGCAATCCTGTTTCTCTTCCCCTCCTTTCTCAGGCACTGGTGTTATGCAGCTAAGTAAGAAAGCAGGCTCGAGGGCTGATTCAGCAGAAAACTGACACTATTGAAATGTAGTGCTTAGCTGAATTAAAGACATTTGAATTGACAATTAAGTTCCTGTGCAGCCAAACAGAGATAGGGCGAGAACAGTTAGCTCTGGAAAGCTCTTTTTGGAACTATGCGCTCAAGCAGGACCAGTTAGTATGAAGGTGATCACCTTCAGCTAATAGCAAATGACTTCCTAAGCAGTTACAATGCTAACTTTATAATTTAAACATCAAAAGGTGGAAAAAAGCCCTCCCCACCTATGGCTGAGAGAAGGCTTGAATGATATAAAAACAGTCCTTTTTGGGTGTCAGGAAACTCAAAATCAATGTAATTTGTGTGCACACTGTCATGGTTACACAAATGGCTCAAGTATGAGTTGCTGCTAGTAGGCTGTAAGGCAGTGTTTGCACTGTCCTGGTTGCCATGTCACACCATTTGCTCATGCTGTCACGGGCATGTGTGACCTTGTGGTGGATTGGATCAGTGAAGTGTAATCAGTTAAAGTTAAACCTGGAGTAGAGAATGAGGCAAAGGTTTGTTTCGTCATGTAACAGCATTTGCCTGGGTTTGGCTCAGCATGAGGGAGAGAAGCAGCCTTTGTCTTTTACTGTCAGCACCAGTTCATGCTGTGAATCTTCAAAGCAAGTTGAAGCACAAGGAGCTGCATGGCCTCTGCCTAATGCCTAAGCAGCAAGCAGTGAACCTCCAAGTGAGAATGGCTTTAGTGGCATAGACCCAGGGCCCACCACCTGCTTATGATAGGGCTGGGGAAATTGGTCACATTGCACCACCATCTGAATTGTATGTTATGGACCTTAGAATAGAAATTAGATAAATGAAGGCTAGGGAAGCTTAACTTATTTCCATCTGTGAGAAAAGCTGCTGCTACAAGGGATTGATCTGTTACTCTAAGAACTTGTAAACAGCAGCTAAAAGAAGTTCCAGGCAGGTACTCACTGAGGAATATAAGCAATTCAAGCATGTAGCATATTCCCCACAGAACCCTCACAAAATCCAGCTACTTAGGAATGAGGGTTTCCTACAGTCTGATGTGGCTGGTCTGTTAGAAACATCAGTTAGTTGTTTGCTGTGAAAATCAATCTCGTCTTACTTGCTTTGGATCAATGCCTTGATAGCACTTGTCTCTTAAAAAAACAGAGGATGTGAATGAGTCTCCGACTGCCTTGTACATGCCTGTTGCATGTTTTGTAGGCCAGAATCACATTCCTCCTCTCTACTACTTTTCAGGTTGAGGCTTCCTGGCCAACTCAGTCACTTCAGTCGAAACACAATTCAAGCTGCAATAATTCCATTTCTTTCCTTTACTCTGTCCCTCAGCTACACACAGTATTCACGCCGCAGATGGCAGAGTGGTGACTGCTGTTTTCCTTCACATTATTTTTACAATAGTTCCTGGCATTTAATTCTTCTACTATTACTATCTTTTTTAATCAACATTGGTTTTAAGTTTTCATGCGACTGCTTGTAACTTCATTACGGCACTCCAGAGTGGTTACAGTGTTAAACAACTCATCACTGTATAAAGCAAGCTGTTTTTCCCCTAAGCAGCTCACTTTACAGTTTTTTACGCTCAGTTCATCTTTTAGTTCATTGCTCAGTGTTGCGAAGTTCTGCAAGTCGTTGCAGTCTGCTGAAGTCCTTACTGTCTTGTCTAACTTTGTGCCTTCAGCAAACTTTTATTCCTCACTGTTCAACCATTTTCAGACCAGTTATGAATGTGCAGAACAGGTCCAGCACTACTCTGGTAAGCTCCCTTTGATGTGGAGTCCAAACATTTTCCTGCTGCTCTTTGTTTCCTGTCTTGGAAATCCAGGTAGGCTGCACATGCTGGATCACTTGTCTTCATGTGTGTACTTCCTCTTCCAGGAACTCCAAAAAGCTGTTAAGACCAGACTTTGAAAAAGCTATAGTGACTTTTCCTCTAAAGATGCAGAAGTTCCTCAGTGACGACTCTGGCTATGATTTCCACTATCTGGCTAAGTAGAGATATCTGGCTTATGGGACCACACTCTCTTAGACTCTACAGAACTTGCTTTTAGTTATGGATTAAGATACTGGTTTCCAGAACTCAAGTGCAATTTTTTCAAGTGATAACATGCTGCTGTTACGATTTCATTTCTTTTATTCCTGAGTTTTCACAGTAATCCTTGTTGAATACCATCTGGGTCCAACAGTATCACATTTATTTGATACTGATTGTAGACATGTAACATATCTTTAAATGCGTAGCTCTCCTGGGAATCAAGCACTGTTGTTTTTCTCAGTATCAATAACTTTCTGTAGACTTAGAGACAAATATTTTCCAAGCACTGTTTGCTGGCAGGACCGGTATAACAGGATGACTGTGTAGTCAGCTCGCTGTTATCTAGGCCAAAGGAGGTGGAGATACATTGGATAATGGAAAAAATACTAGTGATTGTGAAGGGTGCCCTGAGGTGACACTGTGACTTGAATCCATGAGGCCTAACTATTCCAGTACCAGTCAGCGTGACAAAAACTTCACAGTCATTTAAGTGCAGCTACAACCAGCTTCCCTGTTAGCTTGGCTCTGTGGAAGGAGAAAAGGTGTACTTGGTTCTATATATACATGGAAATAGATAGGATTGTAGCAGTCTGTAAATTGCCTGCAGCTGTGTGATGCATTCAATGGATAAGGAATTATTTAGATGATCATGCTTAAAGAGTTACCGTCAATGGTTCAATGTCCCGCTGGAGATCTGTGATGAATAGTGTCCTTCAGGGGTCGGTGTTGTGGTTCAGCCATCAGACAGCTCAGCACCACACAGGTGTTTGGTCACTTACCCTTAATGAGATGGAGGACAGAATTAGAAAAAACAGTTAAACATTTTGGTTGAGATAAAGAAAGTTGAACAGGGTAGAGAAGGAAGGGAATAATAATAATAATAATGAAGATAGAACACTATGCAAAACAAGTGATGCAATCAATGCAGTTGCTCAACACCCACTGACTGATGCCTAAGCAGCAGCTCCCCAGTCATAACCAACTCCCCCCAGGTTTACTGTTGAGCATAGCATCAGATAGTACAGTATTTCCTGTTAGCCACCCTTACCTTTGGTCATTCATCCTGGCTGTGTCTGCCTCCAGCTCTGTGCACCTGCAGCCTCCTCACTGACAGTGAAACACAAGAAGATGAAATATCCTTGACTTTGTGTAAGCACTGCTCAGCAACAACTAAAACAGTGGTGTGTAACCAACATCATTCTCATTCTAATCCAAGAAACAGCACCATATCAGCTACTAGGAAGAAAACTGACTCTATCCCAGCTGCAGTCAGTACTGGGGACTGATATTATTTAATTTATTTGTTTGTAACATGGACAGTAGGATTGAGTGCACCCTCTACAGGTTTTCTGATGACACCAAGGTGAGTGGTGTGATTGACATACTAGAGGGAAGGCATGCCATCCATAGGAATCTTGGAAGACTAGAAAGGAGAACCCATAAAAAACTTACGAAATTTAGGAATGAAAAGTGACAGACCCAAGTGCAAATGTAGACTGGGTGATGAGTCGATTGAGGACAGTTGTGGTGAAAGATTTAGATATGCTGGTGGATGAAAAGCTGGACATGAGCCAGCAGTGTGTGCTTTCAGCTCAGGAGGTCAAAGTGTTATGGGCTGTATCAAAAGTGGAAATGCCAGCAGGGAGAGGAAGGAGATTGTCCCCCTCTGCTCTGCTCATGTGAGGGCCCATCTGGAGTACTGTGTCCAGGCTTGGAGCCCCCAGCACTAGAAAGGTGTGGAACTGTTGGAACAGGTCTGGATGAGTGCTATGAAAATGATCAGAGCGGTGGAGCATCTCTCTTATGAAGAAAGGCTGAGGAATCTGTGCTTGCTCAGTCTGGAGAAGACTATGGGAAGACCTCATGGATCCCCCCTCTTTGGAATTGATCAAGGCCAGGTTAAACCTTGGCCTTTGGGAAGTCTGTTCCAGTGGGAGGTGTCCCTGCTCATTTCAGAGGGGCTCCAACTGGATGGTACTCAAAGTTTCTTCTAACTCAAATGTTTCTGTGGATATGTGGTTCTATGATCTGTGCTGTTACTAAGCTACTAAGTTCTATCAGAGCCAAGTTCTAATTTGTGTAGTTCAATAGAGACTACCTGAATGCAAATAAAATTACAGTTTTCCTGTGTTTCTGGGCTGGACATGACCACTTCCATATCTCTGTGCATGCTGTTTTCCTGTCATGTACACTGCCAGTTATTGAATACAGTGTGAATCTGTTAAACACTCACTTGGGTACTGTGTTTTGCCACAGCAGACTCCGGTAGACAATCCATGTGATAAAACTGGTGCAATCCCTGATGAGTTTGATAGCAAGAACCCTAATAGTGTCTGTAACCCAGAGGCAGCACCTTTGCAGGTAAAATTTGTTCCATCTGGTCTCCATGGGATTGTTACTCTGGTTGTGAAGGACAGATCCACAGCAAAAGTTATGTAATGTTTGGAGTGCCTTACCAGCAGTAAGTCTGCTGGTAGCATGCTCTTCACATGGACTAAACGTTATTCTTTTTTTGTTGTTGTTTTGAAGGTTGTAATAATACGAAATGATGAGCATAGGTGAGCACCTTTAAAATGAAGCAAGAGAACATTGTGTGGGAGGAGAACAAAAGTCTGTATGCAACCAGTCTGCATAAAGGAGTTAAGAGAAATCACACAGCAAAGTAACAACTCTCAGCTCTGACAGCTGGTTACCTCCAGTCCCAAAATGTATGCAAGATACCAGACAGTCCTAGGGGAACTGCTGTCCATGAGTGATAGCATTTGGTCAAACACTGCATTCACCAATCAACAAGTGCTCTGGCTGAGAACAACCATGAGCTGGTTCATGTGAGGATGACTCTTTATTGCAGTTAGCAACTGTGTTTGGTTCAATGATTGCACTCGTGCTTTGTGCCTCACCTGGAAGAAGCAAAGTGCTGGAACTATGTGGTCTTCATGTCTGAGATGAACCTTTAGTGCAGTTCATTTGATTTGCTCCAAGTTATGGTCCTGTCAGTTCTCCGACCACACAGAAGAAAGCAGTGCATGGAAATATTGCTGCAGTGATGCAGCAGAGGAAATCATTAGCTTATGTAACTCAAATAAAAATAAATAAAAGATACATCTGTAATGGGAGTTTCCAGAGGAGTCTCCTATGTCACACATTTACAAAAGACAGAAAGGAGGGGAATGGGAAGAAAACAAAAAAGGCAATAGATGACTCAGAAGAGAGTGTGGGCTGGGAAGAGAACACCATGCTCTAATGCTCACTGGTATGTGGCTGGCAGTGGCTCATACACTTACAGCTTGACATGCCTGACCTCCTGACATTTTGTCTTATATCCCCAGCCAGGCAAATCCATCTGTTTCTCGGAGTGGATGAACTGGGTAATGTGCTTCAGTGTAAAATATTGAGGACAAGACACATTCATAGCATATTGGATGCAATGCATCACATTCAAATGTGGACCTTTTTGGTTTAAATCATTGTCTCACATGTAAGGATACATGTGCCAACTGAAAAGGCCAGAGGTGGCTGCATAGTGGTGATGCAATGTATGAGCTGGTGTGGAGTGTTCCATTGCTGTGAAGAGGGATTTGGTGGTAAAATATAATTCTACAATGAAATTATGGATGTGCTCAGTTATTATCTATGAGTACTGTGCTGTGTATACTGGGCTGGTTACCTGGAAGCTCCCAGCATGTCTGCAAGTGGTTAAATTGGTGGACATGGAACAGACAAAGAAAGACAATGTTACCTGAGTGTACAGCACTCCACAATAAATGCCTGAACTGCTGCTGGACTGCAGGTGGGTAGCTGAGTCTGAGGAGCCTCATCTAGCTGCTACAGTCCTCCTGCATGGGTTAGCAGGATCAGCCATGGAGGGCTTGATGGTATGCTCTAAAGTACTTGTAGACTGCTTGTCAGGGGGCTGTTTGGACCAGCATCTCTGAAAACTGCAGTTGGCCTTGCTCTGATTTGCCACTGAAGAATAGAGAGCTGTCTTCAGCACAGACAAAACTCAGCTCAGGGTGAGCTCTACAGGGTGATGTTCTGTAGCAGTAGACATGCAGATGCTTTAGAAGGAGGGTTGGTAAGAGAGAGAAGAGCAGGTTGTCACTTCACAGCTACTACATTCACTTTGTTAATGCTTTATATTTATTTTATTTATTCTGGTGGACTTGGATGGACAGGTAAGGAAAGTTTTGGGTCCAGGACATGGGACATCATGGAGCAGAGCCAGAAGTGGGGAAATGGCAGTGCCCAGTTCTACTGCTAAGGATGGCTGCCACAGTCTACACCTCAAATCAATATAGCAGGACCTCAGATAAAAGACACATTAGTAGCCCTATTATTTCAAGATCCTTTTCTCTTTCGTGCTGAGTTTAAAACAGTATTTGGTATGAATACCAACCATAGCATCACATATACTGCCACAAAACACCCAAAAATGCTGAACTAGACGTATTAAATGTGCTTGGGAAAATGCTGTCTACAGGGCACTGTGGCCAGAGGACAAGAGGCTTGTCTATGTGCTGGAGTCACGGTACTGAGCACTGAGTTACATGCGTCTCCTATGCTCTCTAATGTTCAGTTTCTCTTAGTGGGAACTCATAATGCCTTTGTGTTGGATTGGTTAATCTCAGGTCTCCTCCTAGTTTCTTGGCATTTGGGCAGGGAGGCAAGACACATCTCTGTTTCGGCATGACTAGATGGTATAGAGAGCAGATGCATATGTCTAGTCTGGAAGTCCCCTCGTTCTTCCCAGAACATCATTCCTTCCCCACTCATATGAGTAGCCAAAGCTGAAGAATTTAATTTGGAGGTGTCAGTGCCTCCTTAGTATTCTGTGCAGGGTTTTCCAATGGAGCAGAGACTTCCCTGTGACTTTGCACCCTCACTTTTGCATATTACTTTCCTATCTGTTTAAAGCTTGTAATATGGGTATCATACTCTACCATATCTGCAGAAAAAGGGCAAAAAGATGTGGAATCATGGTATTTCAGACAACAATCAGTGATATGCATACTGGATGAGCGAAGCTGTGTGCCTGAGATGATACTGGTGATATTTAGGAGCTGGCTGACGAATTTTAAATATGGAATCATGTTTGACCAAAAACAGCAAAAACAAAAACAAAAACAAACGCAGCAAAACAAAACAAAAAAACCCTCAACATCATGATTCAATGCTCCCTCTTCTGCGTCTAGCTGATATTGCATATTTTCTTTAACATGAATAACTATGAAAGACTTAATCCAGCTTGCTCTATACTGTGCAGATTTGCATTTCACCACTTCAAAACACACAAATCAGATGCTAGAGAATGACTTAAGAACTGATATTAAAAATCCTCGCTAAGCTTGGGACTGGGGAAGCAGACTGCTAGGAAAAGATACAGGGTTCCTGAAAGGTACATTCTGAAGTAGGATATTCTCATTGCATCCTTCAGTCTTCCCCATTCTTTGGTCTAAAACACTGTTAAGCAGAATTCTTCCAAGTATAACCTTATCTTAACTAAAAATGTTATTGTTTACCTACTGTAGTCCTCGGCTTTCTGAACTAGTATGATGTGCAGAAGTTTATTATCTGTGATAGATTATTTTTTTCTTCATTTTCTTAGTTTCTGAGCCCATGAGAAGTTTGCTATCATGGAAATGTTGCTTCACCTTCAAATGCCTGTCTGAAAACATAACGAACGTTTACTATGGCCACTGTGGCTACAAATAACTCTGCAATCTCTAAACTGGAAAGGTAGCATTTGAATGATTTAGTGGATAAGGAATTGGTTACATGGTCACAGCCAGAGTGATGAGAATAACAGCTCTGTGTTTAAGTGAAGAATAGTGATGAGGGGTGTCCCCCAGTGGTCTATCTTGGGACCAGTGCTCTTCAACATCCTTATCAATGACCAAGACAGTGGGACTGAGTGCATCCTCTACAAGTTTGCTGACAACATCATGCTGAGTGGTGCAGCTGATACAGTAGAAGGAAGGTGTGTCCTCTAGAGACACCTTGACAAGTTTGAAAAGTGTGCCCACATGAACCCAATGGAGTTCAACAAAACCAAGTGCAAGGTGCTGCACTTGGATCATTGCAATACCAGATATGAGTACAGACTGGAAGCAGATCTTGTTGAGAGCAGACCTGCAGAAAAGGACCTGGAAGTTCTGGTGAATGAGAAGCGGGACATGAGTGAGCTGGGAGAGGAAGGTGATTGTTCCCCTTTGCTCTGCCCTTGTGAGGCCCCATCTCGATTACAGTATTCAGACTTGGAGCCCCAAGACAAGAAGTATGTGAAGCTTTTGAAGCAGGTCCAGAGAAAGCCACAGAGATGATCATGGGACTGGAGCACTTCTCCTCCAAAGGCAGGCTGAGGTAGATGGGTTTATTCAGTTTGGAGAAGGATCCAGGAAGGCCTTACTGTGGCCTTTCATTGCTAAAAGGGAGTTTATAAACAGGAGGGAAACTGACTTCTTACATGGACAGATAGTGATAGGGGTAATGGTCTTATAGTAACAGAGAGAAATTCAGATTAGATGCTAGGAGGAAATTTTTCACTCAGAGAGAAGTGAGGCACTGGAACAGATTTCCCAGAGATATTGTAGATACCCCATCCCTGGAGGCTTTCAAGGCCAGGTTGGATGGTAAATTGCTATGGATAAGGTCAGCACAAAGGTCACAGACAAGAAGTTAAATATGTGTCTTTATTTTTAATTTAAAGCAATGAGAAAATAAGTTACATAATACAGCAAGAATAAAACAGAACAAGGCAAAGTACCTAACCATTACTACAGTAGTGATTAAGAATGACATATAACCAATTGTCCTAATACTTTGCCATCATCTGGATCTGCAGTCTCTGGGAAGCCCCAGTTTCAATGAGGATTTGGAGAGCCTTTCCCAGCAATTGGGAGGTCCTATGCAGTGCATCCACTTTCTTCTTTACAAGTTGAGAATGGAGTTAAATAAGAAATTAATGTATTGCTTAAGAAATGAATCTTTTCCACTCTTTGAGTGATGTCAGAGTCTCTGTTGTGCATTTTTTTACAGTCTTCTATTTTTCTCAGTGACAAATTGTAATATTCCTGCTAGGTGCTGGAAGTTTGTTTCTGTTTTGTCTCAAGGACAGCACTTAGGCTGTCGTTCTAAAGCAACTCAGCTTTAGAGTTCCAGCCCATCTAGTCAGGTGAATCAGGAACTGCATAGAGTGTTGGACCTGCTCAGTAAGGAGAGGGCTACATCATCAGATGAGATGGTGAGAGTATCAGCTTTTCATTTTAATTCAGACTTCCCTTATTAGCAAACAAGAGTGAGGAATGCCTGAACTTAGTCTCCTGATGAGAAAATCCAGATGCTCTGTCATATCATTGTTCAGGAGCTTTCAATGGGCAGAAACATTTGTAATTTTGATTATCGGAAGTCCTTGTTCATTTGGTGTAAGAATGGCATAATTTTCCTTAGTTGACTATTAGAATAAAGTACATCAATGTCTGTTATACTTGCTGTTTCAGTGACCACTAGAAGATGAAACATATGCACGGAATTAATAAAGGTACCATAATTAGGAGTGCTATCCACCTGCAAACATAATTACTGCTGTTTTCTGCCACACTTCTTCACCACCCTCACTGCACAGTGACTATAATAAGTAGGAGACCCAGGTGCTCAGTATTGCTTCTAGCTATGAAGATATTTGCATATTTTTTCCAAAAGGAGTGTACTTGAACACCTAACTCAAGACAGTGGAAGAAGGTGATAGGACATACTTTTGCCCCAGAAGTCTGCCAGCCCTGTCTGAGAGCAAGGAAGGATTATCATGTTGTCATCACAATTTTTAGACTATGGATGGCAGCACATTGTATTATCAAATGTACGCATGAAATCTAACTTAATAGCAATTTTGACCTTTGTGTCACATTGTCCGCCCTCCTCTGGAAATACCAGAGCAATGATGAATATTTAAAGAACCCTTAAGCAATGCCAAAGGAATTATTTTGGAAAAGACTTCAAATAAATGTAAAGCCTAATTTTGAATGAAATCACTGGGGAAAAAAATGTAGAAAAAATATTTGCAGAGGAAATAAAAACCTAAAAGAAATGCTATGGAGTATGCACATCAGTGACATTCTCCTTTTCATATCTTGAGGTATTTGACCAAATATTTGGAAAAGCAAATAACAGAAATTCATATCGTTCTGATTATGAACAAATTCCTTGCCATTGAGATATGTGCCTCTCACAGAGTATGATCTGTTACTAAACTCTTCTGGTTAATGGATACAGAAAGCTCACACAAATAAGAGACTTTGAATATAACTTCCACAGTGCTCGGCGTCTCAGAAGAGCTTAAACTGTGACGTATGGCTCTTTGAAGTAAAAAGAAGACCCACCAATCAAAGGTGGAATGTTATTCAGTGTGTCAGGGAGGAGATGGGGAGGAAGTTCTGTGAATGTAACACCATCTCTTTCAAGGCTTTGTTATAGGTCTTCTTGGAAAGAGCGAAGTAAGAGCCATAAACATTACTCATCCTTTTAGGAGTCAGCAGAGCCGTAAATTTCAAAGTAGATCTCAGCACAACTGCTGTTTTCCACGACAGATATGATAACTACTTTTAGTGGCACGAAGACAAAGCAGTTAATTGTTCTATGGGCCTTCTCTCTGTCAAAACTTTTACTCACCAGTCGTAACCCACTTAAGTAATTTTAGTCCAGTCTATTTCCAAATTTTAGTAACATATTCTTGACTGTGATCTGTTCAGTTAAGTAGTAGTTCCAAAGTCTATATAATGTCATTGGTTTTATGCTTCAGAGGTATTTGTTGAAAGCTAGTCCATTTGAATTATATGTGCGCAATTAATGTAGTGGACTTGGAAGCCTAGAGCAAGATCATGGGGCATGTATGACTCACAATCTGCCGAGTGAGCCTTGAGGAGGCAGCTGAAGAGTGGCGGGGGTGTGGGTGAGGAGGCCAATATGCAGCTCACGGGGTCATGGCGTTGTATGACTCAACAGAGGAACCCAGCTGCCTGCCTGGGGCTTGGAGGAGGCACTGGCTGGGTTGGCAGGGCTGGGGGCTCCTGTTGTGCTCTGCAGAGGTTAGGGATGGAGGCACCACAGTGGGGCAGCATGAACTGGCAGTCACTTGAGTTTATCTGCGTAGTGCTGTGTATTCTTGTCCAAATGGAAGTGAGATGCACAGCCCCAAATTCTAAGTAAACTCTAAGATGTGAAGAGATAATGATGCCCCCTGGCTTCCTCATTTCCCACTGCCATTTCTGGTGTTTGTGGTTCACACATGCATGCAACATGTCTCTTGGCCATTATTTATGGTGTTCATTAAAGATGAAACAGCCACCTCATTTCCTTGTCTTTTAAAGACGGTTAGGCCAATTGATCCTCACAAACACCTGTCTTCTCTGGCTCCCTCTACATCAGCCTTTGTTAACAATCTGCCTGGACCCTGCTAGGACTTGTACTGCTCCTGTACTGCCAGTCTGGTTTCGTTCCTAGTGCCATCCAAAATCTACACTTCCAGACCAGAGCACCTGTAGCTATGTAAGCAATGAGGGCATTCAGGAAAGGCCATGTGTGCTTCCTCCTGTCAGAGTTCTGTTTTGCTGTAGTCTAATCCTGGAAATAGCAGTTGGGTCTGCTCTGAACTTTTTAATGAATGTTCTCCCTGCTGTAAAAATACTGAGACAGCCATCTAAATGACACAGTCCTTCAGGAAAGCAGGCACTGTTTGAACGAGTGCTTGTTCCACGTTATTCTTGGGACAGGTATTTTTACCTAACTTTAGCTGCCCTTTAGCATCAGACAAAAGCTGTTACTAACCCTGTAACCTGCTAGAAACAGTGTCATATGCTGTTATCCATGGAGAAAGATAAGTATGTCGCAAGAGTGATACTTGCCCAGAACACTTACAGCATGTCTAGTGATCTGCATTTCAATAATGTTTTGATGACACAAGCTTCTCTATTTAGAGGTCATCAATAAATATTTCCCAGGAATTTGTCAGTTTCACAGATTAAAAATATTGTTTGGCTTGTTTTGAGGTAGTTTTTTTTTTTCTTTTCATTTTTGTTTCTCCTTATTTTAATATTGGAAAAGGAACAATCATTTCTTACTCACCTTTCCCACGCTATTCTCATCTGTATGGATTTCTGTCATATTCTCAATCAGTTTTGTCCTTCCACAGACTGAAACACCTTCTGTAACTACCTGTTTCTAACACAAAAACTGCTTTTGATAATCTTTGCCATTCTCCTCCTTTTCCAGCCCTGCTGTATTTTGTTTCTAAGATGAGGACACCAGGGCCACATCTGTATCAATGCAGTCAGCCCCTTTGCACTCACTTGTTCTGTTTTCTATTTCTTTCCTAATTCTGTTTATTTTCAGATTATTACTGGGACAACATTTTTACTTGATCTGTGTGTACAGCTTTGTATCAACAAAAAACATTCAGCTCTTCATTATTTGCCCCATTTCCAAGATCAATGATAAACGTGTTGAATAATGCAGATTTCTCTGGAGTTCCATTGGTGGTTTCAGTTCACTTCTAGAGAAAACTGATTCCCTGTATCTGTCTTTCAGTTGGTCATGTATCTGTATGAGACTTTTCCTCTTATGCCATGGCAACCTTGCTTCTTTAAAAGTGAGGACTGCTTCCTGTGAATAAGGTGGACAATATGGAGAGTGGTCACCCACTCACAGATGCCTCCAGGGAATGCCAGCAGATTTGAGCTATGACTTCCCTTTTCTTTACCCCATTTCTATTCACCTTCCCAGCATTCTGGTTTTCAAACTGGACTCCTCATTATCTACTCTGAACAGCAGATTTACTGTCAGCATCTCCCTGGGTATTGCAGGGCACCTCTCACATTGACATCCTGCATGCCCAGTTACTGTACTTTAGTCCCAAAATCAGATTTCAGTGCATGGTTCATTCACCTAGAGTTCCTCTACAGCTCTGGGGTGGACACCATCTAGTCCTATCAACTCATTCTGCCTGTCCTGAGGATTTGCCCTACAACTTCTTTCTTCATTTCAGTTTGAGACAGGTGCTTCATCATGTCCCTTTCTCCACCCTGTGGGAGTCTCCCCAGCCTCTACCACAGTGAAAACACCTGGAAAATATTTAGGCCTTTTTCTTTGGTTTTACCTTCTTTAGGTATTTGTTCTATATCCTGTATTCCTGCCCACAAGGTCCCTCTTAAGACTCCTTTACCCCATTGCACTAAATATTTGGGTTTTATTTATTTATTTATTTTTGCAGTCTGCTTCTGTAAATGCTCCTGCACATACTATATTACTGTGCTCTTTCTTCTTCCAGTCACTGCCCAAACACTGAAATTGGAATTAAATTCAGTTTTCTCACAGCAGGTGATGAGTTTGTGGTGCACTATTAAGGGCCAGATGTTTCCACAGTTCCTGTTGCAGCCTGCCTGCCTCTCATTATGTACAGCCTGAGTTCTACAAAGCATGTGCCTACAATGCATAGCTTGAAAACTGAATGGTGTTAAGTCCCTAAATTATCTGCAGAGTTTGTAGCTTTAGCTAACAAGCCACAAAGTAGCTGGAGTTTGTTTCTATTTTTTTTTCTGTAATTTTTAATTATATTTCTTCTGATTTAACTTGTGTTTTATAGTGCAGACCCTTAAGCAGAACTTGCACTAGCAGTGCAGCAGCTCAGAGCCTGGTGATTTGAATAATCATTGGAGTTGAGATCTGGAAGTAGCAGTTCTTCAGCAAGACACTAAGGGGCAGTCCCAGACCAAAATAAGTTTTTCTCATTGGTTTATACACAAACCACAAGAAAAAAATTATTTACCACTTATATATATATATATCTATATATATATACATACAGCAATACCCAGGGATACTGAATCCTTCTGGCCGCAATACACTATTGATAAGGAAGGAGAGTTTATTTATTGTTTTATCTCAAAACTGGCCTGTTTGAACTCACAGCTTACAGACAGCAGTGAGTATGGAAAATCTGTGGGAGCTCCACTTTTGTGGCCACCCACGCATCATGACATAGCCAAGTACATATGCAAGAGTGCAGTTACATGGGCTGGGTCCTTCACTGCTTGGAGGAGCTCCTTGCCACCAATTGCTTCATACTAAAGTTAACAGCTGTTGAATGTTTAGCTGGAGACTAGAGGAGTGTGCAAAGGGACTCATGAAGTCCGTTCCAACCCCTGCAATTCTGTGATTCTGAGATGTGTTCAGATTACAAAGCAATGAAAGAATATGCAGGATGTTGTTCAAAGGTCTGCATGTATCCTACATGTTTATAAGCCCTCAGTGGGGGACAATATCATGAGTGCTGCTGAAATCATCATGAGGCAGAATATCGTCATGTGTTTGTGAACTAATGCATCTCCATCAGCTTTCCTGTTTCACATTGTCAGAAACAGACAAACTCTTCTTGTTCCCACATGCCCATGCATGTGTCAGACCTGAAGTGCTCTTCATACAGAGGCAGTTTAGGAGAAGTGTGAAGGGGACAGTAATTTTCCCAAGAACCTACTACAACCTGCTGAGTGACATGGCTGCAGTCCTGTGACACAACCAGCATGTGCCTGCACCACACTCTGCAAGGAGGGCGACCAATGGTTATGCAGCACAAGCTATACCTATCTGCAAAAACCTTGTGGAAGGAACTGAACTCTGAAATGAATTAGGGAGAATGCTGCTGGGTGTTCAAGTATAAATGAGTAAGTTAGAACTTGTCTTGGGAAGGTGGGTTCCTCTTACCCATCACTGAATTTATCACAAGGGGTATTGCTATCCGGGTGTTGCTCAGAAGGTGAGGTATCGTAATGTGAGCTAGCACAGCCAGCTAGAGCACTGTGCACGTTCTCTGGTTACAGCAGGGAGAGCTGTGCTCTGGCCTTCTAACCGTGTGTCCTGATGCTGTATGAGGCAGACCTGGCTCTAACTGCATGGCATTTTACACTATTCTGATATCCTTCCTTGGTGTAGACAGGTGGTATTAAGGTATTAAGCGGCTTGGGTGATAGATGACATGGTAGATAAATCTGCTTCAGAGGCCTGAGAGGAAGAAAATACTGTACAGCCAGAATATTACTTCGTAATTTCAGTTTAGGGTTAACTAAGGCTTTCTAGGCTATTAACAATAAATTTCATACAATCAACCATTACTTCCACAATGCAGTAATGGATGATTGCTCACAAAAAAAAAAAAAAAAGGTTCATTTTCTAGGAGGAGGAGAAGGGAATAGTAGGTGGCAACCTAACTCTGCATCTCATGTGTACTGCTATAGTTCCTGTCCCAGATGAGAATTATAAGAGAGATGACCACTATGAGAACAAGCAGACTTCAGTGGACTATAAATTTCAAATTAAAAGTCATCAGTGCATTTGGAAAAGATAAATGCAATCTTGTTCAGCACAGGAAGAAACGAATGAGATCAGGGTAAACTTGAGTTGGTCAGCTCTTGAAGTGTTAGAAAAGATCTGTACAGAGTAAACCACCAAACTGAGACAATAAAAGCTATTAGCAAGATAATGGAAGCATAGAATCCTTAGAAATCCTTGAAATAGATCCTTAAAGATCATCTAGACAAACTCCTCTGTGATGAACAGGGTCATCCACATCTAGTTCAGGTTGTCCAGAGCCTGGTCCAGCCTGGCTTTGAATTTCTCCAGGGACAGGGCATCCATCGTATCTCCAGCTCTTTGCTATTCTTGTATCTGTGTGGTTACAGCAGTTAAAAGTCTTGAAGATGTGAACCAGGCCTGTTGGAAAGAGACTTATGCCTGCTGTAATGAGCTAAATCAGTCAACCAACCAGATACAGAAACAGAACACCAATGAAAATGCTAATAATACTGAAAATGTAAAAATACAACACAAAATGAAATACTGGTTCAAACATAAGTCTCTTATAAACTCTTAAGTCTGTATAAATAAGCACTTTATTCTAATCTTTGCTACTTAATCTAGCGTAAGCTTTTTACTGTGCAGTTTATCTGTCCTTCTGAGGTTTGCCATGTTGTTTCCAGTCACATCTTCTGCCACTTTGAGGGTATAACACTGGTGCAGAACATGTGAATCCCAAAAGTTGTGCGAGCCTGTGAAAAAATAATCACAGGATGTGGGTGGTTGGCTGACTTGTCTTTCCCAGCACAATAATTACTTGTGAGTAAATATTCCCCACATGTGTTCTGTCAATTGTTGAAAACCAGATGCCCTAAGTATGAGATTCTCCCACTAAAATTGAGCAGTATTTTATTGTGGCTTAGTCTGTCACTTTATAGGTTGCTCTGGCTTAAAAGCATCCTTTACTATATTGCTTCAAGAAGAAATCTAAGGCAAAATCACTGTGATCCAAGAAGCCAAAACCTCTCCTTCCTGGCTGTGGAAGGGAAGGGCTGTGGACTTGTATAAAGGATGTATCATTCTTAAGGAGCAGAGAACAGCATTAAGATTTTCTGCCTGAAGCCTGGCTGCTCCATCCCCATGGAGGAAGGAAGGAGCAACCCCATAGAGACAATACGTACCTCTACCTTACTCCACCTAGAATTGAACGCATAGCTGGTTTGGTCTTTTCTCAGATTCACACAGCAAAAAAACAGCCTTCACCTCTCTCAGCAGCCTCCAGTGAAATCAGATGGATTACTCATTCTGTAAGGCTAGAGACTATTAATGCTTAACCAAAGATGACAGAATTCAGTCCTATGTAGTATTTTTGACATGTCATGTGAAAAAATCTGCCCTTCTGATTCTGACAGCCATTAATTTTGCAGTGTAGTCTTTAATATTGCAGTGCGCACATTAATATCATTTTATTAATTAGAAGAGCACAGCTGGAATAGTCTGTAAGGGGCAGGCATGTGACAAAAAGGAGACACAAAAACATGGAACTAGATTAGGTAAGCCAGGGAACAGGCTGCTTTCTGGTTTATTTTTGAGTTGGGCTGAGGAGTGATGAATATTTGAAGAGAATTTGTGAAGTCAGTGAAGTCATTTCTTGGTGTTGGTAGGTAATACAAGAAGGGCCAGTTGGCCATGCTTACGAAATGGGATGACCAGACAGAGTATTACATATTCCCTATGGAGGTAATGCATCACAGCAGCAGGTTACCTAAGAACTTCTGAAAATTCTGTCCTTGAAGGTTTTCAAGATTTAGCAAGACAAAACCATGGCTTACTTGATCTGGTGGACCATTCCACTTTGAGTGAGAGTTGGGATGAGGCACTGGCAGTTTGGACATGATTGAAAAAGGCACCAAACTTTTCCATGTCTCCAATTACTGCAATTCCTCTCTCTTGGTCAGCCATACGTACACTCTGGTGCTGCTTCGGTGCTCACCCTGGTGGAAACCAGAGAGCAGGGGAGATCAGTGGGTAAGTGGTGGCTACTAACACACATTTGGGACTTGCCCCAATACAGAAGTGCTCTCCTCTGAAGCCGCATTGCCTGGAGTTATCCTCAGTGCCTATCAGATAGCATACCAAAAAACAATTGTCAGAGTTTTGGATGAAGAGTTCAAAACAGCACACTGAGGATCACAAACTTTGAGTAGCTTCTGGGACCGGCCCTCAAAGTAGCTGGGAGATCCCTCCTGTCACTGGTGCAACCAGCAGGATTTTTGTAGCTGGGAAGGATGGGGATGGCCAGAGAAAATGAAAGGACATATTAACAAACTAGCTCAGTGCAGTTGCTCCTTGTGTAGATATAATCCTCCAACATGGGATGGAGAGTTCCTTACACGATTAGCTGAAGTGAAAGTAGCTGTTGAAAGAGACAACACAGATTCTATCACTGTGTAAATTATTGAGCTGATGTTCTGGAGACAACGGAGAAAGCCCTTCTTTCTTATGTCCTGAAGATGGCAGGTCTGAAAGACTATACGAGCTGCTTGAACATTGTACCTCCTGTAGACTTTGCTTAAATAATTAATTTGCAATATTCAGAGGCCGGAAGATATGTTTAATACATAGAAAAACAGGAGGATTTTATTCATACATGTTGACCCAGCTATGTTTTTTTTCAACATATGGGTAAAGATGTTATTGAATAAATGACAAAAACAAACAAAGAAACAAAAAGTGTTTTTTACTGTTTTTTTGAGTAATATTTCTCAACTGCGGTTCTCAGCATTAGTGAATCACAGCTCTTCATGACTGCAGATGCATAAAAAACAGTCTCCCTTGATATGTCTTTTTTTAGCATCTGCAATGGCACAGTACATGTCCAGGATGTGAGCAGCAAAGCTGCACTGCAGCTGATACCACAAGCATCCCTCACTAAATAACAGAAGGGGAATGGAGGGCACTCTTCCCCAGCATTTACCTGCTTTCAGGGGTAATAGGTTCTTCTTGTCATAGATCAACATCCAGGCTGGTTTCCATCAGGATCTGTCCCCAAACTGACTTGAGTGTTGCCTCCTCCGTGCCCAGTGAGAATCACAGCCACAGTGATGGGAGGTGAATGAGTACACCCAGCATTACTGTGTGGCCACAGAGACCTCTTGCCATATAAGCATGTCTAGTGCTTCAGAAGCAGCACTTTACATGCAGTCACCTCCCATACTGCTGGATTCAGCATTTTGTCTGGCAACCCTTCTTCCAGAGCAAGTCCTTGTCCAAGACCTCTCCCATTGTGGACACTTCATGTAGTGGTGCAGATGGAAGGCATCATGTCTGGGGTCAGAGGAGACAGACAGAGGTGTGGGCTGAGATCTGCAGTGGCACTTCAAATTACAAGTGGATGAAAGATTTCAGAAACAACATCTACATCTCCTTCTTAGTCCTCCAGTCTGGGATAAAAGAGAGAAGCAGCCACAGCTGTGTTTCCTGTTGCTGTTTTTCTGTATGTTTTGGTTTGCTGAACATGGATATGCAACAGGTAGAAGACTTTTTGGGAAAACAAAACAAAACAAAACAAAACAAAAGCCAAAAACAAACTAAAAGCAAGAAGCTTTCTATGACCACCATGAACTCTGGCCATTTGGTATTTCTGGTGGAAAGTAGGCCTACTGTGATTAAGCCACTGTTTCCTGCATTCCCCAGCCAGCAAGCCTAGAATGTCTACAGGGTAGGGGCAGGATTAGAACTCCTTGGGAAGATTGCTTATTAAAAGAGGTTGAACTGCACTGCTTTTCCACAGAGATCCAGGTCAGAAATGGAAGCACAGAGATCATGTCTGTGCGAGGACAAGTTGAGCCAAGTGATGGGCATTTTGTGTCAGCTGCTCAGAGGGAAGAGAGGAGCAAAAATATCTCCTGCCTGGTACAAGATTTGTGTGTGGACTAGCTGTGTGCTGAAAGCAGGGTGCTCTCCATAGAGCTTCTGAAATCCAGTTCAGAGAAGTCCAGAGTCCAGAGTTGACAAAAATTAACCCAAGTCTGCTGATCTGAGCACACTGCAATTCCAGTCACATCTTCCTGTGAAAATGGTTTCCTTGTTTCCTCCAGAGGACTTGAGTACTGCAGCAAGAACTTTGTCTGACAAGAGCCAATGTTTTAGGCTTGTTGAGAAGCCTGGCAATAAAGATAAATGTTTATAAGTGTTCGGCGCAAACTCAACTACAAGCCTACTTTTGGTGCTGAAGAATCCTTGAGAATGGACTGCCAGTGCTTGGGCACTTAGGCTCTTTGCTGTGTGTGGGGAGAGATGAGAAAGTTGTTTTTCAAAACAGGATATGTTATTCTATACAGACTTAAATTTATTGTTTGCATTTTCTAATTTTTACCTTCAGACTTCTGAACATGCATCTTTGCATGACAAAAAAATAGATCTTGAGTGTTCCACACACAGCCCAGTGTGCTGCCTGGTGAATATTTAAGTGACCTATCTAGAGCAAGCACTTTTACTGTACACAGTAGACAAATGCAGAGGGAAACAGAAGACCTGTCCTTGTGACAATTATACGTCTGTCCCTATATCTGAAATCCACCCTCTCAGCTTGATAAACAAGAATCCGTGTGTGGGTTTTGAACAGAAGGTGACCATCACCTTCTGGTCTGAGTGTTTCTCTTCAAACGCTTCACCTCATCTGTAAAGCAGGTAAGTCGTGGTCATTCTCAAGTAATATTGTTCCTGACTCCAGTCTTACTTTGAATATCATTCCACCCTTTTAAGTTCTCTCCTGGGGCTTGATCAGAACAGTATTTTTCTTTAACCTTATTTCTGTTTCAGGTGTTTTGTTGTTGTTGATGGTTTTTTTTAGCTTTGTGTGTGTGTGTGTGTGTGTTACTAATGAATTGCATTTCTGTCTCTTTTCAGTTTTAGTGCTGCTTCCCTTTCTTTATCTTACTGCAGGCTTGATGAAGCAAGTCCTCTAGCTTATATTTTCTTATTCCTAGTAATTTACAAAGATGAAAGAAAAAACATCCCAAACCAGTACCCAGTAAATCAAAAGCTGATGCTCCTACCCTTGCACCTTTTTATCGTCAGTGACTTTCCTCCAACCACCTTAGAAATATCGGGGACACCCTGTGTAAATGCACGTCTCTTTCAGCCTGTGTTTTCTGTAGACTCTAGTTTCTTGTGGAAACTTCTGAATGATCAGTGTGTTGCCTTCATTGTGTTTGTATTTTCAGCTATGGGTGCAAGAGATTTCTTCTGGTAACACGTGGAAATAGAGTAGAACGCTATCTTTCCTCTCACTGTATTTCTTAGAGGTAAATGCTAATGAATTCAGGACAATGTTTTATTTTCACAAGATCAGAGAATAGCTTGGGTTGGAAGTGGCTTTGATTTCATCTAGTTCCAGTCCCCAGTTTTATTGTCACTTTTTAATAACATAGCCTTGTTCACATGCACCTGACAGATGGATTAGATGAAGACTCATTTTCTCAGTGCTGGTAACAGTGCCCATCCCCAGCCAGCCCTCATTCCTTCTCTGGGACAGGACTTTGGATCCTCTGCCACGTTGCTGACTCTGGGTTTTTGCCCCACAGCTCTCCTGCTTACTGCCATGTCCACTCCACTGGAGGATGCCATGAACACCTTCATCAGGATTTTTCATCACTACTCTGGCAAAGAAGGTGACAGATACAAGCTGAGCAAAAGAGAACTCAAGGAACTCCTCACCAGGGAGCTCACTGACTTCCTTTCAGTAAGATGCAGCTCCTGAGTCTCTTTGAGTTTCTGTTTTTCAGGTGGGATAAGCAGCTATCAAAGTGTTCAGGAACAGCATCTCCTTACGCTGAGCACATCCTGCCACAGCCTCTCAGATGTCAGTTGTCTTTGCAGAGATGGAGAGAGGGAGATGAGATCAAATATCCCATTTGAAAAGCGTGTTTTCCAAGAGTGATCAGGCCTGCACTGCCCTGCATATGCCACAAGCCAGGTACTCTGTCCCTGGCTTACTGTGCTTTTGGACAGAAAGGACACAGGCAGACAAAGCCACTACAAACATCAATGCTAGATGGAGTTTTAATCACTTTTTTTTTTATAGTAATAAGGCAGAATACGTCCTTCAAAGGATCAATTCCAGCAACTAGCTCTCAGCAGACAAGAAAGCAGTTTGCATACCATGATCATGTAGTGTGATCTGTCATATTACTGGAGGCTTATAACTGCATCATAGACAGCTGTTACACAGGTTTGTGGGAAACAGCAATCAATACAGCTGCTTATCTGCCCGGCAGAGAGATACTAAGAAAACCTCCCAGAGATCAGCTTTTCACATGCATTTCTTTACACATTTGTTACATTCTTCATTATGCAGCATTGATGCTTTATGAAATGAAGACTTGATTCATAATTGTTTTTCTGTATCCTCTGAATTATAAGTATTGTTGTGAAACCCATTACCATCAGCAGGATTTTTTTAAACCTTGTATCCATTTCCTTGAATGGGGTTTTCTTTTAATCTTGGCTACTGATCTACTATTATGAGATTGACTGCCCTTACTTTCACTGAATAGGATGTGCTCTTTGTTAAGTAGAGACCTTCTGAATGTGATCAATGGAGATACAATACAACCACTTATGAACAACCTGTTTTTCAGGAATGATGTAGGGAAATACGTATTACAGATCAAACTTGTCAAAATAAATTGGTGCTCAGCAGCTCCTCAAATCTGTTTGATCCATTTCTGTCCATTAGTACCTGTGTTTCTCCTCAGAGCTGCAGAGTCTCCACTTTCTGTTACTGTGCATCTCCGTGACTCCAGACCTGCGTTTTTAATGTTAGGATTCATGGTATGTTAATATCCAGGTGCATATTTCACTCATTCTTTTATTTAATAACACCTAGGCTGTGACATACCACCTGGTGTGCTGTAACTATGCACAGCTAAGTCACTTCCATGTTTTGTTTTGTTTTGTTTTTTTCCCTTCAGGGCCAGAACGATCCTCATCTTGTTGATAAGATTATGAACGATCTGGATTCCAATAAAGACAATGAAGTGGATTTTAACGAATTTATGACTCTGGTTGCAACTCTAACTGTGGCTTGCAATGATTTCTTTGAAGAACAGCTAGAAGAAGGATTTTAATGATGCTGGATACAATCAGTCTTCTTGTCACAAATGCAATGAACCAAGCCTAGTTAGGTAGTGCTCGTCAGCATTTGGTGAACACAAACTATCATTACTCCAATTACTACTGCTATAAGACTCTTGTGGACCAGATCAGCAGCTGGTGTAAGCTGGACTGAAGGCAGCTTACACTACCTGAGGTCTGGCTGTTAGTAGTAGCCTTTGCACAGCTGTAATACACCTTAGTCAGCTCCTTGATCCAGGACTGCGGTGGCAGATAGTTTTGCAGGAGTTAAGACTTCTATTTTATAACTGTTGGTGGGATATAAAAGGAACACTAATGCTACCTTCATAGCTTCTGAACTGGAAAATATGGAATTAGTTGTAAAACTTACAGTTGAGTTTTCAGTCACTCTGTAACAGGCATCTTTCTGCAGGTCACAGAAATTTGTTTGTTTCCTAAACAGTTCTGCTCATTTTAACCCGACTGTTGGATGCTGCTCTGTATTTCTGCACTCTTGTATTTCAGACATGGCCACAACTTCCTTCATCCACCCAAGAAGAACTGTGTGCTATGGTTATGGGTTTGTTTTCCCCATCTCCCCAGCTTCTATTCTGTTGTGTGAGCATTACTGCATCTCAGCAGTCCATCACTTCATTCAGCATAAATTAATTTGTTCATGTAATAAATTATTCAAATGCATTGGGGATTTAGACAGCGAGCTGCTCTGAATCCTGATGGAAGAACCAGGTCTTTAGGGGAAATGTAAATGCCTGCTGCCTTCACTATTCTGGCACCCTTAAGAGAGGGCTTTTAGAAGACCACTTGAGGAGGATGTCATGATGAGATCCCAGCATACAGCTTCATCATGTGAGTCATCCAATGGAGCAATGATTTCATCTCATACAGATCCAAATCCCTGCATGGATGCAGCACAGAAGGGGGTTGTGTGACCCCCTGACCAGGCGTGGAGGAAGAAAGATGATCCATTTCTGTGCTAATCTGTCCATGGACTGAAATATGTGTAAATCTAAAATCCGTCTTAAACATGCTTCCAAACGTCTGCAGTCCTCAGCAGCAGGTTGTCATGCTTCAGCCTTGCATGGAGATCTCTCTTTGTTCACTGTTGTTTTATTGGTAGTTCAAACTGTAATAAAATGTGTTTGAATTATGTGAGGATGTTCTATTTGTGTAAGTGGTGAAAAAAGAACAACCCTCAATGAAGATGTGCCCTACTAGGCAACATCCCCAGGTCCCTGGACATAACTCAGTGAAGACTGTAATATTTGTGTAAAATGATATATTGTAACTGATGCAATTTGTTGTAAGAAAAGGGTTCTGTTAGCTCTAGCAAATATAATAAGGGGTGGAAGATGTTTAGAATTCACAGGAGATCTTATACAGGAATATTGCAAAATGTGCTAGACTGAAAACAGTCACAACTTTTTGACCCCTCTGATGTCATACTCTTTAATATCACTGTAGTTCTTGGACCAGGGATGCAGAAAGATCAGCCAGAAAGAGCTGGGTCCTGCATGTTGTTCCTGGTGTCCCAGAGACTCCTATTCTTCTGTGAGAATGGAGAGGAGAACAGTCTAAACCTTCATTCAAAACTACAAGGAGATAGATATTCTCAATGACGGCTCATTATTTTTTCCATTACATCTTCTGAGCAAGAGCTCTTTTGGAAACAAGTTCCAGCTAGTCCATACACCTGCCCATCCCTGATGGGACTGTGGATTCTCAGCAGCTTGTGAGTTCAACAGAGTTCTGGAAAATCACAGCTGCTGGTGGCACACTGCTAGGGTCAAGCAGGGGGATGCTCAATGGAGCCACCTCCTCAGCTGAGCTATCTCTGACTGAGTTAGCAGCCTGGTTCCTCTGCAGAAAGGCCTTGCACTTCTTTCTGCCCCTCTTCACCAGTGGCTCATTCCTCCGCCATTCCACACCAATCCCTGTTGCTTCTGCAGACACCAATTCCATGAGATATACATGAAATCTTTCTCTTCTGGGAAAGATCACCTAGAAGTTTTGAACTACCTTAGATCTAGAAAAAAGGTGGTGAGCAATCCTCTCTTCTGCAAGGACACACAGTATGGTGTTCGCATTGCCAGCCTTGCTACAGCTGCTTTACCCTGCAGATGTGCTTTTAACTGATCCTAAAAGGAGAGCTATCTTCTATAAATATGAAGCCTTTATTTTTTTCTTACTGTTTACTGACACTTTTCTTTCTGACTTCAAGCTTGCATCCAGGAGCCCCCTTAAAGCTCCCCTTAAAGCAAGTGGAGGCTTGCTGTGTGGTTTTTGCCAAAGTTCCTCAGCTTTAGGAAAGATGTCTTATTTTGGGCATTTTTTCATTTATGTTATCAAGCTGCCTGAAAAATTGATAGAAAAATGAACACTGCAGTATGGCCTGGTCTTTTCAAGTAACATTAAAGACCAATAAAAATTCAGCAATGCCAGACATGATCTTTTCAAGCTATTGTAAAATTGTTTTGCCTGACACCCAAAAAGTGAATTTTTAGGAGACAAATTGCATTACCTTGAAAGCCTCAGCAATTGCAATTTGCTTTTATTTAAGTTCAAAGGATACTTCTGGATGAAACTTGGTGCACAAAGTTTGTGGATGTATTGGTAAATAAGTGTTTATAATATTTTTGACCATTGTATCCTGTTGCTTATCTTGAACCACTGCTTATGACACCACTGTGATGACGAGTAGCACTAGCAAACCATGGAAAAAGTCGGTCCCCCTACTGCCTGTGCCTTAGCATTTCTTTCAGGAGGACCTGTTCCATGATGTCACCAGGCACAGACATGAGGCTTACCAGCTTGTAGTTCCCTAGGTCTTCCTTTATGTCTTTCTTGAAAACCACATCACCCTCTTCCTTCAGAACCCCGAGGTGCATATTTTTGGACCTCACAGACTTTTACACATTCAACCTCATGCATTCTTGGTCTTGCTCCACTCTTATACTGGGGGAGGTTTTGCTCCCACAACCTCTGCTTAGAAATTCAGGAGCATGAGAGGTGTGGGAATCCTGTCTCCCACTGAAGGCTCAGATCTTGTTAAGTACCTCAGCCTTCCCCATATCTGAGGATGCCAGCTCTCCATTTTCATTTATTAGAAAGAGTACGATCTTCTTTGCCTGTCTCTTCTGCCCAGTGGATATAAATAACCCCTTCTTGTTGTTTTTCACATCCCTCACAAAGCCTAATGCTATCTGCATCCTGGCCAACCTGTACATCCAGACATCAGACAACAGCATCCCTATGTTCTTCCCAGGCCACCCATCCCTGCTTCCACTGCTCATACTTTTCCCCTTTTTTCCCCTCAGCCTGATTAGCAGGCCCTTGCTCAGCCATGCTGGTTTTCTGCCTTGTCTGTCTAATTTCTTATTCTGGGGGATGGGAGCTCTCAGAAAGGCATCCTTAAAGAGCTGCCAGCTCTGTTCTGTTCTTTTGTCTTTAAGAACAGTTTCCCAGTAAATCTCATCCATTAATTTCTTAAACAGCCTGAAGTTCACTCTCCTAAAGTTCAAGGTCCTGACTCCACTTTTTACCAGCCTCACATTCCTTGAGGTGATGAACTCAGACAGGACATGCTTGTTACAACCAAGAGTTCCTCCAGCATTAACCTCTTTAACAAGCTCCTCCACAGTGCACAGCACCAAGTCCTGAGGCACTTCACCTTTGGTCAGATTGTCCAATATCTGAATCAGAAAGTTGTCATCCATGAACTCTGGAACTCTCCTGGATGACTTTCAGCCCATCATGTTGTTTCACCAGCACATATCTGAGCAGTTGAAAACCCTCAAAAGATGAGAGCCTACAAGTACAATGCCTTTTGTAGCAAGACGCCCTCACTTACAGTCTCCCTTCAATCTGTCAGTCTGTTGTAGACCACAACTACCAGATGTCCTTTATTGGTCCAGTCCTGAATCTTAATACATAGGCTCTCAGCCTGTTTGTGACTGTTTCTCAGAGTCAGCTCCTCACAGTCTATCCACATCTTAACATAAAGGGCAACTCCCTTGCCACTCCTACCTTGTCTATCCCTTCCATAGAGATTATAGACCTCAGTGGTGGTATTTCAATTATGAGAGTCATCCCACCATGTGTCTGTGATAGCAGTAAGATCATAGCTTTCCAGTTGCACCATGGTTTCCAGTTCCTCTGGCCTATTTCTGACATTGCTTGCATTGGTATAGAGGCACTTCAGCTGGGCTTTCATCTGCATTACGTTCTTGGAAGAGCCTTCCCAGAAACCTCCGGGACAAATCTGAGGTTTTCTTCTGCTTCTTCCTAAGGCAACAGTGTTCTCTGACTCTTCTCTATTATTCAGAAGTACATCATCATCATACAGCATCTGTTTCTACTCATAAAGGTAAGGAAAAATAAAGCAGCCTAGGATTGTGAGAAGGGAGGATGTCATGTGCAGCTGTTTGGTATGAGAGATCTGGTTGAGGCTGCCTTTCAGGTTCTAGTGTGTAACTTCTCAGTCTTGGCAGCCCTAAGCAGAGGCTAGCGAACTCCCTGGTCTGTCAGCGTGGTATGTGCTTCTCACAGATATGTACACTTTCCTCTTGGGAAAGCAACTATGTCCCCTTGTGGCAAGGGCTCCCAGATCTCCCCAGCGCCAAAAGCATTGTTGTGAGTCTGCAGCCATGGCAGCATTTGGGGGTCTGTCCCATCCAGACCCCCAACAGACTGTGTTGTCTCAAAACCCAATGTATGTACCTCAGTGAAGCATGGCCTTCTAGTGTCCCAAGCAGATGGGGATTCAAATGTCTGGTGTGGGCAGGACAGACTGCAGGTCATTCCCCCCACCTCCCCATCAGAGCCCCTTCCCACCACAAGAGCTGCAGAGTGTGTCACAGCCTACAGCAGTGCATGGCCAGGAGAAGAATTCCTGGCCATGGCCCCAGCCCACAGCCCCAGCCTGGCACCATGCAGAAAGCATTCAGCTACCCTCAGATTCCCACCCAGAGAACATGGGTAAAAGGTCACACAAGACTTGCCTCTGAAATTAGATTGATCTATATAAAGGTTTTTGACTGGCAGGAAGATTTGTTAGGCTGTGATGTGACGTCACGTGCATGTCTAATAAGTGGCTTGATTGACAGACCAACAATTAATACATGTGTCTCCAGGGATAATTAAGTCTGTTGAGTGACACTGTACTACTTGAAGAAAAAAGGGGTCACATTTTCAGTCTTACCTTTCTTTTGTCACATGATACTGCCTGAAAGAGAATATTCTGTTTATGATCTGGTAATCTGTTTTTCTAAGCTAGAACATTTCTGTACATGTCCTTTCCCCTGAGCTGGGTTGCATGTCCTTGGGTAGCCATCAGACAGAGCAGATGAACAAGCTTCTGCAGATACATTAGAGAAGAAAGAAGTCTTTTTAAGTACTGAATTCCAGCCACCTGCAATCAGTTGTGAAAAAGTACAGCTCCCAGGGAAGAGAGTTGCAGCTGCATCCACTTGTTTTGCCCTAGCAAGTAGAATCTCAGCTGATGTAAAACAACAAAGCCTACTGCACTTACTGGCATAATTTTGCAACAGCTGATGACGCGTGCTTATGACTTCAAATTAGCCTTCAATGGAAAGTTGTGCTTCTGTTAGCTGGTTGGCTAAATAAGGACATGTCTGTAAAACTGCAAATGTTGCAACAAGGCAGCTGAGGGGAAACAGGGGCGGCTGTTGCTCTGATTGCAGGGAGGGCAAGTAGGTAGAAAATGTTCTTCTGGTATGCCTACTTTAAATTCTAGGCTGTCCTCGTAGATCCTGGTTGGATTCATGGACTGCAGAACAAATTGTCACAGCATAGCCCTCTGCCTACCTGTGGAGGCTGCTTTAAATCTCCATGTGTTAGGATGACTCTACACTCACATCTGTTATATGGACCCAGAAAAACGCAATGTAGAAATGTGGGTTACAACAATGGCAAGAAGAACCTGCATATAGGACAAGTTGCAAGGAGCTGGAGAGCAGCTGAGCCACCTGGAGGATTAGATAAGGCAGTGTTTTGGGAACTGAAAAAATGACAAAAAAAAAAAAAAAAGAAAAAAAAGAATACTGCAGAAAAATGCATCTTCCCCAGGTCTGGCTGTGGACATGGAGTGGCAGCAGCAAATATGTCCATAAGCTGAGCAAAGAGTGGTTGGAGGAGATGCAGGGCAGGAGAGCTTGACCTTATTAAACAATTAGTGCTTTGAATAAGTGAAACTAAAGGTTTTTCTGCCTTTGCACCAATGATCCATTCTGTAGTTGTAACTCAGAGAAAATTTTTGTCATTTTTGGTACCCCAGCAAAGAGGTTAATGAAAAGCAAATAATCAGCCTTTGAATGCCAAGTTTGACTTCTGCTTCCAGTCTAAAAACAGGTCAGCAGACTTGAGGTGAAGGATGATTGTGAATTTTTTATCAAATTTTAAGATCTCCAGTCTTCTGGAGGTTGAAGAATGCTAGCCAGGTGATCTCAAAGTCATCTGGAATCATAGAAGAATTTAGGTTGGAAGTTACCTTAAAGATTATCAAGTTCCTGCCACAGGCAGGATTCCCATCCATTAGCTCAGACTGCTCAGGGCACCATCAAACATGACTTTGAACGCCTCCAGAGATGGGACATCCACAGTTTCTTTGGGCAGCCTGTGACAGCACATCATTGCCTTCTGAGTAAGAAGTTTCTTCCTCATATCTATTCCACATCTTTCCTCTTTTCATTTAAAAATTGTTCCTTTTAGTCTTACTTCAAACTAACTGTGAAAAAAGTCAGTCTCCCTCCTGCTTACCCTGCTCCTTCAAGTACTAGAAGTCTGTAATGAGATCTCCCTGGAGCCTTCTCCAGGCTGAACAAGCCCAACTGCCTCAACCTTTCTTAATAGGAGAGGTGTTCCATTCCCCTGATCATCTTTGTTTCCCTCCTCTGTTCCCACTCCAACAGCTCCGTATTCTTCCTGTATCAGGTGTCCCAGGCCTGGGCACCGTACTCCAGATGGGGCCTCATGATGGCAGAGCAGAGGGGGACAGTCCCCTTCCTCTCCCTGCTGCCCAACCCTCTTTTGGTATAGCCTAGCCTTTCAGTGTTTGTTTTTTCACATTGACAGAAAATGTTCCAGTACTTCCTACTAAGTGAAGGAATCTCATACATGTGATGAAGGGCTGAGCAGAAGGAGCAGTTGTGAGGATAAATGCATCATTACTCTGGGGACGCTGGCATCTCTTAGCTGGCTCCTATTCACTAGTTGAACTGTGTTACATTCCACCATTTTCCTGAGATAGAACTTAGTACTTACGACTGCTGGAGCCTGTCATGTTGAATCATGCCTCCTTTTTGGGTGAGACAGACTCAGCCAAGGAGACAGCCACTTCAGCTGAGAAGTATTCATCCTTGAATAGGAAAAATATCTTATGATATCAGATTTCGAAGGGAGCTTTGTCAGGCAGGAAGTTTGTTCTTCACAATGATTCTTTTCTCACAAATTTTGGAATGTGGCAAGTGAAGTACTAAGATATTTCAATACATCTGACAAATGTATTTTGTATACTGAAAAGATCTTACCATCGAAAACAAAATGACAAATGTTCTGGTAATGCAGAGCAGAACTGCTGGTTTGGGGATGGGAGGCAACAACAGAGGACTCTGCAGCACTGTCTGCTCTGCAGGTCCCATGCGTGACATCGCCTTCAAGTAAAGCCTGGGTAGCTGTGTCGTGTCTTGGGAAGGAGATGCCCTTCTGCGAGGGTGCTGGGTCTGATTAGGGCTGCAAGAGGTGAAGACTGACTCAGCCCAGCACTGATCTGCTGGGACACAGCCATGGAACATCTGACAGATCCCTTGTGCTGGAGCCACACTCAGCCTACCTACCCCAGCACAGGTGACTTCCCAGGTGAGCATACTGCCCACGCCTCTCTTAATGCCAGAGCTGTGTGCCGTGGCTTCACTCACCACCCCCTCTCACACTGTCTTTCTCCTTTACGGGTGAAAACTTTTCTCTTCTTCCACTTGTTAGCCCTGATGGCTTTGTGTAGATGCTGCGTTGAGTCACAGGCAGAGCTGGTAGTGATCATCACCCTCAGGGCAATCTCAGTGTCTGAATATAATGTTTGCTTGATTATTTGTAACCTGCTAAACTGCAAGCTTCACAGTCCTTGCTTTTATTCAATGCCATAAATAGTGCTAATGCAACACTTATCATCAAGCCTGCACAATGCTGATAGTTTTTCAGTTCATCAATCACTTGCATTTGTCATTTCTCTAAGCCACTCAACATGACAAATCACACATCTCTTGTGTCAAACTGCCCAGAGTTAGTTAGCAAGCTATGCTTACTTCACCTGACAGAAAGTTCAGCTCTATTTAAAACCAATTTATTGGTACACACACAACTAATAGAAGTGTCATTACAGAGAGATGTACAGGAAAGCCCAGAAGAGGGGGTAGGTTTTTCTCTATGGGCACACAGAGCTGGGGCCACAGACAGGAATGGAAATCAGTGATAGAAAGACCACTACCCTCTGAGAGATGATGAGCACTAGATTCAGCCTGGATCATGTGCTCTGTGAGCCCTGACAGACTGTAAACCAAAGGTGGACTAAAGGAATAAAGCACAACATGTGGTCTTTGACTGGGTGCTTTTGGTACTTCAGTTGTCACTGAAACTGTGGTTGGGTTTGTGTAGGAGAATCATGTCAGAACATTGATAAGGGGGAAACTAACTATTTTATTTACCTTTCCAGTGTAGATGCACAGCCTCACTTAAACAGCTTTTGCAATAGTTATGCTGTTTTATTTTGTATAATGGTCCTTGTCCATTGAGAACCACTGTGGGAATGATCAAACTTCTGTCTCATATGCCACAAGTAGTCCCCAAACATAGTCATGACCACAGCCACAGTGACAGTCCCAAGGGGCCTGGCAGTCATAATTTGGTCACCCAAACAACAGAGGGACTTGAGATGTTACTACAGTGGTAGTTTTCTGGGTCTGCATGATGGTTTTCCCCTGGATGGGATCCATTGCAGTGGGGCAATGTAATGCGCATGTGCGCTGGATGTACAGTGTGATCTGGCTCCACTTCCTGACAATTAACAAATCTTTATATGCTGTGGTAACACGCAGTGTGGCATAACTTGTCAGTAAAGAGGGGACCTGGTGATTAGTGCTGGGATGCAGTTGCAAAGTCCTCTTTCTCTTCCTCTCCATCCTCCTCCTCCCCAGCACCTGTAGTAATACACTGAGGAGCCTGGGCCTATGGTGCAAACACAGAATAAAGCAAATCTGCTTCCAGAACACCTAGAAATGGTGGGTTTGCTCTGGAGTGTCCAAGTCCAAAGGCTCTGGTGGCCAGATAGTATGGGAGAACCCATACACCTGTAGGATCCAGATTGCTCAGGGGTGAAATAAGAAGATTTCCTCAGCTCGCCCTCATAATTAAGTATTCAGTAATGGTTTGTGAGTACTGAGTGACCTCTCGGCTGACTTATGGAATGAGGGAAATGTGCCAGAAGCAGGAGCTCCCTCAGGCAGTTAGACTAGATGGTCTCTGAAGATCCCTTTCAACTGAACTTTCCATTCTGTCCTCTTGTCTTTTATTCCATGCCATTCTGTTTCATTCCATTCCATTCCAGTCCCATGGTCTCTCAGGTTTTGAAGCAAAGCTTTTTGTAATTCCATATTAACCACATGATTTCCTAGTGATCTCTGCACACATAATTTGTCATTCAAACATACCTTTGCTTCTTTTAATATGTTTTTTTTTTTTTTTGGTTTGTTTTTTTTTTTTTCATAGCAGAAATTAATAAAATTTAGCAAGGACAGAACCGAAAAGTTAGCCCCAGAAGTAGCATCTGTGATATTTCAGGGCCAGTAGATTTCTTTGTCTCCTTTGTCCAGGCTAGCTAATACTACTTTCCAGGAATAATAAGCCGGAGGAATTATAGCCAGCTGAATGCCATACCTGTCTAATCAAATGCAAATGGCGTAGAACAGCCCAGAAAGACACAGGCTTTCATGTGGGAATGCAGACATGTGATAAGCAGCAAGGGCTGGATGGTGCTACAGGTCCCAGACACCATGGATGAAAGGAAAAGCTACACCCTTAATTAATTCTGAGTTAAAACAGGGATGAGCATAAGGGAAATGTATGTAGCTTAGCACAGTGGTTAGCAGCTGGCGTGGCAGGCAGGCTGAGGTTTAAACAGTGGTCCTGCACTGTGTCCTTCCAGCCAGTATGAGTGCTGGTGATGAACAGCACCAACAGCTGAGGATGGAATGCCCAAAGCAGAAGAAGTCATCTTTACCCATGCTGCTGGCAATGAAGCACCTTGGGATTGCTGCTTCTCTTACTGGACCAAGGAACTGCCTGGTACAGACACGGAACGGCCTATGGGACTTGCAGTAGTCTGCCACTGGGATGGTCCCTGTGGTATCTTTGTGAAGAAGCTTGCAAAAACTTAAAGCATTTTTCACAGAAATTTAGTAGGATGCTGTTTGAGGAGATGGGGGCTTCAGCAGGGACCCTGTGGTTCACAACAGCCCATCTTCCTTTGCACAGGGGAGGCAGACCCAAGGGGCATCCACAACTTTAGCACCACTGGCTACAAAGCCTGGTGCCAATGGCATCATCCATGGTCTCACCATACAGTGGTGAGGAGAGAAAAATACATTTAGCACCTGCATTACAGCACAGAGCATCACTTCATTTCCATGGGGGTGGGTAAACAGTGTTTGTTTCATGACACTTTATTCAGCTGTAATTTCTGCATCTCTTGCCACAGCAGGATCTCTCCTCTGAAGCAGCAGCTGACAAGACACCTACAGACTCCCAGCATAACACATGACAGGGGCTAGTTGTCCCCCAAACACTCTCACAACACTGCTTGAGCCTCCAGGGTGACTCCAAGGCACTGCAGCACAGGGCAGGTGATATTCTGCACAGAGTCCCAACACTGATTCACAGCCATGGGGCTGGCTGGTGTGGTGATGTCACAGTGAGATAGCTGCCCATAGCAGGGTCTATCTGGGAATGTGTCCTACTGTGTTGTCTAATTTGATGTTAATAACATAAAATTCTCTTGTGAATTGTTAATGTGACTCAACACAATGGAAGAAAAATGGCACCCTCCTCATTTGCCTGAGGATTTGTATTCTATTTAAGTTGATTTTCCCTTCCAAAGTGCCAGAGGGACCACTTGAACCCTATTTGAACTGTTTATTTTTCCTTCCTTTGTTAGGTGTTATCACATTTCCCAGACCTTAGCCCCATCCTTCACCACAAGCCGAGCTGGGGCAAGGGTCTGCATGGGGGAGGGCAAGTTTCAAGGGGAAGGGGCTGGGGAGAGCCAGGAGCTGGCAGGAAGCATGGAGCTGCCACAGGTCCTGTGTGACAGCAGTGGTGCATTATTCTCCTCACCTCTCTGCTTCTTGTTGGCGGAGGAGTGACAGTTCCTGCAACACACCAGCCAGCAGCTCACTGGCCTTCAGCCCAGGTTATCTGCTTGCCAGGGCATCCCTGCAGGTAGTGCTGTACCAGACCTCAGCTACGCATTGCTCTTGGTACGGTTTGTCTGAGCAGATGCGCTCATAAGTGGACTATCAGACAGGTTGAGCTGCAGTGTCACAAATCCTTTCCTCCTTTTTGCAGCTGAATTCAACTAAGCCTTCAGTATAGATAAAATCTTCACAAACAAGCACTCTCCCTCCTTCAGTGGAGGCATTCAGGAGTTCAGCAGCTGAGGTCTGGGCCAGGGGCTGGCAGGATCAGCCTGGACAGATGGGGGCTGGATGCTGCCAAGTGCCTGGAAGTGGTAATCTGTGCTCTTACAGGAGCTGAAACAGAGCTCTGGACTCAACATCTAAGTGCTCTGTTCACACTCCTGATGTTTCCCAGAGCTGCTCTCACAAGCAGGCAGCAGGCTGCCCACTGTGCTGTGCTCCCAGCTTGCTTCACCTCTTCAAGAAGCAACTGTGCAAACAGAGAAGAGCAGGAAGCTGGGCTGTCCTGCAGGTCCCTCTGGTCCTGAGGGCTCCTGTTCACTGAGGCACATCCCAGCACAAATGAGACCTCGAGCATCCTCTGACAGCTGGGGCTACACCCTGTGGCTTTCCAGCAAAACCTCCATTCTCCAGAAGCTCCAAAGGATTTTAGGTTCTGAACTCCATTAGTGCTTCTGAGAGTGCTTTCCACAAACCACAGTACTTAAACCTTTCAAGTCAAGGACATGGAGATGAATTAATTCAGCCTCAGTTCATTCAGCCATTAACCACCCTGTTTCCCAAAGCAATTTTAACAACTCTGTGCAACATAGTGCCAAAGTTGGGTATGTTTCCTCAGCACTCTTTATGCAGAACAGAGACAGCATAATGACAGAAGGGCTAGTGAGGAACATGATAGTTCATAGTGAAGTACAAATGTAAGAATTATAGCATAGTGAGGTCAAAGCCTCCAAGTGTATAGACAAAATAAATTTTATTATCATTATTTGACCAGCAAGTTGTGTGAAACAACTGGCAAACATTCCTGCATACAAGCCCTGAAACTCAAAGCAGAAGCAGCAAAGCTAAACCTTTGCATGTTTCTAACATATCTTTTATTTTTTGCTGAACCAAAGTGAGCTTTTAACAGAAAGGATTAGACAAGAGATGTTAGCATGATGCTGAGATTGGGGAAGGACGGTTACTGTATGCAAAGCACGGATGGATCACCTGAGGTCAGTGCTAAAAAGAACATGCCATAAAACCAATCTCTGCTGAGTTCACAATTGTCAGTACTCCACAGAGTTACAAATATTCATCCCCAGGTTCGTCTTTTGAAGGAATTACTTTGGTTTCCCTTGAGATGAGGAATGAGAAACAGCTATAACGTCTGTTCAGGGGGAAATCCCCTCTCTGGAGCACCCAGGTTTCCTAATTTCAGCGGGAACTGTGTCTGCGGGGAGGGCTGCTCGGTTTTGCCGTGTCCTTGCCGCAGACCCGCTGTCCGGGGGAGCAGGTGGACAGCGCTGGGGCAGCAGGAGGAGCTCCGCGTCCGGAGCGCTGCCAGTGCCGGAGCCGGGAGTGAGGGATGCTCCTCGCCTCTCACTTTGCACTTAGCGCCTGGAAATCTCCGTGCCGAGCGAGCAGCCGGCTGCGCGGGGACGGGCTCTCCCCCTTGGAGCTCTGCAGCTCCTCCAGACAGAGCAGCAGCACTGGCACTGCCAGCTCGGGGTGCGCGACGGGTGGGGAATTCGTGGCTGTGATTTGGACCCTCGTCATGCCCACGTACTGTGTCACTGCGAGAGGAATTCAGTTACCATGGTTTAACCTATCAGTACGGGGATCAAGTGCCTCCCCTCCCAACTGCTCTATAAAAAGAGTCTCTGAAGATGCCCCGGAGGCTCCTGCCTGCCGGCTCAGAGCGGCAGGTGCTCACCGCGCTCGGAGGGGCTGCCACCATGCCGTCTGCCTTCCAGCTGCAGTGCCACCTCGTCCTCATCCTGCTGGCAGCCTCCAAGGGGGACACTCGGTACCTCGAGGTGAGCAAAGGGGCGAGCGCACCTCGCTGCACTTCTCTGCTCCCTTCTAACTTTATCCCCAGCCTCTGAGCGTTGTGCTTTGTCTGCCCCTGTTCCTATTCCCACTGCCCCTGGACACTGGACTGACGTTAACACACACGCGCACCTGCATTTTCATTTCTTTATCTGTCCTTTTCTTAATCTTGTGCTTTTGGCTAAGGAACCGAGGGGCTCACCGTGCGGGGCTCGCCTCGCGAAGACCAGGTTTCTCCCCGCTGCAGCAGCTCCCGACCGAGCTGTTACGCAGCTGCACCCCTTCTGGAGCAGGGATGCGATCTGCTCGCACTTGCTCCGGAGAGCTGCAGAGCAGGGGCTGCGCTTCGCATTGCCCCATCCTCTTCCCAACGTCTCCCCCGCAGGTGAGGGATGCTGGCGAAGATGAGCCCTTCCTGCTCCTCAGCGAAGACCTGAAGCGGGAGCTGTCTGCAGGGCATACCTACCGGCGGTCTCTGCGTGAGTTATCTCGGAGGGTGGGAGTGCGCTGGGGGAGCTCGGGGCTCTTCGGGAGTGACAGGGCTGAGGGGAGAAGAGCAGAGCGTTATAACTTTGGAAAGCTGTGGCAGAGAGCTCAGAGTGGGGCTCTGAACTGGGATCTGGCTGGAGCTGGGGTCCCACCAATGGGAGGAAGATGGGGGCTTACACCTGCAGCCCTGGGCAGAGCCCAGTTCCAGCAGATGGGGTGGGTGGAGAAGCTGTGAAGAGTGAGAAATCTGAAAGAATTCAGGGTCTGTACGCCTGTGCACATGCACAGCAACGGTCTTCCACCCTGAAACACTCTGATGTGTCACACCTGTGAGCATCCCCAGGAGCTCAGCAGCCTCTTGGTTCACTGCTACCCCCCTCTTCCCTGCTGCTGGGTCCCAGTGCCAGGTCTATCCCTGCTGTCCCTGTGCCCAGCAGCAGGCACTGGCTGTGTGCTGCCTTCAGGCAGAGCAGAGCCCGGCCTTGTCTCTGCAGGCTGCATTGACATGCTGAGCATTGAGGGGCAGTTCACCTTTACTGCCGATGAGCCCCAGTTGCACTGTGCCACGTTCTTCATTGGTGAACCTGAGGAGCTCCTCACCATCGAATATGATTTTGTGAATATCGACTGCCAAGGAGGTGACTTTCTGAAGGTAGGGAGCTGCTGTTCATCCCCGTTACCACTTTGGGTGTTGGGTGCTGGCTGTGCATGGAGGGGGAAGGCAGTGCACGTGCACATGAGTGCCTCTGTGCACACAGCACTTTTACAAAGCATCTGTGACTGACTGAAAAGTTTAGTCAGCACGAGCTAAGACTCTTGACCAACTAGAAGGTTTTTCTCATTGATTCTGTTACCCTACAAGCCATGTAAGCTCTGATGGTGCATTCTGCTGTTACTGAACCAAGCCCTCCACCCACAGGGCATTGGCTGGTTAGGACTTGGATATTTGCAGGAAGGATTTCCAAATACCCCTGCCAGAGGTTTTACTCTGACTCAGAGGGATTTTTGTGACACAGGGCCATTCATAGTTGAGAATGGGGAAACTTTGCTGGAGCATTTTGCTGGTGGACAGAAGAGTTGGCTGAGACCTGAAGTCAACTCTGGAGGTGAGGACAAGCAGGAAGGTACTTCTCTTGTTTTTTGTCACCACGGTGCACTCTGTGAGCACAGCACTGAGCCCTGCATGCACCAGCAGGCTGAGCTGCTCTGAAGCCCTGTCTCTCTGTTCCATACTGAGATCTCCCCAGTTGTTGCTGCATCAGCTGTCTCAGCTTTCTGTGTGCCCAAGGATCTCGACCTCAGACTCAGATTTGCTTGTGAAAGCTGGACAAACACCAAGTGATCTCTAGGGCTTTACAATGGTTTCCTTCCTATGATTATTGTGTCCCCAGTTCATTCATTATGCTGCTGTGTTTCTACAGGCAGCTTTCCTCTGCTGTAATCTGAGCAGCTGCTTCACATCACTTTCAAGAATTTTCAGTTCCAGAGAATCTGGAGATCAGTCCTGCAGCTTTGCCACCAAAGTGTACCACACACGTTCACAGGGTTACTCACCAAAGTGGTGGCAGAATCTGGTCCTTAGATGCTCTAAGTGCTAGAAAGGAGATTGAAAGGGTTGCTGGGTGGAAGAGAGGGATATGAGAGGAAGATAACTAAATGGCTGTGCTGGTATCAATAGATTTCTGCTCTGACATTTCCCTACACATGGGAAGGGCAGGATTTGTAGACAGCGCTGATTAATTTCTAGGCAAGTAGGCAGAGTTTGTGCTGCATTCTCCTCAAAGAGTGTAGTGAAAGGAAAGACACAGGAGAGAGCAATAACTCTGCCAAAAAGTTCTTCCCCAGAGCTTCATTGTGCTGTGCATCTGGACTGAAACGCTGGTGCTCTGGAAGGCCCCTGGGCACATTAAAGATAAGCTAAAGACACAGGTAGTGGAAAACTACAAGTCAGCTCTGTGGCTCTAATGCTCAGGGCTCAAGAGGGCAACTTTTTTTGATGTGACTCCCACATCAAGTTGGCCAGAAGCTTATTTTAGTAGCAATTGAATTGCTATACTAATGAACCCAGAAACTGATGTGAATTTGGTGTTGAAGCAAAAAGAACTGCTCTATCAAAGATATATCACCAAAATAGTCATTTGATGGAAATAAAAACAAAATTAGGATTTTTATCTATTTTGTTCCTAAGTATTGATTGAAGCTCAGACACTTAAATGCTAGGATGTAGATAAAACACAAAATTATTTTCATTTGGAGGCTCTGAATTGGCCATTGAATGTCAAAATAAAGCAGTGCCTGTGATACTTCCTGCTTCTCTTCCCTGCTGGCAGGGTGATATACCAAAACCCTGGTTTCAATTATTGAACCCCTGCAGGTATTTGATGGCTGGATACTCAAAGGAGAGAAGTTTCCCAGTTCCTTGGATCACCCCCTCCCCACTTCCCAAAGGTACACTGACTTCTGTGAGAGTGGTGCTGTCCAGAGGAGCATTAGGTCATCGCAGAATGTGGCAATGATCTTCTTCAGGATTCACCAGCCAGGCAGTGGGTTTACCGTCACGGTGAAGAAAAATGCCAACGTCTTCCGTAAGTCTGCTTTCATGTTATCAACTGACAGAACAAAAGTGTCTGCTGGCACTGAATTCTCTGATATTGCCTGCACCACTTAGTTCTGGTGAGTTTTGCCTGAGTGTTTGACTCTGTTTCAGTTTGCCTCTGAAAAGAGAAATAACAAAGTACAGGAGAGCACTTGAGCATTGCTTCTGTATTCAGAACAAGAAAGATCTTTTTTTCATAGCGGACTTCTCAAATTGAACACTTGTGTCTTACAATGTTTGGTTTGAGCAAGTAGCATTAAACCAGAGATTTAGTCTAGTTGTAAGTTATTTCCCTAAGCCTATGAGCTGCCAGGGCACAAATAATGGTCACTTGCATCATTTTTCCAGAAGTGGTAGTGTTGCAGATGACAAGCTGCTGCCTGAGTTGTTAAAGTTTAAGCCAAAATCAGTCTGCTGCTCTGGTTTCACAGAATAATTAGAGTTGGAAGGGATCCTTAAAGGCCATCTGATCCAACTCCCCTGCAATAAACAGGGGCAACTACAGGTAGATCAGGTTGCACAGAGACCCATCCAGCCTGACCTTGAGTGTCTCCAAGGACAGGTTGTTTCTGTGGGATATGTCTCAGGGTAAGGAAACCCAGCTATGAGGAGCAAGACAGGACCTGGGGGTTTGCTGGCAATATCAGGTGACGATGAGTGAAAACAAATGAAAGCCCTGCATACATATTTAACATTCTTCAAAATGGCAAAAAATACCTGATATGCATGTTTGGGGCGTGTGCTCACCCACTGACAGCTCATCTCAAAACTCTGCCAGACCTCATGCTATGCTATAACCAATGGATGGAGAATGTCCAGGGAACAAATACTCTTCAAGAAAACCTAAAAATACCGTGTGTACTTTTCAGTATCTGTCTTTGACTCTCAGCTGTTAAACTGTTCTTTGTAATTACACGTGATTTTACTACATGTGGTCAGTAATGATAAAACAACTAATTATTGTACCTTCTGTGCCCCAGCCTGCAATGTCATCTCTCAGACTCCCTCAGGAAGGTTTACCATGGTCATTCCTCATCAACACAGAAACTGCAGTTTTTCTATAATTTACCCAGTGGTGATAAAAATCTCTGATCTCATCCTGGGACACTTAAACGGCCTCTTTTTAAAGGTGAGTAGTGTATTACCTGTCAATTCACTACCACATGCAGTTTTTCTGGTGGGCTAGAATGGGGGTGGCCACAGCTGTGGCTGTGAGGGCATGTGTTCTTCAGATCGCTGTGTGCTCAGCCTTGAGAGCTGGTCCTCCAGAGACCAAAGCTGAGTCTGTCTGATGTCACTGTAATATTGCAAAGACAAACCAACTGTGTGAAGTGCCATTAAGACATGTAAATACTTTGCACTATAACTAAGGATAAGAATTACATTAGAAATAAAGGAGTGCTCTGCCAGAGTTGTCTGTCAGCATTTAAACTTACCAAAGTACAAAGGTTGCTCCAAAAGAAAAGTCTCCCATTTATTTCCATGGATTCTACAACAGATACAAAACATACAATAACACCATATTCCCATATTGTTGGGAAGGTTCAACTTCTATTGCCATACCATCAACATCTGCCTCTGTCATTGTGAGCCAACATCATAAATTAGGAGACATTACTTTTGGAACAGTTCTCATATCAAGCACCCTAAACAGAGAGGCGAGGGGGATTTTGCAGCAAGGTATTACCACAGTGGAAAATGAGCTGAGTTTGGTTGACCCTCTGCTTGTTGTGCCATGAAAACTCCTGGTCCATGTGCTCTGGCACACATAATTTGGTGCTCTGTGATGGCCAGGAACAAAAGACAAGAGATGTTGGTGGCATCCTGAGCCTAGAAGGTCCAAAAAGGTACAGATGCAAAAATGTCCAGAGAGATAGTAGCAAGGAAGTTTGTCTCCTGCTGCCAAGTGAGACGGTAGCCTCAGTCTCCCCTGGAGCTTGCCTGTGTGAGCAGCAGTCAGGGCCATGACTATCATGGCAAGGTGCTAGGAGGAGTCAGGGTATGAACATGTGTAAGATATACAGGAGGCAGGTTGGCGTATGGGCAGACAAGAACCGGTGGCAGTGTTTCTGTCAGTGGAAAACACAGGGGCTCATTCATTTTAGGAGAATGCTTCAAAGGAAAGCAAGTGCAGATCTGCTGATGCTGCAGGAAAAGAAAACAAAAAATGAAAAAAAAAATGATTGAAACGGGTCATGCTTCAAAAATTGGGTGAAAAGAGTAACTTGTACTGAAGCTGAAAGAGGAAGAGGAGCTGTTAGGGACACCTCAAAAGTCTGATAGCAAGGCCTAAGACTCAGGAGGAAAAATGACAACTCTGGTGGAGGATGGAATGACTTTGGAGCTGAAGACGCAGGGGAAAATGGGGAGGTCTCTGTGGGGAAGCAAGGAGCTTTAAAGAGATGTCTAAATCTCATTTGCACAGTGAAGGAGAACAAGAAGTGCGAAGGAGTGATCAGTGAAAGGGCTGAGTAGGTGGGAAGAGCTTAGGAACAAGGGTCAGCCTTGCAGTGCCAGAGACAGGCTGCTGGTCAGACTGTGGGAATTTGGTTTGCAGCATGGTGCCTGGGAACAGAACGAGTCACCACTGGTTGGCTTCAGCCATTCATTGTTATCTCCTTGCCTTATATACTGCTTTCACAAGGACAATGAAGATAGAGAAGAGCTAATTCACTGCATGCCAGCTGGGTGGGCACACATGCAGCACAGACTGTTCATTTGGTTAAGTGTCTGAGCACCCAGGACCAGATTGCTTACTTGCACCAGGGGCAATTGAACCAACACCTAAACTACATGCCAGTGATTTTTCAGAGCCCACTTAGGTCTTTTTTTGGAGTTTCTTCAATAAATTAATTTATAAACATCAAATTGAAGTACTATTGCTTGAACAGACTAATTTAACATAGGTTGAGCATAAAATACTTCTAAATCCTGGTGTTGAGCAAAGTCCTGTCTAGAGAATTGTTGCTTCCATTGAAACATGGCAAATAACTTTTAATCTCTGTCTTCTTAGAATCCATCAGTGGGCTGTGCAGGAGTGGGGGACTTTGTGGAGCTGCTGGGAGGAACTGGCTTAGATCCATCCAAGATGTTTCCACTGGCTGACCTCTGTCACTCCTTTCATGGGTCTGGTGAGAGCTCCTCCTTCCTCATCCCTCTTTACAAATGAATGTGTAACTGGTGGAGGTCACTCAGAGCTCTTCTGAGTCCAGGTGAATTTCACATGTAGCAGAACGTGAGTGCCAGCATCCAGGAGCACGATGTACTTCCACTCACCCCTACAGTAAATACTATAACAAGATTAAGTTATCCATATTTTTAAAATAATGGTGACACATGGTTATTATTGTTAGCAGACAAGCCTGGAAATACATAATAAATGCAGGCAGAGCAATATATTCAGCTGTGGCATCTAAACTGCTTTCCTGGTGGTATAAAGGAAGGGCATTCACGCTTCAACAGGCTGGGCATTTCCAGCATTTTGATGCTGTCAGTTTTGGGGATCTCCAGGGTGGGTTGTCATCACCCCTCTCCTTTCACTTACAGTATCCAATTGCAGCAAGTGCAAACACCCACCATCCCCTGTGTCGCGTATATCCATGAGACGGTAGGTGGGTAGGGGGTGAGCAGCATCTGCCAGAGCAGAGGCTACAGCACCTGATGAGATATCCAGTTTGTTATAATGTAAAACTAACACGTGTAAAATAAGGTATTTAGGCAGTAATACCTATGCTAGCCAGTCATTACTGTGCTCAAATGTTCTTTGTTTCCAAAACCTTATTACTGCCTTGTAATTCTCAATGCAACAGATCATTTTTCCCCCTCTCATATGATTTTATCTTAACTTCTTCTCTCTTTTTTTCCCTAATTAGCCCAAATGAAGATTGGTTGTGACAATACTGTGCTAAGGATGGTCTCCAGTGGCAAACACATCAATCGTGTGACCTTTGAGTATTACCAACTTGATCTGCAGGAAATAGAAAACAGAAAGGAGAACAGCATTGAAGAATTCTGCTTCCCTGGTATGTGAAAAACCAGGCAACGCGTTTTCATATTGCTAATCAGAATAATGTTCTGGCAAATAAAATAAATGTAACTTTTCTTTAACTGGGTGATGTTATCAAGCCTTTCTATGGTACAAGCACATTATTATTATTTTTTTTCATACAAATCAATCATTCATATGAGCAAGGAGGAAAATGCATATTTTTCTTTGTTACTACAGTTATCATTTTCTGCAGTACTTAATATCATTGACTATACCCACAATCAATAACAAGAACAGAAGGCTAAGTTTCCCGTATAGGTATTATTAGGGGAACAGACACAAATCCTCTGTGTATTCAGTCTGAGCACATAAAAACCAACAGTATGTGTAAACTTAATGCAGTAACTTTATCCTTTTATATCAAGAATGAACAAAAATATAAGGTGGTCAAATACATTTCCAGTTTTGTAGTAGGAGGTCCAACATTAATGTGTGTAAAAATGACTTGTTTGTTTATGATTATAAATGTACTATTTAATTACATGTTTTTAATAAAACTTTATAGCATGGATACTTCCTTACACAAATCCAAACATGAATAAATATGTTTAAAAAGTTGGCAAAACATGATGTTGTATTTTTCCGAAGAGCTCTTTTCACGTTCCGGGTAAACTTCCTAAATCTTGTTCAGTTTTCTGAAAATGACTTTGAGAATATGTAGTTGTAAAACACTGGATTATTAACGTGACAATATGGGCCGAGCTTTGGTTTTCCAATTTTGCGGATACATTCAGGTGCAGCAGGTGCCAGCTGTTCACTTATATTGGCACCTTCCCTGTTTTAAGATTTTTAGTGAGGGGTCCAGCAGACCCACGGAGGAAGGTTGGTTTTCCAGACTTTTGATGATCCACAAGTGGAGTGTAAGCCTGTAGAGCTCTAGGAAGCACAGCAGAGAACCAGGGCTTTGTTTGAGCTTGGAAGAACTTGCATGGATTTGCATCTTTTTTGGGGGGTGCTACCTCACAAACACTGGGGCCAACAGTTCCTTCCTTGGTGTTCAATTAACAGTCAGCACTGACTGATCCAGTTGCATGCCTAAAACCTTGAGAGCTCTTAGTCTCTGGCTCTTAGTCTCATATTTGGTCACCAGAAATAAAGTGTCTTGAATATTCAGCAGCTGCATAGTTAGTTCCCCTGGCCCAGCAGAAGTGGATGAAAACCTCGGGATGCCTTAGCTTTTCGCTTGATAGGGTTTTGTGAACCAAGTTCTGGAATATTTGCTGACTTAACAAAAGAGGTTATTAACTGTCTCACTCACAGGTAGATATGCCTGGCAGCATGGACAGACTTGGGTGAGTGTGTCAGCACTGCACAGCTGTGCTGATGAAAGAGATCATGTGGCTATTTTGCTTTTAGCCCCCAAGTCAGACAAAACCTTTTGAAATTTCCAGCAGCTTGGAAACATTTACAGAGAAAAGCAGTTCTCAGGGAAGGCAGAAAGGGTACCCAGAACCTGCAGCACTGGGGCTTTACTTCTGCTGTCTTCTCTGAGGATTGGGCCCAAACTGTGGTGCTAACATGTGCAGCAGGCTCAGCCACACGGTGCAGAAATGCTGGTTCTCCAGGGAAAAAAATCCTAGCTCTATGAATTGATTTTTTATTTGTACTTTTTCCTGAACAACTTTGCAGTGACAGGGGATTTATGTTTATGTTGAAAACATGGTGACAGACTTCTGGTCAATCAGTTCAGGACTAAATCCCTAATGGAATGAACTCACAATCTCTTGCTTAATTCTGTTAAATTGTGGAATTACCTATTTTTTCCCCAATTCTAACACAATTTAATTACCTCCAAAACTGAAAAGCTTTATAGAGAAGTTACTTAATGCTTAGAGATTTGTATCTTTCTAAAATGTTGAGTAGTTGACTCTTACTAAGAAAAGTTACCAGTTTAGATGGAAGAGAATGAAAACCAACACTTTGTGGATGACAATCACTTGCTATTTCTTCATATGTAATACTCCAGTACATGGTGCTACTGGAACCGACTGTAACTTCATCCGTTCCTTTTAATCTACGTAAATCCAAACACCATCTATCACATCACTCCACTATGCTGAATGTCTTGAAAAAAAAAATCAGAACCCAGCTAACTAGTAGACCTTTTGTCTGTGTTCTAAGCTCTACCACACGTACAGAATCAATACTCACTTCAACCTGTGTGCTTGTATTTATGGAAGCCTCTGTCATTTCAGCAACTGTAAAAAAAAAAAAAAACTTCAGTCCTCAGAAATCAACTCATAGATGTCAAATGTCACAAATCCTCCCAGGTTTAGTTCTGGAGAAGTGAGGATGCAAGGATTCTCTTTAACAAAATAAAGGAAACCAAGACAAAAAAAAAAAGGAAAAAGAAAAAGCTACTTAAAATTCATATGCTAATAAAAAAAAGACAAAGCAGTGTAAAATATATATAAATCACATGAAAATCTGTTGAAAAAGGTAAAAAAAGAATATATCAGTTAACAAGGTTATAGTCTGTAGGCTTACAAGAGGTGGAATGCCTCCTAATAATAAAATAAAATAAAATAAAATAAAATAAAATAAAATAAAATAAAATAAAATAAAATAAAATAAAATAAAATAAAATAAAATAAAATAAAATAAAATAAAATAAATCAAGCGTCTATCTACAGGAGTAGAACAAAAGTCTTTGAAGGGGCTTTGTATGCAAATACTGTTTTTTAGAATTTGTACGTCCAGGAATTAGGTACTCTGACACCTTGCATTGTAGGCAAAATAATCAAAACTTACAGTTTACATAAAAATTCACAGAATTGTTGGGAGACATGACTGACCAGTCTAAAGCAAACTCTGATGTCTAAGAATGAAATGCTTTTCTCTGTGTTTTTAATTTAACATCACCACTGATGTCCCCCTCAAAGAGGTGTACAAGGTAGCTTGATTCCACTCTATATAGGAGTGCCTTGCTAGATTAACATGGAAAACTGCTGAACTTGAACTGATGGGTTGGGAATGACTGAAAAACTCTTCAACATCACAGGAACTGCAAAGAATCCTAACCTTTTTTATTTACATTGTTATTAGTAGGGAAAGGGAAAAAAATAAACAGTTTCTACTGGAATCTCAACCTTGGAAAGCAGTAGTATAAAGGAAATGATTAAACTCTCACATTTCTGTAGCAACATGAAATCCGTGGTGGCTGTTCAGAAAGAATTGCCCAGAGAGTAGCTAAATTTTCCACCTTAAATAAAGTTTAATGATTAGAAGTCCACACAATATATCTTTAGCTTCAGTGTCACTTCCATCATTACTATGTATAAATGAAATAAATCATTAACAATAAATAAAATAGTAAAATAATTCTGTAGTTAATATTACCCAGAAGAGAAAATGGAAATGCCCTAGAGATAGTGAGAAGACAACCAGAGCATCTGCCCCTACAGCAGTGCTACCCCTCCTATGGATCAGTCATCTGAAACAACTTCTATTATGAGGTTTCTGGCAATAGAAAGAGAAACATTATCACAGGACCTGCCAGGAGCAGAAAACAGGCTGATACAGACTTGTTGTCATGGTTTTATGATTTCTGGTATTGGTATTCCACATCATAACAACATGTAGTGCATTAAGAGTTAAAGAGTTAATACTCCAACTCCATAGATCATTGATATTTCCAGGTATACCTGTCTCAGAAGAGAAGAACTACATTCCCCAGAGGACTTTGCGATGCTTTGCATTTTTACGTATTTTCCGCTCAGAGGGAAAAGATAAAAACCCTCTGCGATCACGGGACACTCTCTTTCCTTCGGGATCGACTCAGCAGTGGGTGCTCGCTGCCGTATCGCCTTCAGTGTTAGCGTAAGGCCTTCGGTTTATCGGACACTCTCTCTCTTGCTCATTTTATTTGATTTATTAGCTTCAATTCCAATTATATTGTATTATATTGTGTTATTTTGCTTTCTGATATCTTATTTAGTAAATTAGCTTTCCTCCTCAGATCATTGCCGCTGTTTTGTTTCTAGGCCCATCTCCCTTTTTCCTTTTCCCTTTCCCCCTTTCCCTTTCCTGGGGCGTGGGTCTGCGGGTCCCCCACACCAATCGTCACGGAACCGGGCCGATCCAGCCCGGTAAACCGTTGACACTTGTTCAAGTATTTTTGGTCTTTAACTGAAAGAAAACTCTTCAGGAACAAAGGTAATTCTTCACAGGTAAAGGTTCAGTATATTTTTTAATTTATTTAGAATTGCTTCTTTTGGAGGTAAAAACTCTGCAAAAAGATTGTTATTTAAGAAGACTGAAAATAGTGAGGCTTTTCAATGATTCCCTGCCTTGTGAGGTGACCTCCTGTTAGATTCTTTGCTACTGAAACAATGAAAAATAGAGAGATTCTTTTGTAGTAATGTAGTGTCCCTGTAATGATATATAATAGTTTTTTTGAATTAAAATTGTTCTGCTAAATTAGTGTTGATTTTATCTTTTATGACTGACAATGAAAATATGTTCTCAAAGACAAGTGCAGTCTTTCTCAATTGCACTCTAAGTGACTTTTAAAATGTCTTTAGCTATCTGCCCTTCTAACATTGGTTCTATGAGATTATATCCTGCTTTTTGTCAGCAGAGAGCTGATCCCACAAAGTTCTGATCTGTAATAAGGAAGGAGGTAGAACAGCAAGCAAAGTAGATTTGCAGAACACATTAGGTGCTTGATCATATAGCCACCTTCCTACTGAATATCTAATCCTGAAAACATTAAATACATCTCTAGGGCCACCAATAGGCACTGGCTTTATACACCAAGCAGGTTATATGCTACTTATAGGGCCTATATGATTTTGTTCATATAGGGTGTAGAAGGCTCTGAACTCCAATGTTATGCACTGGAATGTATGTGGCAGCAGTTGTGCAACATCAACCAAATTTTCATTCTTAACATCTCAAAGAAATTTCACTTTATTCCGTGAAATACATACTTCTTAGGACCTTGACACACTTTACTTGCTCAGTTCTAAACACAAGCTAAATTATACTTCAAGGAAGTGATTCATTATAGACATTTTTATTCAGTGTCTCATTACTTCTGGTATCTGAGTAACTTTCTTGTTGATAAATTGACACAGTTTTCACTTTCTTTCTCCACATTGCTTCTTAACTTTAAAGATCAGCAACAACTAATCATAGCAACTATGGATTCTGTGTGCACATCACTTCCTATTAAAGGAAATGCAGTATATTACACGTGAGTCACTACAAAATGGAGTTTTCTTTATCTGTTCTTTTGAATAAAATTGATATTCATGGTACCGTGCTGCTGTGAATTACCATCAAACCATCAATTACAGTGTTGACTAATAGTTTTTTTATAACTTTGCTCCTCAACATGAAAGCAAGCAGTTTTATAACCAGAATTATCCTTTCCTCTATACTTAGTGCTCCACAGGGGACACACACAGCACTTTGAAGGATCCAAGCATGTCCTTAATATCAAGTGCTCAGTGCCCATTTCTTGCAGGACATACTGTCCACAGATGTCACACCATGGACAGTCCCACTGTGGTACAGGTAGTGGAGGTTTTCCAGGGGCACCATTGTGCTCTGAAGCATCACCTGAGGCTGGGACACCAGAGCTGGAGGATTAAGTGCTTCTGGCCTTCAAGCTCACAGGCAAGAACTCAGATGCTCAGCTCTCCTCCTTCCATGCTGTCACGTCCCCAGCTTTTCTTTGCCTGCATTCCCAGAGCCCACAGTGAGTCACAGACTTGAGTATTCCAGCCTCCCACTCTGAATGTGAGCAAACTGTTAGCACTGAAGCCAATCTCAGATCCTATCCCATGGCAGAAGCCATGCCCTGGGACATTTAACTCTGCTTGAGGGAAGCAGACACTTGGGAAGGGCTCTCCTTTATGTGTGAGAGCAGCAGAAGCTGTTCTGTCATACAGTCTGTCCACTGAGACCCAGTGACCACTGTACATGCCTTAGAAACTCACAGCTATAGGCAGGCACTGACATATATTTCACTAAAGCGTTACGTAAAGCTCAGTCATTAAAACAATTTGAAGCAGTAGTAAAGGGTATGACTGACTATTTATCACACAATAAAAATAAAGATTATAGAATCATCACAATAGCAGGTGATGAAAGATCATAATAATTTGTTTTAAGAACAACTATTATATCTTTGGAAAATTCAGCTTTAATTAACTGGCAGATACCAACCAATACCTTCAGTACACTAGAGCTGACTGAGCTCAGACAGAAAACTTGGTGATGATGACTCCTTCTGACACCTTGTTCAGATGTTAAAGTTTTGATTATGCTGACAGGAAACTTGCTGAGATCCCTGGTGAATCCCACCTTGCTGTGTCTGCTCTCAGTATACTTTTCCTGCTGGTGAGAAATCACACAAGGTGCCCAGCCAAATAGGAGCTGGAGATGTGCAGCTCCACAGTCTATAGCTGCTACCAGCAAAAAGTATTGTAGCACTGCAAGCCAAACCAGGTGCCTTCCAACATCAAAAGCACTTAGATGTGGATTTTGCAGATCTGAAGAAGCTTCAAGGTATGGAGCTGAGGATGCGGGGAGACAATCAAACCCAAACATTTCTCAGAGACATTCACACAGTTTTGAAATATGAAATCTGTATTAACAAGGAAAATTACACTCCTCCTATGGGTTTTGTGGCTCAAGAACTACATTTAGCAGATACTACAAAAAGGAGATTTTTTGTGGTGGCTTTTGTGAAGATATCACAAGATGTGATAAAATGAGCAACATTTTAAGGAACTCTTTACTTCAGTCTCCCTTAAACTGAGGTGCTATAGTATAGTAAACTGAAATTTAAAGTGGACACCACTTAGAGGAGGTCTGAACACAGTCCCGAATTTCTGGCTTCTCTTGGAAGTATTTTGGCTTGGAAATGTATCTCTTCTGCTATGCAGAAGGGATTGTTAATGGTTTCAAACTTTCATGTAATTTGATTAGATTTAAATAAAATCTTCCTTCAGTCCCACTGCTTATGACAATAAATTGGAAGAGAAAAGGAAGTGTCACAGACAAAAGCCAACCAAATGGGATCTCTGGTTGTTTAATCAGTCAAGCTCCAGCCTTACCTTGGGGAAAGTGTAGCAGTTCCTTAATGTACAAAAGATCCTGTTTCTTCATGTCAATGGAAGCTCCTGGACTGAGCTGAAGCTTTGAGAAGAAGCAACATTATTGTCATTACAGATTAAACCAGGGTCCTGTTAAAGTATGGAGGTTTTTTAAGTAAATAAAAATGGAGTTTCTTTAAGTGAAAATTAGAAAAGACTGGATTAGAAGTTTAGAACCAGAAGGGAGGAAATTCTCAAAACAAAAGGCAGAGAAGGATTAAATCTGGGAGGATTCACAGAGCTATCCCCCATGTAATGCAGTCCATTCTTAATGCAGCTGACGCACACGTTTAGCATCTCATTAAATCAAAACATGTAGCTATCTTTGGAGAGAGATTTTTTTTGCTGATCCATTTGTCACGATAGTTTTATCAGCCCTATCTGCCCCAATATAGTATTTTTTTTTAAGTGAGAAGTAGATTTGTCCAAAAACATAGGAATTGCTGTATGCTTACTGTCACAATTTTGCTGGTTTAAAACAGATAATGGGAATTCAAAAAGAAAAGAAAAGCAATCACTCTCACATCATATAAGCTGTCAATCTCTACATTCAGACAAATGTGTGATTTTCTGGTGAGCTGGGAATGCAGTGAAAATGATGTTTGGCTCACAGTCTAGCCTGAAGAATGGGACAGGCTAAATCACTGGGGATTTATCCCATTGTTTTTCACTCTTTCTTGTTCTAAACCTGCTTAAATCAGGAATGTGATCCATAGAAGTTTGTTCTCATCTCTCTGCTTTTTGGAGAATTCTCCTACTGTCTTTTGAGGAAAAAAGTGGAGCAGAAGAGGAAAGATCTGGCAAGAGTGTATTTGCATACTTTACAGAGGACACATCAAAGTCAAGTAGACTTCAGAGCCTGTATTCCATCAAATGTAAAAAGAAAATCAGTGGGCTTGTACGTCATCACCCAGGGGTACAATTATATTACAGTCCAGATGCATGAGACCCTGCTTCAAAATGCCCCACTCATTTCAATCTGCTTAACTCTCAATAACAAGATCACTTAAATAGGTAGTACATGTGCCCTTGTTTCTTGTACAGTTGATTAATTCCTATGCATAATTAATTATTGATTACAAGTGGATTAACTACTATTTCCAATTATAGTTACTTACAGTTACTATCAATTACTGCTATTTTCTGGATAGGGATATAGTTTCACTGAAGGTTTCCAATACAGAGAGGTGTACTATAGCACGTGATAATCTTGCAAAACTCACAAGTGTAGCAAAACTAAAAGCAAGGTAATTCACCAAACAATGGAAGAAGACACCATAGCTGAACTAGCGTATACTTGTAACAAAAGCAACAGAAACAAGCTGTCTGATCTACAGCACAGTGTAACCTATGTGTAGGTAGCTTACGGCTTTTTGAACTCTAGCAGAACATCAGTAGAGGAGACTGGTGGGAAGTTTCATGGTGAAGCAGAGAAAGAGGTAACTATGACCATGGAGAATTTCTGGTTCTTCTTTTAACATAAAGAGAAGCCCTTACCTTCCCTGAAAAAGAGTTGCATGTGTGTGTCAGCTTCTTCCTGGGAGCCTTGCAGGAGCACCCATGGATGACATCTCTGAGCACACTGTGGTCTCCAGCCTCACAGAGTTGTCCTTGTTGGAGAGAACATCGCAGAACTTCTGGGTACTGGCTTCAAAGCCACACAAGACTGTTCTTGTACAAATGTGCTATAATGGTGCCTCTCCTGAGAGCAGCTCACTCAGCTTCAGTGTAAAGAGAGACAGTCTACCAGAGGGGCCAAAGAAGGCATCCTTGACTTCTAGTGCAACCAGTTATTTCAGTGGCACCTTAACATTGACATTATGATGTAGGACAGATGCAGACAGGGATGCCAACATGACACACAGCATAAGCTATAGCCTCCATGTGTGGGAAGTGGTTTCCTGTCTGCAGTGACCACTTGAATTATGCTGGGACATGTGTACATATTCATATGGTGTTTAGGAAAGGCACTGGGTATGCAAACACAGGGATCCAGGAAGTGTGCTTTGAGACAGGACCTTCTCCATATCAAACACTCTGAGTGATTTCCATGACTGGAGCCATCAGCGTCCGGATGTGCTTGCTGGTCAATGAAGAGGAGCAGTGCCCAGGAACTCCAGTTCAGATTTCCCTGGGGCAGACACTCAAAATGGATCAGCTGCTAAATACTTGCTTGTGTGGCTCTACTAACCAAAGGACCCAGGATCACCACCTGTGTTGCATGTGCTCTGGACATATCGCTTGGCAAAATCACAGAGATATTTCAAATTCAGAGGTCATTAACCAAGTTGTGTACAGTCTTTACAAATGTGAGGTTTTATTTGTAAATCACATTCACAGTTACTTTCACAGCTTTATAGAAATTGAAGCTGGAATGAGATTTTTGAAATATACAGCCTGGGGCAAATCCTATAAATGAGTAAGAAATTTCTGAAAGTGTGAGAAATGCTGTACAACTTGTGAGAGGAGTATTATCTTTAGGAATTGAGGGTTAATACAGTTTTGTGAGAAGAGAAACTTAAAGAAAGGGCATTGCGCATACATGGAACAAGATAACTTACGTAAATTCAAAGCGATGTTCTATTTTTGCTGCTGTTAATTAAATGTTATCTTGCATGCTTCATGCTTACAAATCACTTCAGCTATTGTCAGATCTCAAGTAGCTTCCCTTCATTTCTTCTTCTTCACTGAAACCAATCTGAAAGTCTCATTCAATGATTTGCTTTTAATTGGAAAGCACTACCAAATGCAAGCCTGAACAATGTGGTCACTGATGTGCTTTGGTACTGATTATTTGTCAAGTCTGTATTTAAAAGGGAACATCTGACTGGAATCTGTAGTGTGGTTTATTTTCACCCTTTTGCTTTTTCCCCCAGGACTGGGTGAGCATCAGGAGAGGTATGAAGGAAGGTGAGCACTGGGACTGCCAGGGAACTGCAGAGAATTCAGATCATTCAAGGTGAGGAGCTGGAAGCCTTCACCAGTTACCAAAGCTGGCAGGTAGGTTTTGTTCATCTCATCATCACCCCCTCATGATGGTGGGGATGCATGGAGGGAGGGAGGTCTTAAAGCAGTTTGTTTCATTCTCCACTAAAAATAAAAGAAGTCAGGAAGTGGGTAGGTTTTGGCTTTTACTAAACATGTGGTTCCTCTGCTGAGCTATCAGAAGATGTTTGTGACTGAGGCTGGAGACATTGCTGCTCCCTGCTGAATTCCCTCTCCCTCTGCCTCCTCCACCTCCTGCCTTCTCCAACCTGTGCTGGGCTCTCTTCTGTGTGCTGCACTCCTGGCTGACTTATTGTATCAGCTCTCTGTTGAGCCAGATATATATTCCAACTTAGGGAGAAACTCACCTGGCAGTGTAAGACAGGGCCAGGTTCAGGCACCAGCAAAGGGCAAGAAAACATGATCTCTCATTTCTGGGCAAGTCGCTGGAGCAGCTGGAGGCATTCCTGGTTTTTCAGAAGAACTATTTAGTGATTTGCTAGTGCTTCATGATCGTGACATGAACTTTGCTTTCAGGCGACAGCCCATGAGACAGATGGTGACAAATTGAATATATTAAAGGAGGAGGCTTCCCTTTGCAAGTCTCAGGGTTTGTTCTGAGCATTAGAAGTTCTGATTTTTTTTTCTTCTTTTAGGTGGTAGTATCTAGAAAAAAGATTCAGAATCAATGTCCTTCTCATCATCTGTTTATGTGGCTTTCCCAGGAGAACCAGAGAAACAAAGTGCTTGAAGCTGCAAGCAGCTGATTCTGCAGGGAGTGTGGCTCCACTGACAAATGGCATGTTAACTTTGTCCTCATACTTTGTACCTTTTACAAGAGCTATCAAGTAGCACAAAATTGATCACTGGAGACAGGTCTCTTTTTCTAGTTAATATTTTTCCTAACGTAATTAGCACTCTTGAATAGGTTATCTGTTTTTTGTTTGTTTGTTTGTTTGTTTGTTTGTTTGTTTGTTTGTTTGTTTGTTTGTTTGTTGGCAGGACTGTCATAAAGTATCTTTAACCCAAATAATACATTACCCAAGGAAAATTATGTTTACACAGATAGCTTGGACAGTTTTCCTTAAGAAGTCTAGACATGACTTCTCTAAATTGCCTTTATGTTTCCCTGTCTTCCCCATAGGCTCCAGTGCATGAAAGCTTCACGGCTCACATAGGTCTTGCATGCCTGTAAGTGACCACTGTCAGGGAGCAGAAAGGCTTAGCTTCTTAGGACATGCTCTGCACCAAGAGAGACCTCACTCTGACTCAGCTGCTATTACTCACTCCTCTGTTAAGGGATTAATCCCACCCATGGTTTACCACAGAGTTTTCCCACTGCTACTTACATAAACCACTTTTTATCCCACTGGTATTTGTATTTTCCACATTGTTTGATAAATAATGGAAAGCAAATTGGTCCTTAGTAGGGACCCTGGCAAAGGTCCCAAATCTCCCACCTTTCTTCCCTGAAGGCTGACTTATAGAAAATGAGCTAAGGGATATAAAGTGAGATTGTCTCCTAGCTGCAATGGCAACTAGCTTTTCAGTCCATTTATTTGTGCTGATACTTGGAACCAGTACTTCAAGTTATATGTAAGAAGTGAAGTCCACTGGTATGTGACTATTTTTAAACAAAGAACATTTCAGAAAGATATCACTGAATTAATCCTAGCCAAAACCTGAACTCATAGCCATCAAATAAGGTAATTGAAAGTTGGGAAAATCTATAGACCAAAACCATGTGCTGAAATATATCTATCCCTTGGTGAACAAAACACAGAGACTCCGTTTTTCTCTTTTTATGATACTTGAGTGCATAAGTCAGGAGAACATGTGAATGGAATGGCACAGATTATGCTGGATGCTGACTAGGATTCCCTGAAACTAATCATCCTACAGAAATAAGGAGTGTCAGGGACCCAACCAGGAAACAAAGCAACCTGCCACCCACACAGTACAAGTTTCTTTGTTCAGCTTTAGATCAGACCCCTCTAGTACAAAACTTGGGCACGTTTCAGAGAGTGTTTCTTTTCCAGGGTCCCATCCCTCCAGGCAGTGTGAACCAGCCTACAACGAGACTAGCTTACTCCACTAAAACATCAACGTTCAGCAGGAGCTTTACAATCATATGTCCCTCCAGCACCACTTTTGTGAGTTTAAAAACTGTCACAATTAAAGGCCAGATTAGCATGCTTCGTACTAAAGCAAAAAGAGAACATGCGCGTGATGGCCCTCATCCAGGAATGGCTGTGAGGGGTGATGTCTACAGGCTGCCACATCCATGTCTGCTGCCCCCTTTCTATCAGTTTTGCTGACGATTATGCTGAGATAATGTAGAATGTGGTGAAGGAGTACGAGTATACTCTTGAGAAGTAACTGGTAAAAAGGACTGGAGACCCCAGAAGCCTGCTCCAAAATATGGGCTCCCAGACCAGGTGGCCTTGGTGACACAGAAACAGAATAATTTAGACTGGAAAAGACATACAAGGTCCTCAAGTCCAACCATCAGTCTAACCCAAAGAAAGCTTTGGGTAATAAAAAAGCAGCTTTCAGCCCTATTAGTATGCTTTAGAGTAAAAAAAGAGGAGTTGTGCTCTAGAAAGAATAGTTTGAAGCTTGATATGAAGTTTTGAATGTTTCACGCAACGGGGCTTTGGACTCTTTAGCTCAGACTGAATCCTAAATTGATGTTTTTGTCTCTCAGAAGGGGTGTTTGATCCCTGAAAGAGACTTGGGGCCCTAAACACCAGACTTGGCTCTTGACATGTAGCACACTGAAAAGGAAGCTTTGTCTTCTTGGACCCCCCAGCAGGAGGCTTTGTGCCCTAAAAATAACATTTTGGGCCACAAAATAAGACTCCAGGCCTGGAAACTTAGGCTGAAGATGATGAAATAGTGGCTTTGTAGTACAAGTGTAGGCCCTGGGCCCTGAAAATAAGGATTTAGTGCTTAATGACAAAGCTGTAGCCTGTAAAATCATAGAATCATAGAATATCCCAAATCGGAATGGACCCCATAGGATCATTGCGTCCAACTTCTGGTTCTCTATAGAACCACACAGAACTTAGACCCTACATTGAAGAGTGTTGTTCAGACACTTTTGGAATTCTGGAAAGCTTAGTGCTGTGACCGCTGCCCAGGGGAGCCTGTTCCAGTGCCCAGCCATGCTCCCAGTGAAGAAACTCATCTCAGTATCCAATCTCACTCTACCCTGTCACAACTCCATGCTTTACCCTTGGGTTTCGCCACCGATTGTCAGAGAGAGTAGATCACTGCCTGCCTACCTGCATGAGGTACTACTTGCTACTACTTACACTACCTACTTGCATGAGGAAGCCACAAACTGTGATCAGGACTCTCCTCAGTCTCCTCCTTCCCAGCCTAAATAAACCAAGGTCTGCATCTGCTCCTCATACATCTTTCCTTCCAGACCCTTTACCATTTTTGCAGTCCTCTGGGCACCCTCTAGTTCTATGTCTTTTTTGTTCTGTGGCACCCAAAAGTGCAGCATGAGGCTGCACAGTGCAGTGCAGTGCAGAGCAGAACAATCCCTTTCTCACTCAGCTGACAATGCTGTGCTGAGGCACTCCAGGACATGGTTGGTCTTCCTGGTTTATAGAACACACTGCTGAATTATGTTCAGATTGTTGCTGACCAGAACCCCCAAATCTCCTTCAGCACAACTGCCTTCAGTGACTCATCCCCTATTCTGTATGTATAGCTAGGGTTTCCCTTTACAGTTCCTTCAACTTCTCTGAGTTATCATCACTGACATGGGGATGGGCCACACCAGGAGTGGGCTGGCTAGGAATGAGTGCCAGTGGTTGGTGGTGCCAGGGCAGGGACAATCCCATCCTCACCCATGGTGCAGTCACCAACTGGGATGGGCTGGAAGAGCTGTGGCACTGTGTCTTCTACCACAAACCAGCCATGAGCCCCAATGTCTCCCTGCCCCCCATCACCAACAGTGAGATGTCTGAGTTATACTTGGAGGCCTCCAGTGTGCCAGCCATACTGGTGATGCCTCACTTCGTGCTTGCTGCCTGCTCCTACTGCACTAATGGTGTAGCACTGGGCTCTGGTGTTGGCATGATATATGTGGCTATGCACCATCCCATTCCTTCCTTCACCTGAACATGTCCAGGGAATGCCTCACACACCACCTCAGCCACATGCTGGCAACCTGTGGGGTGCAGCCTCCACCAGAGATGCTCCAGCACCTGAAGGAGACATTCTACTGCTGACACTTGTCCAGTGCCCGCCCCAAGCCTGTGATGCTCCTCCTGCAGGATGATCGCTCCTACTGCCTTAAAGCCCTCTCCACCCTCTAGGTTCTGAGGGTGTTGGTCCTGGGTCTATTGGAGACAGCACTCCCTGCACCTCATCGGGGCCGACTCCAACAATCCCCCACTGCTCCTGACCAGGAGCGTCACATAGCTGTGAGTGCTGCTCAGCTCATGGCACAAGGCCTAGGCAGGGGGTCTCCTGCTGTTGCCTCCAGCCACCATGTTTTTGCCTGGCTAGGAGGCTCCATCTTCAGTTCTCTCAATGTCTTCCAGGGCTCGTGTCTCCCTGAGGATGACAACATCAAGAACAGCCCTGACACTGTGTACTGCTAATGATTCTGACCCCAGTAAAAAGCTGCAGGGGATGACATGCAGATGCTTGTCTTTATCATGTTTCTGTTTTTTTGGTTTTTTTGCTCTTTTGCATTCTGTGCCTGCCCAGTCTGTATCTTTTAAAAGACAGCTTGGAGTCTATGACCCATCAGTCCAAAAAATGTATGTCTGTAAGAAAGTCTAATAGGATTATGTGCTTTACAACGGCATTTTAGTTGCAGTGAAGCTGAGTGTAAAAAATGATTGTCACCAACAGCACAGCTGCATTTTCTGTCTCTGCTATTCTTCTCTGTTACACTACCTGCATCCTTTTCTTGTCTCAGACTTCATAGTCAAAAGGATGCATTGGCAGCAACCCCGAGATTTCCTCCAGAAATACCCAGTGTTACCCATACTACCATTCCAGGGAACAGCCAGCAAGGGACCATTTCTTCGTAAACTTGTTGACAGCTTAAGTACAAATGCTGTTGCAATGAGAAAAGGTTTGACATTTTGGATGCCTTTTATAGAAAGAGATGATTGGAATAAAAAGTTTTGTGTATTTTATAAGAAATCTTTTTGAGTAATAATTGCTTTCAAGCTGATGAGCTGTAAAAGTCTCTACTAGAATCTCTAAATTTCACTTATCTTTCTAACAATTTGACTGTGTCAGGCTAACTTATCTTACTGGGGTACATGATCGTGTCTTGTCCAGTACCTAGTGAAGACAAAACTTCAGACATAAGAGCAGAGACAGCTGATGGTTTTGCCAACATTTTGAGTTCCAGAATTGCCAACCACATTGTGGTCAGACCTATGATCAAAGTGGTTGGTTTTTCTTTTAGCTAGCTGCAAATACGTTTTTTATTGAGAAAGTAAGGAAACGTCCGGTTTTACCCAATCATTTCATATTTTTTTGCTTGTGAGTCATGGAAATGGTTTTTGTTTGTTTTACAGAATTAGGGTGAATAAGATCCAAGCCCACACAATCACCAGTATAAATGCTGAGGAACATTTAAAGCTTCTATTTCTTACCACCCTTCAGTGAATTTCTTAAGAAATGTGGTTGAAAGGCACATTGTGACATTCTGAACTTCAAAAGAAACAAACACTTTTTGTGTTTGAGAGAAGGAAGAGGGCTGGTATTGACTCTATCTGAACTGTTATTTCAAAAGGCTGTAAGATATTTATTGTTCAATTAACTCTAACTTTTTCAACTTAAGATTTTGACTTCTAAATTGATTGGGCATGACATTTCAGTGTTAATTTATTGTATTATTTTCATCTGAGGGGAAGTTAAATGGCCAACATAGTTCAGGTCTGCATTAAAATTACTCCATACAGATTTTAGTGTCAGCACTATTGTGGTTAAAAGCCCCATTTACAATTCAGTATCACCCCTCAAGCACCAGAAATCACCACTATAATAATTCTGGAGTGGATGTGGAACAGGACACATATAAACCATACTCTTGGAACAGGAAATGTTGATGCTGATGGGAAACAAACAACTTCAAACCTTTTTCTGTCCAACACCCCATCTTCCTGTACTAGCTGTTATCAAGAGGCACTCAGTAGAGAGGAGCTGGCTTTTCTGTTTCCTTTAGTCACCCCCTGAGTGAAACAACATCAAGGACCTGCTACCACATGCACCTGAAACATACCTTAATATTAGATTATCTCAATATTAACTTTAATACTGAATGCAATTAGCATTCCGAGCACACACAAAAGACTTAAAGAAGTGCTAGACAAAAAAAAAAAAAAAAAAAAAAACGAATTCACACCAGTATTTTTAGATAATCAGGCATTCTCAGTCATCAAGGTATACTTGAAATTGGTCTGTTTGGTTTTAGTTCTCTAAATAGCCAAACACAAATGCATACAGAGAATATATGCATCAGTGAATTTTACCTGAAAAGAAATAATTGGAAGTGCATTGGTAAGATATTTGTGACTTTCCCTTGAAATCAACATTCAAAAGGAAAATGCAAATTCCAAATAGACATCCTCCTCATGAACACTTTTTGAATCCTTCTATTACCATATGACACAATAAGAAAAGACAGAAACATACTTGCTACTATGAAAAACAAACAAAACACCTGAGGAAAAATACTTGAGAACTATGATTTTGTCAGGTACTCAATTGTGGCTATAGCTTTACAAAACAGGATGGAAAGTGTAACTTCTACAGCTGAAGACATAATATACTTACCCTTAGCCCTGTGCACTCTTTGGGTTTAGCAACTGATGCCTGAAAGGCTGAAATAAATTTCAGATGAAGGATCAGGTAAAAAGAATGGAATTTGATGAGTCAGACTGAAAAGGAAAAGGCACATAACTTATATCAGTAACAATGGACTCTTGCTCATTTCCCTTTGTTTTGGCCTTTACACCACTTTATTAAGCTACTGAACACGTCTTCTACAAAGCAAAATGGTAAACTCCTACATACACATATCAGCTAGTCTGAAATTGAGCCTGTTCAGGCTTAGATAAAATCTTATAAAGTAACTTATGATTTCCACATAGAAAAGCATTTAGAAAAATATAGTGCATTTACTCGCATGTAGCTGTGACTTAAATATGAATGTCTCCAAAGAAATGTATTTTTAACAGCATAATTACATTTTATCATGGTATCTACTTTCCAATTCACTTAATGTATTTGCAGCAGTGCTGCCTCCTCTGCTGGCCCAGGTGATAACTTTGTGATGGCATTGGTGAAGCAGATAAGCAGAGGAAACGGATTCTTTAAAATTTGCAGGTTTTGAAAATGATTAGTTACATTTCTGTTATCTTACATACTGTGTATGGGTTTATTTCGGAAACAATTATCTTAGTCACCAGAATGAGATTTCAGCTTGAATCCTGTGTGATTTACCTTTCTTTTTTCACTCACTGTGTTGAATTACCTATACTGTTTTCAGTTTGAGTTGCAACTAAAATGTTGGTAGAAGATGGACTTTATGTAAGTTTTTCTATTATGACTATTAAGTCTCTCTGGTATCCATAAAAATACATATTTTACTTCTCACCAACAAAAAACAAAACCAACATTTTCTTAACTCCAATTAGGGAAAAAATATTAGCATTCTGCTCTCATTAAATTCACTATACCTCCCCACACCAGCCTGCAACTGCTGTGTGTAAGCCATCTGCCTAAGTAGAAAAGGTAAAGGCAACATCCACGCAGGACCAGTAGGTGTTCAGAGGGATAGCATAATTTAAAAAATACTCTTCGTGCAAACTAAGAGAAAAAGGAGTGGTTCAATAAAGTTCCTGTGCAAAAGGACACCCACGTCAATTCTGAATGTTTGTGGTCTGCTGAAGGGTGAACACTTTACAGAAGGTATCTGTAATTCCTTCTTGCACTAGGCCATTCTAGGTGTTTTTCAGTCTCTTCCAGATGATTAATAATGAACACATAGATAAGAATTGAGTTTTTCCTCTAAAAAAATACAACTTTGAAAGCTCCCTGACATCTGGTGGAGGGTAATGATTAAGACTCATGAGAATCTTGAAATATTTCCTCACAAAGGTTTGAGTCATGCCTTTAGTCCAAGAGGAGACTGTAAGCTGGAAAACAGGCAAAGTAAACAATCTGACCACTTTCTCTTAACACTGGCTACTTTAAGCATTAGCAGTGATCTTTGCACTTGGCCTGGTTTGAAGTAGGAGAGGAGCATGTCCATGAGCTTCCATGCAGAGCTCCTTTCCTAGTTCACAAATCAACCACTGCCCTGGCAGCAAGGACTTCTAATGATGTGGAAATATTTCTGTGAGTATTATGTTTAATATATAACATCTGTAACATAGAAGAATGGAGATATGAAGTGCTTATAACTATACAATCATCTATTCAAGATTTTCCCAAGAAAGATTAATGATGAGGCAGCCTTGTAATCAGTGGCTGAACTGCACGATGGTATCCACAGCAGATGACTCTGATCACATAGAAAATAAGCAGGAAGGTTCCATCTGAGAACATAAAATACATGTGTGAAAGAGCTGTCAAGTCGATTGCTCCAGGCCTGCTGTTAGTGTGCAGCTTGGAAATTCAATTATGCTTTATTAAAAAATATGTATTCTTTCTGATACATTGACATTAAATATACAGTTACACGCTAAGGAATACACTACACTATTCAAAACATTTTTTAATGCAGAGACTGAAAGCTGTGATGCAAAATCCTAACTAAATCTGAGAAAAGTGGTTAGGCAAGAATCAAACCTAAGGGTAAAAAAAGCAAATCTAATTAGGTATGAATGAGCACAGAGACATTTTGAATTACGTTTTCAGTACTTTATATTCAACAAGATAGGGCAAATTTACAACAATGCACTGTTAAGAGTTACATCTGTGCAGGACCCTCAGCTAGGAAGGAGAGAAGGAGGCAAGGGCAAGAAACAAACTAATGCTGAGCTGAACAAAACTCTGGTCTTGCAGAAATAAATGGAAGGAATTAGATAAAATTCTGAATAACCTATCCTGGCCTTGTGACAGGCACTACTCAGAGCACGAGGTTGCACTAGGAATCTCTAGAAGACCCTTCCAATTTGAATTGTCCTGAGACCCTGTGGTCACACACACAGACCAGACAGATATTACTTCAAAATATAAAAACCACCAGATTTTTCTGAAATAATTCCCCACACTCAGTAACCACTACATTTGTTATTGTATTTTCTATATTCAACCCAGTATGCAGCTACACTTCTCGTAACAGTAACAATTCCAGTGATGGCTGCCTCAACAGACAGCACCTTGCTAATGTTGGAGCTGGAGACAGATTTGCATTCAAATACCATATGGCCCACCAGTACCTGTCATAGTTTGACAGAAGAGGTTTTACCACATCATAGGATTTTACGCTTCTGACTCCTTTTTAAGGATTATTTTAAGAAAGGAAGACACCTACATTTGGAACCCTCTTTGTACAATATCTTAATTTAACTTTCAATTAGAGTAGGCAACTGGGAATTTAACTAGAGTCATTATAAGCTCCAGCAGTGACCTACCTGTCATCCATAGCCTCACATTCACTCACGATTGGTAGAAAAACTCTCCTGCTGATTTTTGGTACAAATAGACACAGCACAAACCATGGTTTTCTTTGGTCTTCCTCAGAGAAGGCCATTCCCAGCTCTGCAGCTGGTGTTGGCCTGAAGCCAATAAAATGTCTGAATGGACGGATTTAGGGACAGAGTCATAAAATGACTAATCGAAACCACAGCACTTAACTCTCTCAATAGTCACATGCTGGGCTGACATTTTCAGGCAGGTCAATTGTGGATGGCCCAGTTGCTCCATGGCATTCAAATTAAATCATACAATGTGGCCCTGTTAGGGCCAATCATTAATACCCAATTTTGCCAGTGCTAAAACACTTAGATGAGACGCCAGGTGACTCTGCAAGCTCTTGAGACAAGAACCAGTAATGAATGTGTGACCTGCTGAGTAATGAGGCCATTTCTAGGTAAAGATGAATGTTTACTTGGGAGCAATCTTATGGTTCACTTCACCTGAAAAACTTTCTCAGAAAAATGCAGATACTACCTTACCAGATTCCTAGGGATAACATCATATAAGGAACTCTCCAAGGCTCTCAATTTAAAAATTTAAAAATTTCTTCACAAGATTTCCAAGGAATTCACAAGGGAAGGAGCTTTATAGACACTTTCTTGATCAGATTTTTCCAGAATGTCTATGAAACATTTTATACATAAACTGACAGAAGTCATCTCAGCAACAGGAAAGAATACACACTATTACCATGTTCCATTACCACAATGACTGAAAAGATGAGTTAGGCACTGATCACATCTGCATAGAAATACTGAACATTAATGACTTAGAGTTTCTCATAGCCAAGCAGGATTTCAGGTTGCCCTGAATTTTTATTTTGAAAACAAAACCAAACAAACTGAAGCTGGAATTTTTAGCAGTGAAGGCAAGTCATCTCAGTAAGACCTAAAACAAACATTGTTTGCAGTGGGTGTATTAGGTATGCAGTGTCCAGGCATTTCCTGTCTGCATAGCACAATATCTTTCAGACATGGGCATTTCAGCTCAGCATCAATGAGTTTTTCCACAGACTATTTATACCGGGTTTTTGCTTGTCTTAGAATCAAACGATCACAGAATCATTAAGGTTGGACCCGTAAGATCTCCCAGTCCAATTACCACCTCCATGGCCATTAAACCATGTCTCTCTGTTTCTTGAAAACCTCCAGGGACAACGACTTCACCACTTCTTCGGGCAGCCCATTCATTGGAACAGTTCCTGCCCATGCTGCCCTCCTGTACAGCACACAAAGAAAGCCAGCAGACTGATCTCCTACAGCCAAGGCTGCAGCACAGGCATCAGAACAGAACAGCCTCATCAAAGGTCATTCAGGAGAAAAGCAGCCAGCCCAGGAACCAACAGCAGCCTTTTGATCATTACATGGAAGTTGTAACATAAACATGTAACATAAACATAAAATCCCAGGACCTCCTGCACCTATGGAAGATTTAGAGGGAAATGATCCTTTCCTTAGACTGAATTTCTTGTGATTCACAAGACCTTTGCACACTGTTTGTAAGAATAGCTACCTATTTTTTCCTCTTGAAACATGCCTGTGCAGCAATGCAAGGTGATGATAGAGCCTTCTACTAGGACAGGAGCACACCTGTAAATGTATTTGTCAATATATAGTTTAAATACAGAAAAAAAAGTGGCTCATCCTATCCAATGTCTGGTAAAGACTCAAGAAGGGCATGATCTCTAAATCGAGATAACCCTTAGATGAGGGAGAGAAAGGGTGGATCCAGGCTCCATCCTACTGGTCATTCTTTTCCATTGCTTGCACCTGAGCTGCCTTCTCACCTGGTGCTCAATCATTGCTTCAGGCTGTGACCTAACAATTCACATGCAATGCCTCAGCTTTCCTTTTTTCTCTTTTGATTGGTGACTTCCATATTTTCTAGCTATAGCTGAAAATAGAAGCTCAACTATCAAACAGCACTCCTATTTTGGACCCCATGAGAACAGCAGCAGCCCCACTGGGGCTCACAGCTCAGAGACTGGAGATCACCTATATGGACTGAGCTACTGTAGTCAGGTATCTCAAATGCATCCTACAAACTATTATGTACTTACAATTGAAGCATCATTCCTACACTAATTAAGCTTCTGTGTTATTTACATGATAACTCTGAACATCTGTCATTCACAGCCGTTACTGCTGTTGCATATAAACTCTGCACACAAATAACTTGCTGAATAAGATTCATACTTGCAACTTTATACTTAATCTTTTGTTTTGAAGACAAGTATGAAAATCTTTTCAAAGACTGCTTAAACTGGTAGGCAAAGGCAGAAGATAGACACACAGTCTGTCAAAATGTTTTCAGCATTTTAGCAAAGGTTTCCTCATTTGATTAGAAGAGCGACCAAAAGGGGATGTTGCCTGTGAGTGGTGGGTGTTCTGTTAGATCTGCCTCTGAAGCTTTATCAGCACTGTGCAATGAGTCCTGCATTAGCAGTTTATATAATGGTTCCTAGCAAGCTAGGAAAGGCTAGTATTGGTGTCAGACACTAGCTTGGCTCTTAGAAGTGGCTCAACCTTTTAGTATGATACCTTCCCAGGTTAAATTACATTTCTGTGTATGATCCATGTCCAGGCAACAGTAACAGTTACTTCTGTCTTAAATCTGTCACTATGGGATACAGATTTCAGCTTAATCTTTTTTTTTTTCCTCTGGATGAAGATCTGGATTAGGTATGTGTGCAAGACTATGCTAATTATTTAAAGCTAGAAAATCACTGTTCATTTCTGTAACGGTTTGGAGTTAAAAATGTTAGCCTCCAAGACAAAGAAAAATCTAGGGAAAAGAAAGTTAAATCAGTTAAAAGCCGGTGTTGGTCAGCGATGAAGCAGGAAGACAGATATATCCAGAGTCCAGCCACACTACCCTGCTGTGCTCAGATCTTATCAGGCAATCTTACCTCAACTTGCGAGATCTAGCACATCACCATGCTAATAAGATCTCATGCTTTGAGAAGTAACCTATTTTCCTCTGAGAGAGAGAGCCACAAGGTAGTGCCAAGACTGAGTGCCATGCCTATTCAGAATGCATTCACTGCTGCAGCCTCAGCCTCAGCCTGCTGTGCCAGCTGCCCACTGCCAGGGGGACTGTCCTTCTCCTTAGGAATATCCTGAGCCAATGTACTTGAGGAAGATTTCAGTATTGCAGAGATTTACGTACTTTGTCATACTGTCTGCGACAGAACCATGAAGCAGCTGGTTGCTTACACTGATAAACTCTCCTGCTCCTCCTGCTTTGCTTGACTGAGTAGCCTGAGGATAATGTCTTTTAGAGCATCCCCCTTCTCTTCCCCTAAAGAACATTTCTTGCCTCCTTGTGTGACTAGTGTCACCATGGATCTAACCCCAGAAGATGTTATGATCCATCTGATACCCTCCTTTTCCCATCAGTCAGTATCTGACCCAGATTTCACTCATAAGAACTAGGCCAGAGGGCCAGATTCCTGAATGTGACTTTCCAAGGGACAAGTGTTTGGCCCAGGGTTATCAGCCCTGATGGGTTCAGAGAAGGTCCTTTCCCTCAGTCATCCATGCTCACAGTCAGGCCTGGTAGAATCATAGAATTGCTCAGCTTAGAAAAGACCTTCAAGATCATCAAGTCCAACCACAACCAGACCATACTACCCTACCTCTAACAACCCATCAATAAATCATATCCCTGAGCACCACTTCCAAACTGTTTTTAAACACATTCTGGAATGATGACTCAACCACCTCCCTGGGGATCCTATTCCAGTGCTTGACAACCCTTTCTGTAAAGAATTTTTTCCTGATATCCAAACTAAACCTCCCCTGAGGCAACTTGAGCCCACTTCCCCCTGTCCCATCACATGCCATCAGTGAAAAGAGACCAATCCTGCTCTTAATCACCTTTCAGGAATTTGAAGAGAGCAGTAAGGTCTCCACTCAGCCTCCCCTTCCTCAGACTAAACAGCCCCAGTTCCTTCTCTCACTCCTCATAGGGCATATTCTCCTGGCCCTTCTCTCAATCCTCATAGGGCATATTCTCCAGGCCCTTCTCAAGCCTTGTTGCCCTTCTTTGGACCTGCTCCAGCACCTCAATGTCCTTTCTGTATTGAAGTGCCCAAAACTGAACACAATACTTGAGGTGGGACCTCACCAGTGCCAAGTACAGGAGGAGGATTACTTCCATAGTCCTGCTCACCACACCATTCCCAACACAAGCCAGGATGCCATTGGCCTTCTTGGCCACCCAGGCACACTGCTGGCTCATTTTCAGCTGACTGTTCATCAGTACACCAACATCCCTTTCCTTCAGGCAGCTTTCCAGCCACTCCTCCCCAAGCATATAGGTTTGCCTGGGGTAGTGACCAAAATGCAGGACCCAACACTTGGTCTGATTGAAACTCATGCATTTTACCTTGACCCATCAATCCAAGTCCCTCTGTAGTGCCTTTCTACTGTCCAAAATATCAGCACTCCCTCTCAACTTGGTGTTGTCTGCAAACTTACAGGGTTTGAGTGTGCACTTGATCTCCTCATCAAGATCACTGCTAAAGATGATAAATAGGAGTGGCCCCAGTACTGAGCCGCAGGGGGCACCACTCATGATTGGCCGCCAACTGGATTTAACTCCACTGAATGCAACTCTTTGGGCCCAGCAGTCCAGCCATTGTTTCACCCAGCAGAGCGTGTGCCCATACAAACCATGGGCATCCAGCTTCTCCATGAGGATGATGTGGGGGACAGTGTCAAAGGCTTTACTGAAGTCCAGGTAGACCATAGTGACAGCCTTACCTTCATCCACTATGCAGTTCACTTTGTCATAGAACAAAATCAAGTTTGCCAAACACCACTAGCTCTTCTACAAAAGCCAGGACAGCACCAGAAAGACTGAAGAGAGATAAAGCATCAGCATGATTAGAGAAAGCTTCACTACCCAGAAGTACAGAAGGATTTCAGGGCCTTGATTATGAAGAGGAAAAAGTGCATTCTGTGAATTTTTCCAAATGTCTGTGGAGGTTCATTAAAAAAGGGCACATGAGTTGAAGTCTCAGATCTTTGACACCAGCCGGCTGTTTAGCAGCCAACTGACACCTCTGAGAGCTTTAGTGGCTTGAAAATACATTTCTTTCTCAGAACATTATAGCCATGGAAAAAAAGATCCTAATTCTTAGCCAGATCCTAATTCTTATCCCGTTGTATATTCAGAATTACCCAAGAAACAATTTTAGGTATTTTAATATCTTTGACCCTGATGGCTACTTTGGAAAAAGACAAATATTCATTTATAAAATATCTTGAAAAACCAAGCTAGTAAAAGTAGGATTTTTCTCCTCACAGGTGAAAAGCTGCTAGTATATTTCTTAGGGAGAAGGCAATTACTTTGTATTGACAGTGTAGTAACAGAATTATCCTCTAATCTCTCTCATTAGATAAGGAAAATGTAGAAGTTTTCCCCAGCATTATGATGCTGACATTATTTAATGACTAAGAAGTCATTTGAACAGTCATGATAGTAAGTGGCATCACACTTTATGCTACAGCATTCCTGACATGAGTAGCTGAGTTATTAACACAGTTACAGACATGAATAGCTTTTAGAAGCATTTGTGCTCCATCTGCAGAGAAAAAGGGCTGATGAAAGATTCATCCCAGAGAGCACTAGCAGCAGGGATCAGGACAATTAAAAAGAGTGAGAAAAAAAAGCTGGCCTCATTATATATAGTTTAGGTCTTGTATCAGTTTAAGTACTTTTTCAAAGTTGTTTTATCACCACTGAATCAGCAGCTCCATGAGCTACTGAACACACCAGTAACAATGAGAATCTTAGTTTTCTTTTGGTCTCATTCCTAGCTAGTCCAAACACACACCATCTAAAACCATCTAAAATCATTGCGGTTAATAACAAGCAGCAGCCCTAATGCTTTTTAACTGACAGAGGACTTCACAAAAATTTTGAGATAGAACTCTGTACATGTGCATATGCACACAGAAATTGCATTGGAGTTCTAAGAGAACAATGAAGAGGAAAAGAACCATTATGGCCTATTCATTGTGAAGATCTTAAGAAAACAAGACATATGGTATATAAATACCTGGTATTTCTGTGTTGGACACAGTGAGAAAATGGCAATGGCCACTCAGGTAACCTTTTAACGTTCTCTTACATGTTCCTTTTCATCCACAGTCTGAGTCACTACCTGTCCCTGCCCAGGAGCCTGGGGATAGTGAAACTTTCTCTGTAAGCTATTGCACTGTATACATTTGCGGAAGTACAGCTGGTTTAAGTTTAAATATAAGAAACTCATCACCTTTTGTAATAAACCTGTACAAATTTTGCACTTGAGGTGCTTTTCCAACAAACACCAAGAGGAGACTGCCTCCTTTGAGGAAAGGGTAGAACCTCTCCCTGAGTATCGACAAACTTGAAATGTTTATTTCTGTGGTTTATTGATATTTGAGAAGCCAACTGAGCATGGTGGTGGGAAAAGAAAGCTACCGAAAGCTGATCACAACACAGAACAATCCATACAAAACCACAGTTTTGTTTCCCTCTGCTACATCTCCACTTTTTCTTTTTAGCAGCGCCTTCTGAGGTGAGATAAACTTCATCTGTTCACTGGACAAATATCTTCTATTAAGTTTATACCAAAAGGTCCCATTTCAGAAGGAAAACTCCAAATAAACTACAATTTTAAAACTTTTTTTTGAAGCACACCAGCCCCCAGAAGAGAAACAGCGTGGGGAATCATAGCAGGACAGCATGTTGAACATTGCTTATTTGACACAACTTTTGTTCCCTTCCAAAGAGATAAAGGCTGCTCTCGATGTGAAGAATGAATCAGACTCAAGAGGCTGCTGAAAAAATGATGAAGTGCTAAAAACCTGCAAACCCAAATGTTACTTTACCCCAGAATAGAAAAGACAGTAATTTTTGAAGGAAAAAAAATAAACACATACTAGATAAAAATCAGCTGTAGTGCATATGTTTCAGCCCAGAGAAATGTTGAAATTAAAAATTTGGCTTTGTATTGAAAATGCTGTCAGCTCAGCAATTGATTTTCATTTGGATTTCATTTTATTCTATAATAACTAATAGTAAAAACAGAAAAAAATCACATTGTTCTGTGTTTTAACTGGATTAAATCCATCTTGGCTCTTGTATGGATAATAAATCTGCTGAGACTATTTTAATACAAGAGAATACCAGTGGAGGATCAGGTCCTTCACAGAGCATACTTATATAAAGAGTTCACACCTTTTTTGCTTTTAAGTAAAATCTCAGCTTAGTGCATTGCAATACGAAAACTCACATAGGACATTCCATTGTTACAAATATCTACAGTATTTTTGGTCACTCATCCCAACCAACTAGCTGATAAGAAGCCTACAGAATTTCTCATGGAGTATGAGTCAGTCAAACAACGATGTCAGTTTAATTAACCTTGCAATGCAGAGTTTTCTGTTTCTTCTACAAAGCCATTCCTAGGCACTTTTTTTGTTGTTGTTGTTCATTGTTATGCCACAGTGACCCAGATAAGAAGGACTGCTATTGCAAGAAAAAATATTATTTGAAGAGAGCCTTTGAATTGTCAACAGTTTATTTACAACTCCATTAAAAGTTTGAACTTGTACACTCTACAATATTTGTTTCAATCTTTGTTTCAACCAGAACTGAAAACTATGCAACCTGTAGCATGAAAATGTGGCAAGGAATTGGAAAGATACAACTAATATTTAAATGCTGCAGATCAGCTAGGTGTAAAACTCACACATTCTCACAATGTGGTCTGTGCTTCAGTGAGGGGGGCATACTTGTCCACACAGGCATTGCAAGATAACTCAGCCATTGGTGGGATTCTGGCTTATGAGGCACCTTTCTCTGTGTTGGCCCATGTGATTACTTCTCTTGCCATAGCAATGACAGTCATCCTGATTTCTGGGGCATGCTACAGTCAAAGAAAGACCCTGCACAAAATGTGCAGGTCTGTGGAGGCTAGGAAGAGAAGCAGGACAAGCATCATGCATGTATTTGGTTGTGTAGCCATAGCCAGAGGCTTGTTGTCAATGTCTTTGTGTCCAGGTGGAGGCTGGTCACAAGTGGTGTACCCCAGGGGTTCATCCTGGGACCAGTCTTGGAACCTTCTCTGTCTTTATCAGTGACGTAGTACCCTCAACAAGTTTGTTGATGAGACCAAGCTGAGTGGTACAGCTGACACAACAGAAGGGAGGGATGCCACCAAGAGGGATGTGGACATGTTTGAAAAGTGGGCAAATGAGAATCTAATTAGATTTAACAAGGCCAAGTGCCAGGTGTTGCATTTGGGTTAAGGCACTTCCAGACAGAAGTACAACAGTCTGGGAGAAGAACTCACTGAGAGCAGCAGCCCTGCAGAGAAGGACCTGGGGGTACTGATGAATAAAATGCTGGACATCAGGCAGGTGTGTGTTTGCAGCCCAGAATTCCAACAGTACTCTACCCTCTACTCTGTCCTTGTGAGGTTCCATCTGGCATCCATGCCCAGGGGCCCGAGCACAGGAGAGGTGTGGAGCTGCTGAAGCAGGTCCAGAGCAGAGCCACAAAGATGATCAGAAGGCTGGAGCACCTATCCTATGAAGATTTTTTGAGAAGCTGGGTTTGTTCAGCTTGGAGAAGAGAAGGCTCTGGGGAGACCTTGTTGCAGCCTTGTAGTACCTGAAGGGAGTTTACAAGCAGAAGGGGGCCAACTTTTTACATGGTCTGATAATGATAGGACAAGGAGGAATGGCTTTAAACTAAAAGAGAGGAGGTTTAGATTAGATGTTAGGAAGAAATTTTTAACTCAGAGGGTGGTGAGGTGCTGGACCAGGTTGTCCTGAGAAATTACAGTTGCCCTGGAGGCATTCAAGGCCAACTTGGATGGGATCCTGGGCATCCTGATCTAGTAGATGGCAACTCTGCCCATGGGAGGGGGGATGAACCAGATGATCTTCAAGGTCTCCTGCAATCAAAGCCATTCTAGGATTCTATAATCAGCAGAGCTAGTGCAGAATTGCAGATGGAGAAGATGAAGGTGTGTCAACGGTTTACTGGGCTGGATCGGCCCGGTTCCATGACAATTGGTGTGGGGGACCCGCAGACCCACGCCCCAGGAAAGGGGAAGGGGGAAAGGGAAAAGGAAAATGGGAGATGGGCCTAGAAACAAAACAGCGGCAACTATCTGAGGAGGAAAGCTAATTTACTAAATAAGATATCAGAAAGCAAAATAACACAATATAATACAATAGAATTGGAATTGAAGCTAATAAATCAAATAAAATGAGCAAGAGAGAGTGTCTGATAAACCGAAGGCCTTACGCTAACCCTGAAGGCGATACGGCAGCGAGCACCCACTGCTGAGTCGATCCCGAAGGAAAGAGAATGTCCCGTGACCGCAGAGGGTTTTTATCTTTTCCCTCTGAGCAGAAAATATGTAAAAATGCAAAGCATCGCAAAGTCTTCTGGGGAATATAGTTCTTCTCTTCTGAGACAGGTATACCCGGAAAATATCAATGATCTATGGAGTTGGAGTATTAACTCTTTAACTCTTAATGCACTACATGTTGTTATGATGTGGAATACCAATACCAAAAATCATAAAACCATGACAAGGTGGGTATCTGGAAAGGGTAGAGTGGGAGGACACGTTCCTTGGGTGCAAGCACAGCACAGGCACTGGAGACTGTAACACAATGTCCCAAGAAAAGAAAGAGGAATTTATCTTACTGTTTCACTGTCAACATGGCACTAAGTTGGCCCATGACAGTGGGAACATTTTTAGAGCAAAATTAGTATCCCAGAAGAAATGAGCTGCAGTAATTTCTGTATCACTAGCAGTGGATGTTCTTCGTTCTAGGATCTCTAGTATGAATCCCTAGTAGTGAGCTTTGCTTTCTTCCTGAGAATAACCTACATGTACCTCTATGACACTCATCTGCAACAAAGTTTATGCCTCTGCAACTGAGTAAAGCTATTTGTAATGACCAAAAGAAGATGTCAAATGATTGGCAGCTTTATACAATCTGGAGCAAAGTGGGATAGCTTTTATAAAGCATGACACCATAGCTAGCACTGAAGCCAGGAGGTGAGGCTGATGCTGCGCCTGTGTCCAGGCCCTGCTGGTGGGGGGCAGAACACAGAGGCAGCTCTGTTTGAGCATGTGCTATTTGGGATGAGCTGCTCAGGATGTAATTAGAAAATACAGGCAACGCTACCACTTACATAGCAAGAAGAGATCATCCTTATTTATTCCTCTGCAGTTCACATCAGCAACAAGATCAGAGAAGAAAGTTTGAACTTCCAAACAATCTGGTTGTCTAAATTAAAGTATCTGTACACTCTACAGTAGTAGGCACAGAAGCAGCAATTCACTGGGAGAAGGGTACAAAGATGCTGACTCTCAGCACAGGTAATCATAGAATCATAGAATCACCAAGGTTGGAAAAGACTCTAAGATCATTCATTGCAGGTGACTCACTCAGTCTAGGGTTCCAATTCCAATAGGCAAGCCTCGAACTGTCACTGTGCTAGAAGATCATAAATCACATTACCCCAAGGCACAGCAACAAGCTGGCTTTGGTGGCTATCTCCAACACCAGTTGAATCAACAAAGCTAAAATTTGCTGTTTTTGCCATCTGCCACTTCGCTTAACTCGCTCAGAAAATTTTGTGGAGGATGAGGACTGTGAAGCCACCCTCCACCATTAATTCAGCTTTATTGCCCCGTTTTTAAGCTTCCATGTTGTTAACTTGCTCGTATGCCCAAGTTCAAGCTGTGTGAAAAGAGAAAGAAAATCAGGTTAGAAACCTATCATTCTGCTCAGACAGGCAGTTCTAAGGGTTGCTTTTACAAGCGTTTTTAGGAAAATAAAAATAAAAATAAATAATAATAATAATAATAAAAGAATCCTTAAATGCCATCTAGTGGAAAAAAAAACTATTTTCACATATCTGTTTTATGGAAATAATTTTTTTCTTTTTTCTTTTTTGAGTTTCCATCACTTTCTTATCCTTTAATGTTGTAAACTTTAAAGCACCGTGAATAAAGGAAACACGAGACTTAAACTCTGCAGTGTCCCAGTTTCAGGGTGAAACTGAGTGAGTTGCAGTAAGCAGGATACCGAGTTGCACATGAGGAGACTTTCCTTTCAGTAGGACAAGTTAAGTCTCCTACATGCAGTGCATCCCTGTATGAACCAAGAAGCACCAGGATGCTGGACACGGACCCAGCTACACCATGCAGAGAGAATAAAAGAGGAAAAAAAAAGGAAAAAAAAAAAAAAAACTAATACGCAGAAGCTTTATGTTAAGATATACCATTGTACGTCAAAACTAATTCAAAAGTGATGCAACAAGACCATGGCAAGCAGTACCAAGCAAAATAGCAAGATACAGTTTGATGATTATATTTAAAATCCCTGTGCTTAAAACAAGCTGTCAACATAAGCCCAGTCTACATTCTGTGAATTACAAACAGTTACTGACCTCTCAGTCAGCTAGGCCTCTTAAACAATCCTTGTGTCTCTAAGTGGATGTCAATGGGACTCCCTGTTAGCCCCAGACTAGGTCAAGGCTGGCTAGTGAACTTCGCCTCTGGTATGATGCAGGCATACTGCTCTCCTGAAATTTCCACTCCACCTCACAGCAGAGGAACCTTTATTTCACACCCAAGTAATTTGTCTCCTCCAAACCAATGCAATGGGAGGGAGAAAATGTTATCTCCATGTATAACCAGTGCAATATGTACTCACAGGAATAAGAGGGTGATGGGAAGTGGAAACAAGACCACCTCTGTATTCCTTGCTGAAAATAACTGCAGTTTCATCTGTTGCAACTGCTTTTCTCTTTATTTTTCCTGCAGTTTAGTTCTCTTCAAGATGTGCATAGACAGTGGTGCTGTTGCTAGGACGGATTTTCATGGTGCTGAACTTGGTATATGCTATTGTCTGATTAAATGTGATATGCTGATGGTAAGATCAGTAAGTTCCAAAGACACTTTTGAGGAAAGTTCATGGCACACCACTACCTGCAGATCTCTTTGGAGTGTATTCATCTTATTGCAAGGACGGAAACAAGCAGTAGTCAGGCTCTGTGAAAAAGTCCAGATTACAGCCTGAACAGGTGACTAGCCAGTGAGAAAGGACTCCTGTTAGGTTAGGAACACAAGTAAACTGTCTCTAGCTTCTGCATGTAGCTAGAAGAAACTTGTTTGTGAGAAACTGCTCTGCAGTTGTAACTATGAATCATTGCTTTCTTTGATTAACCTTGCTTAATGCTGATACAAGATGCTCTATTCATTGCTGATATATATAAGGTCACAGTACTAAGGGTCAAAATCACACACACTGATGCCTTTAACATCACAAACTTGGGGCAAAGTAATTGCCTTATTCAAAGTTCTGCAAGAGAAGGATAGTCTTCTCTGGCCTGACTCCGGAAGTTTGAACCTTCAGCTTAGTCAGCTAGGTGATGTAGTGGTCAGAGTCAATGATTAGTCTGGGTTCCAGGAAACCCAGAAAGATCACTTCTTTTCTATCCCAGAAGACACTGCACATCACCTTCTGAGGGCTGTACACTGAACATTTTTGTTGATGAATTCAGATTGTTGGGAATTCAGATGTTGCCACACCATGTACTGCTGTTTTGATACCACACCTCATCACCAGCAAAGTGATCCAGGAAACTCCCGCCTTCAACCTCATATTGGCTCAATAGGTCTTAACAAACTTGTGCATGGCATTCCTTCTGTTGTTGTATGAACATTCATGGAATCCACCAGGTGCAAACTCTGTGATACGCCACAATTGCCACTATCATTTTCAACACACTGAAGCTGATATTCAGCTCCATACACTGCTCATAGTCTGCCAATTCGTGTGGATAAGCTGACAGTGATGCTCTTCATTCCATGGTGTGACACCTGTGCATGGCCATCCAAAATGTCTCTTGCCTTTCAAGTTGCTGTTGCCACTGCTGTAACACAGCACCCACTGCCTCACTGTGCATTGAAAAGAACCTGAAAGATCATGTAGTTTCAACTCCTCCGCCATTGGCAGGGTTGTCAAATACTATACCAGGCTCCCCAGAGGCATATCCAGCCACGTCTTGAAAGCCTCCAGGGATGGGGCATCCACAACCTCTCTGGGCATCAGAGAGTGTGTCACCGCCCTCTGAGCAAAGAAGTTATTCCTAATATCCAAACCTCCCCTGTCTTAGTTTAAGAGTATTCTCCCTTGCCGTATCACTATCAACCCATATAAACAGTCTTTCCCTTTCCTGTTTATATGCTCTCTTCAAGTACTGGAAGGCCATAGTGAGGTCTCCCTGGAGTCTCTCCAGGCTAAACAAACCCAGTCCCTTCAATCACTCCTCAAAGAAGAGGTACTCAGCCCTCTGATCATTTTAGTGGCCCTCCTCTGGACCTATTCCAAGAGCTCTGTATCTTTCTTGTGCTGGGGGCCCTAGACCTGGACACAGTACTCCAGATGGAGCCTCACAAGAGCTGAGCAGAGGGGGACAATCACCTCCCTCTCCCCTTTGACCACCCTTTTTTTAATGCAGCCTAGGATATAGTTGACTTTCTGGGCTGCAGGCACAGACTGCTTGCTCATGTCCGGCTTTTTCATCCACCAGGACCCCCAAGTCCTTCTCTGCAGGGCTGCTCTCCAGGAGTTCTTCCTCCAGTCTGTATAAATACCTGGGATTGCCCCAGTCTAAGTGCAACACCTTGCACTTGGCCTTGTTGAACCTCATTAGGTTCACACAGGCCCATTTCTCCAGCATGTCCAGGTTCCTCTGGATGGCTTCCCTTCCCTCTGGTGTATTGACTGCACTACTCAGCTCGGTGTTGACTGCAAACTGAGGGTGCACCTGATTCCATCGTCTCTGTCACTGATGAAGATGTTGAAGATCACTGGTCCCAAGAGTGACTCTTCAGGGACACCACTCACGATGGCTTCTACCCAGGCATAGAACTGTTGATCACAACCCCTCGGCTGCGACCAGTCAACCAGTTCTGAATCCATCAAACAGTCATTTTTTCAAATCCGTACCTCTCCAATTTAGAGAGAGGGATGTGGTGGGGTACCATGTCACAGGCTTTGCACAAGTCCAGGTAGACGGCACGGTAGAGCCGCTCCAGCGCGTCGCCTAGCAACCGCAAGCCGACGCATGCGCACCGCCCCACACCACGGATGCAATTCGGAAACGTCACTTCCCGCTTCCCCCACTCTACTTCCGGGTCGTGCCGCGCTCCCTCCTGGGCGGTGTGGCGCTCGCGCTGCGCGGGGAAACTTTTCCCGCGGCGCCGCCATCGGGCGAGGCTCTTGAGGGGCGCGCGACCCCGCCGTTGGTGCCCTCGCGCCCGGCCGTGCGCCATGGCCGGGCCCGGCGGTCGGGGCCGCGGCCGCCGCTTTGTGCCGTGCGCCGGGTGGCGGCGGCCGGCGGGCGGGCGCTGAGGAGCGGGCGGGCATGGCCTCCCCGCCCCACGGCGAGGTGCGGGCCCTGCGGGACCAGGTGGCGGCCCTGGAGGCGGAGCTGGGCGCCTGCCGCGGGCAGCTGGAGCGGGCGCAGCGCCGGCTGCGGCGCACCGAGCGCCTCTACCGCGAGGCGCGGAGCGGCAACGAGGCGCTGCGGCGGCAGGTAGGGCCCGGGGCCGTGCTCCGGAGCGGGCGCGGGGGCGGTGGTGGAAGCCTCTCAGCCACGGAGGTGGTTCCGCCGTCCGAGGGGAAGCGGCGTTAGCGGGAAGAGGGGAGCGTGGTCAGGGTGGTGAGGGAAGAGTGAAGGAGCGGAGCTGTCCGTGCGGTGCTTCTGGGGAAAATAGAAAAGTTTGATAAAGGTCAGGCTCGTTCTGCATAGTGCTGAGGTCTTTGCTTGAAATTCAGCTTGCAGTTCGGTTCCTTAGAAATAACCTGAACTCAGTGTTTTCTTCCAAGAGTTTGTCTTTACTAGTATCCCTTTTTTGAGCAGAAGTTTTTTCCGTGATGGCAGCTGTAGGAAGCTATCTCCTCCTAAACAAAGATTGACTGAAGTGGCTAGAAGGCTGTTATGTTTTGACGGAGTTATAGAAAATAAAATGGGATGGGTGTTCTTTTTTTGTGTTCTGTACCGTCCTGTTCTACTTTCAGGTTGAAGAGCTCACTAAAGAAATCCGCAATAGGAAGGAGAAAGATACATCTAGTGTAGAAGTGCAAACTGAGGACTATTCATGGTCACAAGCAGGTAGAGACGGTGTTAGATGATGATCTATGTCAATGGTTTACGGGCTGGTTCAACCTGGTTCCATGACAATTGGTGTGGGGGACCCACGCCCCAGGGAAGGGGAAGGGGGAAAAGGGAAAATGAGATGGACCTGAAAACAAAACAGCAGCAACGATCTGAGGAGGAAAGTTATTTTACTAAATAAGATATCACACTGTTGTGAACTGGTGTCTTTTTTCCTGTTTGTTTGCTCTTATTTGTTTGTTTTATGTAAAGCACGTTTCGAGTCCCTATCTGTAGCTGCATTAAACTTAGTAAACCAACATCAGCTTTCCTGGGTATTCAAGCAGTGCTTTTTAGAGCAGGATAAAGTGTAGCATTCACTTTTTGTGAATTTCTGTGCTGTCATTTTCACTTAGTCTTTAACTGTTTTGTATGAAATACTGCTTTGCTAATTTGTCTATCTTCAACTTTTTTTTGCCTGCAGATTATTACTACTATGAAAATTATTACAATCACACTGATGCTCAGGACTGTGCATCTGAGCTACCAGTGCAACACAATCATGGGACTGAAGGCAATGAGCATGATTTCACAGAGGAGTCACAGACAGATGCTAATATTCCTTTAAGGGTGAATAGCACTGAAATCGCTGAAGGTGGAGAAGAGAAAAACTTGATCCAAAATTCACAGGTTACATAACTGGGGAGGAGGGGAAGGGGGGGAGGGGGGATGGCTTTACGAATTTTGAAGTCAGAAATCTATTAATATTTAGTTTCATTTAAAAGTTGTTATTTCAGTCTTCATGTCAGTGCAGCGTGTGAAATGATTTCTTTTGTGGCAGTCTGGTAATAATGATAGCAGACTTTTTTATGCTTTGAGTTATTTTTGTATTCAGTGTAATGTTAGTCCAAAATTTGCTTGAAAATGTGTAGACATCCTAAAGCAAATGTCCAATATGGGTTGGAAGCACTAGAAATCTGTCTTTTCTTTTAATCAGCAGAAAGCATTTAATTTATTCACAGTGAATTTTGCTTAGGGTCCCATTATTTTTTCTTCCATGAGAGAAATTAGGCAACATATAAAGAGAAGAAAGCTAGTAGGATTTTTTTTCTTTTGGGTGTTTTTCATGCTTACTTTAAACCATGTTTGAAAATGATTGGGCAAAAATAAAAGATAGGGGATGAAAAATTGGTCCCATTATAATCAATAGAAATTTAGCAGTAAATGACAGATTTTAACCTTCTTGCCTAATAGTCCCTTAAGCAATTGAGTCAACAGAACACTGATACTTTCTTTAAAATATCACACTGTAAAGTGCCAAAGGACCAAGGAGGTTCTTTTCAGAAGAAAATTATTTCTTACTTTCACTTCTTAGGATGCAGAAGATACTTCAGTCCCAGAGGGTTCTTTGGCAGAGAGTTTGAGAGCTGCTGCAGAAGCCGCTGTTTCACAGACTGGATTTATATATGATGAAAGTACAGGGTTATATTATGACCATAGCACTGGATTCTACTATAATTCAGTAAGTATAGTTTTCAAAATGCTTGGCATTTTTTTCCTTACTGCAAATGGTTTTGAAAAGTTGATACAAGCAGAGAGCTAAGATCCAAGCTGGATTTAATCATAGTTCCGTAATGTTTATATTCTCCGATAATGCTTTTCATCTTTTAAAAACAAATGTGCCTATAGTAAACAAAACTGTTACTTTTTATTTAAAGTCTCAAACTGCAACAGTAGCAGTGTTACAACATGTGTATGGGGTCATGCTGTCACATAACTGGCAAAGATCAAAACACTTCAGTTCTTCAGTAGGCTTGAGTATTTCTTATGAAACTAACAAAATAGGTGTGTGTGTGATACTTTCTTATTTGAGTGTTCTCTTGTACGATGTATCTCTCAAATAAATGATAGTGCTATTCTTTATTTTTCTCATAAAGGAAAATCAACTGTATTATGATCCAGCAACTGGAATTTATTACTACTGTGATGTGGAGAGCGGACGATACCAGTTTCATTCACGAGTGGATCTGCAGTCTTATCAGGCTTCTGGTTCTCAGCATGCCAAGGACAAGAAAGGGAAAAAGAAGAGAAAAGATCAGGAGTGGACTGCTGCAAATGAGTATAAGGTAACTTCAGAACTGATAGGGAAAAAAATACAGAACCTGCATTTTGTTTTTTCGTTATGAAACTTAGAGGTCCTGGGATTTGCCTTTTAGAGGATGTGTGCTTATTTTCTGAAAGTCAGATTTCTTTGAACCATATAAGACAAGCTGCTTAGATGTAGCTAGTGTTAAAATTTTTTTCATTTCAACTGTTAAAAGATGGAACTTTAATTTTTGATTCCTCACTTTTCAATGTTACTTCATTAAAATAAAACTGTGTAGGTCTTTATGGTTCAGTGTTAGTGAAGCTCTTTAGCAAATGCTCTGAGATGAAGTTAGGCTACTGTGTGGACTGTTTTTGCATCCAATTCAGTGTATGCTCCTAAGTGTCCTGATCTTTGGTTTTTAAATATTCATGGGATTAATCCAAAAATTAAGGAAGATTTTGAAAACGTAGAGACCCACCACTTTTTTTTTTCTGTGACTGTACTCCAAAGCTGATTGCATGATGTTCTCACAATATCCCTGCCATCATTTGAACTTGGTGAAATGACTGTGAGGTGCTGATTATTTTAATATGTTCTACTATTGGTGGGTTTTTTTGATCAATACATTTTTGTTGTCTATGACATATAAATAGACCATAACATAGTAAGTGCCGACTATAATTAACTTAAGTTACAAAATGTAACCTCATTTCTGTTCTTTTCTGATTGCTAAGGAAATATACCAAATAATACAGTTTGAAAATGCCTTTTGTTAGAAAAAGCAACTATTTTCACATGCGTATTAAAAGTCATTAAGTATTTTCTTAATGAACACTATTACTGATGTTCAATCAAATTTGTATGTTTATTTGAATGCAGATTTATTAGGATTTATTTGAATGTATTGTTATCTTTGGTTTGCAGGGCTTCCTTAGTTTACATTTTTAAAGACACTGCTTTAACAATTACATGATTTCATTATTGAGATTCAGGCAGAGCTGATTTGTTGAAATCTGACAGAATCAGATAGTATACTAAGTATACCTGATTGTTATGTAGCATCAGAACAGAGCTCAAAGTTGTGTTTCCAGACTTCAGGTAGTCTGAAAAATTTGGAAATAGAAACATGCGTTAAGAAGTACTGAAGGTATGTTGAATAGGTAGTGGTAGTTACTTGACTAAAGAATTTGTGTTTATATCGTGGCTAATGATAACTTCATGTACCGTTCCTTTTTGAGAAGTTTGGAGTAGATACTTAGCAATGCTGAGTGTAGTGATTGTTTTGATATAGGGTCATAATGCAGTTGAAGCTAGTTAATAGTTTTTCCTGAATCTAAGTTCTGATCATGCTGTAAGCAAATACCGGATTAGTATTCTGAAACTCTCAAAAGGCATTGTTAATCCAGAACTTCCTCATGTGTCTGGAAAACAACTTGGAGAACTTGTAGGAATTAATCGAATACAGCAATTAGTAAATCCATTAAATTTAGTTCCATGTTGAGATGTTCCGACTGAGCTAAACATACAGATATGTTAAAAGTTTTGTGACGTTTGTAGCGCTGATGCAGAAGATAGCATCAGCTACCTTGTGGGATCCCATCTCCATCTGCTTCTGTCCATCTGTATTGCAAATAGCTGCCTGTCTTTAGCTCACTTTAAGGAATCTTTTCTGCAAAGTTTGCAGTCACAAGGTAGGAGGTAAACATCCACTTCTGACAGTGAGTCTCACTGATAATGAACTGAGTACTTAGCTTTGTTTGTGAAATAATTCATTTTAACTAACCAGCTAATAGGAAACTATTTAAAATAAGTTTTCTTGCACACAGACTTAGGCATCTGTTAACAGCGAGTCAAAGGTTGTGTCACAGAAACTGTGTCACTTCCTCTTTTATTCTTGTTTTTATTTTTTTGTGAATTCAAATTGACTATTACACTGCTTTAACTTTGGAAAAAAAGAAAAAGCCTTCCTATCCTTCCACTTCTGTGTAAATGCACTACTAGGTTTAGAAAACAAAAAGCTTCTTAGGGTCATATCTAACACCTCTTAACATTAATTGATTTCTTGGATATCTTTTTTTGTTGTTGTTTCTTTTGTTTTTGCTTCTCACAACCATTAGAAATAAGATACTTTTTTTTTTTTTTTTTTTTGCCTGGTTTGTGAAGGGCTCTCAGTGATAAAGCAATATAAGAGTCTTTTTCTAGGAATGCCACAATATACCTGGACATTATTATCAATCTCCAGATAAGATTAGAATGCTTACAAGAAAATGCATGTGGGGCTGAAGAAAGTGAGCAGTGGATAAAAAGCTTGAAGTACACAAGTAGTTACTAAGCTTCCTTGCTTTCTTTTCAGTTAGGGGTTTAAATGTAAACAAATAACAATAGATACTTGGTGTTACTTATAACTTACATACAAGCAGTAAGAAAGTTTAATAGTTGTACATATAATCACTGAAAATAATTGTATATACATAATTTTGATAGCTGTACAGTTTTTACAGAAAAAATTATTCGATCCAATTAAGAAAGATAATCTCTTTTTAACAAACCTTCAAGCAGATAAATTTCTGTTTCTGATAACTGGAAGACATAGTTTTGGGTTTTTGTTTGTTTGTTTGTTTGTTTTGTTTTTAAGTTGTAATTTAGTTTTTAGTGACTGTGAGATATTTCACTATCTTACATATGCTGCTTATTTAAAAATAATAGATTGAGACGATTAGCACTACAGAAATAAAAACTGTTGTCCACAAATATTGCAGTGTTTGTAAAAAAGCGATATAAATCTGAGTATCTAAAGAATAAGATTACTTTGATAGTTAAGTAAATGTTCTTGTGTTTTTTAACAAGCCAAATTACCGCAAAATAAAATATTAGTGAGCCTTCTTGAAAAATGAGTGTACTTTTAATAGTGGGGAAAAAAAGAGGGGGAGGGAAACTTGTATGGTTAGTGCCTTCTGTGAAACGTTCATAATTTATTAGGAGCTTTTTGCAGACTAAAGTCAAACTATTATAAATAGTTTTCCTTCAAGTTATAAACCCTATGCTTGCTGCCCACACGCTTGCTTTTAATAGACAGTCAGGTGTTGTTTTTGACAGAATGTAGAATTTAGAGTATACAGTTCTTGCTTGAGAGGGAGGGATTCATGGAATACTTGGAATTTCAAGGCTTCAGTTCTTTTTTCTTTCTGTAGTGATATGCCAAAAAAATTGATTGCAAGTTACCTTAATTGCTTCCTGTAAGAGAAGAATATCAGAATTTACTTCTTTAAATAAGTTTAAAAAAACATTAAAAAAAAATTAAACTACAAAACCTCACAGGGTAGCACAAATGCTACATTGATCTCTGATACATTTTCTTACTAGTTGGAGAGTAGACTTTATGCGATGGTCATCATTTATTTTTATTTGCTGGATTAGGGTTTTGACTGATATGTGGCAAAACTTAGGTGCTCTGGATAGGCTCTGATCTATGACATTTTCTCCATAAATTATTTTTACAGTTTGTTCTTGACTACTGTCTGCTGGATTTTATTTTAGTGTGGTGCTCAAAATTGACTTCTGCTGTATTATTCTGTGCAGGAGACAAGGCTTTCGTAGTAGTATTTCCCATATAATTCTTGAAACGGTGATTTTTATTTTTATCGCATGTAGTTTACTTTTTGCTGATACTCATCCCATCTTTAGGTACGTCAGTTGACAGAAACCATGGCTAGTCTGAAGATTTCTTCTTTTGGATTGGCAGCTTCTGGTAAAGGTAGAGTTGAGACACCGAACACATTAGCCTGTGGATGTTTACCTTTAACCTTGATTTATTTATTAAGAGGGAAAAGTATCTGCTAGTTGATGTTTAGATATCTGTTTCCCAAAAGAAGTTACTAATTTTTTTTTCCATTCGTTTGATCAACGCTGGTTTATCTAGAAAGTGAAAAAAGAATTAAAAAAAAAAAAGCGAATTGGAACACTGTATAAGTAAAACATCTGAAGAAAACTTTGATGGCATTCTGAATATTTGGGGAAAACGCCTGTTTAGCATTGCTATTTTAACATGGGATGTCTTGACTAATTGTACTACATGTTCTTTAGGTAAGGCAAATTTGTGCTTTCATTGTTTCAGAGCTTCCCGCTAACGTGTAAGGTGACTTCATAATATAGGAGGAGCTTTACTCCCTTTATGGTTTTTAATTCTATTTTGGTATTGTGACTTCTCCTGTTGGATAGTGCAGACGATGGTAACTGGATTACTTGTGAAATGGTGTTAGCCAAGTGAAAGCTTAGTCATCTGAGTGAAAGAGTTGCTGGGAGATATTTCTTAAGACTACACTAGTTATACACAAAATAATTGAAGTTCTAAATCGTAGGCATATCCAAGAGTTGTGTGAGCGTGTACGTAGCTTAAGTGAAAATGTGAAAGAGCAAATTGTCTTACTCTGTCACAAAAGAAAGCATACTTAAATTTTTAGATATTTTGAATATGTAATTGAAAACCACATGATTATTCATGTACATAAGATGACGCCTTTTGAGGTCTTTGTATGTGTAGTTTGTGGCCTGTTCTTTAGAAAACAAAACCATCAGTTCCTTCCTCAGGATACATGAAAATGATTTGCTGTTCCCAAACTGCTTTACTTGTGTTTGTCTGTCGGAAATGCAGAAATAAGAACCAATTCAACCCTGTAGTTAAGAAGTAGTTTATTATGGATTAGCTTCATCTCACCTCTCAGCCTTGACTAATAGGCTGTGCATGTAGTGATACCGTTTCTTAAAGGTGAATGGTATAGAGGCAGCCTCTGTCCAACTTGTGATCAGTTTAGTGACTGTTTAGATATTAAGCAAGGCAAAAGAATATGTATACGAAAAAACAAAAACCTAGGGTCAGGATGTAACTATTATTAATAATATGCATGTATTTTCATCCTTGTTACGTATCACTAGTTCATGAAGATGAGCAACCTGGTGTAGGGAACCTGCTTTGGCAAGGGGGGTTGGACTCAGTAATCTCTTGAGGTCCCTTCCAACCCCTATGATTCTATGGTTCTATGATTCTATGATCTTGTTATTGAGAAATGAAGTCCATTGCTGGTATTTAAGCCATTCAAGATAAAGCTTACTGAGTATTCTGTTTACTGTTGATTCTGATTTTTTTTTTTAAAAAGCAGTGACTGTATGGAGGCAAGCTGTTTGCACAATTGCACATTCATGTATGCTGCATGTGCTTTGTGTTATTACTAGTGGTCATGTTTCGAAAAAGGATTTCTTCTCAGTGGGGGACACTGCTAAATACTTTCAGCAGTCCCAGGCTTAATATTTAAACATGATCAGAGTGTGAATTTTGATACAGATATGTGAAATTATTAACGTGTTCAAAATCTACAGTCATTGGGAATGCAATTTGGAGATCTTCACGTTTGTGAAAGAGTTTCAAAACATATTTATAGCTAAAAGATTTCAGGAGCTCAACTGAAAGTTCAAGATTAGTAACTTAAGACACATGGAATATGCTTGATAATAGCTTTGTTTTTTACATGCCTTTCACTATCTCCCAGGACAGTGTTCTCCATAGGCTTTCCAGAGAAACAGGTTTGACTGACAGTTCTGTAGTTTTCTGGGTCCAAGGTCTGTCATTACTATTCTGTCCTGTGTTAAATGCTTCCACTTTTTTTTTTTCATCAGTTCATTGTTTTTCTTTGTTGTTCTCTTGCTGTTGACAAACTTGGGAAAAAAAAAAAAAAAACAACTTTGTTGTCCGATACCACAACAGCCAGTGTTAACTCTATTTGAGCTTTTGCATTTGTTGTCCTTTTTTTCCTGCACATGTGAAGTACAGCTCTGTATTCTTCCTGTGAAGTCAAATCTTGCTTCTCAAGATCATGCTCATTTGGTTTTTTTGCCTTAATTCCAGGAGAAGTTAACTTTTCATCCAGGCTAGTCTTCTGCCTTGCTTGCTTGACTTGTGTCACAGTGGAATGACCTGTTTCTGGGCTTTTAAAAGGTGGTTCTTAACAAGTGACTGGCTCTTGTGGATGCCTAAACCCTCTAGAACAGATTCTCTGGAGGCACTGCTGACTAGCTTCCTGAGAAAGTTAGTCTGCTCTTTCAGAGTCCAAGGTGGCCACTCTGACTGTTTTTTTCCTGATAATAAAGATTTTGAACTATTTCATGATGGGCTGTGGTCAAGACAGCCACCTGCTGTCTTCTGCTCCACAAGGCATTCTCCATTCTCAAGCAGCAGGTTTAGGAGGTTGCCTTTCCTAGTTGGCTCACTCAGTACTTGTAACAGGAAGTAATCTTCAGTATGCTTTAGCAGTTTCCCAGACTTGCTTGTCATGGCCGTACGGTATTCCCATTTTAGGTCTGAGAAGTTGAAATCTCCCATGAAAGCAAGGGCAACCAGTTCTGCAGTTTTCTTAATTGCCTATAGAATAACTAATCTATGCCATTGTCTGGGGTTGGCCATGGGCACCCACAATATTTGCTTTACTATGCATCCCCTTATTCCTCACTCAGAGGCTCTCTAATGTACCATCCCTAATGGAAAGGGCTGTCCAGTCTAATCTCTCCCTTAGCTACAGTGCAACACCACCACCTCACTTTCCCTGTCTATCTGTCCTGAACAGCCAGTAGCTCTCCATCCTAGCCATCCTGTCATGGGACTCATTCCAAGTCTCATTAACACCAGTGATACCATAGCTCTGGGAAAGAACCAAAGTTTCCAGTTCGTCTTATTTTGTTCCTCATACAGCGTGCACTGGGGTACAAGCTTTACAGGTGTTTCTCTCTGAACTCCCTGGAACAGTGTACATGCTAGCATTAGGCTTATCACCCTATGACAAGGAATGGTGCTGTACCGTTGCTGGGCTTAATTTCAGTGCTTCTGAGAGGATCCCCTTCCCCTGTCAGTCTCACCAGATTTGGGGATGTTGCAGACAGTGAAACAGACCTGTGATATGGACGAACTGTGCAACACTTCCTTTTGGCCAGATGACTGTATCATTGAAAATAACATAGGCAATCCTGTTACTTCCTAGTTACAGTTCTTACAGATTTCGGGGGGAGGGCAAATGCAAGCTGGCATTCTTTAAGGTAAAACGTGAGGTCATTTAATATTTGTTGTCTTACTGAATGTGTTTCAAAATTGTGCTTTTAAGTCCTAGGCAATAACTTCACTACTGGACTGAGAGGAATTCTTGTAACTGTCTTGTAACTGTGTCACTGATAAGTTTTTATAATAGTAGTCAATTTCACATTTTCTCTTGGTAACATGCTTTAATTTCCATGGTATTAACATACACATTAGTTCATGTATCTTGAATTGCAAACTATTCCGTGTAAAAACTTCTTCAGGGAGTCTTTTTTGTTGTTGTTGTTGTTTTTAAACTTGCATTGCAAATTTTGGTGTATTTTCAATTTGGCAATTGATTGCTAAATTCTAAATTTTAGCATTTAATTCTAAAACAAAATCTAGTATAATTTATCCCTTTGAGTTGTTTGTATTGTTTTTTTTTTTAAGATGATCATCAAGGTTACCAAATTTAGAATTACATTTTCAAAGTACTCTGGCAAAATTAATGTACAACTTTGTAGATTTTTCAGTTCAAAAATGTTGGCATCTTTTTCTGCACATGGAATTAAGTGATGGTGAAAAATCTGCAATAATCTGGCTGCCGTACTATGGAAATATCTGTCACAGTCAAAAATGGGTTCTCAGTAGAACCTGTTCCACATAGCACAGATCAGACTTAGAAGCTCTTCATGGGCCTTTGTTTAAGTTGCGGTTTTGAAGGGTACAAAAGCAGATCATTAGGCAAAAAAGGGTGAGCATTCCAGACATGTGGAACTGTCCTGGGAGGGGGGGGGGGGGGGAACAAGAGAAAAAACAGGAGGAAAATATGACGAAGATTAAAGAAGCTTAAAACAAGTTGCAAGAATTATGTTAGAGATGGACGGAAGAGTCATAAAAGCAAAACTGGAAATTAGTAAGTTTGAATGTAAGAACAAGGGTAGTAGCTTTTTATGGTAAGAAAAGCGGGAAGAGTTACGTGGAATATGAAAATGGGGTGTAGTCCCACTAATCAAGTAGAAGGTGGTTTTAGTTTATATCTAGTGCAAAACTTTCTTGAAATGTAAGCATTTGTAATAGTTTTAAAGTAATTGCTAATGAATAATTTAATTCCAGACTGTGGAACTTAGTGAACTTAGACTCAATCTGTAAAGCATACAACTTTCCTCAAGTGTGATTTCTATAACTCTTCTCCAGGATATGGACACAGAAGAGCAGAAATCATCTAACTGTTTGAATTGCTTTTCCACTGCTGAGCAAGTTAGTTCTATTGAAGAAGAAGAGTCTCCTAATGCAAGGAAGAAGACAAAATTGGACACAAAAATACGAAACAGTCTAACAGCCAAAGAATCAGTTTCTACAGACAGTGTCAATTCTCATTCACACAAAAGTACACCAGATACTGCAGCATACACAGATGACAGTAGAGCAGTAGACACAGAAAGTGAGCCAGAAGAAGGTGAAATTACAGATTCTGAACGTGAACCTTATAGCAGTGCAGATGAAGTAACAAGTGAAGAAACCAATGATTCAGAAGATTCAGAAAATGAAGGTGAATTATTGTACCTTGATTATATGATATCACTGTATTTTTCCAAGTTCCCATTAAGGAAAAAAAAAAAAAAGTGAAGCAGTTTGGATAATAATAGAAGCATCTGACTTGAGATACTTCAGTGTAAAAAGCATTATATGTTACTAGTATTTCTTTATTTTCATTTACAGTGTAGATGGAACTAATTAGTGGTGTTTCTGTAAAAGCTGTTAGAGCTGTAACTGCCTGGGCTTATGTGAAACCCTCAGAATAAATTTGTTTACATTAGGATAGTGACAAGAAAAGAAGAAAGTTAATTGATAAAATTAAAGATTCTACTGAAGACCTCATAGTAATCCTGTGAACTTAGTTTTTCAGTTCATGTATGGTATTTCATAGAATCATCTAGGTTGGAAATGTTCAGCCATTAGTTTGATTCACCAGGTCCCATCACTAAATCGTGTATTTCTAATTCTGTTCATAAGCAATTACATATAATTCAGTGGAAGATAAACACTACTCCTTTTCACCACTATGAATTATGGATTTCGAAATCTTTTGTGTATATACTACAGGCCACATATAAGGAATAGGTATATATAGAGAAAAACATGTATGTTATGTTGTACCAAGTAATGTTAGGGTCTTAAGACCTCGATAACTGAGTGGCGTCTTCTGAAGATGAGAGTGAGGGGAAAATGGGGAAAGATTAGTACAAACAAACAGGTACATGCAAAAGATGCTGCAAGTCCTAAGTCTGTATGGCAGCCTGAGCCCGGCTCAGGGTTGTAAAAGACAAGTTTGTTTCTTCTGATTTTATTCCTTCACTTACTCAGCTACTCCAATTCTGAGTGATTAGTGCTATTCAGAATGTCTGAATGCTGATGCTAGCAAGCATGCTTTCCCTTACTGATTTTCTAAACATCCTCTGCAGTGTCAAAACACTCAAAAATGAAGATGATATCTTTTCTCATGACTTTTTAATCTACTGTCTTCCACTCTTGCCAGTGTGTTCCTACCTGAGACCATTGGAAACTGTTGCAGCAAATACACAAACAAGAACAGAATTCAAACAGCTGTTGGAATATTAATTAACAGACAATGAGGAAAAGAGATTATGTATCTGTAGCCTCATACGTTATCTGCGCTTATCCTTAAAGATATTGAGAGTAAAATTGATAAAAATATATTTGACAGGAATGACATAATATAAAGTTTTATTTGCATGAGATTTGTGATGTGGCCTTTTTTCAAAGAGTACTTCGTCAGTCACCCTAGTTTTGACTAATGGGTGATGCTAGTAGATTTTGTGAATTTATATTTTATGGCTGTACATGAACAGTTATGTACATGTAAAGAAGAGGAAATATTTTTGGGTTGGTAACTTAGTGTGGAGGCACAGAAGGTTAAGAACAGTAGTCTAATCAAAGTTTTCTCTCAGATATACTTACACATTTATTTTTCTGAAAGTTACTAGGATTGTGCCAGAATATTGCAGAACGTGTGTCAGTTACTGTCAGGAAACTATGGGGAAAAAAAAAAACAAAAAAAAAACCTGTCAGTAGTAATTTTTTTTTTTCTTGTCATTGTAGATGAAGAAAAGATTTGGCCTCCTTGTATCAGAGTCATTGTAATAAGATCACCAGTTCTGCAGACTGGGGCGCTTTATATTATCACAGCTGTGAAACCTGCTACAATTGGAAGGTAAAACTGTGTGGAAGTTGTTACTAGTATCTGAAGCTGTACTGGATTTCAGAGCTGCATGAGGCGCTGAGGATTTTTTGTCCAGGTTGTTCTTGCTTGTCCTGCTAGCCTGTAGCAATTGTGAGATTTACTGACTTAAGGTTAGCGCACAATGAGAAACTTCATCCGTGTCACATAACCTTGTATTTGCTGTGATAAAAGCATATGTTTTTTATGTAGTTTATCAGTCATGGTAACTTGGTATTTTGGCTCAGTCCTACTAGCAACATAGCTAGAAGAAAGTAGTAAGTATGCTTTACTTCTGTGCCACTGAGAAACTCCTTCAGTAATTCAGAGTCACAAGGAAGCATAACTTGGGCTTCTCATGTGAATCCCAGTACAGGTGATTCACCACTTAAAGATAATGTGCTGCATTGTTTGCTAACCTGCATGCATTCTTCAAGTTTAAAACAAAATCTGGTTTCATCATAGTGATGATGAATTTAATGGTGAATTAATGCTTTCTTCAGTGCCTACTGAAATCTTCACCCATTTTCTAATGTTTTTTACTGATGCTGATATGGATTTTGATTTGTTCTTGTATCTGGAGTTTTCTTGGCATGTCTCTGTGAAATTAAACCATTGAAAATGCTTGTTTCCGTATAGTTCCTTTAATAGCTGTATTGCTTCTTCGTTCCCTTCCTTAAGAACTAGCATATAAATCCATTCATCATCCCTCCCAGTATCTTTGAACAAAAAATTTCTTTTTTTAATAATTTGTAATGAATTATATGTATTGATTATGTAACTTACATAATGCTATGGAGAAGTCAGCTTCACTCTAGAAGTCTGATGCCAAGGTGCACTGCAGAACTTGAGGATTCAGTGTTTAGACTGGTGTTTACAGGCCTTGAATGAAATGAAAAGTTCATATAGAAATGCCAAGTCTATAGATAAAGAATTAAACGTATAGCATTATTTTCAGCATTCTATAAACTACACAGTAATATGATAAATGAAGGAAGGCTACACATTGTGTATGTTGTGATGGTATGTCTGTATCTATAAAGTTTGCGGATACTGCAGAAGAAAAGTGTGGTATTAAGGTTCACTTGAAATGTGCATTTTGTAAGCCGTTGAGCTAGTTCTGTTTTGTGACGATCTGTGTACTGACTTGATTTTTTTCAGAGAGAAAGATGTTGGTCACACACTTCAAATTCCTGAAGTTGGAGTCAGTAAGGTAACTCTTGTTTCTCTCTGCTGAAAGGTAGATCTACATCTGGATAAAGTTTTATTTCTTAGCTTTACATTTTGCCAAATCTTGAGGGCTTTTTTTTCTTTTTAAGTTGTGATTTTAGCCACTTATTTAGTAACGAAGTTAGGAAAAAAAGCATATGGTATTTTACTGTATGGGATTATAATGGAAACAACAGTCTGATTTCGTATTCTTGAAAAGCAAATGTTAGTTATTGTTGTGGGGCTTTTTATTATTATTTAATTGGAGTTTGAGTAATGCACAGTTCAGTACATAGTAAATAATTATACTTTGAATCCTGAATATGTTAGTAATTGAACTTGAGGAAAATGGATGGTTGTGTTAGGTACTGATTGTATTGTAAAATGCTGGTGTCAGCTAGTTAGAAGTAGGTGTAGAAAAACCCAATCCTTATAGCTGAGCTTAGAGAAACAGATTGTATTTTATTTTTTAGGCAGCTGTGTGAATGCATAAGTGATGTGAAGAACATTTGAAAATATAACAAGTGACATTGTCATGGAATGTTATTTGTACTTAAGAAGGATTAAAAAAATATATATGCTCAAGTTTGCTAACTACTGCAACACAGACCACAAATATAGCTCTCTAAACTTAATGGAAGTCTATAGACGAATGATCTAATAAAAAAAAATTGATAAAACACCTGCAAATGCAGGTATCTTAAGTAAGTTTTACTGTGTCTGTTCCCTGTGATGGTTCTGATTAAGAACCATTGTAACATTTTATACTAAAAAATTTTTAGAAACGAACTTTTCCTGCTATTAATGTCATTTTCTGGGTTTTATTTAAAACTGGATTATAAAACAGCCAAAGATTTTTTTGTATTTTCTCTGTTGCTTCTTAGCATAGCTAACAGTATTTACCAATATTTGTGGATACCAAAGTTGCTTTGAAATACTTTTCATTAAAACAATAGTGTGTGGAAGTTCTTTCACTTTACAAATGAAGAGGCGCACACATGAGGATAAATGGCTTATCTACAGAAACTAAAAGCGACTACCAGTTTATCTGCTTAACTACTACATCACTATTCATAGTTGATATCTGTGGACCAGTTTGGCATTAACTTTTCTTAAATGTTAAGTGAGATTGAAATAAATAACTTCATGCAGATCTAGCATCTTTAGAAGTACTTTAGGTTCATGCTGCTCGGTAAAGCAGAGGTAAAACTAAAAATATTTTACAAATTATCTAGTCAATCTCTCCACTATTACAGGGGTATTCCCATTGTAAACAGAGTAACATAAATTTGCAAAACACTGTTTTTAACTTACTGAATACAGCAACTACTCTGGCTAGTAGCACCTGCTCTCCCATAAGAAGGGATTTGGTTTTAAATGAGCACTTTTTTCACAGGTTGATTTGAGTTTTTTCACTACTATAGCAGATGTCAAGTCTGAAACTAACTTATACAGATTCCCTGTTTTTATTGGGAGTCTCAGAAAATTGCAGAAGATATTTTAATTTGCTTAGTGGCTATCTTTGAAGGTAATGTATGTGTTTGTAAATTGGTTCCTATGTTTCAGGAAGACTTTGAGTTTTGTCTTCTCTGTTCTATCTGGGCATGGGACCAACATCCATATAGAATTGCAATAGATTTTTTAAAAATCATTTTGTTAGACTTGATAGTCTACTTTTCAAATCACCTAAAATGAACAGGAAATAAAGGATAGTGGATTCTACCCTGAGCGTTAAGATGCCTGTGTTGGTGATTTACATGTAATTTTCACAAACATGGCACTTTCAGCTATTTCAGATATGAAAGTAACCAAAACCTGTAAACTGAGATCAGATTTTTTTTTTAATTGCATTTCCCTTAAGTGTCTTCTTGATATCTTACAGAAGAACAAAATTGAGAGTACTATAACTTAACTTACCAAGAAAGAAATACCATTTATTCATAGCAAAAGCTAAAAATTGTTTATTACTCTGTCTTTCAGTCCTTTAAGTAAAGCATACTTTCTGCATAGGGAGTACGTGCTTTTTCAGTACTGAGAGTCTGTGGTCCAAGTAGATTATTAATAGAATGTGTTAGCTTGTGATGTTGCAACCCATTAATTTACACTGCAAAATAGAATATTTTGTTGAGTACCAAAGCCAGTCAGCTGAGAGTCTCCCAAATGCATTCTGAAATCTTACTTTAAAATAGCATTTGAATTGTGAAGTATTTGCTTAATGAGAACATTTAACTTAGTCTTCTATTTATCAGTTCCATGCAGAAGTATATTTTGACCATGATTTGCAAAATTATGTTCTTGTGGATCAAGGCAGTCAAAATGGAACAGTTGTTAATGGAAATCAGATTTTACAGGTGAGTATCTGCTGTTACAGTGCTGTATACGTAGCAGAAAACTCTAAGCATGTTAATTTAAACGTGTCATGGCAGATTGCTAACAGCATTGTTGTTCCTTGATTTCCTTCAGGCTTTAGGAACATATTTAATATTTCATTGTTCGTTTTATATTAGGAATTAGAAAAAAATGTACTGTAGCTACAATTGTTAGAGTGAAATACCCACTGCATTTTGAATATTTATCTGCATTTGTTACTTTAGACTTTATCAGTAAATTAAGAGCAGTATTCATGTAACAGAATTGGTGCCCTGCATTAGGAAGTAATAACCATGGTTGTCAAAACTTTCTCTTGCTGTAGCCTAAAACGAAATGTGATCCATACATCTTGGAGCATGGTGATGAAGTGAAGATTGGTGAAACTGTGCTTTCTTTTCATATACATCCTGGCAGTGACACATGCGATGGATGTGAACCAGGTCAAGTCAGAGCACATCTTCGCCTGGATAAGAAAAAAGAGTATTCTGGTAAGTCATGTTTTCATTGAATATGGTGGGTTTTTAATATCATTATTGCTCCTTATCTTATAAATAAAAATATATCTATTTCAGAGTTATGTTATTATTTTCTTTTCAGTTGAGAATAGCTCTGTGATACATGGTAAAGAATTTATTTTTTGCATATGTGTGTTTAATAATAGAATAAAATTTTGTCTTACATTGGAAAAGAATGTTACACTATTAATTAGAAATTAAATCCTGTGTTCTTGCTTTTAGTTTGCCCAGCACTTAGCAAAGAAGAGAGAGAGTTAGTCAGAAGAAAAGCATTAAAACAAATACGGGTAAAATATGGTTTACAGGTGAGTTTACAGAAAGTTAAATGTTTGATGTCTACATCTACTCTGTGATTCCTGTTCTAAGCCATACATTTCAATGAATAAAAGAAAGTTTTCAGAGTCTTGAGTCTGATGTTTTAACTCAAGCTTGTCCTTTGTACACTAAGTCATTACTTACAAACTTCTGAAGAGCAGTGAGGTAATCAGAAATACAAAATCTAAATGCTCTATCTTTAATCTGTTTGTAAAGAACACAGAGTATGAAGACAACAAAGCAGTGAAGAATCCAAAGTACAAAGACAGAGCAGGAAAACGCAGAGAAACCATTGGAAGTGAAGGAACTTTTCAGAGAGGAGATACTCCAGCTTCTGTACATATGTAAGTTTGCTTGGCTGTTTAAAAAAAAACCATATCCTCAGAGTCCTCTAATGAATTGTACAGAACTACAGTAAATATCAATTATCTGTTAGGATACAGTTTGTTACCTTATGAATTATGTGAATACAGTGTGTCAGGAGAACCAGAAAATAGCTATTCTCACTTACCAGTTCATATGCTATTAACTCCTCACTTTCCCTTACAGAATTCAGTTTGGCTGTTATGATGGTTAAATCACTTTATTAACAACTCATAAGACATGGAACTCAGCAATTGCACTACTGACACCTCTGACACCTTGAATAGCCTCAGTTTTCTGTGTAGTCCCAGCAGCAGCACATAATGCAAGTTTTTCACCTGCATCATTTCTTTCAACTGCCAATATTAATATCCAGCCTTTTAGTGTATGCATGTTTTTACCTCTTAAATGACATTCATTTTAATCTTCCTTTTTAACTGTTCCTTTGCTTTTCTGGTTGCTATTTTGTTTAAAAGAAACATGATCTTTTAGGTTATTTTTAATTAGTAAAAGGAAATGTGAGACAATGAAATGTGTGTTAGAATGATTTGGTGGGGAAGTAGTGATCCTGCCTTCTCAGTGCAGTTGATTCCCACCCACCTGTGCTGAATCTTGTAGGTCATGAAGTCAGCAAGCAGACTAAGAATGTGCTTTAAGACTAAAGTCAGTATTGACCAGAGTCTTGGGATAGCCTTGGTAACCAAATATATTTATGACAAAAGAAGCACAGAGTCATGAAAGAGTAGACCTTCAAGATGATCAAGTCCAACTCTCAGCCAGATTTACCAAGTCTAACTGAGTCATGCCCGTTAGTGCCATGTCTGCATGTCTCAGTTGCCTCTGACAACTTAAACTCCACGACTTAGCAGGGCAGCCTGTTATACTGCTTAACTACTGTCTCTGTGAAAAAATTCTTAATTTCCAGTCTAAACCTCCTGTAGTGCAACTTGAGAACATTTCCTTGCATCCTATCACTTCTCACCTGAGAAAAGAGAGCAACGTCCTCTGCAGTCTTTCAGATTATTGTGGAGAGCAATGGAGGTGTCTTTCTGGCATCCAGACTGAAGAACCCGTTTCCTCTGATTCTCCTCAGAAGTTTTTCTTTCAAGCCCTTCACCATCTCCCTTGTTCACTTCTGAGCAACGGAGTATCCTTCTTGTAGAGAGGGACCCAAAACTGAACAGTGTTCAAGAACTTGCAAAGAAGGCAGTAGGGCCTTCTAGGTAGCTCTTGATGGAAGAGTAGTAGGGTCCTCGTTTCTAGAATTGTACATGCATGAACATTTCTGTCCTTCAGTATTTGAGTAGAAAGCATGTGCTTTGATTCTTGCTTGTCTTAAACTTTCTTAAAGATTCTCGCTTGTCTTAAACTTTCTTAAACTTTCTTTAAAGTGAAATCAGCGACAGCAACAAAGGACACAAAATGTTGGAGAAAATGGGATGGAAAAAAGGGGAAGGCCTGGGCAAGGATGGCAGTGGCATGAAGGACCCAGTAAGTGTCTCTGGTTTTTGCTTATCGAGTACAAAGAAGTAGAAATGCATTTGCAGTGGAAAAGGTCTAATTAGAAGCCATTATTCACTTTAAGCATTTCAGAAGTCTGAGTGGGAGTTCTACTAACTTCAGTAGGACTAATCTCAGATCAATTTTACTTTTATCAGTAAAGTATTCTGAATTTTTTCAATAGTTTCATCACCTCAGTAGAAGATAACAGTACTACTCATGATTAGGAAACTGAACTAGGGATGAGAGATACTGGATTAATAATTTCCAATTTGAGTATTAACTCTGGAGGAAAATTGAACTTGATGTGTGATGTCAGTTCAATATAGGTATATGGTAGAATTCTTTATCTCTGCAAGTTACATAGCTCAAAACTCAAGTGAGACACTGAGCCAATGAGAGGAAAAACTGGCTAAAGTCACAAATACCTAGATTGCAGATTCTGATAAAAACATTTCAACAATACTTTAGATGTTCGTGATGATCTAGGAAAATTAGAACTGTAACAGAATTGCCTGGAGAAAGACTAGTGTTATAAGCTTTATGTATTTAGAATGCCTAACAAACACTTACTACAATCTTTAACTTGTTTGACAGATCCACCTTCAGTTACATAAGATGCATGCAGGTTTGGGTACAAGCAGACCAACCTCAATTGAAGATATTCAGATCATCCCAAGCAAGAATAAGAAGAACTGGGATAAAGCAAGAGAAAGGTTTGCTGAAAACTTTCAAGAACCTAAATCACAAAAAGATACACCTAAGAGTACGCCTTGGGTTAGGGGGACTGCAGAATAAAGTATCTGGTTCCACATCAGGGTGGGTAATTCCTGTGTGTAAATAGTTGAGAGAGAATTTATTTTTTTTTCTTTTGTTAAAGCAGAGTTTTGGTGATATGTAAAATACAGTTGTGAAAAAAATATGCAAGACTAACTTGAGTACGTTAATTGGTTTTCTGTAGTCTTCATGCTTTTATAAAAACACATTTTTAATAAATGAATGAAACATAGGGGATATTCAACCTTAAGTACTTGAAGATGAATCTCATAACGAGCAGGCAGTTTCTTAAATTCTGTTTTTACCACAGATGTTAATGGAAAGTCAAAACATCCGTTAAATACAGTGCTTTTAACTTTGAGCAGTGTTTTAAAAGGAAGCTGAAACAAACACTCCTTCACCTCACCAAGCACAGTGAACAGAATGTTGTATTGCCTTTTCTTCTCTTGTATGTCTATTCATGACTGTCACGAACTGCTCAGCAAGAGGTACACCGCTCTTAAATTCATGCAGTCCACTACTAGTCATGTCTCAGCTTACCTTCAGTGGAAGAAAAATTGTTTTTTAATGACCCATTGGTACTGTTCAGAAATAAAATACTGTATTCTGTGAAATAAACAAAAAACATTGGTGAAGAAAACAATGTTCAGAGGACAGCTTGTAGCCAAAATTTTCTTCTGTGAAGAATTTGCTTGAAACTTGCTTAGTAAATCTGTATCACGCCTTTTAAAACAGGAGGTATATTTAGAAAACTGTCGTCTGTGTGTATTATTTATTAACTTCTTGTTCTGATGCATCCATTGCTGGCAATGGAGTTTCTGCCAGGAAAGAAAGCAACAACATCCCACACATCTTCAGTGGGGAAGGATTGCCAAACTGAAGCTAACAGCTTGGTATTTATTCACTGTCCCTAAACATAATAAATTATTATAAATTTAAGCAGTGTGCTTCTCGATACTCTCTTGTGCATATGCAGGATGTAAGTACTCTTCTAAAATGTGAATAACTAATCCATTTTTAGTCATGTTACAGTTCTGATACTTGTACAAGTAAGAGGAACTTGTAGACTCATCATCCTACTGGATCATGCTGGCAACTGTCAAGCACCATTGAGTAAAACCTGAATGGTTTGATAGCTACTTATCTTACTATATCTTCAGACTCTAATAATAAACTACATACTCATTCTGTGTAATTTAAATCAATAAAGCACATGTTTTTTAGAACAACTTAATAGCAGTGTACAGTTAGTGATATAGCTACAAGCGCTCTGAAAGCCCGTAGCAGTCTTGCTTCATTAAAGTCAGTTCACCACTTGCTTTTGTTAGGTAGCTGTTTCATAATTCTAGCTACAGCTATGAATTACTGGCTTACTTTCCCTTTATATTAACAACGTCCTGTTTTCAGAGGACATCTAGCTGAGGAAAAAGATGGTTCTATGTTACAATCTCATACAGTAATTTTTAGTTTACTAAGTTATCTTTTGGGGGAAAAACTGACATACAAAAAATTATAAACTAAAAATTAAAATTTTAAAAGAACGTATTTTGTGGGTACCTCAGCATGAACCTTAACTTACCCTCTCCCACTTACTCAAGTCACAGCTCTGGGAAAAGTCAGTCACTGTTTTATTGTTGCTATGCAAAATACAATGTTGAAAGATTTAAGTATGAAAGTTTTTGAAGTAGGAGTTAATTTCTTCAGAGATGCACAGCCTCCCACTCAAGCCGTTTGTAGACATCTGCTTTTGGTAGTGCAGCTTCCTTTTTTCAACAAATAATTTTGTCTAAGAGGTTGAAGCTTAGTCTCAGTTTAGTGCTGGCATGATAAATCCCATTATCTCTTGGTGCTGCCTGGGAAAACAAGAGAAGCAGTTCCATTAATACACAGCGTTGTTCACAAAAAGAAAAAAAAGACAAATCCTCATCAAGGAGTTGTGTAGCTTTACTGAGTAGAAAGATGAGCATTAGGCTCTTACCCCTACTTTAGTAGGGGTTTTACCCTTAGTCTGTTGAAGTAAAAATGAGGTGGGTAGAAGCCTTTTGTGGCATGCAAGCCTTATGTGCAAATGCAGTACTGTTTCCCCTCATAGCAGGGAGGGAAACATGAGTTGCTATTGCACTGCTATAATGTCGGAGGCCATAACCAGTAAGATACAGCATCAAGTCAAACCGTCTTACCTTCTCAGTCCTCCAAACATCCTGTTGGCTTTTCCAACTTACACTACAGCCATCACACGAAGAAAACTACTTTTCTGCACGGCCAGAGCCAAAAGTTTCAGCAGTCTGCAGCGCATATATAAAATAATACTGCCGGTGTGCATAATCTTAAAACGATTAATAACAGAGACTGCTTTATGTAAACGAACTAGGGGAATTCTGCAAAGCGCCAACTTTCCAAACATACTCTGGAATCTGAAACAAACCTAAGAGCCATAAGATCCCTATCTCCAGCGCCGAACACCTCAGCAGTCGCTGAATGAAAGCCACGGGATTAAACCCGCGGGGGCTCTGAACTGAATAAGCGAGGGAGGCCTGTGCCCGGCAGGCCGCGGTCACTCCCGCACCGTGCTGCGCTGCGCTGCGCTGCGCTGTGCTGCGCCGGCCTACGGGGCAGCCCCGGCTCCCGAGCAGCCGCGCTGCCGGCCGCGCCCCGCCGCGGGCCGCCCTTACCTCCCGGCAGGCCGCAGCCATCCTGTCCGTCCGCCGAGCGCGGGCCGCGGGCAGCACCCCGCCTGGTTGCAGGCGGCCCTGCGGAGCCTGAGCGCGTGGCGGCTAAAGCAGCGGCTGCGACAGGAGGGAGAGGAAGGGGAAGAGGAAGGAGGAGGAGCCGAAGGCAAAGAGCCGCGGTTTCGCCCTGGGTGTGCGGGGCGGGGCGGACTGCAGCCTGAGGGGGCCAGGCGCCGTGGAGGAGGGAGGAGTGCCGCGGCGCGTGAAGTGAGGACTACAGATGCTGTTGTAAAAATATGAGTTTTTGAGCATTTAGGATCAAAAATTATATGTATGAAACAAGAGCGGATGCAGTCCCACGAATGATTCTGAGAGCAATGACACGCAGCAGCCAGTCCAGAAGGTGCGGAGACCGCCTCGGCCTGCTCTGGAATCAGTAGCATCTCTACCCCCAAAAAATAAAATCAAGCGTCTGATTAAATAAAGTTTTGTGTGAAATGTGACGTGATTTGTGTCAATAGGGTGAGGAAGGGGGTAGACTCAAGGACAATGCTGTACTAGAGATAACACGGATATTAATCACAAACCCCAAACGCTCCCTTACAAACAGAGAACGGGATGCATATGTGGTACCCAATAAACCAGAAAGAATTATTGTATCAGTATATTTTAACTAAGCCTGAACTTTGAGCAATTAACCTTGTACAACGAACCCAACGTGTGCATGCCTGGAACCAAGGGTGAATGAAAGGACATTGAGGAAGACAACTGATCTTCCTCCTCATGACCCCCAAAGGGAAGAATACGACCCCCTAGCAGCAGCCCACGCACGCGCAGAAGGACAAAGTGATGTGGAATAAAGGAAGGAGGAGATTTTGGGGGATACCAGGTGGAACTGTGTATAAAAAAAGAGGAATTGGTCTTCTCAATATGCACCATTGGTGGAGCAGAGACTCCCCAGCACACCCCGTGCTGCTCACATATTGCTTTTCACCTTTTGATTGTAATAAAATATTGCAAAACTCCAGTTGAACTCTGGGCATTGATGACATTTTGGTACTTGACTTACTGCCATCATGCTCACCACTGGGTTTAGTTTTTCAGCCTTCCATCTTTTTTGTTCGGTGTATAATATAACAGGACAGAATTAGGCTCTTTGATGTCCAGTGATTTTAAATGAGGCTTGCTGTGTGTCAACATGATAGCAACAGGCGCTTAACTCCAGGCCACACCTGCAGTCCTACATCCAGTACAGGAAAGACATGGACGCATTGAAGACAGACCAGTAGAGGGGAGATAGAGGGACTGAAACATATCTTCTGTGAGAAAAGGCTGAAAGAGTTGGGGCTGTTCAGCCTGAGCAAGATGAAGCTTGGAGATTTCTCTTTGGCAGTCCCAGATATGACTAAAACAGACTGAGAAAAAAACTCAATGAGAGCAGCCCTGTGGAGAAGGACCTGATGGACAAAATGCTGGATTTGAGCCAACTGTGTACTTGTAGCCCAGAAGGCCAAAATCCTAGGCTGCATCAAAACAGGAGTGGCCATCAGGAAGGGGAAGGTGATTTTCCCCTTCTCCTCTGCCTTTGTAAGGGTGCGTCTGGAGTACTGTGTCTAGGTGTGAGGCCCCCAGTACAGCAGGGATGTGAAGCTGTTCGAGTGGATCCAAAGGAGGACCACAAAGGTGATCATCAAAGGGATGGAGTACGTCTTCTGTGAAGAAGAGTCGAGGCAGTTGGGCTTGTTTAGCTTGGAAAAACAGAAGGTTTCAGCAAGATGTCACTGAGGCCTTCCAGTACTTGAAGGGAGTTTGCAACCAGGAGGGGGCTCCATATTTTACATGATCTGGTAGTGGCCAGACAAGGGGGAATTGCTTTAAGCAAGAAGAAGGGAGATTCTTAGGTATTAAGAAGAAATTTTTACTCAGAGGGTAGTGAGGCACAGGAATAAGCTGCTCTGAGAAGCTGTGAAGGCCCCATCTCTGATGGCATTCAAGGCCACATGTGATGGGGCCCTGGACAGCCTGACCTGATGGGTGGCAGCACTGCCCATAGCAGGGGGTTGGAACTGGGTAAGCCTTAAGGTTCCTTCCAGCCCAGGCCATTCTATGATTGTCTGTGAACATCTGAAAGGAGGGTACAGAGTGGATGGAGCTAATCTCTTCTCACTGGTGCCCCATGCCAGAACAAGATGCAGTAGACAGAAACTGGAACATAGGAGGTTTTCTTTGAATACCAGTAAACATTTCTTTGCTATGCTGATAATGCAGCAGTGGTACATGCTGCCCAGTGACTGTTCCTTGGAACAAAAGCTTCCTGGATATGCTCCTGGGTACCCCACTCGGGGTCTTTCTGCTTGAGCAGAGGTTGGACCAGGTGGATCCAGAAACCCATGCCAACCTCAACCATTCTGGGATTCAGTGAATTTCCTTTTGATTCTTTATTTCCTCAATGGGAAAATTAATACTTGCTTAATAACAGAATGTGCCACAAAGAGCTGATTTGTGTTTGGATACTGTATGTATGGAGGCCATAGACATGTCTGGAGAGGTGTAAAGAACTCTTGAACTCAAGGTATCAAGAAAAACAAATAGGTAAAATTAGAGACACTAATTGAAAACTTAGAGATAACCTGCCATCCAACCTACCTTGTGCAAGAGGAACTCACGCCTGTGAGTTACTGTTGAGATCAGGATTTGTGACCCACAAGACAGTAAGCTGTGAAAAATTGGAATGATAAGTGTTAAGCAGGAGCTTTAGAAAGTACGAAAGTGGTTGTTCTTTAGTGTAAAAGCCAGCCTTCAGATTGGAAAGGTCAGAACAGAACTCCAACAGACCTTCCCTGAAGCAGTATGTGCCGCAGCTGAGGCACAGCAGCCTCCTCCAGGTCAGCAAGTCCCATGTTCCTCTGCACAGAATTACAAAGAAATGATCAGCTAAAAGAAAAAAAGAATACAGTGCACAAGTAAGTCGCTCATCAGTGGGCAGATCTGACTTTATAAAATATTGACACATACTTTGGTAAAGAGCATTGCCTGATGTTGTGCAAACTCCTGGTGCTATCAGATTTTGCTCCAAGACAGGACAGAATGAGATCCTCTACCTGTAGGCAATTGCTTTGCGTGATGAAAGTACACTGATCCTCCGCAAAGTCAGTGTCAGGGAAAATGCCGCTGAGGTGTGTCAGAGGCAAGCTTTGTATTCAGAGATTTTGAAGTCTTCAGGTTCATGCCAGCAAAGAGGAATCTTTGTCACGATTGCTGCAGGAAAGCAGATGTTCTGGTTAGGTGGGTTATTTGATCATAAAGAGTTGATAAGCTTTCTACGAAGGAGGTCTGTGTGGTGTGAAAATGATAAACAAGGAGCAGTAGAGATGGAGTCCTTATGCTTGATCTGACTGAAGACAGAATAAATCATAGCCCTTGTCTGGCTTTTTAGAGCTTATTCAAAGCATTCTTTGAGAAGTTCAGTGTAGTTTGGAAGAAACTACACTGGGAATTTTTGGAGAAATATTATTTCTTTGAGACAGTTGCTCCATTTTTCAGTTTACCACATAGATGACTCGTTTTAGGCATCTTCTGTTTTTCTAGAAAAAAAAGACCTGGCTTGGAAATTGTTCACAGTACCCATCAAGAGGAGTTGTTTAAAATAACTTCATGCCAGTATGTTTTTAGTGTCACATTTTGGATTTAAAGGTGAGTTATTTTGATAAATTTGCAATATATGTATATTTAGGTGTGGAGGTATCCAGTGGTATTTTTACTTGACTAATACATGTAAAAGTTGAATGAGTTCTTCAGCTTCATCTGTTCTCCCAAATGTCTGTGCATGTGGTATCCTACAGAAACCTCACCATGGGGCTGAGCACCTGACTTAACTGTTTCGTCTTGGAACTGTGTGAAAGCTGAATGTTGTTTTAAACCTGTAATCATTCTCATTTAAAGTAGCCATGGTTTGTTCTTCCTCAGACATTCTGTGAAAGCCAAAGTGAGCCATATTCCCTCAGGGCTGTATACACTGAATTACTTGAGGAACAAAGGAGGACAACAAAATATGATGTGAGTCTCACATGTTTTTAGCTGTCCTGTGACCTGTATTCAAGGAAGTTTTTATTTTTCCCTAGACACTGCTAACACCTGGCAATGGTAATGTTGCAAATCCTGGAATTCAACATGAAAACTAATGAAGTGTTGAATCCTAGATAGATCACCTCAGTCATTAAAAATAAAGATTTAGAAGGCTTAACTGAGTGTAAGGCTGATTTAAGAAAATGCTGGAGTAGATACACTGTCAGTAGACTTTAAGTTTCAGATCTCAGTGCACTTGAAGCAGCCTCCTGTAGCAGCTGGCAGGCTGATTAATGCTGCCACAACTGCTTTAGGTAAAGAACTATTTTCCTGTGGGATTTTGACTGATGAATCATGTCATTTTGTTCACCTCAGTTTTTATTTGTCTTGCTTTGAAAGGAAGAGACTTTTGTTATGCAGACATGGATAGGGACAGTGTGTCTGGGTTTGGAAGCTAGATAAAACAGACTACAGAATCTGAACTATAAGGGCAGGAGTCTCAACAAGGATGTGTCCTTGTTATCAGAGAGCACATGCTAACCCATATCGAATAATGATCCTGCCTATGATACTCATAGCCCAGTGATAGAAAATGGAGTGAATAGATGTCAGTGCAGAAACTTACATATGCACATGCCCTAACTCCTAAAACCCAAGGAGAAACAAGACCCAGAGCCTTAAAATCTGTAACTCTGACAGCGGCAGTGTTGTGATTTTTTACTGGTTTCATCTAGAGTGACTCTGACTATGATTTTACAAAGCATATTTTGGACTTTGTAAGAATCACAGAATTGTAGAGTTTGGAAGGGACCTCCAGAGATCATCAAATGCAACCCCCCAGGTAGGCGTCCAGGTGGATCTGGAACGTCTCCAGAGAAGGAGACTCCACCACCTCTCTGTGCAGTCTGTGCCAGTGCTCCGTCACTGCACTGTAAAGAAGTTCCCACATGCATTTGTGCGGAACTTCCCATGCTTCAGTTTGTGGCCATTTCCCTTTGTCGTATCTGCTCCACACTGCTGAGGAGAGTCCAGCCTCGACCCTTTGCCTCTCGCTTTTTAGATGTTTATAGATGTGGATCAGATCCCCTCTGAGTCTTCTTATTTTTTCAAGGAAGAGCAGATCCAGGTCTCTCAGTCTTTCCTCGTAAGGGAGGTGTTCCATGCTCTTTATTGTCTTTGTAGCCTTCTGCTGGACTCTTTCAAGGAGATCCCTGTCTTTTTTGTACTGGGGAGCCCAGAACTGGACACAATACTCCAGGTGAGGCCTCACCAGGGCCTCACCCTGTAGGAAGTGAGGAGTAGAGAAGGAGGATCACCTCTCTTGACCTGCTGGCCTCACTGTTGTTTTTTTTTTACCCCAGTTCCCCACTTAGAACTCTTCTTCACACATTTTGACTTGCCCCAAAAATCCCAAGGTCTTTCTTAGACTGTTTTTTCTTATCACAATTAGGATTCCCTTGTTCTTTGCACTGCACTGTTTGCACTTCAACAATATAACTAGTAACTCTGAAGAATAGATCTGAAGATGTGGTATGAAAAACTGAATCTTGTTTTTTTATTTCAAGGTAAAGGAATGAAGCACCTACTGTCTTCAAGCTCTGTTGTTTGCTTACGCACCACATTTTAAGTGTTTTGATGTTAAAAGCAAATATTCAAAGACTCTGATCATTTATGATCAGTGTCCTATTGTACTGCAGTCATAGAGGTGAAAAGCAAAGATCTTAACCACTTTGGGCTGTTCACATTTCGAACAGAGAGTTGCAGCCCACATAGAAGTATTTTAACCAAATCTGATTTTGAAAAGAATGATGTAATTTTCCACAATGTGGCTAAATTGTTCCTTTTTTACGGACGAATTTCCTCTATGTTTGCTATTGTTGCTTCTTGCCAAAAGCAGTTGTGCAGTAGCTGACATACTATGGCTTGATTCCTCTAGGGCAGTAACATTATTACAGGAGTGAAAAATGTGGATGCATGGCCATGTCAATGCTGACTGTAATCAGAGCAACTGCAGAGTACAGAGTTACAGTTACAGAGAGTTGAGTCAGGAACACATTGAAGGGGTGCAGGCTAACTGTTCAAACCAGTCTAGTGGCTACAGCACCCTTCATAACTGGAGAGGCAGCTGGAACTGCAGCAGCTTGTCTAGTCTATGGTCAGCAGCAAAAGACCTGGGTTTCTTCAGGTTAGAAGAGAGATCTACACATTTCTGCCCTAAACCTAGCAAAGTTCTTGTTTCACTCAAGTATGATTCAGCTTATAGGTCAGATAAGTTTCAGGCCAGGTCATATCTTGAAATGCTCTCTACACTAAATGGAAAATTTGGAACCATTTCTTGGTTCCTTAACTTTTCACTTTATACTGATGTTGGTAACTCTTCCAGGCTCTGCCAGTAAAGCCATTTGCAAAGGCTAGAGACACTTTTACTTTTATGAAGACTTTTTCAAATTTAAATGAATTCATACAATTTTATTTGTCTTCTATACTGTGCAACCTTTGCATCTGAATGGAGCCAGAGTCCCTGTTCTGCATTTCATTTCAGTGCACTCCATGTGAATAAGAAGAATTTTGATTTTTCTAAATGATTTTTCTAATTTATCTCCAGTTATTTTCCATTTCTTCTTTGTCTTCACCTCTCTCTGTGTTCTTGGCCCCAGTTTTTCATACTGAGTAGTGCTGACTGTTGCGCAGTGTAGATTCTTCCCACAGAAACAGAGCAAGAATGGTGTTTCTCTTAAGTCATCTTTCTGACTTAAAAAAACCAAAATCTGTCTTTGTGTTTATCTGTAGAGAATGTGTCCCAGGCAGCCTTTCTTCATTCTGAGTCTGGCACAGAGTTCGATCTAACAACTTGATGTAAGTGCTTTATGTGTTACTGAGAAAGAAAAGCCTACTAAGTGAGCATCCATCTGTATTATGTTAATCCTTTTATAAGTACTTACTTGCACATCTAAAACCTGAAATGAACTTATAGCTAATGTAAACCACCGTAGTCCTAACTATGCAATTTTACACCACCTAGTCTGTTTCACACAGTCCACTATTTTCTGTAGGCAGTTTTGTCTCTAACAATATAGAATTATGTCAGCACTGCTGAGAATGTAAAAACTGAACATATTTATCTTCTAATAAAGTTGCCAGGACTCCTATTGCTGAGATCCTCCATGAACCTAATATCCCATCAGTTTACAAAAACTGGGAGGAAAGGGATTACAAGAAATGGTTTTGCAGCTGAAGTAGACTGAAATCCATTGCTTCTGGAAACCTGGAAGCACATGCTAAGCTGGGTTAGAGCACTCTAAGCTTATATGCAGACCTTATTTTGATATACTTGGCATATTTCTGCAAAAGTTTATGTTTGCATGACCTAAACCTAATAAAAATAAACTGAAGCTAAAGAGAGGAAGATTGATTTTCAGTGACTTTTTTTTTTCTGAACCAGCTACATCAAGTTTAAAATTATACTTTGAAAGAAGCCCCTTTCATTCTGCATGCAGACAAGCCTTTGAGCTTCAATTTGTTTGCGTGATGTAAAGACCAAAGAATACAAAAGGCATCATTGTTTCCCTCCCAGCTCTGATCCACAACTCTTTATTTCTTCACTTGTTATTTTCTACTGAATCCATGAGGTCGTTACAGTTGGACTGTTCGTTTGTGACTGCAATGGTGATTTTGTGGGAAGGTCACCTGTGGTGAAAATATCAACCCTAATTTTGTTAACAGCATGGTGAAAGACAGGCAGATCTTTTAGCAGACAGAGCTATCTGTTAGAAGTGCTGTTTTCCTTACCTGGGACTCATTTCAGTCTCAAGCCTATTTGCCTATGTGACATGCTATCAATGCTCCCACATACTCTGAGGAAAATTTTACTCTTACGGATGCACACTAATGATTGCCCCTTTCACTTCCTCTCCCCTAGTTCATTAACATGCATGTCTTTACTTATTAGTGTTCATCGTTATGTGAACAGCTGGTAACTGTTCTGTTTTCCTTCTCTTCAAAAAGAGGGCTTCACATCCATGAGGAAAATTAGTAGTATGTAAAAGCAATTTTTAATACTGACTCCAGGTTCATTAAGTTCTTCATTATCATTATCATCATCGTCATGCCAAGGGTGGGAAGGTAGGCTGTTGACCTGATTTTTCTGTCACCTGGAGGAGAATAAAGGGAGAGAAAATCTTCTGAAGGTAGCGGGACTGCAGGTACAAATTCAGGGTAAGAATGAAACAGGGTCAGTCCACATTTTTTCATGTCTGGCCTTAAAATATGAGCAATTTCTCTTGCAAATTCCATTAAATGTAATGAAGCTTTTTGTTTGTTTGTTTTGTTTTTTTCACTTGTATTTTTCAGATACGTACTCCATCAAAGATGTGGTTTATTGCTGTGCCTGTGTGTCTACTATCAAGGTAAGAATTATTTCTGTCACTTGTGTAATATGAAGAAGTATGGGATAATTGGAAACTGGACATATTTTCTAGTTTCCCAACTTCTATTTTCCTCTCAGAATATGTCTAGTTAAGATGGATTAGACATTTTGAGTGGATCATGACTGTATTCAGGACTGTAAACTGTGAACTCATGTCACAAGAAGCTGTTGAATGTCTGAAACACCCCAGAATTTAGATTTCCACCATCCACATAGAAGACAGTTTTGGAATAGTATTTCACCTTGCTTTTTTTAGTTTCTTAGGAGAGCAATTTTCCAGCATACCTTTCATCCAAGATGTAAGATGTGTTCAATTTTCCTTTCTCAAGTAATAACCCTAAGAACTTATTCATTTTCTATGGGAATCAACAGCAATGTTCTCATTTACCATTTTATTCTGGCGTGGGAGACTCAATTGCATAAGCTGTGGTAGAGTTGGAGAGTAAGAGGAGGCAAGAGCCCTAAAACTATGGACACAACCCATTGAGGGCAAGAGATATCTTCATCTGTAATTAACTGTAATTAATTCACACAGTAATTTAACTGAGGTGTGTATCCATCTACATGACTTCACACAGCATAGTAGCTCTTGGGAATATAGTGTAAAACAGCAACTTTTCACTTTATGAAATGGCCAATTATTTTTTTACTAGTCAAATCTGGTTACTTGGCAAGCCAGGTAACAAAGACAGATAGCTTTAGAAAGTCTTATCTGTGCTTCTGGTCTAGCAGAGTCAAGGCTCTCCTGCAGGTTTGATTTGATATTTCAGTGTGGTAAGTCTCCCCATAGTTATAGATATTCCTCCTTTGGGCGCTTCTCTTCACACAGGCTTGGGCTGCCACAGAGTAACTTGCCTCAGTCTATGAGATCATTCTTTTTCCTGAGAAATACTAAGTCAGAAAGCTGTGGTCAGTGGCTGACCAGTCACCACCTCTTTTCCATATTTAACAGAAGAGCAAAATACAGAATGTTATTTTCTTTAAACTAAAAAAGTTCTTCAGTATGTATCTGCAGTTCTGTGAAAATATATGTTGGCATAAGGACTGGAAATCAATTGAATTGACTTGGAACTGACTGTTCCCTCTGTATCTTCCCTCTCTATTATTATGCTGTCTTGTTTTTCATTTGACTCCAATCTCCCATTCCAAAGAAAATTGATTTAAAACTATTTGATAGGATATTTCAAAAATAACAGAAGTCTTTAAGCAGTTGGTTGACAAGAAAATTTAGGAAATGTTGGAGATACAATGCCAGGATAAAAATAACCACATATTAGATAGTTATTATATATATATATATACATACATACAGTTTATATAGTCTAAGTATTGTATATGTGTGCGTCTGTCTGTGTATATGTGCATATATATACTTTGAATACATATATACGTACATATAATTTGAATGTTGAGTTACTTCCATGTCTTCCAAATATAAACTCACGTACAGCAATTAGATGTACAAAGAAATTCAGACATGACAATAAATCTTCTGCTTATTTATTCCCTGCGGGATCAGATTTTTCTCTCTGGAGGTATTTATTACCTACTGTATACCACTAGAGGGTGCTCGGATTTAGTATTACTGTGAATTTATAAAAAGTTTCTACGCTGGAATTTACTTCTCTGCAGCTTACTGCAGCCTTAATTTTTATATTCCTTATTGCTCTGTCTGTCCTGTTTTTTTTTTTTGTTTTCCTTCACTTTCTTTATTTAGAACTTCTGCAAACTGAAAAGCTCCGTCTGAATGAGTTAGTAGTTCATCATTTTGATGCTACTTTAATGGTGTTTGTCAGCGCAGCACAAATACTCTCCCTGCGTCTCTCCTCACATCAATGCCAAACATGACTTGCCACACTGCATTTAAGCCAGCATTACACAACAGCATTCAAGTGATTAAAATAGATGTGGTAGAATCCGGGAATCCAGGACTATAAGTAAACATTGGCTCACTCCCTCCTCCATCCTCTCCCAGAACTAAGGATATTTGTTTTCTCCAGATTTATAATTTCCCATGCAAGGAGAGACTCCATGTCCTAAAATTACTCACTCTGTCACCCATACTAGAAAGCGGAAGCAAATACACAGCACTTGTACAAGTCTCAGGCATGATATATGTCACAACTCTTACAGTAAATACACTTCCCTGTGCTGTGTAATGTCTGTGAAAGCCTTTGTGATGACTCAAAAAAAAACTTGCATATATTCTATATACACGCTCCACTTGTCCTCCAGCGACAAGTAGGAGAAATTCTTAATCAGGAAAGCACAATACCTAGTAATTAACTCATAACTCAGTTTTAGTAGTGATAATCTGTGGAACACCACACACCCACCTATACAGCATACTGTATAACATCAGGAATATATTTTTCCATTTCTTCACTAGCTTTCAAGATGTGAAAAAGAGTAATAATTTAATTAAATGTTCATCTGTGCCATTAGGATAATGGAATCACAGAATGGCTTGGGTTGAAGGAGGCCTATTAGCTCAATCACATCCAATCCCCTGCTGTAGGAAGGGCTGCCAGCCGCCAAATCATGTGGCTCAGGTCCAGATCTAACCTGGGCTTGAATACCTCCAGGGATGGGGCATACATAACTTCTCTTGGTAACCTGTCCCAGCATCTCACCATCCTCTGAGAAGAGAATGTCCTCCTAGTATATAATTTAAATATATCCCCCTTGTCCTATCACTATTAGACCACATACAGGTAAAAATTGCTGTCGTTTTACATGCTTGCTTTAAGTACTGAAAGGTTGCAATGAGGCATCCCTGGAGCTGTGTCTTCTCCAGGCTGAACAAGCCTAGCTCCCTCAGCCATTCCTTGAAGGAGAGGTGCTCCTGCTGTGATGATCACTGGAAGAGACAGATCTGTTTTAGGATTGTTTCTTTGTCTTCATTAAATTTGTTCATTTCTTGTTTCCAAATGGTCTTAATTTTCCTTTATTTATGATCATACTCCAGATTGTGCTCAGGTGACTGAACAATCCCTGTTATGCTGGGAGTGACAAGATGGTCAAAGTACAATTTGATGGAACAGAAAGAAAGGGTATGTTAGAAGGCTGATTTAAGGGATCACCATTTAATTACCAAAAAAAAAAAAAAAAAAACCATCAGAAAACTAAGTCCAAAACTTTGAAGTTGAAAAAAAGGGTAAATAAAGGAATTCAGTAGTTTGAAAACTAGTTATTGCGGAGGAGAAGTTTGTTCAGACTAGAGGACCGAAGTGTATTCCCATAGACAGGTAGGGAAAAGGTGGTTAATATTTGTACAAGAGAAACTGCTTACAGAGAGAAAAGGGAAATGATATGATGAAGAGAGAAATAACGGGATTAATCTGGAAGTTTTAGAGGCAAACTGAGGCAGGACTTCTTCTGCAAAAGGGCATCTCTATTTTTAATGAAAATGTTGTAAGTCCAAGGCAGCATGATTTTTCTTGGAGTGTTTTTCCTTCTTTAGCAGAAGTTGTGGTATTTATTTTCATCTGAAATTAAGCACAACAGAAGAATAATCATTCTCATACAGTGAATTAAGAAATCCAATATGTCATTTTAAAGGTCAGATGTTAAAATTGATTTGAATTTGCTTTATTGAAATAAGCCTGAAAGAGTTTCACACAGTCATTTCTGACTGCAAAGAAAGAATATTTTACCTACCTTGGTTGTGGCTGAAGGTGACCTGGGTCAGTAGACAAGTTGCAAATGATGTTGTATACTGAAGTGCAATACAGAATGAAAAATGAAATAAAATAAAATCTTTTTTTCACACTGGGTGTTAATTACATTTTCTAGAAGGTGTTTTCCAGACACCAGTAGGACTGTCCTATGACCTGTGATTTCATATCTTCACTCTATTACCAGAAGAGCCATTTGTGTAGAAGTAGCTTTCATACCCTTTATCCTTGGAGCTTTCATGTAATTTGGACTTTCTCTGTGACTTATGATATTTTAGAACTGACAGTAGAGTTTTACAATCTGCTCTTATCTACATTGCTGAAAGATTTCTGTCTTTTGTGTGGATAGCGTTTTTACACTCTCACTAACAGAATTGGGAAGAGATATATTTTTCCTGCTGTGATTAAGCTGTAAAGAAGATTCTTGAATGCTTCTCAGAAGGCAGTACAAGTCATCTTCATTGCTTGTGGAAATGAGCAGATTAGAGTTGTTGTGCCTCAGCCAGGACTATGCAGCTCACAAAAAGATGTGTAGTCCTGTCACCATACCTCTTTTGGAACTGATGTTTTATTATTATTTTGATTTTTAAATAAAAGAAAAAGAAGTACTGCTGATTTTCCATTTCCACTCTGAATATTGTTTTTTTTCAAGACATGCATAACTGCAGCTAACTGTGTGGAAACCACAAAGCAGGCATGTATACCTATTTATATAATAACAACCTATCTATTATAATAGGTACTGTGATAAAATGCTAGCGATTTTATTGTGATACTTAGTGGAAAAGTTGTGTGATAATTTTTCTGTCACCTGCTGAAACCTCATAACATTTTCTAAAATTAATTTGCTCTATTTATTCCTAGAGTCAGGTAATATTGTTTTCTTGCATATACTTACACTAATACATTCATGTGTGTAATTGTACACAAAAGTGCCAAGAACTTGGCTGAACTTTCCAAATTGAGATACTGTCTACAGATTGCCACGATTTGCAGACCTGAATACCAGAGATTTAATGGTTCTGGGCTAGACACTGTACAATGAAACAAAATAAAACAACAAAAAAAAAACCTGTCTGCTGCATCAGTCTTCTTAATTGTTCAGTAATTGTTTTCATGGAGGTACTTTGCATGACTGCAAAGACTTGAAAAAAAATCAGCATATAATTTTATATGATGAGCTGAGTAGTGATTTCTTGGTTTTTTAGCACTGGAGAGTGTCTTAACTCACCTGTTAAATATCTTTATTCTAGCAGGTACAGAAGTATTCATTTGTAAACATCACATTAACAATATTTTGCACAGGCATGCTGTGTTTTGTCCCATAACTCCAGTGGGTTTTACAAATAATAATGTTTAATAAGGCTTGTAATATTTCAAAGCTGCCTTAGCGCTATGCTTGTCCATTTAATCATGAGTGTTGCAAAAGGTACACAGCCTTTGATGCAAAATTTATATTTGGTTGAACAGGTGTGCATTCTGTGATGTAATCATGGTTTGACAAAGCATTACTTACCACACATAGCCCTGCTGTAGAGGGATATGAAATACTGGGATTCATGTCTGTGTGTTTAACAAAATGATTCTTGTTACCTCTTTCTTTTGTGTGCTTGCTGAGAAACCAGAGAATCATAGAATGGCTTAGGTTGGAAGGGACCTTAAGGTTTATCCAGTTCCAATCCCCCTGCCGTGAGCAGGGTTGCCACCCCCTAGGTGAGGCTGTCCAGGATCCCACCCAACCTGGCCATGAGTTCCTCCAGGGACAGGGCACCCACAGCTTCTCTGGGCAACCTGTTCCAGTGCCTCAGCACTCTCTGAGAAGAGATCTAATCTAAATATGTACTCTCTTAGTTAAAAACCATTATCCATTGTCATAGAATTATATAATGGTTTAGGTTAGAAGGGGCTTTAAAATCACCTAATTCCAACCCCGTGCCATAGGGAGAGACACCTCCTTCTAGACCAGGTTGTTCAAAGCCCCATCCAGCCTGGCCCTGAGTGCTTCCAGGGAAGGGGCATCCACAGCTTTACTGGGCAACCTGTTCCAGTGTCTCACCACCCTCACGGTAAGAATTTCTTATATCTGAGAGCCTAAATCTACCCTCTTCCTGTTTAAAACCACTTCCCTTCATCCTGTCACTAGATGCCCTCGCAAATATAAGTCCCTTCCCAGCTTTCCTGTAGGCCCCCTTCAGGGGGGTCTCTTTGAAGCCTTTTCTTCTTCAGGCTGAAAAGCCCCTGCTCTGCTCAACCTGTCCTCACAGGAGAGATGCTCCAACCCTCTGATCATCTTTGTGGCCCTTTTCTGGACTTGCTTCAACAGCTCCGTGCCCTTCTTGTGTTGGGAACCCTGAAACTCCAGGTTAGATCTCATGAGAGCAGAGCAGAGGGACAGAATCACCTGCCTTTAACTGCTGGTCACACTTCTCTCTATTCAGTCCAGGATACAGTTGGTCTGCTGGGCTGCAAGCACACATTGCTGGTTCTTGTTGAATCTTACATCAACTGATACTCCCAAATCCTTCTCCTCAGGGCTGCTCTCAAAGCCATTCTCCACCCAACCTGGATCTATGCTTGAGATTGGGGCTGACCTAGGTGCACAGCCTTGCACTTGGAGTTGCTGAACTTTGTGAGCTTGGCATGGAGTCAACTGTCAGGCCTGTTCAGATCCCTTTGGGTAGCAAACCTTCCCTATAGCGTGTTAACTGCGCCACTCAGCTTGCTTTCATCTGCAGATTTGATAAGGATGCATTTGATCTCATTGTCCGTGTTACCTACTAAGATGTTAAATAACATCCGTCCCAACACCGATCCCTGAGGAATGCCACTCACCACTGGTCTCCACTTCAGAGTTGAGCTGTTGGCCGCAACATTCTGAGTGCAACCATCCAGCCAATTACTTATACAAGAGGTCCATCCATCAAATTCATTTTTCTCCAATTTGACAACCAGGGTTTCATGTGGGACAGTGTTAAATACTTAGCACAAGTTAAGGTAGATTATGTCAGTTGCTCTTCCTGTGTCCACTGATGCTGTAACTCCATAATAAGAGGCCACCAAGTTTGTCAGGCATGGCTTACCCTTGGTGAAGCCATGCTGGTTACCACCAATCACCTCATCTTTATTTTACATGATCCTTAGTAGGGTCTTCAGGAGAATCTGCTCCATGATCTTGCCAGGCACAGAAATGAGAGTGACTGGCTTGTCATTCCCTGGATCTTCTTTTATTCTCTTCTTGAAAATGGGGTTTATTCTTCCCCTTTTCCAATCAATGGGAACTTCACCAGGTTTCCATGACATTTCAGATATGATAGATAGTGGCTTGGCGACTTCATCTGACAGTTCCCTCAGAACCAGTCAGTGAATCTCTTTGGGTCCAATGGACTTGTGCACCTTCAGGTTCAAATCTGATTTTCACCCACAGCAGTCAGATCTTCCTTCTCCAGGTTCTTTCCTTTGTTTTCTGCAGCTTGGTTGGTGTGGGTAGAGCCTTTGCCATCTGAGGCAAAGATGTCATTGAGCAAGCATTTCAGTTTTCTCTGTATCCATCATGAACAGGTCTCCAGTTTCCTTCCAGAGAGGGCCCACCTCTTCCCTGGCCTTAATTTTATCACTGATATGCCTGTTGAATTTCTTCTTGTTCCCCTTTATGTCCCCGGTCAGGTTTAATTCTGTCTGGGTTTTAGCTTTCCTAATCTGATCTTTGGCTCCACAGACAACATCTTTGTAGCAGTCTTCCCAGGTAACCCATTCCTTCTTCCACTCCCTATGGATTTCCTTTTTGCATCAATGTAAGTCCAGGAGCTCCTTGTTGATCCATGGAAGACTCCCAGCATTCTTGCTTGCCTTCCTTTTTCTCAGAATCCACTGCTTCTGGGCTTAGAGGAGATGGTCCTAGAATACTGACCAGCTTCCTCAGGCCCCTGTTTCTTCCAGGGCTTTATCCCATGTCATTCAGTGAAGTAGTACCCTGAAGAGTTCAAAGTCTGCTCTCCTGAAATGCAGATTAGCAGGGTTGCTGTGCACTCTTTTACACCCTAAGGATCTTGTTCTCCACCATTCTGTGGTCACTGAAATCAAGGATGCCCTTAAGCCTCACATTACTCACCAGCCTTCTTGATGAGGACAAGATGCATCATAGCACATTTTTAATGGGTTCCTGTTCCACTTGGAAGAGGAAGTTATTATCAACACATTCCAGGAACTTCTTTGATTGCTGGTGCACTGCTGCATGTACTTCCAACAGATATCAGGTTGGTACCTTATGAGGGTCATGTTTTGAGAACATGAGGCTGCTCCTATCTGCTTCTAGAAGGCCTATATTGTATTGTATTGAGCTCCACCTGTGTGTGAATGTTGAACTGTGGAGAGCTTGTAGGTAAGAATTACGAAGTGAGCTAACATAAGTGACACAGTTGTGGGTATGTACTACAGGCTGCCTGACAAGGAGGAGTTGATGAAGTCTTCTACAAACAGCTGGAAGTAGTCAAAAATCCCAGGTACTGGTCCTTATGGCAAGCTTCAACCATCCTGATATTTGCTGGATAAACAACTTGGCCAGGTACAACTTGGCAGCTCCTGCAATGCTTTGAAGATAAAAGGAAGGGCTGGCTGGGGATGTGAAGGTTGAGGGCAGATTCAGAGACAGTGGAGTTCGAGATTTTGTGTGGAAAAAGCAGAGCAATAAGTAGGATTGCTACCCTGGACTTCAAAAGAGCCAACTTTGACCTCTTCAAAGACCTACCTGGAGGTATCCCAGAGGCTTGAGCTTTATAAGGTACCCATGAGAGCTGGTTGACTCTTAAACACCACTTCTTCCAAGCTCTAGATCAGTGCATCCTTAAGAATAAGAAATCAGGGAAAGGTGGCAGGATGCTTGCATGGATGAGCAAGGAACTCATTAATAAACTGAAAGGAAAAAAGAAGGTCCATGAAATGCAAAAAAAAGCCTGTCTTCCTGGAAAAAATATAAGAATGTTGTAGGGATACAACAAGGAAGGCTAAGACCCTCTTGGAATTAGACCTTGAAAAAGAGGTAAAGGATGACAAGAAAGGATATTTAGCTATGTCAGCAGTAGAAGGAAGATTAAGGAAAATGTGGATCTCCTACTAAATAAGATGAGTGCCCTGGTAACAGGGTACACTTAGGAGGCAGCGATTCTGAATGCCTTATTTGCTTCAGACTTTACTGTTAAGACTAACCCTCAGGAATCCCAGATCCTGGAAGTAAGAGACAGTCTTGGGAAAGAAGGACTTCCTGCTGATTGAGGAGGATCTGGTCAGAGATCATCCAGTCAAAATAAATACACACAAAACCATGGTACCCTGTCAAAATAAACACACACAAACCTGTGGGCCGCTACAGGATGCATCTGCATTTGCTGTGGGAACTGACAGATGTGATTGCTGAACTGCTCTCTATCATCTTTGAAAGATCCTGGTAAATGGGAAAGGTCAATGTCATTCCAGTCTTCAGAAAGGGCAAGGAGGAAGATCTGGGATACTACAGGCCAGTTGGCCTGGCAGTGGAACTTGTTCTGGATACTCTTCCCAAGAAATTGGAGGAGAAGGTTGTCAGTAGTCAGCATGGATTCAACAAGGAGAAATCATGCTTGATCAACCTGATAGCCTTCTATGATGACATCAATGGCTGAGTAGATGGAGGGAGAGCAGTGGATGTTTTGTACCTTGACTTTAGCAAGGTGTTTGACACTGTCTCCCAAAACATCCTAGTTATGAAACTTAGAAAGTGCCGAATAGATGAGTGGATGATGAGATAAATTTAGAACTGGCTGACTGGTAGAGCTCAGAAGGATGACATTAGTGGCATAGTCTGGTTGGGGTCTGTAAGTAGGAGTGCTCCCCTGGGGTTGATGCTGGGTCCAGTCTTATTCAACATCTTCATCAGGGATGAAGGGATTGAGTCCAGCTTCAGCAAGTTTACTGATGTTACAAAGCTGGGAAGGGTGTCTGACTCACTGGAAAGCTGTGCTACCATTCAACAGGACCTGGACAGAGTGGAGAGTTGGGCAGGGAGGAAGTTGGTGATGTTTAACAAGAGTGAGTGTAGAGCCTTGCACCTGTGGAGGGATGACTACGTGCATCAGTACCAGTGAGGGGCTGACATGCTGGAGAGGAGCTCTGCAGAGGAGGACCTGGGGCCATGGTGGACAATGGGTTGACCATGAGCTAGCAGTGTGCTCTGGTGGCCAAGAAAGCCAACAGTATCCTGGGGTGCATTAAAATGAGCATGGTCAGCATGTCAAGGGAAGTGACTCTTCCCCGCTACTGTGTTTTGATCAGGCCACATTTAGAATACTGTGTCCAATTCTGGCTTCCCAGTTCAAAAAAACAGAGATCTCATAAAGGGAGTCCAGAGTAGGGCTGCAAAGATGATAAAGAGCCTGGAGCATCTCCTATATGAGGAAAGGTTGAATAACCTGAGTCTATTCAGCCTGGGAACTGAGAGGAAATCCGATTAATGTTTATGAATATCTAATGACAGGTGGGGGAAAATGGATGAGACTCATTTCAGTGTTGCATAGAGATAGGATAAGGAGTACTGGACTAAAACTTGAGCATATTAAGTTCCATACAAACTTGCAGAAGACCTTTACAGTAAGGGTGATGGAGCACTGGAATAGGTGCCCAGAAAAATTATGGAGTCTGTTCTATTCAAGACCTGTCTGGACAGCTACTGTGTGATCTGTCGTACGGAACCCTCTTTAGCAGGGATATGGACTCAAAGATCTCTTGAGATCCCTTCAACCATCTGGAATCTTTTTGATTCCATGATTCTCTGAAATAATTTATTGTGTACCTCCACATTCTCCTTGTCTGTTGTGCCATTTCTTCCTTTTCATATATCAGAGGAAGTACACTCTCTATGGCCTTTCTTTTCTGATTGTACCTGTGGAATCTCTTCTTGTTGTTTTTCACATCCTTTGCTAAAGTTCGACTTCTGCCTTGGCTTTCCAGATCCTATATCTTTATGTCTGGAGGGCATCCCTGTGTTATTCACGCACTACACATTCCATCTTCCACTGCCTGTACATGTATTTTCTAACCCTCATTTTCACTAGCAGGTCCTTGCTCAGCCATGATGGTTTATGCCAACAGGGTTCTGCCAAGTATTGTAGCTTTTGAAAGCCAAATTTGTGTCTTCCCACAGAGACAAATATCTTTCATGAGCCTACAATCTGCCAAAATGAATAGAAAAGGAATTTTCTTGTGATGCATAAGATGAATACTCTCAAAATAATGTGATAGTAAATTGTAGGTCAATGGATATTCAACAGCAAATCTCAGTGCCAAAAGTTGGTATTTGTTTATGGGGCAGACAGAAGAAAGAGTAGAGAATCATTACTTGAACTAGATAAGATTTCTTTTCCAGTGCTTTTATGATGACTTTACTTTGCAATGACAATATCCATTTTTGAAAAATATCTTATTTTTTTTGGAAGACACATTGCTACAAATCAGGATTTACTGGTTTCTTTGTAACTGTTTTCCAGTTGGAGAATGCATCCCTCAGCTGTTTTTATAGTGGCATTGTTTGCTCCAGAGACAGTAAAGGACTATGACCCACAACAAAATCGTGTTTCCTAAACATGAGATACAAGACAGTATCTTCATATGAACTTCCAAGGCAAAAGGACCAGATGGTAGGAGTCCTAAATTTTCTCCAGAGAAAATTAATTCACTGTCTTCTATAGCAATTTGAACAGTCTTTCTCATCCACTGCCTGATATCATAGAACCATAGAATCACAAGGTTGGAAATGACGTACAGGATCATGCAGTACAACTGTCCTCCCATCACCATTGCTGCCACAAACACTAAACCATATATTGTAGCTCCTCACCCAAGCACCTCTTGAACACTGCTAGGGATGGCGACTCCACCACCTCCCTGGGCAGGCCATTCCAGTGCCTGACCACTTGCTGAGAGAAGTTTTTGCCTATATCTAAACCTAAACCTGCTCTGGTACAACTTGTGGCCATTTGCCTGGGTCCTGTCTGTTGCCTGGGAGAAGAGGCCAAACCCCTCCTCATCACAACCTCCCTTCAGGAAGATGTAGAGTGTAATGAGGTCTCCTCTGAGCCTCCTCTTCTCCAGGCTAAACAACCCTAGATCCCTCAGTTGCTCCTCGTAAGAACTGTGCTCCAAACCCTCATCATTTTCACTTTGGACACGTTCCAGGGCCTCAATGGCTTTCTTGTAGTGAGGGGCCCAGAACTGAACACAGTACTTAAGGTGCGGCCTTACCAGTGCTGATTACAGAGGGGCAATTACTTCTCTGCTCCTGCTGGCCACAATATTTCTAATGCAGGCCAGGATTCTATTGGCCATCTTGACCACATGGGCACACTGTTAGCTCATGTTCAGCCAAGCATCAGCCAACACCTCCAGGTCCCTTTCCTCTTCACAGTCATCCAGCTGCACATCCCCAAGCCTATAGTGCTGCATGGGGTTATTGTGGCCAAAGTGCAGGACCTGACACTTGGACTTATTGAACCTCATCCCATTCATTTCAGCCCAGCAATATAGCTTACCCAGGTCCCTCTGAAGAGCCTCCCTACCCTCACGCAGATTGACACTACCTCCCAGCTTGGTGTCATCTGCAAACTTACTGAGGGTACATTCAATGCCCTCATCTAGGTCATCAATAAAGATATTAAACAAGATGGACCCCAGTACCAACTCCTGGGGGACACCACGTGTAACGGGTCGCCAGCTGGACTTAACTCTGGTAACCACTACCCACTGGGCATGGCCCTCTAGCCAGTTACTTACCCAATGAAGTGTATACCTGTCCAGACCACAGGCAGCCAGTTTCCCCAGAAGAATACTGTGAAAGACCATGTCAAAGGCTTTGCTGAAGTCTAGGTAGATTACATCAACACTTTTCCGTCATCTACCAGTCTGGTCACCCAGTCATAGAAGGAGATGAGGCTGGTCAAGCATGACTTGCCTTTTGTGAACCCGTGCTGTCTGGGCCTGATTTCCTGGGCACCAGGCATGTGCTGTGTGGTCTTGCCCAAGATGACACTCTCCATGACTTTCCCTGGTACTGAGGTCAGGCTAACAGGCCTGTAGTTCCCTGCATCCTCCCTATGGCCCTTCTTGTGGATGGGAGTCACATCGACAAGCCTCCAGTCCTCTGGAACCTCTCCAGATAACCAGGAGCACTGATAGATGGCTGAGAGCAGCTCAGCAATTATCCCCGCCAGCTCCCTCAGCACCCTGGGTTGAAGCCCATCTGGTCACATGGACTTGTGACAGTCCAAATGGAGGAGGAGCTCTCTAACCATCTCCACCGGAATCACCAGTGGTGTATTCTGTGAAGCATGCCATACTTCTAGATCAGGGCCTAAAGTGCCCTGAGGGTAACCAGTCTGACTATTAAAGGCAGCTGTAAAAAAGGCATTGAAGACCTCAGCCTTCTCCTTATCCTCCGTCGGTCGTCACATTCCCCACTATATCAAGTAAATGATGGAAATTCTCCTTGGTTCTTCTTTTACCATTGACATATTTATAAAGGGATTTCTTATTTTCTTTTACTGCCATGGCCAATCTGAGTTCAAACTGGGCTTTTGCCTTCCTAACTTCCTCCCTGCATAACTTTGCAATTTCCTTGTAATATACCTTATGAGGTATATGTCCCATGTGCTAGCCTTGAATGAGCTGCGCTTAATTCTGCACACTGAGCTCACTGAGTTAAGTGTTTCTGTTTCTCTAGTTCTTCACAATGTAGCGTTGTATAATCTTCTAATTTGCTGTAAGTCTGTAGAGAAGTGATTCCCTTGCTGAGTGTTTGCTTTGTGTGATGATTACAGCTTTCTGGCTTGTAGTTCAGAGATTTTCCTAGGCTGGAGTATTTTTACACTCCATTACTTTTGATTTACCTTGCAAGTACATGCAAAATACCCATCACACATCCAGTTGAAAGCACACTTAACAACAAATTGATGATCTACCAACCAAATGAGCCACTCCAAGGCGATACAAGACATACTGTACGTTACAGCTAATGCCACATGTAACTGACTTAAAGTATTATGGCATTGACTGCATACAAATATCACACTGTAAAACATTACTTAAGACAAATTAAAAACAACTCAAGTAGCTAATACACTTTGAAGCCTACAGAAAGCGAGACAGCAGCCTCTCCCTCATGCTAACTGTACCAATAAAGCCAAAGGCCATTAGGACTATCTGAAGCCTGGTGGAAACTTTGAACTGGGACCACTCGTTCTCAAGTGAACAGTGGGTACTTTATGCCAGTCTTTTGTTTCTGCATGCCTCTCTCCTCTCCTCTCCTCTCCTCTCCTCTCCTCTCCTCTCCTCTCCTCTCCTCTCCTCTCCTCTCCTCTCCTCTCCTCTCCTCTCCTCTCCTCTCCTCTCCTCTCCTCTCCTCTCCTCTCCTCTCCTCTCCTCTCCTCTCCTCTCCTCTCCTCTCCTCTCCTCTCCTCTCCTCTCCTCTCCTCTCCTCTCCTCTCCTCTCCTCTCCTCTCCTCTCCTCTCCTCTCCTCTCCTCTCCTCTCCTCTCCTCTCCTCTCTCCTCTCTCCCCTGTCCCCTTCTTTTTCTTTTCCTTCCCTTTTCTCAAAAGGTCCAAAGAGATATGTGCAGATGGAGCAGAATTAGGGGAACATTTTTGAAATACAATGTATAAGCAAGAGACAGGAACTTAAATGCTGCTTAAATGTGGCATAAAAGCCACAGCCCTTTCAGTTTCATCTGTGCGCTATATGAAGTGGCAGCTAATTGTATAGGAACACAGATTTATTGCTATTGTTCTTGTTGCTATTGTTATTATTAATTATTATTACTACTATTACTGAATGACGTTTCCTTCTCTGAAGAATGGTTCTTTCTTAGCCTGTGACAAAAGCAATGCTTTTTTGAGTACACATCACATGACATCTCTGTCAGGCAGTGTTGTATTCACCCAGCTGTGTTCTGCCAGAGTATTGTTAGATATTTGCCTCGGTTTCTAACATCAGTCCTCAGTGATTTATCTCTGTTTGCCCCTGTGATGATCTAAAAACCCAAGGAGCGATTAATACAAATTTTATGTTAAAGCACTAAATGAGAAAAAAAAAAAAAAAAAAAAAACCAAATAAACTAACAAAAAAAAAACCAACAACAACATTAGCAACTAAACACCAAGGATGCAACAGGATTCTGTGCCCCACTTTAGCATACAGTCTTGTAAATTGTGGCTTTTTGGTATTAATATTGTAGCTTACACATAGATTATGGATGTTTATGAACAAAAATTGTTTGTCCATTATAAACAGCTGATTTTGAATGACTTATCTATTGATACCTAGCAATATTTTCAAGGCTGGCAAAACATAAATAAAAAATAGTTTCTGTCAAAGAACACAGGAATCCTACTCCTACCTAGGAAGTATGAATGAAATAAGAGGAGGAAACTCTGCTGGCAAGGAAATGAATGAGGACTTTATCATAGGTATGGGTCAACCTACAAGACCAGGAATCTTTTGCACTTTGCTAAAGCTAAACAAATGGTCAAGCACAAATCTAGTCTAGCTCTGAAATCTGCTTGAGATCAAAGCCTCAGAAGGAGTGCAGTGAGCATTTTGCTTGCATAGGAAATTTGATCTCTATTGCTATCAAGGCATGGGGATCTTGTTCATACATAAATTGTGTGCTAGGGAAAGTCCATACAAGGAGACAATCAAATAACCACTTTCTTGCTATTGGCATAAGCACAATAACTCTTCAGAAATTGGCTCTTCACAAACTAATTTGCAAAAGAGATTAATTGTAATGGCAGATTTATGCAAAGAAAATCAAGAGGGCAAAATGTTAATATAACTGGCTGATGTGGAGGAAAGAACAAGGGAAACAGCATAAGAAAGAAACAAGGGACTTCTAGAGTGATAAAAATGTTGAAAATTACCTTCTTGATAGTAACAGAAGAAAGTCCCAGAGAAATTAAAATGAAAATGCAGCCCAAAGGAGAGTTGAAGTCTGTGTACATTACCCACTAGGAGGCACAGTGTTTGCATACTAGAATTTAAAGTTATTACTCAGGACACTAGAGTGTACTTACAATGCTCTCAGAATACAGCAGAAGCAAATTAAGAGAGATGAAATGGATTAATAAAAAAGCAAATAAAAAGGCTGTAAAGTACAAATGAAGGGCCTAATTCCATTCCTATTAAAATATAAACAGCCACATTCCCATTAATTTGAGTAGAAGTAGTATAGTGAGCCTGAAGTAGGCTCCACACTGCATCCTAAAATCTATACGCATGGAAAATGTAATGAAAAAGCAGACAATTAACTTTTTATTTTACTTCTAGATCTAAAAGGAGACTAGGCAGAATAATGGACTATATTTGGGCTGCTTCCCCAGGAACAGCTACTTTTTGTCTTCTAAATCGTTGTCGTTAGTGGAAGCATCCCAGTCTCAAGTCGCAGGTGAATAAAAGGCAGGTGGAGCTGTGTCTGTGCAGTTTGTTTGCTCACAAAAACGTGTGCTGACAGCGCAGTTGCTGGAGAATAACATCCTGCTGGAGAATAACATCCTCCATTGACAATACACTCCAGGTGACATTTGCCTGCCGCATACTGAGCATGGTTGTTAGCAATGGGACTAATCCTGCTGTGTTTCATGTGTCAGTTTCTCAGTGCTTGCCTGGAATTGGCACTGGCTGTTCTCAGCATTCCTCCAGCAAGACCTGAAAAATCATGTCAGCTGGAAAATGCTAGGAGAATGCAGGAAGGACCTATGTGGAAGCTGCAAAAAAAAAAAAAATCTCTGCCGCTTTATCTAAAACTTAATCTCTGTGAGCACTTCCATGCACCTGTCTCCAGACAAGCACCTTGCCCTCATCCTGATGTGTTCTCTAGGCAAGGTCTGAGCAGATTCCTGCCCCTTCTCTTATCTTCTTCTGTCTTAGCTGGAAAGGCAAATTGGCTGTACAGAATGGATGGAGTGAAAGCCATCCTTGGGTTAGTTCCTCACCTGTTCACCTGAGGAAAACAGAGTCCCAAGGCAGGCTGCAGTGCTTTCTTGCTGCAACACAGTTAGTGTGAGTCCTTTGAAATAACTGGGCAAAGCTGACTCTAAGGTTTGCATTTAGAGGCTGATAGACACCAGTTTATACCTCCTTTGAGATCTTAGCATGCCTGCATGCACGGGTGTCTGAGAACGTGCTATAGCAAACCTCTTGTCCACCACTATGACCACTCTGAGAAAATGGAAGGGACATAAACTCCCAGACAACAGCTCTTGCAGATGTATGGCCACAAAAGGGTTGGTGTTCTGACCTCCTGTTAAGGACATTTCAATGTCAACCCTCTCTGGGGTTTTGGGGGAGATCAAGCAGGATTGTGCTTGCTGATGGTGTTTCTCCTCCTGAAGAAGTAGGGCAGCACTTCACGCTCCCTGGCCTCAATCTGACACAACTTGCTGACCCATACTGTTTCTGCTGCTTCTCTGAAGAGCTGATTTTCCATACAGGTTCAGTGCTTTGGATTTATTTTGTGACGTGGTCTGTGTTTTGTGGGTCTTTGGATAGGCAGCTGCTGTGACTTAGCTACTGTTTGTCCCACAACTTTAATGCAATGACAATATTAACCATGGTAATGAAGTACCAAGGATCAGTAATACGCCAGAAAGGAAAAAAGCAACACACTGCCTTTGAATCTTGAAGGAGAGGGCAGTGACATGAGTTAAGTCCAATTAAGCCCTAAGATATCATTCCCAATGCAATCCGTTCCACCATTGTGGTACTTGTTGCAAACCAGAGTAGCACAAAAATGAAAATACACTTTGTAGCATGTCCTTGGTCACATTCCTGACGTTTGTGTTTTGCCCAAGGTCCGGGTAATGCTACCCTCTTTTAACAAGTTGTTTGTCCTCCCTCTCTTTGGCTGAGGGACTGAATTTTACTTGTGAACCTTAGATATCTTTGGATACAAGCAGTCTGCTCCGTGGATTTACTCTCTTGAGGGGCTGCAAGGGTTTGCCTTTTTCCAGATGCTACACATAACTAATATCACACTGAAACAAACCCAGCCCCATTACTTTCCCCATTCAAAACGTTCGCAGTCGGGACACGAAATGAACTGAACAGGGCAGGGGCTGGAAGCGCGGGGCAGCCGGCTACCCCTCCATCCCGTGGGAGCGGCGGGGGCTCGGCGGCCCGGCCCCGGGGCGGTGCCGGCGGTGGGTCCCGCCTCGCTCACCTGTGCAGGTCGAACGGTAGCACTGCTCTGGCTCCTGCCCCAGCCCGCTCCTCGGAGGATGAACTCGCCGAGGCTGCTGGTCGAACCCGGCAGGGAGGTGAGAAGGGACACTCTCCAGAGGGATACGCGGCTTGGGGCCGCCGGGCAGCAGCTGGGTGGGTGTCCTGTGCGCGGGGAACAGAGCTGGCCGGGGCCGGGGCATGGCTGCAGTGGGTCCAGGTGGAGGTGTGTCTGTCTGCTGCGACTGAAACCTGGGCCCATACAGTGCAACTGGGGTTTGCTTTCAGTGGTGCTCCACAGACAGAGCCAAGTGCAATAAGCACCCGAGTGGTATTTGCTGTGCAAATACTCCCATACAACAGTAAATCGACGGGGAGCAGTTGTGCTGTTGAAGTTGTAACAAGTGAATGATAAGGAAATGACCATTGAAGTGTTTCTGGGGAACTTTTCAATGGCGCTGTGAGAACTACGGGTTGCTCTTTTTGACTTTGAGTGCTGTGAAGTACCTGGTTCACTCCTATTCTGAGGCAAACTGAAGGGCTTGATGGAGGACCAGAGATGTCTAAGCTTTGTTAATGTGATCACTATTGCCCTACCAAATTTGCTTGTAACAACTGGCTCTTATAACTGAGATCCTTGAGGGGATTAACACTAACACACAATGACAGTGCTACTAACCAAAGGATGTAGCTTTGTGCATTACTTTTCCTCTTCAGAGCAAAAGAGTAGCTGTGTCTCTCAAGAATGTGCTGATATGAAGGACAGTGCAGTGTTAACCCATTTTGGGGAAAACAACTGCAGGTGACCGTCTCCTGGAGGGAATCTGCGTCCCAGAGTACTCTGAGGCAGCCTGTGGCTTGGGATTCTGTCCCTGCCAGCACCAAGATACAAAAGCCCAGGACTGCACCTTTACCTGCCCCAGGGGAGAGGAGCAGCTGCAGACACAGGAGGTGGGAAGCACAGCCCTGCCTTGCTCCTGCAGGAAGAGCTGGAAGTGAAGAGCAAAGGAGGGCCCCTGCCTTTGTGTGCTCTCAGCACGCTCTATGCCAAGCAGTATTTACACAGACACAGGCTGCTAGGAAGGGCAAATGCTCTGTGGTCCCTCTTCAGCTTTGCTCCCTTGTGTGGTTTCGGTACTGGACTTCTCTGTGACTCAGTCTTCCCACTTGCAAAATATCCATAGGGCAAAGTATTCTATGAACTTGTGAAAACTGAGATAGCTGTTATTGTTCAAGCCAGACAAATCTGCCTGTAAAAGAAGACCAATTTTACTTATAAGTTTTACAGTGTGATCATCCCAGCAAAACCATTCAATTTGAGCAGTACCTGCCTGAAAGCATATTACTGTAGTGTGAGTTATTTCTTTATAGCACTCAAGAATTTAGTATACAAACATATTAAATAAATATGAAATAGAGGAGTTTTAAGCTGGAAAAAAAATACAGGAGTTGATTTTGTTTTCTGGCTGAACTGGAGGAAACTCTTTGCTTTCAGTGGGTTATTCTTGTTTACACTGGTGTGAAAATCATCACATAATTGTGGGCTGAAAGATACATTGCGCTATTCCTCAGGCAGAAGAAATAACCCTCACTCTTGTGTTTAATACCTTCCTTTTTTCCAAGCAACAGACTTTCTTGTAATTTCTTCTTTCTTACTCTTGATGAGTAAAAGTGTGAGGTAAGCATCTGATAATCTATTATTAAAGAGCTAGGTTTTTTCTTGTTTTGTTTTTGACAAAATAGAGGTGTACATAGAAGGTTTTCGTTCTTGCTACCATCATTATATTTTTCCTCATATCTATTTTGAGTCACAAACACAGCATGTAGTCTGACTAAATTCATATTTAGGTATTTACTTTACTCTCATCTGGGCATGCATGTTTTTAACATAGTTTTGAAATCCACTGGACCAATATGAAAGGGCTGAGAAACTGCTGAGCCTCTTCAGAGGCTAGCAGTTTTTTTATATATATATAGACAAATTTATTTATACTTTATTAAACTGGATTCACAGTAAAAGAACCATAAATGTCAGAAGCTTCAGAAGTTGGTCGTGAAGTTCCAGATTTTCTGTAAAATATGACCTCTGAAGTAGTATATTCTTACTGCAATGAACTCAGATTTGCAGATGTTACTTCCAATAGTGTCAGCATAAGCTTACCAGTCTACTTTTAGCATGGGCTTAATACTAAGGTCAGAGTGAAGCCTGTAACTGGCTTTGGAAGGGATACAAAGTTTGGAGGAGTATATTTTCCTCGTTATGAGGGGATTTGCAGGTATAGATGCCATAGAGAATGTGTATCTCTTGCTTTTTGTTGGAAAAATAGATAGGGTTACACAGAGGCTCCATTGATGTCTTCCATAATCACTTGTACATTTAACGTCACCGTGCTGAAACTAGCCTTGTGAGAAACTGGTTTCCTGTACAGTGTAAAATTTTTTCTACAGTTGCAAAAGCTAGCGAAGGATCTTTAGTAGTGGAAAAATAGGTGCATATGCATATCTTCCAATGGCTGGATGCACTGGCTAAATGCTGAGACCATACGAAATGTGCAATTTTGAGGGCAGAATCTGCATCAGTATCTTTCCTGTCCCTCCTGTAGTTCCCTGGCTGAGTTAGCCATGCTATTTATAGTAAAACCTTCCATGTTAGTGAACCTTAGTCAGGATAAGTAAGGCATAATGCATGGTACAAGTATGTAAGCATGTGAGTTACATGTTCCCTCTCTGCCCTGCTCAATGAATCTATGGCTGTCTTCTCACAGGAAAGATACAGGAAGAATACCAACATTAGATAATGATCTTTAACTCACCTCTCCATTTCTTCACCTGTTCCAACTGCAGACAGTCATCCAACTCCTCTGCACCCACTTACTTCGTGCCCCCTCTGCACACACAGTCACTGCTTGCATGTTCCATTCCTCTAAGTTCCTCACAGTCAGACAAAGCAGCAAGTGACCCTCCTTTCTGTTGCCTTTTGGCTGTCCATGTAGCCCTCTGTCCTGCAGCCTTCACTCTTCTCAAGCATTCTTGTACTCTGCACTAGCAATTTCATACCTTTGGTGGTGATTCTTCCCCATTAGCCAAAAAACAGTAGAACAGAACAGGGATAGCTACTCAGCAGTTGTGTTTAGTCAAAATTTTCCAGAGATGTGACTAAAATTAAATCTCTGATAAATATCATGGCTGAACAAGGGAAATCCACATGAGAATGGGCAGGTGCCTACAATGCTGTCTAGAATAAAGAGCAGAATCGTAGCAGAGCTCAGTAGGAACAATATAGAACCTTGAGCACTGGGAAGCTATAGAAACTTTAGTCCCTGACTGATAAAATAGCTTTTTTTTTTTTTTTTTTTTAGACACTGAATCTACTTGAAAGAATGGACTGCAAATAGCTGAGAACATAATCTAGGGTGTGATGTGACATCTTCGAAATGCAGTTTACCCTCACATTCTTATTTTACTAAGTAAGTCTAAACCTAAATAGTCCATTCTTAGGGGTCTTTTTATGTCACTTCATTTACAATGCATGTATGTATTTCATGTGGAATTGTCCTGGTTCTCTTCTAAAATTCTGCCATGGCCCACAGCAAGTAATTCAGATGCTAAGCTTGTATTTCCCATTCAGTAACGGTAAGTTTAGTTCTTCAGCATAATAACACTAAAATGAGGAGCAATATACAGCAAGAAATGAAGGCAACTTATTGCTGTGTTCATAGAATCAAAGAATCATTAAGGTTGGAAAAGACCTCTAAGATTATCTAGTCCAGCCATCAATACGTCTGCACCATGCCCACTGAACCATGCCCCTCAGTACTGTATATTTCTTGAGCACCTACCTGGGCAGCCTCTTCCAGCACATGACAATTCTTTCTGAGAAGAAATATTTCCTGATATCCAACCTGAACCAACTTGAAGATACTCCTCTTGTCTTGTTACACGTGAGAAGAGACCTACCCCCACCACACTACAACCTCCTTTCAAGCAGTTGGAAAGAGTGATAAGGTCTCCCCTGGGCCTCCTCTTTTCCAGACTGAACAATAGGTTTCCTCAGCTGCTCTTCATGAGCACTGTGCTCCAGACTTCTCACAGCTGTGTTGCCCTTCTCTGGACAAATTCCAGGGCCTCAATGTCTTCCCCGTAGCGAGGGACCCAAAACTGAACACAGTACTCAGGATGTGGCCTCACCAGTGCTGGGTACAGGGAGTGGTTGCTCCCAGCTCCCACTGTCAACGCTATTTTGATACAATCCAGGATGCCATTGGTCTTCTTGGCCACCTGGGCACACTTCTGGCTCATGTTCAGCTGGCTGACAACTAGAACTCCAGATCCCTTTCCTCCATGCAGCTTTCTAGCCACTCTGCTGTAAACCGGTAACAATGAGTGGGGTTTTTATGACCAAATTGCAGGACCCAGCCCTTGATCTTGTTGAACCTCTGGCCTCAGCCCAGCAATCAGCCTACGGACTGTACAGTATATGTTCATCTGCAGCTAAGTGCATTAGGCTCCGGTGGACTGAAAAATCTCACCCAGAACTGCAGCCTAAGCAGCTACAAAGGCTACACTGATGAGGCATTGTTCACTCACAACCAAGCCTGGTTTCACGCTAGGTATCTAAGGCAGATATCAGCAGGGCAGTGCCAGGCAATCGTGCAACACATGCAGGATATGAGCCACAACTTGGTAAACTTTGACAAGACGTGGGGAAAAAAAAACTTTGAGAGAAATATGACTGCTAGAGCCAGCACAGACAGGCTCTCTCTGGTAAAGCCATAGTTTGTCATATAGGATGGTGATCTCAGACAGTTTCTTGATGGATGGCTGAATGCACGTACTGCCACAATGATTCATGGAACGGACTGGCACACGCAGGGGTCTGAGTAGTCCCTCTACATGAAAGCATTTTGGCTGTGAAGCCATTGCTCCTGTGGCAGTGAGTGAACTGGTCTCTGATCACAGGACTGCTTTTGGAACACCGGGAAGCAAAAGGAAATGCTCAGAGCATGTTGTTAGGAATCACAGTCCTTACACCAATCATTCTTTGTGTTTCTTGTATATTTGCAGTGCTTGTTAAAAACTGGAATGACTAAACATCAAGTGATGCTCCAAGGAGTGGAAAGATGTATACATGTGCAATTTGATAACTGGATATTGGATAAATGTTGTATTAGGCAGTAAGCACAGAGATTGGATGACAGTACCAGTTCTTGAGGGATTTATGATGCGCCATGGAAAACGGAGGAAATTAAACTAAAATGTTGCAAAGAGTTAAGAACCATAGTTAGTTTTACACCTTGCCTGCACTTTCACTGAGGTCAGTGACACTTTTCACTGTGGAAAGCCAAGGAGGAATGCAGGGCCCTGTCGGGCTGAGCCTGTGTTCTCTCTGGGACAGGATGCAGTGGCTGGTACTTACCAGATGTTCAAGCTGAGGCCGCAGGGGCAGCTTTGAGCACTGGTCTGATTGAAAAGCAGCATTCAAAGCAGCCCTGGCCTTTTTCCTACCCCTGCAGCAGCTGCTGCATGGCTCCGAACTCGTACCTGCAGACCTACAAAATAACTGACACTTGCTTACCAACTAAGAGAAGTAAGCTCAGACGGATTTTTCTGTAGAAGCACTTTTGAGAGCTTTAGCAAACGAAGCATTAGACAGCAGGGCTGAACCTTGCTGGGGGCGTGACACTTGCGAGTGCCACCGGGCCCTCTACCCGAGGGAACCGGCGGGGCCGAGAGAGAGCTGAGATGGGTGGGGCGAGCCCCGGAGGGGTGGGAGCGGCGGCCTCGCTCCGCCGGGCGGGCGCTGCGGGAGAGGTGGGCGCCGCGCGAGCGGAGCGGCCGGGGCTGAGCCACGGGCTGGGCGGCGGCGGCGGGGGGCGGTGCCACGGGCGGTGCGGAGCAGGGCGGCGGCCCCGCAGCCAGGGCGGGCGGCAGGTGGGAGCGGGCCGCGGCCGGCGGTGAGCGGAGCGGGGCGGGGAAGGGATGGGCTGCGCGCCCAGCATCCACGTCTCGCAGAGCGGCGTGATTTACTGCCGGGACTCGGACGAGTCCAATTCACCCCACCAGACCACCACCGTCTCGCAGGGTGCCGCCACTCTGCACGGCCTCTTCGTCAAGAGCGACGCGGCCGACTCCATCCCCGCCGTCCTCGCCTACCAGAGCCGGCAGCCGCCGCCCTGCTCCGGCCCCCGCCGCAGGGAGCCCAGGGCGCCGCGCTGCTGCGGCATCGAGGCGGAGACCCAGACCAGCAGCGGCAGCCTCAAGGTGAGCGCCGAGCGGAGCGCGGTAGGAGAGCCGCCCCGGCGCTGGGATGCGGCAGTCCCCGCTGACTCACGGCTCCCTGCCCGCCGCCAGGGCAGTTGCGCGGCCGGAGGGGAAGGGCAGCTCCCGGCGCTGCGGTTAGTGGCGGGGAGCGGGCGTGCGGTAAAGGTCAGTTCTCCTTAGCGAAACGCGCCTCCTGGACGCTGAGCTCTAACCATCTTCCGTCGGTCAAAATGAGCTGCTGCCGCCCGCGGGAGTACGGCCGTCCTCATCCGCACGGCCGGCAGCCGCAGGGCTCCAGCAGCGGGCGGACAGCGGCCGTCGGCCGGCTCCGCTCCGAGCCGGGCAGGGCACCGCGTGGCTGCGGCAGCGAGCGGCCGAGGGGATGCTCCGGAATGGTGCATTGACGCACCGCGTGCTGCCGGCGTCGTGGGGCACAGGTTTCCCTGCAAGAGAATCCCGGTAGGATTCCGTTTCGCAGCGTCGCACCGCTCCAAAAGTTGCTCTCAGAAGAAGCGGTGTGGTAATCCCAGCAGCACGCCAGGGTGCTCCTCACTCGTGTTAATAAAGCCAGGTATCGTGTCACGAAGACGTCTTCTGGGATTAAATAGACTCTAGTACTCGATTATAATTAAGAAATTAGGAGATTAAGTAAACCTAAAATGTACTCAATAATAATAATTAAAAAAAAATCGGTAAACATCCAAAGAAAATATAGGTTAGGTCACAGAAAATAAAAAAGAACAACAAACATAACTGAAACCGCTTCAACTCATGAAGTAAAAAAAAAAATGGTATACCTGTTGGGGTTTGTTTGCATTTTTTTCTACTCAGAGTGGGATGTTTCCTGAGACAAACTACAACTTTTTAAGATGCAAAATAAAATAATTGCACAGAATAGAAATCACTGCACAATTCTTTACATTGAAATCTAGAAAGAGATTCTGAAAGTTGTTCTACCATTTTTAGTTCTTAGGGATTGTTTACACTTTGTTTACATTTTTGCTGTTACACCATGTGCTCTTGTAAGCAAATATACTTGTCAGCTTTCTGGTTTGTCAGAAGTGAACATATTTCAGATGTTTCTGAGCTTTGTAATTGGGCACCCGAATGTCATTGCTTCAGCATTTTGCTCAAGTGTGGGCACCCGTGCTCAGGGAGATGGGGCTATTCAGTTAAGAACTGCTTCAATTATGCGGTGGAAATGTTTCCATCTTGTGTGCATTAAGAACTGTGAAATATTTTGTGTCATTTTAAAACATAGTCAGAGTTCCCCATTTTAGCCACTATTCCTTCCAAGATAATATGTTCTTTTCTGACCAAAAAGAGGTCTGAATATTACAGAGCTATCGCAAAGGCAAAGTAATATTTGGCATCTGGCTATAGTGAAAGAAAGAGCTTGGAACTACTGTTCTTCAATTAGATAACAATATTTACTAACATTTGAAGAAGTTTTCTTTGTTTTGGTTGAGATTATGTGTCTCAAAATGCCTGAGGGCTTCAGCCACTGCAGTTGCATTTATGGGCTGTGCTGAAATGGCATCTAAATATTTAGGTGAGGAAACAAAGACAGGGGTCAGTTGGCTGCTAGACGTATGGTAAATTGATATAATGTTCCAGTGTGGAACTTATCAGCCCACCTAAGCCATGCTGCTTCATTTGTCTTCATCTTCTGCTCCAAACTATTCTCAAATTGTTTACGTGATTAAGTATTGCATTATTTGCATTTGAACTTATATTTATAGAATGTTTTAGTACTGGTCCACATCACGGTATTAATCTGGCACTGAAAGATGTCAGCTCATAATGACTTCAACCCAGTGTAATTCAAACAAAAAAATGGAAAATATCACTTGTCTCTTACAATGTCTTTCCCAAACATCAGATTTTAATTTAATTTTATCTAATCTATTCTTGCTGGGGTGAGACCTGTGTTACAAAGATAATTTGGTTTGCTCTTCTTTCTTTCATCAGAATGTTCTGAGTTGTTCCAGGCATTCAGATGTGTTGGTTGCATCCTGCTTATGAGGCTATGAGTAGCCATTTTGTACTTCTAGCATGAGTGCATTGCTTTGTGGATCTCGGAACCTTGCTAACAAACAGATCAGCTGACAGAGAAATTTAGTGTACTTGTTGAGTGTTACGGATGATAGAGGTGTTAGATCGCATTAGATGATGCTGCGTCCTAATTTGAAATAGGACCTCCAGTCTGAGGTTCCCTGCCACATGCTGTACTGTTAAAACACTTGTGCACAAGCACTGAAGTAAAAAACAGCCATCCCTTGCCCATGTTTAATTCTGAATAAAACACATGATTTATGTATTAGTTATGGCCAGCTGATAATCATCATGTACATAGAGCCAGTACAGATAGTAGATGTAGTCTTCTGTGGTGAGTTGACTAACTGTTGACACTAAATCCTTGCAAACAGTATCATGGCAGAAAGCTATTAGCATCTCAAACCTTATTTTGACCTTTATAAAGATATGATGCACTTCATTTGCTTAATTGAAAGCTAACACTGAGTGTGAGATGATGCGGAGAGAATAATGGTTGCTTGATCCATTGCCTAAATATAGCTAGTCTTGAAGTGCAAAAATACCAACTTCTTTTACCAAGAAGTAAAAACTTCTTGAACATTTCTTTGATGATGTGAAAAGATTATTGTTTCCACTGTAGGATTTAAAGAATACACATGCGTATTTTTATTACGGCCGGTACTGATCTTGAGCAGAAATGTGTGCATAGATGGATGCTTCTTGCACACTGTGGTACTTAGGCATTGGCCAGAAGACTACAAGAACAAACAAGCTTTACAGTTCTTATCACTAAAACATAGCAACAAGTGGGAAAGCAAAACAAACAAACAACTCTGCAGTCTTTCGTTGATTGATTATCCTCTTCTTGATATAACAAGAAGCTTCTCTGTGGAAGAGAAAAATATGTTTATGAGCTCCCACAGAAGTCAGTCACAGTAGAAATTGTTTGTGACAATTTTCAATCATTTCCATATCAAAATGGAAGCAAAAGAAGTTCAGGAAAAAGAAGAAATGGAATGGGACAGTATCTCTAATGTTGGCCCATGTTAAGTTCTGAGGTAGAATTGCTGAGAAGATGCTCCTCAATATGTCAAGCACCTAGCTTTTCTGATTTATTTATTTATGTTTTTATTTTATTGGGGAATGTAAATGTGAGGACATCAAAGTGCTCTGGAGAGCACAGAGAAACTCCGGTAAAGAGAGAGCTGTCCTGGGTGCACAGGCCCTGATGGAATGCATCCCTATGCACTGTCTTGAACTAAAATACGTTCCTTCTCTTTAAAGAAGTATCATGTCCAAGAACACAAAAAGTCTATACTGTACTGCAAACGCTTCGTTTTGTTTGAACTGTACTACTGTGTAACTGGCTGGTAGAATGTGGAACATGTTAGACATAGGGTATCTTGAAAAACAGAGCACTAGACAACACTAGGAGAAGCTGTCCTGCTCTGTGACTCAGTGACAGTTCACAACTTGATTTCATGTGTAAGACATCACGGTTCTCTTGAACGTACCGTGGGACAGCAGAGCTAGGAAATGAAAATTAGGGGCAGTCTGAAAAATATTGGTACTTTGGAGCTACGTGACTGTGTAGACTGTTTTCAGTTTAGCCCAGCTGGCCTGTGAGAAGTACTTACCATAAAAAAAGGAAATGTTTCTAATAGAGAATTGCTTTTCTTGGACTAAGCCTGGACTTCTTATATGAGTGCACCAAAACAACTTTTGCAAAGGTTTGCTGCTCCTTATTTGTCCATTTCATTCCTCCTTCAGCAAGTTCTTAGTTTCAGTCTTATACACTGACTGACAGTGGAAGTGTGTAGACTGAAGTTTTACAGAATGGTGAAAACAGTTTCATCAGAAAATAATATGCTGCTTGGCAAAGGAAAGAGAGCAGCCTGATAGAATAAATTCACTTGGCATTGCGTCGCATACTGTTCTGGACTTCCATAACTGTTCTGGGTCATAGACATTTCTATAATTTTATATAAAACATACCTATTTCTTGTTTCTTTGTTTCCTTTTTTCTTAGATGGTATATGAAATGTGTAGTTAAATTGTAAAAGATTTGTCTCAATCTTTGGGACACTGGGAATCGACAGTCATCTCAGGACCCTGCATCCCTGTTAGTATTTCAGAGCCTCACGTAACGAAGTAATAGCAGCACCTGTTTCCTACTTTGTACCATTTGCTGTGTGCAAAGGAGCATTCCAAGGCTTTATCTTTTGAGGATCCTGATGTGGATCATTTGACAATTTCTAATACTCCATGATAGCTCTGAATGCAGAGAGGGATTGCAAATAGAACTGACCACACAGGTGAAAGAAATAATGCAAACTGAGATGCTATGCAACACATCCTGAGAATACCACATGTTCTTGGGATTTAGAAGGTAAATTTGAGTCTCTGCAGTTTACAATATCTTTTAATTTCTGTCTACTTAATAATTACTGGGTTGTCATATAGAAAATGGATGTATCATTTCCCCTCCTTTCTCCTTCAGGAGAGGAAAAACCTAGCAAGCTGTATCATACTAAAAGTGGTAGTTTGATTTAGAAAGCAAAGTAATTCAGCAGTTTTAGTCTCTACAACTAAATCCCACACTTGCTCTGCAGGTACTCTAACACAGAGCAGAAGTGCCAAACAGCTAACGCTTGCACTTCCTTACAGATGGCTTGAGTGCCCCTTCCAGACATCCGTTACTGGTTTGCCCTCTTGCCGTAATGAATTTAACCCTCTTGGGGGGGTAGGGGTGGGTCTTCCAGATTCTTCATGTTTATTTCAGCCAGGTTGCTGTACCTCTTCTAGTTCCATGGGTATGAACGGTCCTACATCAGGTAGCTGCACACCCAGATATATAATATCTGAATATCTGAATAAGAGTTGGTAAGAGTAAGTAGTGAAGCAGGTGCAAGGCAGAGCCAGGACTGAAAAAGCAGCCATGCTCTGGGCTATGTTTTCCTCTGGTGTCACCTGTGGTGCTGACAGGTTTCAGGTATTTTATTTTTGTAGACCATTCTCTGCTCCTATTTCTTGACTACCTGTTGATCGCTCCTTTTCCAAAGGCTCAGCTCTTATCTCAGTAACAGGCTTATTTAGTGAAGCCCAAAATGAAGGACAGAAATTATACGTAAACTTGTGTAGGTGTTTCTTTAATGTACGTGTAACTTTTCTGAAATTTCCTTTGATGAAGGCTGCATGTACCTGTGTGGTTGCTAGGAGATAGCATGTGAAGTGTTTTGTGGTGTAGTGGAGTTTGCCTCTTTTGGGGGATTGTTGTCATAGTAACCAGGCCCAGAATATTCTGCACTTCAAAATAAGTCAATGGTAGCTAGATTGTGGCTTCAAAAAATCAAATGTCACCTTTACAGATGTATAAAAGAAACCATACAGCACATTAGGGCATGCAGCATTTGTGTTTGAGGTGCACCATGCTGTTGATGAGGGCATGAATTTGCAGCAGACTGCTATGCAGCGATCTCTTGTGTGTTGCTGTCTCCCTCTGGCCCAGTTTAGGAGCTGCATTTCTAGCCCAACAAGGCACCTGTCCTACAGGGCTGCAGCGCCCAGCCTCACCATGCCTTGCTGCTCCACTGGATGGTGTTTGGGGACAGTCCTTACAGGCCATGAAAGACAGTGAGCTCATTCTGTAGGAGCTCCTGCTTCTTCCCAAAGCACTGGAGTTCTCTGGGCTTTTGGACCTTGAGCCACCTTTGTTTCTGGGTGAGGGAGAGTCATGTTGTTAACCCTGAGTGAGACAGAATGTTGTACAGCCTTTTGGAGGCACTGTCTAGCACAGGTAACCCTGTTCACAGGAGAAAAGCAGCTAGGCTGGCTCATGAGATTTGTTGTCCCCTCACAGATTAGCCGTTTGTGTCAACTACTGCTTCAACCTTCTGCATCCAGTTATTTATATGCTTCTTTCTCAACTGTATTGTGTCATGGTTTTGTGATTTTTGGTATTGGTATTCCACATCATAACAACATGTAGTGCATTAAGAGTTAAAGAGTTAATACTCCAACTCCATAGATCATTGATATTTCCGGGTATACCTGTCTCAGAAGAGGAGAACTACATTCCCCAGAGGACTTTGCGATGCTTTGCATTTTTACGTATTTTCCGCTCAGAGGGAAAAGATAAAAACCCTCTGCAGTCACGGGACACGCTCTTTCCTTCGGGATCGACTCAGCAGTGGGTGCTCGCTGCCGTATCGCCTTCAGCGTTAGCGTAAGGCCTTCGGTTTATCGGACACTCTCTCTCTTGCTCATTTTATTTGATTTATTAGCTTCAATTCCAATTATATTGTATTATATTGTGTTATTTTGCTTTCTGATATCTTATTTAGTAAATTAGCTTTCCTCCTCAGATCGTTGCCGCTGTTTTGTTTCTAGGCCCATCTCCCTTTTTCCTTTTCCCTTTCCCCTTTCCCCTTTCCTGGGGTGTGGGTCTGCGGGTCCCCCACACCAATCGTCATGGAACCGAGCCGATCCAGCCTGGTAAACCGTTGACATTTTGGCGCCCCATGTTGGGGCAGGTATACCCGGAAATATCAATGATCTATGGAGTTGGAATATTAACTCTTTAACTCTTAATGCACTACATGTTGTTATGATGTGGAATACCAATACCAAAAATCACAAAACCATGACAATTGTCAGCTATAACAGAAAACAAATGTATTAATGATATTCTGTTCCTTTAGGTTACCTTTGTTTCTGTGAAGAGAGGATAACTCTGGAAAAGTGTTAAAAAATAAAAATCCTATGTACCTCAACCCACTGATTTTGCTCATCCTGTAACAGGTATTTCATATCTCAAATATAGAAGAAATAGAACTAAGATATATTGCAAGCCTGCCTGTTACATTAGAAGCAGTCTCAATGTGAATTTCCTGATAATAACTTGAGTTATTCCTTTGAAAATACAAAACTAATTTTGTAAATTCACAATACACTGATTTGTTGCCCTGGATTCCTATTGCCTCTTAAAAAACACAGCGTTATTTCTAAACTGGTGGGAAAATCCTGCCGGTGTCAGGCGGTTTCATAGCATGGAAGAGAGGAGCAGAAGATGAAGAGATATAGGCTGCCTCAACTGCAGCACACCAAATCCTGAGCAGGTCGATGGGAATTCCACAGAACCACTGTTTCTTCCTGGTTCCTGTGAGTTTACAGAGTGTGAACGTGTTTAAATATTACACAATAATATTTAAATGAGAAATTCAAAGAAATGGCTGTTAATTGAGAGATTGTGTATTGCCAGTGTCAGTAATGTCCACTGTGAAGTGGGGAAATGAGATGAAATGGGCAGAACGGAGCTTTGAAGCAGTGTAGCTATTAGAAAACAAGTTATTGAGCAGCTATTTATAAGCCTAGTACAAACTGTGCTCACAGCCTGTTTGCATGTGAAGCTATAACCTGTTAGATTTAATTACAACTTATTTGTTTATTTTTGCAGGAGCAGAATCTGACTTACCTCTTATTTTACAAACATTTTAATCAAAATAGTGGTATTCTTTCCAGTGGCACATGGCCTAGTACTATTAAAAAATAAGCTTAATTTAATGTGGAATTGGGCATGTGACCCATTAGGTAAACTTTGGAGCTGCTTCCACCACTCCTTTCTCCCTTTCTTTGGAGGTCAACAATTTTGCTAGAAGAACAGCAAAAATGCTTTCTACTTCCCCCATTACTGGTGTAGATGGCTCTTGGATGGCATTGTGAACTTGAAAGTTGTCAATAATCATTCTTGTCTTGTAGTTATGTTTAGTAATCATTGTGTCTGATTAGAGATCAAAACTCACCAAGCCATTGAGGGGACAGAAAACTAAGGAGTCTCTTTTAGAAGAGGGGAAAATGAAACTTTAAATTTCCTGTTCATCTTGAATCATGAAGCAGATTTCTTTTGAAACGCTGACAGAAACTTTCCTGAGGATTGGTGATATTACGGTCGCTAGGCTACCTTCTGGAGACAAGGCACTCAGGTTCAGACCTGTGATTTGAAGGAATGTGTCCCCAGCTTCCTGAAGTGCTGACAATAGTGTGTTTCTCCTTCTATATGTCTGAAACGACTTCCCTGGCATCCACCGTTTGCACGCAAATCGTGTGTCACAAAGAGTTACCTAAGCAGTTGCTTAATTACTTTGGAAAAATAACACAAACTTTCAGGAAAAAGTGTTGTGTTCTATCTCAGAATAAAACTGTTCAGATACATTAAATAGACAGGGTTGTGTCTGTGCTGAAATGTATTGTGAACACGTGAGTTAATTGATGCAGAGCACCTTTCCACAGCCTACTTTCAAGCTGCTTCCCTTTACCTCAGAGAACACAGTGAGGGAAACCAGGATGACAAAAAGTCTCGGAAGGTCTAGTTTCCTAAGTTCTTGCAGACTTGGTGAGGTGGGGATTGCAGAGACAGTACTCAGCATGGCAGCCAGAACATCCAGTGAGCACTGCCTTTAGGCAGACTGAAATACCTACTTGACTGCCTTTGTTCAAAGGAGGGGTTCATAGAATCATAGACTGGTTTCAGTTGGAAGGAACCTTTAAGACCACTTAGTTCCAATCCCTCTGCTGTGGGCAGGGACACTTCCCTCTAGGCCAATTTGCTCTAAGCCCCATCCAGCTTGGCCTTGAGCACCTCTAGGGAGAGGGCATCCACAGCCTCTCTGTTCCAGTGTCTCACCACCCTCACAGTAAAGAATTTCTACCTAATATCTAGTCTAAATCTACTCTCTTCCAGTTTAAAGCCATTTCTCCTTGTCCTGTCACTACATGCCCTCAGGAAGGTCCCTCCACAGTTTTCCTGTAGCCACCCAGCTTTAAAAAGGGTGTGAGAGAAGACCCAGAAAATTACAGACTTGTCAGTCCAACTTGTGTCTCCAGAAAGTTGTGGAGAAGATTGTCGTGGGAGATACTGAAAGCTATTCAAGTAGCAAAACTATTATCAGGCATGGATTAGTGAAGGGGAATCCCTAACTTAGTCATCTCCGTTTGTGATGATGACTCCCACATAGTTGATGAAGGGAGGTGGCAGATATGATCTTTCTGGATTTTTGTAAGGCCTTTTAGACTTCTGCTACAGCCTCCTTCTGGACAAATTGTTCCAATGTGAGATAAAGAAGTTCATGCTACCTTGGGTCATGGAGTGGCTCGATGGCAGAGCACAAATGGCTGTGGCGAATGGGGCTGTATCTGGTTGGCTGACAGTCATTAGCAGTGACTAGTGTCAATTCTAGGGCCTGTCCTATTGCATGTTTCTATCAGTGATTTGGGTCCAGGAGTGGAGTGCACCCTCAGCAAGTTTGTGATGTACAATGACATCAAAAAGTGCTGTAACTTTTGATTAGCCCTGAAGTGATCACAGTTGGACTTGATGACCTTTGAAGGTCACTTCCAGCTGTTCCATTCTGTTCCATTCCATTCCATGCAAAACAGGACATAATTGTTCAAAAGAAAGATAATCAATCTGTAGCCTAGGTTGTGGCAGGTGTAGAAGGATCTTCTCTTACAGGGTAGAAGAGGCCTGGGCTGAGATGTAAGCCAGAGAGAGTGAGACTGAAGAAGCACATGGGAAGGAAAATGTTTTGAGGAAATTTAACATAAGCAAGTGTAGAGTCTTGCACCTAGGGAGTAATAATTGCATGCACCAGTACAGGCTGGGGAATGACCTGCTGGAGAGGAGCTCTGTAGAGAGGGACCTGGGTGTCCTGGTGGACGACAGGTTGACCATGAGCCAGCAGTGTGTCCTCATGGTCAAGAGGGCCAATGACATTCTGGGATGCATTAAAAAGAGCGTGGCCATCAGGTCAAGGGAGGTGATCCTCCCCATATACTCTGCCCTGGTGAGGTCTCATCTGGAGTACTTTGTCCAGTTCTGGGCTCCCCAGTATAAAAAGACAGGGATCTCTTGGAAAGAGTCCATCGCAGGGCCACAAAGATGGTGAAGGGCCTGGAGGATCTCCCCTATGAAGTGAACTGAGTCCCCCTAAGTGAACTGGGTCTGTTTAGCCTTGAGAAAAGAAGACTGAGAGGGGACCTGATCCAAGTTTATAAATATCTGAGGTGTAGGGGACAAAGTGGCAAGACCAGACTCTTTTCAGCAGTGTGTGGAGACAGGACAAGGGGAAACAGCCAGAAACTGCAGCACAGGAGGATCCAGGGTATCTCTGGAGATATTCAAAACCCACCTGGATGCATACCTGTGCAACCTGGTGTAGGGAACCTGCTATGGCAGGGGGGCTGGACTCAATGATCTCTTGAGGTCCCTTCCAAACCCCTATGATTCTATGATTGTATGATGATTTTTCTTGGTGTCACTGAATGTTGATGACACCTGGAAGTCCTGAGGATGCCTGAATTTGGATATTCTCATATGAATCTTGTACCTATACTACAGGAATGTAGTTTGCAACTTATTTCTGAGAACTTTGTTTTATAGTGGTCTTCTTGAAAATGTGACTGCTGAAGTTTATTTGTGGTATTCTTCAGACATTTCTAAAGTTACACATCTGTTTCACTGCAACAGGAAATTCACAGATGGGTTCACTGTTCCCTGAAGTCATCTAAGTAGTCTGTGCTTTTCTGTGTTTTTATTTTTCCACCTTCACAGTGGTATAGTGCTACTAAGTCCATATCATCTTTTATTTGAGAACAAGACAGAAGAATATAATATTTATCCAGATGAGTTGAAGCTTCTGATCAGTCTGTTTGGAAGAAGTATGTTCTTGAAAGCTTCTGAAAGTTTCAAAGTATTTTTTCACTGGAGTACTGCTCCAAGCATAAACCATATTGCTTTACTGTAGCCTCATGATACCTGGGGGAAAAGTGCTGGTAGCTCAATCAGTGCTTTTACACAGGGAATGTAGCTTACTGGGAGGGCTTGTTGACCTAAGGAGAGCAGGAGAGCTTGACAAAAAGGAAACAAAATGAAAGAAAACAAGTCAGGCATGAGGATGAAACTTGTAAATACAGAGCTACTTCTGGTACAACTTTGTGAGAGGACAGCGTGCACTTCTGTGTTCCAGTGTGAAGGGTTAACACAACCTTTTAGCTCTGTGGTAATGAATTTGATTTTAATGTCAGCTTCTCTTTTAAAAGGGACTTTGTATTAATGTCACTTATCTGATGTAATATTTTCTTTGATGTATTTTGCTCATTTTAGTGACGGAGCTGCATTATACTATGTTGGTCCTTCTGGTGAGCTTGGAGTGAGAAGCGGAACTTTTTTACTGCACCATTCATGGAGTTGTTCTCATTCCAAAAAGATATGCTTTTCCTAATGCAATTGAAAACCACAGGTTTGATAAATACTGATAAGGTCATAAGCTGGAGGCAAGATTTGTGCCACTCTTAAAATATATTTAGAATTTCATAATTGTAAGTTAGGTTCTGTGCATTCTGATTTTGGAATTGTCAGATTTCTTTCAGGGAAGCAGCAAGCTTAGTTGTTTAACTGAAATACACAGGTGTGAAGCCAGATGTTTAAGGAAGTCAAATATCTTAATACTGGCAATAAAATAAAAAACTTGGAGCTGACCAACGTTACATTCAGCTGTAAAACACAAGGATATTGCACAACCTCTAGTGCAGTGGATTACGTCTGTGTGATGCTCTTGGGTCCTCATTAATTTATGTGAAGCAGTGTTCTGTATTTCTCTGTGTTCCTGGATTTTGCTGTAATACTTAACAGTTTGTCAAGGCAAATTCTTACAGATTTAAGAGGGGAAAAAAGAAATAAAGCAGGTGGCAAGAAACTCTTAAAAATAGTTCAAACCAACTGTTATAGCCTTCAGGCTTGTTTCTTTTCTACTCTATCAGCTTGGAAGGTTTCTTTGTTGTCTCTTTGCAGGTATGCGTTAACTGGTACAGCTGATACACATGTAGATCTTTTTTGGCCTTCTGGCATTTCAGTGACTTATGGACTATCCGTGTAGTTCAAACAGTTCAGTAATGAATAATCTTCAAAGCAGAGAATCTTTTTTCATGGATTCCTCCTAATTTATACGTGAGACTATTTTTAGATCAAGGGCTATTTTTTTTTTTTTTTACCCTTAGATCTTACAGGCATCTGTGGCCTTGCCTAAGATTTCAAAAATCTGCTGTTCTGAAAGTAGGTTCTTTAGGGCCATCCTTTCAAGTTCACATTTTTGTTATTTTTCATTTAATTGCAAATAGTCTGCAGATAGCTTAAAACTGTAAAGGGCTCTGGATTTCTGTAGCTTACATGCAAACCAGAGAAGACTGGTTCCTTGTATGGTGAGTGCAAATGTCTGCCTGTGGCAGAATGGTACTTAACTACCATGCTCACATTTATTCTCCAATGTCAGTGTATATTGCATTTTAACTGTCCAGGCCTGAGATACTTGTGTGTTTACAGCTTGGTGCTTTATGATACAGATATGGTTTTGGAATATAGCTTGTTAAATATCAAGTGAGTAAATAGTATCTTCAACATACACTTGTTTTGTTTGTGATCATAAGTAGTATAGCTGTACAGAATTTGCTGGGACAAAATGGAAGAGAGTGCAAGCAGTTTTCTGGCAGGTGGAAGGTGATTCATTTATGTAATCAATGTTTTGAAAAAGATAGTAGTGGTATATAAAATCATAGAGTCAAAGAATCACCATGGTTGGAAAAGAATTCCAAGGTCATCCAGTCCAGCAGTCCATCCATCACCAGAATTTCCCACTAAACCATGTCGCTCAGTACAAAATCTAAACATTTCTTGAACACCTCCAGGGATGGTTGTTTTTGAGTTTGAGTAAGAACAAGCTACCCTGGCAAGATATTGTTATCAGGAACATTTAGGAATGCTTGAATATAAAGAAGAGAAGTGAGACAAGACTTTTATTTCAGTGAAAATTCACGAATGGACCTTGATATCTTCTCTTCTTCTTAATGAGCAGTCATGGTCAAAAATCACTTACCTCCTAAGCCCTTATCTGCTATAGCTGTAGATAGTAGTTGGGCTGGGCATCTCCAAATACTTAGTTCCTAATTCTCTCTTGCAAGTCTTCAACATCTGCTGATGAGTAAAGAAGGCAGTGTCATGCCATCAGTGCTGCATTCTAGCTTTATATCAGTTGGAGATGTCACCAGTAATTCTGGCCATCACTACATTTTGGTTATCTGCCAATCTCTCTGTCATAGAGGATTTTTGTTTCTTTTTAATTCCCTGTTTCAGTACAAGATCATTGAAGAGGATATTCTGCCATTTTTTTGGATGATGGCAGATCCTTTTGTATGTTTGCTTAATTTATGCTCATCTGCAAGTTGTGTGAGCCTTATTCTGTTATCTTCACTCCTGTTTTTGTGTTTTTGTGGGGGTTTTTTTTGTTTTGTTTTTTTGGGGGTTTTTTTGTGTTTTTTTTTTTTTTTTTTTTTTTGTGCAGCTGTTTTTCCTTTTTCATTTGACCAATTGCAGAGGTGTTTCTGCTGCTGAGAATGGGATCAAAGCTGAATACTTTTAAACATATGAGCTTCTTGGTTCTTTCTGGCCACAGTTCACACCCTGTGTCTACTCATTGCCAAGCCTTTGCAGTTATTCTTTGGTGATCAACTGTTTTCTCACTCTGGAGGAGCAGAGTTCTACTTCTTTATTCCAACTTTAATGGAAGAGGGTGAGTATCTGGCAACAGATCTTATCCTACCAGCTTGTATGCCATGAACAGCGTCAGATAAGACAATATTGTGTCTCAAATTTGTGGCTTAAAACAGTACTTTCATTACTGACCATTAAAGGATTGAGCATAAAAGATGGATAATAATCTTCCATGCATTTTATCTTAACTTTTTCCAAATTTTTTGCTGCTTTTCTATTCAGAAATTTGTTTGGCAAGTGATTTGTTTCTAGGAAATGGATATTCTCTGGAAATATCACTTCAGAAAGAGAAATATTTCTGAGATAAAATTTTGGAAGTAAGCATGAAGTCAATCAAAACTTAGTAAAGTTAACCTCAGGTTCTGTTTATATTTATATAAAATGTCCACCTGAGTTACTGCATCTACAAAGGCTTTTCTTCTTGTGGCTGGGAAGATCCAGCTGAAAAGCTTTCATCTGTCTGGCAGTGCTAACTTAAATGACTTCATGCTGCAGCTGGGAGGTCTGAAGACATGTTATCATAGAGATATTCACATTCATTTTAAACTACACTGCTACAGCTTGAGGCTTAATGATTACAGCAACATCAAGTGTGAAACACACACCAAGAAGCTGATACATCCAGAGTGGAAACTGATATGCTTCAGCAGCTGGCTGCACTGAGTACACCTAATTACTGCCCTTCAGTGAGTGACCATTGAGCTTGAAAGCAGAGGACAGAGCTCATAGTTCTTGCTGAAACTCAGTCAGCCTTTTGCTAAGGAGCCTGACCAGGTGCCTGAATTTCTCAGTTGAGTCACCCCTGTAGAGAACAAGTGGCATTTGACAGATGGATCAGGTCTAGCTAGAAAGGCCCTCTAGTTACACAGATGGGATTGCTCTCCTTGTTGTTGCTATTCATCGTCATTTGGTGACTTTTTTTGTAATCGATGACTTACCTACCATCAGAAAGAGCAAAAACTAAATGAGTGATTATAGTTTTGCCTTCACTTCTGTATTTAATGCTTGCAAATACATTCAGTGAACACATAAAGAAACAACAAATCCTTGCTTTTGAATGAACAGATGAAGTAAAGCACAAATGTGAAGAATTTAGAGAGATATCCTTAAATAAAAGTCTTTATTGGTTTTGCACTTCATTCTAACTCAGTCAAAAGAAGCCAGGCGATAGTTTAAATTGGTCTACTATGGATGTTACTCAATCCATTGTTGATATGCTTTTTTTCATGGAAAACCTAGTCGTATGAGCATATGTATGGTTATCTAATATTACTGTCAGCAATAGAAATGGAAGGTGACTGACAGGAGTGTTTGTTCTGTACTTAAAAATTCACGAAGACTGTACTGATTTGTGTTGTACACATTTCAATGATAAGTAATAATCTCAGAAGGAAATGTCTGTAGTCTACCTTTCAGCAGTAGCACAGGCAGTCACTAGGCCAAGCCATCTGAAGTTAAGAAAGATGTTCTCACAACTGTTTCATTTTCTCAGAATCACTCTTTTCACTAGAGCTCATTTATAAGTCCTTGCCTAGTAGAGTACATTTATTCCATTTCTGTACTCAGTTCCAGCATCTTCACTAGTCCTCCAAGGATAATAAAATAATTTGTGGTGTCTACTGGTGAAATTAGTTTATTCAGACTGTAATCTATTTACTTGTACCTGCATATATTTTCATTGCAATTATAGCAAGTGTCTTACGCAACAAGGGAAAAATTCAATTGAAGTCTTTGGCATGTATGAGAAGTGGAGGAACAGTTCTTATTTGTTGAGTGCATAGGAAAGATTTCCATTCTAATACCATATTTTCACCTTCTTTATTTGTTAAAGTGATTGATAACTGCAAAATCATAAGTGTTTTTAACCGTTGAAATAAGGAAACCTTTTATATAAGGTTCAGGAATTAAGGATTCAAATTCTGAGGTGTCCTAAAGCCTTTAATGCTGTGGCTTTTGTTTCCTCCAAGAGAAGGTAGAGTATGCAGAGAGTATTCCTAATTTGCAATTATCTATGTATCATGAGTGAAATTAAAATATCAGGGTGAGGGGCAACTTTGTTATTATTTTTAGGGGCAAAGCATATAGGGATATTTCTTGGGCTTGTGCCTTAAAGTCAAATATAAAAGTGTCAGTTATTATGAATGTGTTTCAATAGAACTTTTGAGGGAGGAACTGTGTCTGCAAATGTATGTGTCTCTTTACTGAAGCTGTGAGAGAAAATGGAACAGAAGAAATTTCTGAACAGGAAATATTCACAAACCAGTATTCAGACATTCATGTGGAAGTGGCACTTTTTCAGCAATTTGTGTTTTTCCATTCCACTTCTTCTTTTTTCTAAATTCACCCTGAGATGGGTCAACACCACACCTTTATGTAGTCTCTCTACATTTCTGGTTACCAGAAAAATGATTTCTCACCTTCTTTCTCACCTTTAATGCAAACTGATTTTGGATTCCTTTCCCAGGGCCTCCCTAAAATCAAGTAACTGTCATAATTTTGACCTAAGCAGCAGCGTACTCCTTTCTGTAGGGAAAAAAATCAATAGCTAAAGTGTACATAAACGTTGTATCAAGGCCATTTTTAGACTTCAAGAAGCAAAATCCCATTCTTCAGTGTTTGCAGGATAAAGTGACCATGATGGCTGTTAAATTGCCTTAAAGCTGTGAGAGCTATTGTCTCAGATCTGCTGGAGATCTTGAAATATGTTAATTCACTGAAACTTTGTAACCGTGACCTTTTGTCTAACTTGAGAACTTCAAGTGGCTTTGCTTTATTGGCATAAATGTCTGTTTCTGTGAAAAATGTAACCGATATGAGCCAGCAGTGTGGAAGGCCAGCTACATACTGGTCTGTGCCGGAAGAGGGATGATAGCAAGGAGAGGGAGGGTGATCATCCCCTCTGCTCTACTCTCATGAGGCCCCACCTGCAGTATTGTGTTCAGGCCTGGGGCTTCCGTGCAAGACAGACATGGAGCTGTTGGAGCGAGTCAAAATTATTTCCTGAGGTACAGTCAGTTTTCACAGAAGTTAAGAAATATTCTATTGACATAAATGAAGGGAAACAAGCTTCCAGAAGAGCAGGGAAACTGATTCGGGCAACCACAGATTCATCATGTTGTCATACATGGTAAAAAGTAGTGCCAGATGTCCTAAAGACATTGTGTTATATTGAACAGAAGATGCAATTCACTATAATGTTATTAAGCTTACCAGGTCAGTCTAACGTGAATGCTGTTGAATGCAAAGTGATTTTTCTAAAGAAAGGAAAGTTAATAAACCTTCAAGGTTTTGGGAAAGAATTTGTATTATCAAAGCCAAAGGTATTCAAAAAGCTATAGTAAATGGGATAAAAGCAGTTAAGGTAAGGGTAGCAGCAAACCTTGCAGGCAGAAGTAGTAGTAATGGACTGAAATTCAAACAGTATGAAGTGCTGTACTGTGCGCTTAGGTTTGCCACTGTATCTTGGATGACTCTTGGCTGAATATAACAGAAAAACCAGAGGTGACCTGAAGAGAGAATAGACGGTTTTAAAAGTGAAAGGAAGTTTCTGTTCTTCAGAGTAGTATTCCAGGACTTTGATCAAGTAATGTCAGAGATTACTAGAAGGAAACTTTTCCAAAACTGATGAAATTAAAGGATTATAGAAAATGACTTTCCGCAGTTGCAGGGACCTGCTCTCTGACTGAATAATCCTTTCTTGAAAATGCATTTGACTTCACATAGCAAGTTTCTGTTATAGTTCAAACACATCTCTTGAAATAAAAGAGGCGTGGAGCTGGGGGCCTCCTAACAAAATATGTAATGAAATGTCTGCATCTGGTACAATCATTGTACATAAAAATCTAATTTGTGGTCATACATAAAAGTCATACTGGCTCATTGATCACATCTGTAAAATCCCTATGATGAAATGATACTGAAGTAGGAAAGCTGAATTCTCCACACAGGAATATCATTAGTTATTTCAGTTGTGGTATTACAATATGTTAATACTTTTCAATGGTTTACGAGCTGGTTTGGACCAGTTCCATGACTACTGGTGTGGGGGACCCACAGACCCACGCCCCAGGAAAGGGGAAGAGGGAAAGGGAAAAGGGAAAAGGGAGATGGGCCTAGAAACAAAACAGCGGCAATGATTTGAGGAGGAAAGCTAATTTATTAAATATCTGAAAGCAATATAACACAATGTAATACAATATAATTGGAATTGAGGCTAATGAATCAGATAAAATGAGCAAGAGAGAGTGTCCGAAAAAATGAAGGCCTTACACTAATGCTGAAGGTGGGGTGGCAGTGAGCACCCACTGCTGAATCAATCCCAAAGGAAAGAGAGTGTCTCGTGACATGCAGACAGTTTTTATCTTTCCCTCTGAGTGGAAATATGTAAAAATACAAAGCAACACAAAGTCCTCTGGAGAATGTAGTTCTTCTTCTCTTCTGAGACAGGTATACCCATAATTATTGATGATCCATGGAGCTGGAGCATTAACTCTTTAACTCTTAATGCACTTCATGATGTTATGATGTGGAATACCAATACCAAAAATCATAAAACCATGACATACTCCTCACTACAGAATTTAGGCCTCAAGTCTTCAGAGTCACATAACACAATCTGAATAAGAAATTTCTGCATTCACAGCTCCTCCCAGTGAATTAGCACTTTTCATCTGTGCTCCTTTTTAGACCTTTGTAGTGACACGGAGCTAACCAGCTGTTCTATATTTATCTACCAGACATAGGCTGTAACCAGCCCAAGGTTGTTTAAGGATTCTTGAAAGTTCAATGACCCTATAGAAATGTGTCCAGCTACTGCTCTGGTTTTTCCAGTCAAGCTGGATGGTTCTACTGTTATGCTTAAATATCTTGCTAAGTTAGGCTTCAGTGAAGGGCAGGATTGTAAATACATAATAGCAGGTGTAATGGATCAGATCAAACTGCCAAGCTAGTATCATATCAGAATGGTCTCATATCAGAATGGTCTACACTGGATAATAATGTAAGATAACAGCAAGCCGATATCTCCTGCATCCACTGCTGACAACAAAGTACAGATATCTCTTAAGTTTATAGAAGTTATTTTTTGTTTATTTATCCTCCAAAGATATCATTTATATTTTCAGTGTCCCCATGAACACAAGTTTTGTAGTTTTTGGAATACTAACTCATCTTTTGTATTTATAAACTTAAAGCAGGACACAGTCTGATGTATTTTGTAATTTGCTGCCATAGAATCATAGAATGGGTTGGGTTGGAAGGGACATCAGTGATCACCCAGTTCCATACCCTCTGCCATGGGCAGGGTTGCCAACCAGTAGATCAGTCACCAGCTCAGGCTGCCCAGGGATCCATCCAACCTGACCTTGAACCCCTCCAGGGATGAGTCATCCACAGCTTCTCTGGGCAGCTGGTGCCAGCACCTTGCAACCTTCTCAGGAAAAAAAAATTCCCTGAGATCTAATCTAGATATACTTTCAGTTTAAAAAATTCCCCCTTGTCAATATCTACCTGTGTAAAAATTTGTTTCCCCTCCTGCTTATAAACTTCCTCTAAGTATTGAAATGCTCCTATCAGGTTTTCTCTGAAGCCTTCTCTTCTCCAGACCAAACAAGTCCAGCTCACTCTGTCTTTCTTCATAGGAGAGGTTCTCCGGCCCCCTGATGATCTCTGTGGCCCTCTTCTGGACCCATTCTAACAGCCCTGCATACCTCTTGGGCTGGGGGCCCCAGCCTGGACACAGTACTCCAGATGGGGCCTCATGAAAGCAGAGTAGAGAGAGACCCCCTCTCCCTACTGACCACCTCTGTTTTGGTGCAGCCCATTATGCAGTTAGCCTTCTGTGTTGCTGGCTTACGCTGCCGGCTCACGTCCAGCATTTTTATATCTTCCCAGACTCCCAAGTCTTTCTCCACAGCGCTGCTCTCAGTGGCTTCTTCATATGGCCTTGTTGAACCTCATTATCTTAAACACCTTTCAAGTTTGTCAAGGTCCCTCTGAATGGGGTCTTTTCTTTCTGTTATATAAACTGCACCACTCAGCTTAGTGTTGTCTGAAAAATTCCTGAGGTTCCGTAATCTATGTAAAAGAGTAATGTCCCAAGGCAGACCTCTGGGGAACATCACTCATCGCTGGTCTTGACATAGACATAGAGCCATTGACAACAACCTCTGGCTATGACCATCCAACTAATTATTTATCCATCTAACAGTAAGCCTTCAAACCCATCTCTCTCCAATTCTGAGATAAGAATATGGTGTAGGAGCATGTCAAAAGCTCTGCACATGTCAAGAGAGATGACATCAGTTGCTCTTCCATTGTCCAGTGATGCAGTCCATCATAGAATGCCACCAGACTAATAAGGCACAATTTGTCCTGGGTGAAGCCCTGCTGGCTCTTGTGGATCACCAGCTCATCCCTCATGTGCCTTACCATGGCTTCCAGGATGATTTGCTCATGATCTGCTAAAGCACAGAGGTGAGGTTTGTCAGTTTGTAGTTCCCTGGATTTTCCTTTTTTCCTTTCTTAAAAGAGTAATACTGATGTATCCCTTCTTCCAGTCACTGAGGACTTTGCCTGACAGCCATGATTTTTCAAAAATGGTGAACAGCCTGGCAGCCACATCAGCCAGTTCTTTCAGGGCCATGAGATGCATGTCTTTGGGCCCCAGAGGCTCATTCACTTTCATTCTCCTTGTTGAGAATTCAGAATTTATGCCTAAGTGGCTCTTCAGTGGAGCTATGTATAATACTGACTCTAATCCACTAAAATGAGGAAAAGAAACTTGAGTAAAAGCTTTGTTGCTGAACTGTTTGTCAGTAAATTGGAACTAAAATATTCCATGGCTTTCAGGGACATGATTTCTAGATAAAGGTGGTTGGAAATTTTCAGAACTTGTATTAATATATTGCAGAGGAAACTAATATTCTCTTAGAGTTCACTATGAGAGTACAGTTCCTGTTGGTTAATAGTTACTTAGTTCTCAGGCGAAAAAAAATATCTAAGCATTTGGATCATGCTACCTCTTTAATCATACAATAAATCCTTTTTGTCTGCAGTGATAAAGTAAAACCAAACACATTGCTGCGCTGATACTGTGATGCATAGAATTTCAATGCAGTAGAAGATATATTAAAAATAACCAGCTGCAAATATTCTTTGCAGAGAGTACATGTGGTTAACACTGTATTCAGCAGCCAGAACTTCTGCTTTTAACTCATAAGCATGAAAGTTCAGGTGCTGTACATACCCTGAATCCATGTGAGAGGATATTTGTTAGACAATTGCCTTTTGCTGTCTGTAAACAATAGAACAATATAACATGCTGTTTGTTTTTTTGTTTGTTTGTTTGTTTTTGTTTTTTTTTTCTCGGTATTGTGTAGGGATAGTTGCATTTTACATCCTAATAATGGACTGTTCTAGTGATGATTTGAAGTGATTGTACTCTGCTTAAGTAGGTGTCAGTACATGAAAAATGGAATAGAAAGCACTCTGTGGAACATTGTTCTGGAAGGGACACTTGAATACGGTTCTGTTTCTCCTTGCTAAGAATAGAATAAAATGTCAAAGAAGTCTTTTTCAGAAAGCTTTCAATGATTTCCTCCCAGTATGTGGAAATAATGCTGAGTAACACGGCAGCTACTGTTGTTTATTGCTTAATTAGTAATACGTTCCAGTGCAGCAGACTAGCTCAGGGCTATGTAATGCCTTCTTTCTATACTGTTGCAGAGCCTATTTGGATTGTAGCTGCATGTAGTACTTAAATCCCAACATTAGATGCTCTTCCTACTAGTATTTTCATGAGGAGAGTAAGGACAGTGAAATTAGTATTTCTGAATTCTGGTGTTTAAAACCGGGTAGTTAAGTGTCCAGATTTGTAAGATGAGGTAATTAACTTTTCAGGCTTATCAGGCCACTTCTTACTTTTCACATCCGCTGCTCTCTGGTATTCTGAGTCAGATTTTCCCTTCTTCTGACTGCTTCATTTGTACCTCTAAACCCACTTTGTACAGATGTTACTTTCACTCCTCATGTTTCATCTCTGTTTTGGTAGGTTTATAGGATCAGTCAATCTGTGTTCCCTGTTTTATGAGGTATTATAAAAATAAGAGGTGAGCTTTCCCTCTGTGATTTATAACTTAAGTAGATGAGACAAGCTTCATGAACGCTTTAGTCCTGAATGACAAAATACAGAGGTTAATAATGCTAGTTTTGAGTAACATCCATGCAATGAACCATCAATGCTGTTAGATGATTCACCTGTGAGCAAGGCATTGTGCACTTCCCAGGAGGTGGTATGTGAATGTCAGTATTTGACATCTCTTAAATTCGTACAGTACTGCTGTTGTCTGGATTATCTGGAACAGTTTTGTCAAAGTTAAAATACAAACTTAAACTGAATTAAATGTGATCATGCATTATTCAATCGGAATGCAAACTTGTAAGCTGTGTATTTTTATGAAAATTGTGCTTTGTTTTTTGTTGTCTGCCTAATTTTTTAGTGTGGAACATGGCATAAGCTGTCACATTGACAGTTTGTATCTGCGTAAAAAAAAGGTAATCTTTAGCTGGAGGCTATTTTATTTGAGAGAACCTTAGTCTTCATATTTGAGTGGTACAGTCTACTCAGAATAATTTTTCTATCCAGGCTTCTGATAAAAACAACAGTAAAATAGTTAATTCTAACATATATTTATGTTAGATTGTAATGGAAAAAAAGTGTACATACCTAACTATTATTGTGAAAACTCAGGAGGATAGTGGTTTTTGTTTTAAGTTGTGGTGGTACTCTGTGCAATCAGGAAGTTTTGAGGTTGGGGGAAAGTTTTAGTTTGTTTGTTTAATTTGTTTTAATGGAGTTTCTATGTGTAATTCCAGGGCATACCCTCTAGGTGTTGAAATTTGCTTTAAAATGTTGAAGTGGTAGTCTTCCACTGCCTGTTCCCAGAATCAAACAATCAAGACAGAAAAACTGCAAAGCAAACAGTGTCTGGCACTGTGAAGAAGCCAGGGAAAGAGAAGGGAGAAGTTTTTGAAGGAAGTGAGGATTACTCTATTCTTTAATGCTATTTATTTTGGTATTTTTGTAAAATTTAGTTCAAAGGTCATTAATGATTTTTCTAAATGAAAGAAAATTGTGAAAACTTCAAGAAGTGACCACTGCTCAGCACAACACTGTTTTCTGTGTTCCAGCAGGAAGAATTGATGTTAGTTTTGATCCAAGATAGTAAGTACATGCCTGACACTAGCTGGCAAAGTAAAATAGAAGCAGATCTTGCCGAGTCTGGAAGGAATTTTTTCTGGCTATGCCCACCTGAGGGTTGATAGGAAGTCAGAGTTCCAATGGTGGTATACATCATGCAGCTCTAAGCATGAAGCCTTCTAATTGCTCAGATTAAGGTTAGTATTGTAGGTAGTAGTATCTGCATCAAATAGCACTGGCAAAATGGTAGACTAAAAGCAGTCCATACCTTGGGGAGAAAAGGCTGTCTTCCTTTTAACTTTTGAAGTCTCTAATACCTATGTGTGCAATTGCAAACCAGTACTTGGGACTCATCTTTCAAGTAAGAAATCAGGTAAGTTATCTACTACTTTCAGAGCAGTGTTACATTGTTTGCAAACACACAGTTTCTTGTCAAAATATTCTTAAATTAGAAAAATCTCCAACATAAGTAGCCAAAGAAGACATCAGTACACTCACTGAAGAGAAAAGAGACAGTCTGACTCCTTCTAGTAGAAGTAGAGATGTGGAAAACTCCTGAATGTTCATCGTATTAAAATATTTAAATTTCTCCTTTGGTTACTCCCAGGAGGAATTTCAGAGATGATAACTGTCTTCCAGTAAACTCTTACTGACACTGCAGGGCCCAGCAGCACAGCATAGAGGTGGGACAATTGCAATAACTTGCATGAGAGAGAGAGGGAACAGAAGAAAGTTCGGAGCAAATGCTGAGCTGGCAGCACTTCTGGTGCATAAGTTAGCCTCCTGTTGGTTTTCCTACATAGGCAGTCTTTGGAACGGCTTTAGAGATATCTTGAAATATCTGTAATTATTCTTGTTAATTTCTCTGTTTATAGATATATATTTTGCTTTATATTTTTTATTAACTTCTTGAACTTCTGGGTTCAGTGTGAATTCCAATAGCTGCATGAAGCTGTTTTGTTACTTTCTTGACTAGCTGAATGCACAAAGGTGCAAATAAGATTAACACCTTACTCTGCCTATAGTTTCTGAATTTGTTCTCACCTAAACATCAGTGTTCCTCCTATGCATCAGTATTTTTGGAACAGTTCAGACTTAGTTGCTGTATTTTTCACTCAGATTGATGCAATGAGATTTGACTGGATCCATCAGTAAAGCGTGTGACTCATTTTCCTACTAAGTTGAGACTGCACAATAATGATAAAATGGATTTATAGAAAGAAGTCTCTCCAGGCTTAGATCCACAAATATTGAGCATATCTTAAGCACTTTGTCTGATGTTTAGAAAAGTTTGTTTTCCCTATGCCAAGTGTCTCCTTGCAAGGACCTTAACATAACCTGAAATGTGCATTCTAACAGAATAGATACAGTTTTAGAGAAATCTCTGCTTACAAAATCAGTATTCAAAATAAATGTCATTGGTGACAGTATTCTATAAAAATTCTTCTTTCCACAAGTCTGAAAACTTTGCTGTGTATGAAACAGTTCTATCTCTCCATTACCTCTGTGCTGCTGGATGGAAACTTGAAAGTCTATTTTTCTTAAAGAATATTATTAATAACCTTGCCCCAGTAATTATACTAAAAGCTGTTAAAGTTTTATTTCTCTGAAGAACTCCATAGGAGTTCACTATTGACTTTTAAAACTATTTTCACAGAATCACAGAATTGCAGGGTTTGGAAGTGAACTCAAGAGATTAAGTCCAATCTCTCTGCTAAAGCACTTTGCCAACAGTGGGTCATTTCTTTTTAAAATGAAGTATGTTATCTGTTTTTCCAAAACTTGGACTGAAACTGTTCGATATTACACATAGGTAGAAGTGAGGTAACATAACTACATTATGGAAGCAAATATGTCTCTCTCATGTTATAGTTCACAAATCAATACTTCTGTCCAGTCTTTAGATTTTAATTCCTTTTCACAGAATCACAGAATTGTAGGGGTTGGAAGGGACTTCTAGAGATTAAGTCCAATTTCCCTGACAAACATTCCCCCCTTCAGCAGGTTGCACAGGTAGACATCCAGACAAGTCTCAAATATCTCCAGGGAAGGATAATCCACAGCTCTCCTGGGCAGCCTGTTCCAGTGCTCCATCACCCTCATTGTGAAGAAGTTCCTTCACATATTAGTGTGAAACTTCTATGTTAATGTCTATGACCATTTCCATTTGTTCTGTCCCCAGAGATGACTGAAAAGAGGTTGGCCATATCCCTTTGACTCCCACACTTCAGATATTTATAAACATTAATAAGATCATATCTGAGTCTTCTTTTCTCAAGGCTGAACAGACCTAGGTCACCCAGCCTTTCCTCATAGGGGAGATGCTTCAGGCATCAATTGAGCATGAAAATCTAGTCAAAATCTAGTCAAAATACTGCTGAAAATTGGTGCACCAAATTTTCGCAATGACTTGTTCCCTGATTAGAAAAAAATGTTGCAGGGTAGGATTTTGTTTTGTTGCTTTCTGTAAGAGATAACTAGCATCTGTGATAAGTAGTGTCCACATTCTCATAGCCACTTGGTTTCTCAAATATTGTATTGCAATAGTATAGATATCAAGCCAGTTCTAATTAAATGTGTTTATAATTCTACTTAATCACAAGACTAAAAAACTTTCAAACCTAAAAATAGCTTGATGTAAAAAAGAAGAAATGCTGACTTTCTCATCGAAAGGTAGGAAGTAAAACATTAACCAGGAAATTCAATAAGAAATGTGTTTGGATTTTTTTCTTAAAATAGCAGTACTGAATTTAGAGCAAAAAAGGTAGGATCCACTGGAAGTAGGATTTCTTAAAAAAAATAAAAAGCATTTGGCATCAGAGTGTGGTACAACATTTTATATTTTGATGTCTTCCTGGGTGCATATTTTTCTTATGCTACATTTTTGTTAACCAATTTTAAGTCATTGCTATAAAAACATTCTTGACAGTTAGTACTCTGAGACCATGTCCTTCTCAAGCTATGCAAATGGCTGACAAGGCAACTGAGCCAGCTGTCCTCTGGGCACTCTGCTCTTGAGAGACATGAGAAGCAGATCTGGGGATGCAGATCAGTTAGTGTACTGCTGTGGGGGGAAGAAGAAGAGATTACTGGGGCCTTCTTGGCATATTCATCCTGGAATTCACGTAAATCTGAAATTGCTGAAGAACTAACTACTAATGGTGATGTGTCACCTGTTCTTTACACTGATCACAGTGGCAGCCAGAAGAGTGAAAACTGGATCATCATAGAATCAAAGAATCACCGAGTTTGGAAGAGACCTCCAAGGTCATCTAGAATCTGTCCACCTACCACCAGTATCTCCCCACTAAACCATGTCCCTTAGTATCACATCTAAACATACGTTAGCTTTCCTTAGGGGATTCAAAATGTCATCAAGAACTACATTTTCATAGATTCATAGATTCATAGATTCATTAGGTTGGAAAGGACCTACAAGATCATCTAGTCCAACCATCCTCAGACCACCATCCCTACCCATCAAGCTACTAAATCAAATCCCTTAGCACCTCATCTAAACGCTTTTGTTTCCTTCAACCTCTAAAGGAACCTTTAAAGATCACCTAGTCCAACTCCTCTGTAATAAACAGGGGAATCCTAGCTAGATAGGCTACTCAGAGCATGTTCCAGCCTTGACTGTCTCCCAGGATATGGCATCCACTGCTTCTCTGGGCAACCTGTTCCAGTGCTTCGCCAATCATTGTAAAAGACTTTTTCTTTATATCCAACTGAAATATACCCTCTTTAAGTTTGAAGCCATTTCCCCTTGTCCTGTGTGCTTTTAATTTTTTTTTTTTTTACTAGTTTCTGTGTATCTGCTGTTTAACAGTGTAAAAGGTGTTCATTACATACTGAGGGGTTAGGCTTATGAATGCCTGCAGCTTGCAGTGGCTACTCAGCATAATCAATAAAAAGACCTTTTTTTTTCTAAAAAGTATGTGTGTTTGATCATTATATTAATTTATGAAGTAAGGTAATCTAACGTTAACCTTACTGTTGAGCTATCCAAATGCTCAGTGGTCTTCTGGACAATTTGGGAAGATGACAGCAGTCTGGCATTGAGAAGATCAGTAGTTTTACAGCCCTCTAGTGGGAGCCGAGGAAATGCACGGTATGAGCAGCTGGGAAAGCAAAACCACGAAATCAACTGGAAGCCGCAGAAAAGAAAGAATAAAACATCAGATGGGTGCATTCTGAATTACTGGGGGGAAGATGACAACAGAGATAGCTCTTTGCTGGATGAGTAGCTGTGCTGGTGACAGGAAAAAATTAACTGAGGCAACTGATTAAATGAATGAATCAGGGAGGAATGGTGCCTGGGAAAGCCACAGAAGTCACACTGAAAACATCTAGCTCAGGACCAGGTCTCCAGCAGCAGGAGCCCTGGGAGGAGCAGATGGAGATCTGTCTTGTTTATTCTCTCAGCCATTGCCTGGGAGATTATTACTGAGGTTCTTCTTGGGTGGAATCTTTGTCAAAACATTTCTCTTAATTTTTCTCTTGTAAACGTGTCCTTACTTCAGCATATAAAAATTTCCAGTCAGGACAAGAAATACATTTCCTGTAACAGATAATGCCCACAAAAAAAAAAAAAAAAAAAAAAAAAAGTGAGAGACCTAAAGCATAGAAAGACTAGAAAGACTGAGCTCAAGTGACTAACAAATAACATCAGCGAATGCAATAGAAATTATTTGAAAGAGAGAAAGAAGGAAGGAAATAATGAAAGAAAGAAGGAAAGAAAGTGGAAAAGAAAGAAAAAAAAGAGAGAAAGAGAAGGTGGTTTGGGGTATGGTTCTGCTAAACAACACGAGACAGAGTAAAGAAGGGAAAGAAGAGAGACACATAATAGTGTTGAACAATGGGAGATGACCTGATTGTTGACAACTGCAAGCTGGGGATGTTTTGGAAAAGCTGTGAGCCCTATGTCTCACAAGGGAATTCAAGCCACCAAGAGAATGGAAGGTCAGAGTTCTAGTACAGATGTCGCATGTGATTGTAATCTTTTTCAGAGCCAGTTCTTGGTCAGGGAAAAAGGGAGATCTCTACCAGGCATGATTTTTCTGTGCCTATCCAGTAGACTGGTCTCCCCAGCAAATGTGCTACACCATTTTGCTGGCTCCAGCTGCTGTTGTTTCTCTGGAACAACGAAGCGTTATTCAAGAAGTTTTTGATGTACTAATATGATGTGTAATAAGTCATCATGTTTACAGTACTTGTGTTACTAATTACCGATGATTCATAAACTGCAGAGGCCTTAAGTCTTCAGTCATACAAAGAGTAAAGCTTTTGTATTAGTGATTTAGAATAGTAGAGCTTAATTATTAAGTGATGACTTTGTTTTGCTTAATGTACTGCTTTGAAAGGAAGGTAATTAATAATCACCGATTTATATAAAGAGAAAGGATTTAAGAAAATATAATTTACTTTGACTTCAATTCCTTGATAAGTTGCTGATTCCTCTGGAGGTTACAGTGATACTGGAAATAATGTTAGGTAGTTGAAAATGTTAAAACAAAAATTTCTTCACAGTTTTTAAGCTCTTTTTTATCCACAGATGGTTAGTTTATTTATTGTGTCTGTTCCTCTGCCCAGTGAAAACAGCCATTTCCTCACTTGTTTCTTTGGAAACAAGCTCTGCATGTTTTACCAGAAAAGTTTGTCATGAAATACTGTACTAATTGATTTAGGATGCAAGGCTATTAGCAGTCCTTCCTGCCAGTCAATAAAATAATGGGAGATTTATTTTAATTGGAAATCGTCAGCAATGAGATGTTCACTTAAGCCAGGAAATGAGCAGAGGTATGGTCATGGTATCATTAATATGAAACATCCACATCATCACACTTTTCTGGGAGTTAGGAAGATTTGAAATTAGTTCTTTCAGGCCAAGGAGAAATCCATGCTGCATTTTTGAAGATGGGGCATTTGTGTTATATTCCTGCTGCCTCTTCTAGCAGTGTTTTGAAAGAAAAGACAGACAGTCATTTTTACCAGATGCAATTTAGGCATACAAATGTAGGAGACTGATTCAGTTCCATGTCCAGGAAGGAGGGCTTTGAACATGCTCCTTGTTGTATCCAATGAGATGATTTATTACTCCTTCCAATCTTCAGTCCTATTACCAGCCTTAATTTGAGGGTACCCCTCTTATTTCCATGCGCTGTGTAAAGAATGGCTTAGAGGTCACTCTTTCAGAATGTCAGTCTTTCAGATAGAGCAGCACCATTTCTACATCCTTGTGTAGCTGTGACTGTAAGTAAATCATATCTCTGCAGAGCAGGACAAGCTTACCTATGTTGTGACTCTCAGATTTTTCTAATTCTCATGAAGCTTTCCTATGGCCAGCACAGTCAGGAACACTCTGAAATACTAGGAGGAAAAAAAAAAAAAAGAGGGGACCTGATTTGCCAGTCCTTCCATTCATGCATTTTCTTTCACAAGTCTGACATGGACACGGCACAAAGAGAAGCTCCTAGTCACAGTTACGTGAATTTTTATTTTATTTTTTAAATACCTGGGCTATGATAGGTTAAGAAATCTCCAAAAATAATCTGATAGACTTGATAGTGTAGCTCTGTCTCTTAGTCATTGTTATTCTATCTTGGACAAAACTGAGAAATGAAAGCTGAATGCATTCTGAAGTGATAGCAAGGCAGAAATCACTCATCTAGAATGTCAATTCCTTAGTGGCATTAATAAATGAATCAAATAATATTTACTGATGTCCTCAGTGTACCTTACAAAGAATGTTAGGCTCTTGTTCAAAATGTTTATTTAAAATATACATTTTAAAAAGCAGGTTTTGGACTGATACAGACCCAAGCTTGCTGTGTATCTGCTGAGTGTTCTCATTACTATGGATTCTACAAAAGAGACTACTTCAAAACATTTATTTAAATCAAAGTAATTCATTATTTGAAAAAATATATATTTAAAAGTTTTTTGAAATAATGCACTGTAATATGAATATGCTTTTCTGGTTTTTTTTGTCTGTTTGTGAGGGGAGAGGAGCTGGGAGCTTTGAGAGAACTCTGTTTCCCCAACTTTACTAGTTACTTCATGGCTTATGATCAGTGCTAACTTTCATTTCTATTCTAACACCTCTCCTCACATTATGCTCCCTTCCAACATGGAAGGAGTTAGAGTGGGAATTGAACTTATGTGTGGAAATGTTAGCTATTCTTACTTTGGAGGCATGTTTTGCTTTGGAAAACAGTGGCAAGCCTTTGTGGTTTAAACTTCTGGGGTACTGTTTACTGACATGCGTTGGTCTCGGAAGGATCAATGCTCAGGGATCCGTGGAGGTCCAACATGTAATTTGTAACTATGCATAGTTCCACTGTCTCAAGTGCAAGGCAAGGCTGCTAATAATTGCAGCACTGGTGTGTTCTCCAAGTAAGAAACCCAAATACTAGTAACTTGGTGAATATTTATGCATTGTCCTTTGGGGAAAAAAAAAAAAAAAGCTATATTTAAGAATAAGGTAATACCCAAGTAAGAGGCTTGAACTAACAAGCAGCGCTCAGCAACTTGGTGCGGAAATAAGGATCCATGATTCCTGGAGTCAGGGAAAGTTCTGGGAATGTGCCTGCAATTAAGGGCTTTGTTCAAACACCTCACTTGCCAGGCAGTTGCTTTAACTCACCTCCCCAGGCGCATGAAGTAATCTGTATCAAGAAAGCAGTGAACCTGCCCCTTCAGAGACTGCTAACTTGTTAGTAATCCTCTGTAGCCTGAGGAGAGCAACATTCGAAGGTTTCAAAGACTTTTCTTAAGTACATACATCTGTGGGAGGATGTAGACATTGTTCAGTTGCTTGAGAACAGTCTGTAACTAATCTAAAGTGAAACAAATCAGCATTACAGGAGAAGTGTATTGAAATGTACCAGTACGCTAAAAACATGAAGGTAGTTCAGCTATCAGGAAGTAAGGTAACAAGGCAGCTACTGCCAATGTTTGCTGCCATTTTAAACCGTGATGTGCTCTCAAGTCTTCAGATAACATTTTGATTTGTGGTATCAAAGTTTTCATTTTTCCTGTAAACTAAAGGTTCTGGAAAATAATTTTAAATCCATAATCCAAACAAGCTGTCTTGTCTGAAAACTCACTTTTTTTCTAACCAAATGTATTAAAATACTATACGTCACAAGATGTTGAAGGTATTTCATTCAAATGAATAAGGCAATTCTTGTCCAGAAAAAAAAAAATAGTTATCCATAGTCTTAAACAAAATGAAAGTTCTTTTCAATCAGTGTGCTCTGGGGTAAGAAGAAAATGGAGGTTAGATTTTTACTGTGTTAAGCCCCACAGTGTTTAACTTAGAAGCAAATGAAACAAAATCTTGAGCAAAGATATACATAAAGCAGCTGAATAAGGGCTACTGGTTGTGTGGCTTTCCTTTGAGAGTCTTACTGGCTATGTTTGATCTTTCTTGCTTGCAAAATGCTATCTTGTTGAGAAATAGAGTTGAAAAAAATCTCTTACTCTTACTTAGCAGGCTTCAGCTACAGAGGTACAAATTGGGCCCATGAGACTGACACAAGATCCAGTGCAGGTAAGATGTTCTCTCAGTTTCTTGATACAGTCAATTCAGTGTTGATGGGTGAAGAAATTAAGGTATAACCTCATGGTCATGCACAATGTTTTCATTTTACTGTGCAAGGACTGTGAGATAATTGGTGCTTTGGTTTATCTGAGTGCTTGAGAAAAGACCTATAGGTAAATTAAATTGGCAAAGAAGTTGCTCTAATTTTCATTAACATCAAATTGTTTATTTTATTGTCCTGTCAGTAGGAATGTATCTGTGTATTTGTGCACTAGCAAGGTAAACAACTTCCTCTGAAGGTTAAAAACTGCTGAGTACTAATATGCCACAGCAGAGAACAGTATTATAAAGTTTAGGTACCAGGCAAGGTTTGCTGGATTTTGTGCAGCAGAACAGAGAACTGTGCTTTTACAGGTCATAGGCACAAGAAGTCACGTGTTCTAACACAAACACTGCATTTTGTCTTCACAAGCAACAGCTCTACCCATGCTTGGTACTGTTTCTATACAGTTTGTATCTCTGTCTATAGACAGAGGGATGTCAAGAATATTTTTTTTTCACATATAGAGTAATCTTTAATATTGTTCCTGTGAAGCAGTGTCTGTTCAAATGAACTTTTTGTCCTCGGTCACTTAACTGCAAATGGCAGAGATATTTAGCAGTCACCCTTCCTGTGTTTGCTTGTTTTTATTTTTCCACGTCTGCCTACAAGTAGGAAAACCTACATGTGGAAGACATGTTGTGCTGTTCATGAGGTCAAAAAGATCCTATGTACCTCTTTTGTAAAGACTTTAATTTTCCTTTTTGTATTAAATATGATAATAATAAGTATAATTCAGTTTTAACAATGGCTTGACTTGTTGAAATTGTGTATGTTATGAAAAGACTGCATGATGATGGGGTCAGCAGTAGATCAGTCTTCATTTAGCAAGTAATTTCAACATAAATATGCAGAACTTCTTATGGAAAAAAACCTCAGTAGACTGTGATACTCTTAAGTAAGATGCTCAAGATAATAATAATATGATAATAATAACAAATAAATAAGAATACTAATTGTCTACGGCAATGTTTTATTTACTTTGTAGAAATAGGATTTGCGAAATTATACCATCTGTATTTGCTGTTACGATATTATTTAGTCACTTAATAGTTCATCATGTAAGAAAGGAAATTGTTCCAGGTTTTGTTTAGAAACTTTCTTGACATTCGTCTTTATATTCAGTTAGGTGCAGTTGCTATTTTATCTCTTTATTGGTGAAGAGACAAACTGTAGTGCTACAGAAATCTTGCCTTAAGTAAAACTTGTATCTGAAGAGTTTTTTGTAAAGACTTCGCTACACACTAAATTATTTATACTAAAGGGAAAGCACTTCATGTAAACTCAGTTCCTCTATGGAAAAAGTTACATGATCTCAGCTAATTTGACAAGGATGGCAATACTTACTCATTTAAGTATTTATTAACCTTTTATTCCATCTTGATGATAGAGCTGTGTATTTCTCCATGAAGTGCAAAGAGATACCAAGTATCCCATTTTAAATATCTATTTGTTGGTGCTTAGTCACGTTCTTAATTGATGATTCACTTTGTTAAAACAATTGTCACCAGGATTTTCTTAGCAATGTTCATTGCATGCTTGTGCATGTTTTAAACTGTCATTTGACACCGGACCTATGCCAGCTGGCAAATGGATTGTGTATTTTTACTTTTTTTTTTTGTCTGGAAGGTGACCTTTGTTGTGACTATGACTTGCCATAAACCATTTAATAGATTTCACCTTAGATTTTATGAGCATCTGTGTTAGAGGGCAAATCTGTTTTGGTTTGTACCAGCTCCTACCCTCCAAATGCACTCCCAGCATGCAACTTATGTGTCTGCCCAGATTTTGTACCAGTTTCCAAATTGGCTTAATTTGGTTGTGAGACCTTAGAACTGACTGAGAAAAATGTACATACATAGGTCTCTCTGAAAGTAATGCCACCCATTGATTTCCATGGAAACTACAACAGATACAAGGAGCACAGTAACACTATTTTATAGAGCAAATTCTCAGCTACAAAACACTATTTTCCAACACATACACCACCGTTACCTGTGTATTTTTAGTGAAGAAGAGCCTGCAGGCTGCACTTGTATCAATGGATGTGACCCACTCTTTCACACCTGCTTCAGTAGTGTCTTTGCTAGGAAAATGTTGCCCACTGAGCTCATAAAGCTTCATCAGCTTTACAGATGGCAGTCATAAGGAATTTTCATTTTCAGCCTCGTATTGGTTCAATAGGTCTTGGAAAACTTGTGTATGGTGTTTGTTCTCTTCCTGTGTGAGCATTTGTGAAACCTACCTGGCACAAACTTAGCACAAACCAACACTGCAATCATTCCAGTGATCAAGTTGATATGCAGCTCTCTCTACTGTTCCCAGGTCATAACTGCTGCTTCTCAGACGAGCTGATAAAAATGCTCTTCATTTTGTGGTGTGAGTGCTGTGCATGGCTGTCCAGAACACGGCTTGTCTTTCATGTCACTGTCACCATTGCTGAAACACACCATGCATTGCCTCACTGTGCTCATATCCACTATTTGATCTCCATAAATACTCATCATTAGATGTCAGTGGGTCAGTAAATGTCTTTTTTTTTTTTCCTCGTGGAATAATTCAGTGACTAACCTTTGCTTCATACTCATTTCCTTGTCAGACACAATTTTGTCAGTGTCCCTCTGCTGCCATCGGTCCAATGGAAACCAAATGTAATGGAATACTGGTAGTAAGGTTCAGCCTTTACCTCCAACATCCCACTCTGATGTCATGGGCCAACATCATCAAATAGGGGCATTACTTTCACAGCAGCCCACCATAAATGTGCTGTTTCCCCCCGTGACACGAGAGAAAGATCTGTTAACATTAAGAGCATTTAAAAAAAAAACTACTGTACTCATTTGCAGGACTGTTTTCTAGGACTGGCAGAGGTTCGTATGTGGGCCACTCCTGTACAGTTTCTAAGTCAGCACCCTACATGATTTAAAGATTAGGAGAAAACAGGCTAAACGATTGTCAGGAATAATCAGTGGATGTTATCAGGAACTTCTCTTGGGTTTAACACTCCAATAGAGGATATAATTCCTTAATGGCCAAAGAGTTGGCTTGCATCAAATGCCTTTGCATCAAGTCAAACGGACTAAACAGGAACCTTTTCAGTTGATGGTTAATGAGAGCTTAACTTTTGAGATCAGATCATAGGTAAAAACCTATTATCAACTTCTGAGCGCAACTTTGCAAAGCAGGAAGCCAATTTCCATCTGCAACTTTAGTAATTGTTAAAGTAAGGCCAGAGACAGAAGGTCAGACTATGTTATGTTTCAACATACAATCTGAATGTCTTTTAAAGCAATGACTAATAGAAAAACTCTTGTTATGTTCTTTTTATGTTGTGTTAGAGTAAAAATGTGTATAAGCTGTAATTTCCTTAATGACCAATGAGTTAAGAGTTAGGAGTGGTAAGGTGAGGCAAGGCACAGAAATTATAGTAATTGGCACTCCTAAAGCTTTTATTGGCCTTTGAGTTGAAGTTTGTCATCATCTCCACACAGAACTTCATGTACTGGAAGTAAATGCAGTTGTTTCCTGCTGTAAATGTGGTGTTTTTCTGCATTCATGGCTTTATTGCACAAAGTTACTCTTTTTTTCCCCATAGTCCCTGTCTTGTGTCTTTATTTTCTTTTATACTGCCTGTTTTTATTTCTTGCTTGGTCTAAGCAAATACCTCTTGCTTCCTTCCAGAGAACTGCAATAGAGTTTGTCTGCCATGTGTCATCATTTGCGTACTTTACTTTACTGCCTTATCCTGTCCCCCTTCAAATACTGCATTTTCTCCCCTCACATGGTAGTCATTGGTCATCATCACTTTCACTGTGCTGATGCTGTGCTCCATGTCTGTTCTGATGACTATGATCTTCCCTCTTGAACTGAAACTAAAGCTTTATGATACTCAGCATCTAAATGTTTGTCTTGTCCCCTGAAGTTTTCACACGTAGTCAAAGGCACAATTAAAAGAATTTCACTGGGATGACTGCAGAAACAGAAAAAGGTTAAGGTATCATGTTTTATGAGTTCTTAAGTTCTGTTTCTGATTTTCATGTTGTTTTCTTCTGGTATATATGTGTTTGTGCTTAGCTGATGTATTTTGTCTGTATTCTGAGATTTTCAAAGCAGATCTCAGTCCATTTTCTGTGTTCACATGATAAACTGGGAATAAGACATGGAATAGCTGTGCAAAATGAATTCTGAAAAATGTGATAGGAATTCCAGTGGATGACTGAAAAAAATATCTCAGCAGGAGAAGTCTATGGGATTCCTACAGCACTGGATAAAAAAAAATCTATTTACAGCAAGACTAACAAACCTTATAACAAAAACAGATAAATGTTTCCCTTCAAGAAATGCAGATTAAATCAAATTTCCTGTTGAACTGTCAGTCTGATTTATACCAATTGTTGTAGTCTCATTTGGATTTTAAGAGCATAGTTTTGCAACGTACTTGCATAATTCAAGTTTTGTTATGTTTTCATTCTTTACAGTAAGCTTCATACAAATTTTAATGAGCAGGCATGGTAGTGATGCCTTAATGATTAGTACCTTTTAAAGTTAATATTCTCAGAGTGATTCATGCGCTGATATCTAGTTTCCAGTGGTGGATCAAGTGTTTAATTAAACTCCATTACTTTGCATCTGGTAAATGGCTGAATTTTTCAATCCTTTATTTCCAAATTGGGAATGTTGAGTGAAGGAAGATATCAAAATGTGTTCAATGAGAAAACTGTTCACTAACAGCAGCTGGAGCCAAACAGGGGAATGAAACAGAGTAGCTACTTTTCCAGAGTATACGCAGAGGTCTAAGGCAGAATCATGTAATTGCTTCTGAACAATTGATGATAACTATAAAATAAAATAATATGGATTAGGTAGAGTGACAGTTGCTGCCTTGGATGATGAGTGGCAATAAACCAGCATACTCTTACTAATAAATTAAAACTTTTAAATATATTTCTTGATATTAATTGAAGTTTCAAACATAAAATTTTTTACTACTTTTTAACAAAATCTTGAATGATAGTCCTGCCTCATTAACAGCTGTTCTTTTCAGTTTTGAAAGGAAGTTACATTTCGGAATGTTCCTTACAATTAAAAATGTGTGTATCTCTAACAACCTGAAAATGGGAATGCTGCTTGAGCATCCTCTCACTGAGTCTGGGTTCTGATGGAATTTGAACATGAATTAGAAGGCATCAATTGTCTGGCAGCTGTTCAGATAGGCGCCTGTGTGTCAAAACTGCCCGAATAGTTGTTGTGCTCCTGAAGTCATGTTGCTCAAAGAACGAGCACAGCAAGGTAACCTGTCACCTGCCAACACATTCACATCCAGAACAACCACAGCTTACTCAAAAGCAGTAAATATCGGTTCCACATGGTTAATGCTATGTTGATAGTCGCTCTGTTAATGAAGTTATCCTACTGTGTCAGCTCTTTTACAATATATAATCCAATACAATATATAGTCCAATACTTCCACTTTCATTGTGGACTAGATCTTTCAAATGGTAGAAGTGATTGTTACGATTTTTGCCATGCAGATAATTATTCTGTATGTTTAAAGTAATGATGCTGCTTTGCATACTTTGCAGGTTTTGCTGATCTTTGCAAAAGAAGACAACCAAAGTGACGGTTTCTGGTGGGCGTGCGACAGAGCTGGTTACAGATGCAACATTGCTCGGACTCCAGAGTCAGCACTTGAGTGTTTCCTTGATAAGCACCAGGAAATAATTGTTATAGATCACAGGAACTCCAGATATTTTGATGCAGAAGATATCTGCAGGTAGCTGAAAGACCTTATTCTATTCTTGAATTCTGGAGTGTATTGTACAAAATCAATGCTCTTGATTATAAACGCAAACTCCTTACCCTCAAAAAAAAAAAAAAAAAGAGAGAGAGAAGACACAAAGCTATAGTAAAATGGAAATTTGTACGTTGAGTACAAGAGGTTTTCTTACCTCTCTAAGGGGAGTACAATTTGAAAAAAATAAGCTTTTGACCAGAGTGACATTTGACCTGTGGCAAAAGCCACAGTTGTGAAATCACTCTGTGCTTTCTGTACCTGCTTCTCCCTGAATCTCCTTTTTCTGATTTAGCACTATAGAAAGGTTTTAAGATGCAAGTCTTGAAACTAATGTTATTGTTTGTCCACCAAGTCAGGAACATGTCAGTGAGAGCTCTTCACAAAAGTGCGTCTCACTCTTCTGTACATGTGGAAATAGAAAATCGGGATGCAGTTTTACCATGCACCATGCCACAATTCTCAGTTCTTCATGAACTGAAATTTCTGTTGTTTATGACTAATATTTTAGAGTTCACTTGTTTGAGGTTATGGAATTACTTCTAAAAGGAGCATGCATAAATATGACTACTCTTTATTCAGGAGAGAGTGACATGTTTGAAAAAAAATATCTTTCGCCAGTGAAAGATGGAGTGTTCTTAGTTGTGGTTTTTTGTTGGTTTTTCTTTCAGTTTCTCAGTAAAATAAGTGAAATAACATGGTGAAATTTTGTTTATCATGTTGGTGATAAGTCCACTACAGAGACATATATTTTCTATACCTTCTTTTCTTACCAGTGTGCCCTTAGAGTTCATTACACACTTTTAAGAAAGAATTATAAGGACAGTTGTGAAGGGGGTAGAAGGTGGTGGAGATTCTTGTTTGATGTACTGTTTAACTAATGGGTACTGAGGATGCATTGTATAGACGTTGCATCTAGTCATCCTCTGCTTTCAGGGCAGCCTGCCCAGTCCTTACCTAGATAAGTAAGGCAAACCTTGACCAGGTTTGAAAAGTTTTTGGAGCTGTTGCCTCTGAATTGCTCTGTATTGTGCAAATTCTGAGGAGTCTGACAGCAAAAGAAATTGAATGTGTAAGTGAGTACAGATGAGTTTTGCCCACTTGGACCTATTTTCAGAATTCAGTGGACTCTTTCAGTCCTGTTTTTTGTTTATATTGTCTGTGAAGACATTATGTTTAACACTGAGAAAACGTGTGATGTAACTAAGAAAATGTTGTTTTCTTAGGTCAATTCGTGCCACAAAGCCATCAGAACACACTGTAATACTTGCTGTGGTTCCACGCACGTATGTTTTACTCTGTTTTGTGAGATATTATTGTGTTACTCTGTAAGAATGATACACAAAATAGTTAGCTATTAACAGAAGGTATCCTGTAGATAAGAAATAAACTTACATAAGTTTAAAAACTTACAGATTACGTTTAATATTAGGGTTTTTTTGCCTGAAATGAGTAAGTGATGAATGTCTATTGAAGTATCAATAACCTTCCATTTGTATAAACTAATATATCACCTTGACTTCAGAGAATTGTTATGTAATTGCTTGTATAGTGAAAGTAAATGGACACTTATATATTTGTTTCTAAAATGGAAGAATGGAAAGCTGTTTATTGTGTTTTAAAGGAAATAACTAGATCAGATAATATGAAATTGTTATTAGATAACTACGTAATGGAGTAAACTTTATTTCTGATGGTACTAAACTTGGTGTTGTATTGTCCTGAAATCCTTACCGAGTAATTCATACTCTATGCATTCAGGCAGATTTCTTATTTTTACTTCTCTTAAATAAATTATTTATCAAATACCTTAGAAAAAGAGAGTTTTCCCATCATTCATCACACTCCTACATACTGCTAAATCCATTCTAATTCTGTTAATTTCCTAGTTCAGTTTTCCCATCATTCATCACACTCCTACATACTGCTAAATCCATTCTAATTCTGTTAATTTCCTAGTTCAATTAAAATTTTAGGTAATTGAGTAATTGGTAAATTGGGTAATTTTAGGTAATTAAGTTGGCAGAGAGCTTCTCTTGCCGAAATTGAAAAATAGATTATATTTGCTGCTTAACAAGATCTTATTGCTTGTTTCACATTTTCCTTAATAATTATTAGTTATTCTAGGTTCTTTCTTGTAGGATATCATAGGATATCCTTTATTTGTGTATCTATCTATCCATCTATCTATTTATTTATTGGAACATCCTTGTGTGTGTATGAGGAGAAACAGAACCTGTGTGATACCCATCAAATTTGCTGTAGAAATCACTTTTTGGCCATAGTGTCAGCTGCAAGTATCTATAGAAGACTATATCATCTTTGACAAGTACCCAGAAGACCAATTTCTGTAATATTATGATTTTTGTGTGTGTTTTATGCACTGTGTTTAGTTGACTGCTGAATTGATGCCATCTTGCAAATTGTGTGACCAGCATTTTGTCTTGTAGATCTGCTGATCAAGAAGAGATTTCTGTTCTTCCCCTTCTTAATGCAGGCTTTGATAGGGTATGTCTTCTTTCATGTATTATGTATTTAACATAGTTACTATGATTGCTTTGTAAATTATACTTCTGCTTTAACAAATCCTTCATGTATATGTTTGCCTCTGTCAAAAATGTATTTATGAGATAGTAGTCACAGTTGATTGGATACTCTTGTTCAGTAGTATATTGGAAAAGTGTATGAGATAAGAGGATCTGTGTTCTAGGTAGTTCTTCCAGAATAAGCAGGGGTATGTCTCTTCTGTCAGGCAACAGCAATAGGACAAGAGGTCTTCAAGTTGCTCCAGCAGAGGTTCAGTTTGGATATTAGGAAAAATTCCTTCTCAGAAATAGTGGTGAGGTACTGAAACAGGCTGCCCAGGGGGGTGGTGGAGTTGCTGTCCCTGCAGGTCTTTAAGAAAAGGTAGGTACACTACTAAGGAATATGTTTTAGTGGACAGGATTGGTGGTAGATGGATGGTTGTCTGAATGACCTTAGAGACCTTTTTTAACCTTAATGATTCTACGATTAAATCCATGTTGGTCTGGACAGATGGTGAGTAGATTTTGTTTATGAGTGCATTTTAAAAACAAGGACACAGCACTCTAATTAATGTGTGCCTAGTCATCTAGACATGTTTGTGTGCATTACACTGCTAGGAATCATTTATGAAAGGAGTACCAACCTAGTCGTGCTCCTGCTGAATTGAAAGTGGATAATTCTTTTTTTTTCAGTGAAGTTTGAATTGGGTTGTTAGGTTGGCATGAACCCTTTATTTTCAGAATATTATAATCTGTCCTGTACAAGAAATTGGAAGAGGTGATAATTGTTTCTTGCTGTTTCTTAAAGTGGCTTTGTACTGGAGAGCAGTGGTTCTCAGTTCTGAAAGTCTAGCTTCAGTTGCTTACCAACATCTAACCTCTGTTTGAATTGCTTTGGGTGGTCATTAATGTTTCCTAATGTAACATAAAATATGTGTAACACTAAAGCTAGTTCTTCATAAGAAAGGTTATATACTGAATCAATAGGAACTCATAAGTAGGCTCTGTAGTTAGGGGGGATTAAATATATATAGTTAGAACAATTATCCCAGTCAAAACATTATCCTATTTTATTCATGCTGAGTCAACAATGTGGAACATTACCAAAAAGGGGTAATAGATCTTGCTTCTCTTGCAAGGGTAGTGACAGGGCAAAAGCATTTTGGGTGGGCAAAAGCTTTCTAAGGTGTTCTGGTAGCTGGAAAAGCTGGGGCTAAGAGAAAGATCAGCCCAAGATTGCTAACATTTTGTTAGTAGAGTTCTCTCACACAAAAAGAAAGGTTTTAATATTTCTCAAAGATATGTCAATTTCTTCTCAAGTCTAGAGTTCCATTAAGATAAAAAAAAAAAAAAAGCAATGTATTATATTTAGTGGACTAGATTATAACTTCAGATGCAGTAAGTACTGAGAACTGGCATGGGACACACTGTACTGCTGAGGTGCATACATCACTGTGTCATTCTTTCTGCTAGGAAAATGAAAGTATTTGGGTCTTTTTTTGCACCTGACAGCTGCTCTGACAGGTGAACAAATAAGATTATGTGCAATCTCTAACCACTCTCTTCAGCTATTCCAAATAAATCACAGAGCTTGCATCAAATAACAGTTTCCTAGTAGAACTGTTTTCAAGCCTTTAAAAATATTTCCAACGTCAAAAATCCTGTGTGCTCACAGATTGGAGAGCATAGGAATTATTTCTGCTTGGATAAGTATTTATAAGACCTAAGTCAATTAACAACAATGTATATAAGAAAAAGATAAAAAAAAAAACCCAAATAAACTCCTTCTCCAAGTAGAGGGACAGTACCTCCAGTGATCTTTACCTCAGCAAATAAAATTGATTTTTGGAAAATCACATCTGCTCAGATTACAGCTTCATCTTCACTAATTTTATTTTTATAGTCCATCTTTTCCAGTAGTTTGTTTTGCATTATCACTATTCAGTGTATCAGCATTTGTCATAGTTCCTCTTCTTCCTCCTTCCCTTGCCAAAACTAATTGTAATTGTTCTGTTGCTTTTTTTTTTAGAATTTTATATGCAAAACCTCAATTTTACATCAGATTCAGAGCTGAAGATTCCCAAGAGTTTCTTTAATGTTTTTTGAGGGGGATGCACCTACAAATAGGTCAATCCTAATTTCTTTTCCTGCTGTGAAAAGTGACAGTTACAGAAATATTCAATATTATAACATTAGGAGTGAAGTAGATCCATGTTAAGTTACTGTTAAATTTGGGCTTAAGCAGTTAATTACCAAATCACCATTTTTCATGAGGGAGAGAAGTAAACGTTCCTCCAAAAATGCCCTTTATTATTCAGAGATCTGACTTCTGGCTCTTGACTCAGCATGCAGCTGCACTCTGAGATCTAGTGATGTCACGTAGTATTCTCTGCTAAAAACAAAGTCTACAAATGTATTTATAAGTATTGAAGTCCTTGCGGCATATTTTACTGGTGAGCAGCAAACTTGAACTAAAGTCAGAGGATGTGCTAATACTTCTGTGATAAATGTGAAGTTTCTGATTGCAGCTGGACCAAGCACTATACCTCTCTGCTAACTGCTTCTGCCTAAGAAATATGACTATTTCCATCTCGAGTATATAGAAGTCTTGTTACCAATTGTCAAATTTTACTTTTCTGCACTTCCGAATTCAGTAGTGACAGCTCACTGACTTTACTTATAAATTAAAGTTACTACAGTTTGTGAGTTTCAGCTGCAGTACTTACTTGAAAGCAGATGAAATGCCAAATGTCATTAGATTCTTCTTAATCTCTAGCATGGATATTTTATGTCTTTAAGGTATTCCATTCCTGTTCTGAATCAAGGCATAGACATTCCTAATGAAATATCCGAATAATACCTAGAACCAAGTGGCAAAGCTCACAGTTGTGGTTTTAGTGTACTTTTATACTTGTTTTATATTTAGCTAACAATATTGTCTTAATGACTAGAAAATCATTCCCATTGAATAGATGATTACTTAACATAAAAGGCTCAAAGAAAGCATTTTATTTCTACAGAAGCACAGAACAGCTGAGGTTGACAGAGACCTTTGGATCCACCTGGCCTAACCACTGCCTGAGATGGAAACCCAGGGTGGACTGCCTAGGGCTGTGTCCAGTTGGTTTTTGCCATCTCACAGCCTCTTTAGGCAACTTGTGCCAGTGCTCAGCCACTCACACAGCACAAATGATCTTAAGATCACTTAGGCTGGAAAAGATACATATGATCATCAAGTCCAACCATCATCCTGGCACTGGCAAGTTAGTGTCAGGGGGAACCTCTAGTACTCCATTTTGTGCCCACTGCTTCTCATCCTGACACTGGGCACCACTGAATAGCGCCTTTGTCCTTTCTACACTCTCTTCAGGTATATATTTTACTTAATGAGGTCTCTCCTGAGCTTGCTCTTCTCTATCCTGATCAGTCCCAGCTCTTCCAGCCATTCCTTATATGAAGGATGTTTTTTCCCTATTTTTGTGGCCCTTTGTTGTCCTGTCTCTTTATAATGTTAGAGTTTTAGATGCAAGAACAGGAATAATAAATTACAAAGCTTCCAGTCTGTTTCATGCACTCTTGATTTGTTTTCCAGCGATTCATGGAGAATAGCAGCATAACTGCTTGTTACAATGAACTGATTCAAATAGAACATGGGGAAGTGCGATCTCAGTTCAAATTACGGTATGTAGAAGTATAAGAAAGCGTAAGAAATAAAGACTGTTCAATCTACGTTCCCAACTGCAGGTATATGTACTTCATATGCTAACCATTTCCTACAGCCTTGTTCCTTGTTCAGTCACAAAACAAGGCAAATTTAAGGGCTCTCGTAGGTGGTACCTTTAGAAAGATCTGTTGTGCTTCATTCACTGGTGGTTTAGATGACAGTTTTCATTAATGCAAAATGCAGTACACAGACACTTGCCTGTGCCCATATGTCTTGAGATGCCCACGTTGAGTTTGACAGTAGTACAGCTGCCATCATTGGTATTGCAGTCAGAGTGAGATCCTTTATAAGAAATATTGCAGAACAGATTCTGCTCATTTAATTGGAAAGGTAGCATTTTACAAATACTTGTGTGTAAATGTGTGTAAGTAAGTGTCATGGGCTGCAAAGCGGCATGACAGGAAAATTTCTCAAAGTCATTCTTTATCTTATATGTGTGAGATTTCGTATCTGACAGCTTGCGCTGAGCGCAGTGTTGGACTGGCTCTTCACACCCTGCTTATGCAAGATTTTTCAGACCAAGATCACAATTTTTTTCTTAATGAGAAATATTTAATTGTCTAATTATATCAGTAAGATAAAAAGAAAGATATAGTTATGCAATTACATTATCAATTTAGTATGACTGATTTTACATTTAATACAGGTGCTTACACCTACATGTAAATATCTTTATAGTTCAATTGTATGTAAAAAGAGGCCTTTAAGTTGTCTCACAGAGTAAATCTATTTCTCTGGATTCCCAGAAATGAGTTCCAGTTCCTTCTACAGAAAATGCTATCACTTCTCTACTGGAGTCAGTGTTGCTGCTGTTTAAGCAGTAGATTTTTCTAAGGTTCTATTTCCAAACCTATCTCAAAGGAACTTCGTGTTCAAGCAAATATGTTTGTGTATACAAAGCAGTAGAATTCTGAGAAAAAAACAACAACAGAAAGAAGAGCAACATAGGATTCAAGCTTTCACATTTTTAATAGACATTTTCCAAGGCTCAACAGGAAAAAAAAAAAAAAAAAGCAGTAATTTTAGAAGTTAAAAGTTAATTAGAACAGAACTTGACTTGGTTCAGTTGAAAATGCAGTGTGAAATGTGTGATTTGTGAATTAGGGTTGCAAACATCAGCTTATGTTCATACAAGCAATACCTGTAACTTGTGTTTAAGTCCAATAAATCAGATTTTGTAGTAACAAGCATACTGTCGATAGAAGGAATTTTTTTCCAGCTGTTGAATTTCATCTTGAGGATTGCTCTTCTCACAGTTTAGCCAGTGTTCCACTTTGTTCCCTGACAATGTCCCAAGATTCTTACCAGAAACCCTAAAAACATATGCAGATGTCCTCCTTAATTTCTTAGCTGGGAACATTCATTGCTTATTACTCTGTGTGTAGTAGCTTTTTGATATTTTCATCTCTGTCTTAGTGTTTACTGAAGCATAAAACTTTTGAAACTATCCTTGTGTTTCTTTAAAACATCAGTGTATGTGTCAATGACTTTTTGTGGTATGTCTTGTTTTCCTTTATTTCTTTTTGTGATAAACGTTATGTCCTTTCAATAAAAATTACCTGCTATAGCATATGAAAAAACTAACTTGAAGAAATCAGTGCCAGTAGAGTTTAAGCATCTCTCTTTAAGTGATATCAACTATGAATACAGATTATTAAAATGTAGAAACAGGGAACGTGATTCACATTGCTTGGCATATTTTTCTGCAATTTGTTTAAACTATTACAAAAAAAAAAAAAAAAAACCTTGAAATTTGGAGGAAAGTGTCAGTCCTCAGAATCTTTTCTGCTACTGACAATTCTCTCGTCTATATTTTCTATGTAAACAGTGGTCTACCTCCCACTTGTAATTTGGATTGCTTTACCCTTTTAATTTTAGTTATGTGAACTGTGAACATTCTTCCTTTTAATTTATGTGATTGTATAGCAAATTAGATGTTTTCTGTTATCATGTGTTTTATGTGTTAGTAATGTCACACTATATCTCTATATGTGTATGTCTGTATATTTATGTCACTTCTGTGCACTACTGTTTCAGAAAGCTTTGGCAGCACAGCAGCACAGATGGGTTTTGTTACTGCCACTGCCCGAGGCAGACTCAGAGGATTTAATACTATTTTTTTTCTTTTTTATTTGCATCAAGCTTTGTGATAACATCTGAGGGATCAAAACTAGATTTAATAACCCTACTTGGTTACTGTTTGTTTTCATCTCTGTGGTTTAATGAAATTGGGAAAAAATATAGTACTGTACATTTATCTATCTTACAGGGTTCCTGGTCTTCAGTATATCTTTGTGTGTGTGAAAGAGATAACATACTCAGAAAGTAAATCAGTTGGACTAAACCAAGACTTTTCTGGATGTTGGCATAGTTGAGAAACTCTGTGTGAATGCTGGACCAGCCTAGGAGAGCAGCGTCTAAAGTCATTTCACTGAACAGAACTGTCTTTCCTATTCCAGATGGGCACACTGTTTCTCAGACAGATTTTGTTTATTTTGTTCTGAAGTTCGATTGGACGTCTGTGGGATGTGTGCATTTACCAAAGAGTTCTGCCAGCTTGATTGCCAGATTAAATGAAAAAGTAGGTTTTAAACAGTGCAAACAGTACTCTGTTTTCTTGCAGAAAGCTTACTTAGTGACTTGTTAGTGCTGGTGTACCAGATGAGTATCTATCACTGAGATAACTCAGTTGTTTCACACAGCGCAAAATCACAGCATGGCGCAGACTTGGACTGCAAGACTGTCCTTGCAAAATTACAATGATAACTCATTTAGTTGTATAAACTGAAACAGTACTGTTGTCTTCTGTGTACATTTCCTCCTACAAATCTTCATCCACATAGTTGTGTATGTATGTCTTCATGTGTGTTTGCTTTTTTTCCAATTTGTTTCTGAGTTACTTCCATGATGAGCAGAGCTACCAGTACTTCAGTGCTAATCATTCACTACTCATCAGTATTAAATCACACCCCACTGTACAGTCTGTGAGCAAGACAATTCTACATGGTAGTAGCTGTACAAGGACGTTTATGTGTGGTGCATTTTATACTCCTTCTGTGTGAAATACGAAGCAGATAGTTGATCTGTATTCAGGCCAAAACAAAGTACTAGTATACATCACAGCACGTTTGTCAGAGTTGTTTCTTCCAGTATGCACTATATGTTCTTAATTTATTTTCTTGTGTTAATTAACACATTATTTTAACTGACATAGTTAATTAGCAGTAAATAACATTAATGTCAATCCCATTCTGTGCAGATTATAGTTTTAGCAATATCAATCCTATAGCCAAGGGGCAAGGATTTTGTTTTCCTGCATAAGTTCGTGGGTAGGCCGGAGAAAATGGGAAGTGGAGATTAGTTTTGCCCTTAATTACGATTAGATGTATGAAAGTCAAGACACTGAATTATAAATTGAAAGCTGGAAAAGTCATAGTTTTCTGACTAAGATTTTATGATGATTTAAATTGTTTCCTCTAATTGTGTAGCATTACAGCTTATTTGATAATTGAGGTCCTTCTGTTGTACTGAAAGTTACAGTTATACATCCATCTGTGTATGTGTATATATATATATATATATAAAATGAGCACAGCATATTTTATATATGTATATATTAGGACATTTTATTAGGGTATGTATTAGGATATGTTTTAAATATGTGCATTCATAAAATGTACTGTGCTGATTTTTGTGTTCCCTATCCATATTACTCACAAAACTTTCTATTGCAGTGTAAACAGACACTTGTTATTTTTGCTAATCATTAATTCCTTCTGTATAGAGTGTGTTTGGAAAAGGCAACATGCAATAAAGTGTTGTGGTGCCTGTGAGCTATTTTACAAAGTGATCTCAGAAAAATATTTCATCAACAAGCGTGCCCGAAGATGAATTTCCTCAGAAATTTAAAGTGGTGATAGTTTGGTCTGGTCAAAACTGCATGCTGATTTGTGATTAATCTATGGATAAGTACAATGTGATAAACAATATACAATAAACAAAATGTTCTACCAATAAAACTAATGTGAATCATTTGCTGATTTCAGGGCATGTAATGCAGTATTTGCAGCCTTAGAACATTGTCAGGAAGCTATAGAAATAACCAGTGAAGATCATGTTATTCAGGTATGGGAGAAAAATCATTTTGTAGAATTCAAAGACAGAAACCCCAGTGAGATCTTTGCTTGGTAATGTCTCTACTAATTCAGTGTTTTGCTTTTGTTGCTGCATTTCTGTAGCATTTCTGGATGCTGCCTGTTGACAATTGCTGAATTTTTGCACATTTCCTTTTGTAACATTATTCAGATGATCATTTCCAGTAAGGCAATGTTGCTTATAATAAAACAAGTGTGAAATCTATTGCAGACATAGATATCCTACGCAGTAAAGGGGTTTGTTCTTTTTCTATGTTTTCTATTAATTTCCATATCACACCCTATGTTCAGCTCCTTATGTAAGTAAAATTTTTCACCATTTGCCTAATATTTTAAGTGATAGACTGCAGGGATGTGTTGTTTTGGACTAGGTGTGTACCCTGAAATACTTTAATATGTTTATGTGAGTAATTATCTTCTAAGTCTGTTCTTATCCCAAAATTCTTTTGTTTCACAGTATGTTAATCCAGCCTTTGAGCAGATGATGGGGTTTCACAAGGGGGAGCTCATTGGCAAGGAACTTAGTGAACTAACAAAAAGTGATAAAAACCAGGCAGATCTTTCAGACACGATCAACGTATGTATTAAGAAAGGAAAGGTAAGTAGCCAAAAATAAGCTTGGGCAATTCTAATTTGGATTTCCAGTTTGCTTTATTTTTTAAACTCTGGGTTTAAAGACACAAGACTCTGTTCTCTTGAGTTGCATATATCTGGTCAGAATTCTGTTCCTCTGGTTCCCAAATTTTCTGAAAATATTAGGTACTCTCTCACAAGAGAAATATGTGAGAAAAGTTTACACTATCCTTAGACAAGTAAAAATCTGCTTAAGGTGGTACTGAGGATTACAAAAATATACACTTCTTTTAAATATAAACATGAAATAATATGTAATTATTTACTACAAAAGGACTAGGCAATAATAAATGAATATTTGACTGCAAGCTAAATCAGGTGCTCTGTGCTGTGTGTGTTTTCTTAGGAATGGCAAGGGGTTTACTATGCAAGAAGAAAATCAGGAGACATTATCCAGCAACATGTAAAGATAATGCCAGTGATTGGTCAAGGAGGGTAAGTTACTTGTCTAGAGTACTATTGCTTTTTGGGTTTTTTGACCCTTCTCTGTGCTTTCCCTATCCATGCATTTGAAGTGAACCTCCATGTATTTAGGAGCAGGGTGGTGATATAAGCAATGTAGGAAAAATGAGCAAAATTAAAATGGCCATGATTCGTTTGGTGTGCACACTTGCATGTGTCAGCACTTTTGCAGTGTATGATGTGCATGTTGTCAAATTCTGTTCCCAGATGTGTGAGCGAACTCTTGCAGCATCAATAGAACCATGCATCTTAGAACAAAAACCTCAACTGTTTCACTGCTTGTTGTTCAGTCAGTGTTTGGTGTTGGTTTTGGTATCTTGTTTCATAAAAGCATCAAGAATTCAGCTTTAAAAAGTAGCAGTATGTCATTTCACTTCTCTCTTTATCATGTGATGTGATAGTAATTGATTACTTCTGTTGCTAGGAAGATCAGACACTTTGTGTCCCTCAAAAGGCTGCGTTGTACTAATGAAAACAACAAGCAGGTACTGTGTTTCTTCCATGTCATAATTCTCATCTCTTTGAGACTACATTTTTTGTTTAAGAAATTAATGTAGATCACATCCTCTTGGAAAAAAATATTGCCAGTGGGATTATCAGTGGCTGTTGGGTCAAGTTTAAAAAAAAAAAAGGTGGTTGTATTTGCTTTGAGCTTTGCCTTTTTATGCAGGGTTTGTCTGTTTCTGTAGGGCTGCTGAGTAGAGAAAGACTATTACTCTGGAATGTGGATATGACGACTGAGTCTGTGGTACTGGGGAGCATCATAGACTATAATGGAAAGGAAGTTCAAGGTCTTTTTTCTTACAAAGGCTGTTGACAGTCTGATCTGACATACTTATGTTTGATAATGACCTATGTTTAGCTGTTATAAGATCTGTAAATATGTGGATCTTGAATAAAATAAAAGTTGTACAGTATTGTTTTCAGTGTAGGACCTGAGATATCATATACTTCATAGCATATCTGTTGTGGAGGCATGTAATTGCAATCCATGCCATAATTCAAGCCACTCACAGTCGTTCTTGACTGCACTCAGCAAAGCACTCCCATCATGTTAAAGGTGATTCCTCTCCTCTTCTCTGCACTGGTGCAGCCACACCTGAAGTGCTGTGTCCAGTCCTGGACCACCCATACCAGAGAGACCTGAGCATACTGGAGAGAGTCCAACAAAGATCCACAAAGATGATGAGAGGACTGGAGCATTTCTTCTGTGAGATAAGGCTGAGAGAGCTGGGAGTTCAGCCTGGAGAAGAGGAGGCTCTGGGGGATCTCATCAATGTCTATAAATACCTGAAAGGGAGGGTGTGAAATGGATGGAGCCAGGTTCTTTTCAGTGGAGCCCAGAGTCAGAACAGGGTACAATGGGCACACACTGGGAGTCTGGAGTTTCCTTACACATGTGTTCACATATGTGCATGCACATAACCACTAGGTCCTGTAAAAACCATGGAGGCATGAGAAGCTGTTTGGCTGATCTGCACTCTATCTGAGTGAGCCTTTGAAGCCAATGAGCATGTTGCATGTTTTACTTCGAACACTCTGGAGAGCAGAATAAGGAATTGTGGACTTTTCTGAGTCACAGAGTGAAATCTATCTGTGGTCTGTTGGAGTGAGATTGAAAGTAGGGAGCAAAAGGGATATCTACCAACATTTAAACTGAGGATGTGCTATCAGAATGTGATACATTTCCTATATCAGTTTTTCCTGAAAATGTGGTTTTAGGAACAAAGTATCTAGTTTTAAGATTTTAAATGTGCTTTCACATATCTGAGGATGAAGATAACGTGAGCATAAAGTTGTGTGGAATGTCACTAGAACTTCTAGTTGCCTGTTCTCCAGTACAACAAGCCTACCCTTAGTAATAGATTACTGGAAAAAAGAGTAATGGGAGTTATTAGGTAACATGGTGTAAAATCATCTGTTAGTTGAAACCATCCCTGCTGCACAGATAGTATCAAGTCAATAAAAATATTTGCATAGCTTTTGTAAGAAGTTTGAAACTCTACCACTTAAAAACAAAGCTTGAAATGTTTTAAACTGATCTCATATTTGGATCTAAAACACACATTTTAATATTAACACCAGAGTATCATTTACATTAGCAGGATTTTTAAAGTACAGCCTAGAGTGTAGGAAACTCTACCACTTCCTGAAGGGAGGCTGTGGTGAGGAGGGGGTCAGCCTCTTCTCCCAGGTAACTAATGACAGGACAAGAGGGAATGGCCACAAGTTGCGCCGGGGAAGATTTAGATTAGATTTGAGGAAAATTTTTTTCTCTGAGAGAGTGGTCTGGCACTGGAATGGCCTGCCTAGGGAGGTGGTTGAGGCACCGTCCCTAGCACTGTTCAAGAAGCGTTTAGATGAGGTGCTAAGGGATTTGATTTAGTAGCTTGGTGGGTAGGGATGGTGGTGTGAGGATGGTTGGATTAGATGATCTTGTAGGTCCTTTCCAACCTAATGAATCTATGAATCTATGAATCTATAAACTTTTGTAACAGAATAAGTACTAAAGTTCCACAGTTATGCCTTTTTTCATTCATTAATGAACCTCATTGTTCATCTTGTTTCATTTACAGCTGCTTTGATGTTGATTTGAAAGTGAGGTACTATTTGATGTCTTGTTCTATTATATACACACAGCTGAGAGTCTGGTGCAGTGTAAATGTAATACTATTTATCTAAGACCATCAGTACAAAACAATTACAGACTTGCAGACATCTGCTAAAAAAAAAAAGTCAGCAGTGGGAGTCTTCCAGTTCTTCGGACTAACCAAGTTAACTTAACCGCAAAATGTTGTTTACAAAGGACATGCCCTCAATACTTCTAACACAGTAGCAAAGCACAATCAATTTGTGTTTTTCAGTATTAAATCATGAGCAGTAATTAGTAAATAGAACCCAAATGCAATGGATATTATGCCTGGGCAGTCATAGACAAGGTTGTATGACCTGTGGAACGTTCTGAACAAATGTAGAAATCTATTACAATGGTTAAAGATTACAGTCTGACAAAAAATATATTACGTAGAGATTTGAGGTCTACATTGAAAAAAGTAAGGTACAGCCAACAGAATTAGGTGGGTTTATTCATGTTTCTGTTCTGTGGTGGAAATCCCTCCTGCCTGTAGTACAGTATCAGATGCTCTGACATCAAACAGAAAACTCTTAACAGCATATTGAGGCCTTGTTTGGTTTGGATTGGTAGTGGTGGTTATGTGTAATAACATCTGTACTGTATTCGTGAGACTTCTTACAATTATTTTTGCAATGCTGCTGCTGTGATTTTATTAATTGCGATCACTGTTTGTGATCACTGCAGTTTTGCACCCTCTGGTGGCAAAGAGAGGTTCAACCAAAGAGAAAATGCTACTGACGTTTGCAGGAAGGTTTCAATTTCTGCAGCAGTTGGTGGGGCAGAATGAAAAATTGTGAAAACATGATGAAAATTAAAAATAAGTTTATTAATCATTTAATAGAAATACAGTGTCAACAAAATGGCCTCCGGGATATAAAAAGTAGCTGTTGGAATTGATTCAGTTAGCCTTGTGGTACTCCCTATGTTTCAAATTCTCAGAACACTGCAGTATTGACAAATGCTTTACAACATCCTGCTGCAAACAGTTTCAGGAAAAAGAGGGCAAGTGTCTTCGTGTGTAGGCTTTCTACATTTGTGAAAGAAATGTTTTCAGAGGTTGAGAAATTTGACAGCTAATGGCATTCTGACTGCAATTGCAGAGAGCTGGGGTAAGAAGACCACATTTAGAGCTTGGCCGAGGTTCAGCCATTTACCCTTTTCCCTCCAAACACAATGGAGATGTGCTGCCATTGAGTTAAATGAGGCATTAGGAAATAATTGTACAGAACATAGTTCCAGTGTAGGCAAGCCCATCACAAGCACTCCTATTCTTTGGTTTCAGAGCTAGTAATCTTATTCATCTATTATTTTAGACAGTCTGAAAACATCGTTAGATTCTACTGGAAGGTAGTCCTTTTCTTTCATCTGTCATTTTGAGTTGGTATGTTCCTGAAAAAGATGCTTACCTCTCCCTTGATAATGAGGCAGCTGGCTGAGTTGACATGTGCCTTCAGACACAGGAAATTGCTTAAGGTGCAACAGCTGCTTGATTTTTCTATGCCATGAGACTCAAGTATTCCATGCTTGTTTTGGCATCCCTTCAGTACATGCCACCTACGCAATGGAGACACCAGCATTGTAGCTGCAGCTTCTGCTGCCCAGAAGGCCTCTGTCTGCCAGGAACATTCAGAAAACAGTCTTCCTGAGCTACTGCCTCTCACTGAACTGTCTTGTCCTGTCCAGATGGCGGAGACAGTGCAGTTCATGAAGCTGCCATTCTTCTCTATGGATGTCCTTGAAAGACTCATACTTTGTGAGATAACCTCTGAGAGTGGCCCATTATTTTTTTTCCAGCACTGCAGTAACTGGTCAGCGTGTGGGTCTGATGAGATTTGTGCTTTATATTGGGCACTCATCTAGTTCCTGACTGAGGAGACCACCCCACAGCACCATCAATGTATATGGTGGCTCCATCACTTTGCTGCCAGACCATGCTCACAAACCAGCTGACTTTGAGGGACTTGTGCAAGACGCTGACTTTGGTGGCTCAAGGCAGCAGATTCCTCCCAGGGAGACCCCAGTGCTTGTTGCAAGAACACTGCTTTTGGCTTCAGTGAAGCAGAAGAGAATCACATTTCTTAACACTTGACTATTTCTTGTTTTGCAAAACAACTCTCTGAAGTCTTTTTCTGCAACAAATAGAATATTTGCATGACTGTTTTCCTCCATTCATTGGTTTTTTTCTTCTGTGCCTCTAGTTCAGTCTCTGTTCAGCTTTTTTTTTGATGACTTTAACAATTATTCTCTCAAAACAATTTCTGCAGAAAATTAAACCCATAGAGAATTTGTGTACTTGGTAGATCCTGACATCCACTTCTGAATACTTGCATAAATAGAAATTTCTTCTGCCCTAAAATGTATCAGATTTCTTTTCGGGGAAAAAAAATCTGGAAGCACGCAAGGAAATCGAATGAACTGTGTCTTTAATTACAAGATAGTGTATGTCACGATTCAAGTTTTGATCCAGATTTCTAATGCTATGCTGCATCAGCATTATTATATGTGGTTTAAACTCAACTTTCAGATACCGTACAGAAGCTTACATCCATGAATTAATACAGTCTGGGAGAACTCTTTGGGAGCAGCCAGCAGGAGAAGGACTTAGGGGCTCTGGTGCACAATAAGCTAGACATGATCTAACAGTGTGTACTTGCAACTCATAAGGGTAACTATATCCTGGACTGCATCATCAAAAGGGGAGTGGTCAGCAGGTATACGGAGGTGATTGCCCCCATCTACTTTGCTCTTGTGAAGCCCCATCTGGAGCACTGAATCCAGATTTGGGGCTCCCAATACAGCAGGGATGCAGAGCTGTTGGAGCAGGTTGAGAGTATGGCCACGAAGATGATCAGATGGCTGGAGCACTTCTTCTGTGAAGATAGTTTGAGGTAGCTGGGCTTCTTTAACTTAGAGAAGAGAAGGCTCCAGGGAGTCCTCACAGTGGCCTTTCAGTCATAGAACCATAGTCTGGTTTGGTTTGGAAGAGACCTTTAAGATCATCTAGTTCCAACCCCCCTGCTGTAGGCAGGGACACCTCCCACTAGACCAGGTTGCTCAAAGCCCCATCCAGCCAGGCTTTCAGTGCTTCCAGAGAGTGGGCATTTACAACCTCTCTGGGCAACCTGTTCCAGTGTCTCACTGCCCTCACAATAGATAATTTCTTCCTAATATCTAGTCTAAATCTACCTTCTTCCAGTTTAAAACTGTTTTCCCTCATCCTGTTGCTACCTGCCCTTATAAAAAGTCCCTCCCCAGCTTTACTGTAGGCCCTCTTCAGGTACTGGAAGGCCACCATAATTTCTTCTCAGAGCCTTCTCTTTTCCAAGCTGAACTCTTCCAGCTCTCTCAGCCTGTCCTTGTAGGCGGAGGTACTCAGCCTTCTGATCATTGTTGTGGCCCTCTTTGGACCTGCTCCAACAGCTCCATGCCCTTCTTGTGTTGGTACCCCTAGAACTGGATGCAGTACTCCAGGTGGGGTCTTAGGAGAGCAGAGTACAGGGGCAGAATTGCCGCCCTTGACCTTCTGGTGACATTTCTTGATACAACTCAGGATGCAGTTGGCCTTTTGGGCTGTAAGCACACACTGCTGGCTCATGTTGAATCTTACATCAACTGACACCCTCAAATCCTTCTTCTCAGGGCTGCTCTCAAAGTCATTCTCCACCCAGCTTGAATCTGTGTCTGAGATTGGAGCCAACCTAGGTGCACAACCTTGCACTCAGTGCTGTTGAACCTCATGAGGTTGGCATGGGCCCACCTCTCAAGCCTGTCCAGATCCCTTTGAGTGGCATCCCTTCCCTCTAGTATGCCAACTGCACAACTCAGCTTGGTGTTGTCTGCAAAGTTGCTGAGGTTGCACTCAATCCCACTGTCCATGTCACCTACAAAGATATTAAATAACACCAGATCCAAGGAACACCACTTGCCACTGGTCTCCACTTGGACACTGAGCCATGGACCACAACTCTATGAGTGCATCCAGTTAATTCCTCATCCAACAAGTGGTCAAATCCGTTTTTCTCCAGTTTGGCAGCCAGGATGTCATGCAGGACAGTGTCAAATGTATTACACAAATACAGGTAGATGATGTCAGTTGCAATATTTAAAGGGAAAATATAAACATTTTTTTTACATGGGCAGATAGTGGTAGGACAAGGGGAATGGTTTAACACTACAAGAGAGGAGATTTAGATCAGATCTGTAGAAGAAATTCTTTAGTCAGGGTGGTGAGGTGCTGGCACAGCTGCCCAGGGAAGCTGTGGATGCCCAGTACCTGCAGGTGCTCGAAGCCAGGTTGGATGGGGCCCTGGGCAGCCTGAGTTGCTGTGTGACAACCCTGCCCACAGCAGAGAAGTAGTACTTGATGATCTTTAAGGACCATTCCAACTACAATATTTCTAACTTTCTTTGATCCTGTACAAAGTTTCATGTTTAAAAATGTAAATAACCATGTTCTTCCTCATTAATAACAGTCTCTCTAAAAAGTATCGCATCATTTGAAAGTACAGCGTAATTAGAAATCTCTGTGAGTAGATGCTGTAGCATGTTTATCACATATGAAATATAAACGTTAGATTTATGCACAGAAAATAACACTCTAAGACTGTAGTAAGCATTTGTATTGTGGAGATCTGTGAGTGGAGATTAATTTTCATGTGACTGTTCCTATATGCTGAAGCCTAGCTAATGATCAATTACATTTGTGAATTGAGGCCTGGTAGGATATTCTCCAGTGTTTGCACATTGCTGCTGTTTCTCCTCTTAAGAGCATACCAGTTCAAGATAAACTATGTAACTGTTCTCATTACTTAACTTCCATGGCTCCTTCAGGTCATGCCTGCAGAAAGGGGTAAGAGAAGTAGCCCAGATGTACAGAAATGTGGTTTATTTTTTACGTAAATGAGGAATGTGTCAAGTTTCCTTTCAGTAGTGAGAACCAGAAAAAAAATACATTCGAAGACTCAGAATAGCACCAGTTTTGGACTGGAATGGGCAGTTCAAATGCCTTGTATCGATGTACTGTATGACAAGCTTCCACAATATTACTTTGTTGAAATAAGATGATTTCTCTGGGAGTTTCTGCATGGTTGTAGGAGAAATGTATAAGATTTTAAAATGAATTTTTTGGGGGGAAGAACAGCCTCTTAAATTCCCTCAAACAAGATGTATGTAGAATATTACTGCAGAATTTTCTCTTTTTTTAATTCTTAGCCCACACAGTAAAGCTCTCCTGAGTTGTTTTTTTTGTTTGGTTTTTTTTTTTTTTTTTTTTTTGCCTTTTGTTTTGTTTTTGCCTTTCATTTTCACCTTCTTTATCTCCTGTCCCCAGAAGCAATAAGGAAAACAAGATGGAAGGGGCTCAGGAGTGATGAAAAAGAGATTTCATGTAATTCCTTTCTTTCCTGAATAATCCCTATTGCAACACCACAGTGTGCTGTGTCACACTGACATAGACACAGAGTGCATAAATTCAGTCTTGTCATGCTTTACTTTTTACTCACTGGTTGCAACCATGAGTTTGACATCTAGTGCTTTGTTATAGGCAGGCAGGCAGTCAGGCAACAGCTTGAATCAAAGGAACAACCTACAGATGAGGTGACTGTACTGTATTCCTTAGTATGGTGTGTAATGAAAGACATGCAAATGCAGTGTGGGGGACTGTTCATCTCAGTAGAGTAGAGTATTGAGGCTTGTTCATCTAGAGTAGATGATTTATATTCTTTCCCTAGTGATTACAGTAAAAGAGAAGGTAATATGTTGGTTTTAGTCCTTTCCACTGTCTTTATTAACTTGACCTGAATAAGCCATGTGCTTTTAGAGAGAAGACTTGGGAAACCAAAAGTTCTGCTCAGTTTTCCTGTTAACAGCAAAATATTTTCTTGTAACCATGTAACAGAGGATTGGGCTGAAGTGTTCAGCAGATATTAAAATGTCTCCTGTTGGATAGACTGTGTGTTTGCTTCTGAAGAGGATGAAAATACAGTAGAGCTTTTAATCTGTTATTGTATTATCAAGCAATAAGTGGAAGCATTAAGATGATGGAAAAGTCCTACTTATGTTCTAGAAAGATTGAAATATCTATTAAACTTTCAGATGTTTCAGAAGCACAGACAAATGAGCTACTGTATTTATTTTTTTCATTCATGGAAGTGATTAAAAATTACTGAGAAGTAAATGTCTGATGGGTGAGACCTGTCTTCTCCTCAGTATTGTGAGCATTCTTTTTCTTTTTTGAAAATGATCCATTGTATCACTAATCTGTGAAAGGTGTATACAAAATTAGCTTAGACAGTAGAAAGAAAATAATGTTAAAAATACTGTACAGAGGACAAGAAATGAATGACATGTTAGATTTTCATTTATTTATTTATTTATTTTTCTCTATTTTTGCATTTCATTCCTGGAATCTCACATTCATATGTAATTTATGTTTAAAAAATTATCTAGAAAGGAACTCAGTTCCCTTACAGACTTAGGCATTAAACAGGAATTGATTGTTTTTACATAAAAGCACTTTTGTACCTGTGATTTGCCTGCATTTAATGTCTGTTTAATTTCATGTTGTTTCTCTACATCTAATTACACCTGAAGAAGAGTCTTTTCCAATTATTTTTTTTCTTTTTAAATAATAGAAAATGTTGGATACGCACAGTGCTGAATGTAGCCCTTTTTAAATCTTTATGTGTGTTTTTTTTGTTTGTTTGTTTTTCCTTTACATACATAATTTACTCTTGATGCATCTTCAGCTCTGCAAGAGTCACCGTGATGAGAATTATGCAGGAGACAATTCTCACTCAGGTTAGAATGCTATCATTTACCCTTATATACTTCTGTCCTTGAAGTTGTGGCAAGAATTTGCTGCTGTGAAATGTTGCCTCTTCCCTCTGTTGAGCCTGTGCTCAGAGAAGAAGGCCAGCTGTTCAAATGTTACACCATAATTGGGTTTGTAACAGTTATTAATAATTAAGTCTACTGTGCAGAGTGCTCAGAAACAAGTTGTGTTGCTGTTTGTTGTACTATAACACTGTATCTCATCCCAAAGTTGACTTAACTCGTCACTCCCTGCTGCTTGAAATGAAAGTGAAACTGCGCTGCGCTGATTTGTGCCAGCTTATCTGCCCTAGCGCTCCAAAGTTCAGGACCTGTCAGCAGAGGGTATTATTCTGGGCACAGCGCAGGGTAAGACAGCTGTCTACAGAGTCCAGGCTGGAGCTGGTCATGTCCCATTAGCCCTGAGCATGGTGGCGGTGTTGCAGCATGTCTGCACAGCCCTTGCTCTGTGTCTTAGGAAGCTGCTCACTTGCAGACAAATTCAAGATCTCAGCCAGGTGGTATCTTCAAAAGTTACTAAAGGTGACTTCAGGAAGGAACATGAGAAGATAATCACTTCTTCCAGCACTGTTTAAACACTTTTCCCTACAGGAGACTGAAAATTTGAAAAAAAGTTATTTAAAGTTTGTAACAGTCTTCTGTTGATCTGTTGATCTGAGGTAGATGCAATACTGCCTTATTCTGAGAAAGAGGTACTTGCACACTGTTGCCTTCTAGAACCCAAGACCCTTCCCACAGCAAATGCTGGGCAGAATTGCCATGCGTTGTCAGGCAGCTTCTGATTTTCACATGTGAGAGATTTTCACATACTGAGAGATTAGGAAGTGAATTCTTGACATTCATTACTTTTCAAAGTAGCATAAGAGTATGTAGAAGCATTGGAGAACTTTGTAGTGCGGAATGAAAGTGAGGGTGGGAGTGAGGTGAAGAGACCATACACACGATTTGATATCCTCATTATCATTGTTGCCATTAGAACTGATCCATCTTTTGTCAAATGGTTTGCTCCCATGTTGCTATAATACATGCAGGTTTTCTTTCTCATTGTTCCTTTTCTGGTAATGAAGTCTGCAAACAGAATAAGGTGAGAATGCCCATGAATTAAATTGAAGAATACTTCTTACTAGTTAACACAATGTTACTGGTGTACTAATGTGCTTGAAAGACTTAGATTTTGAGACTTGCCTATTACTGTGACAAGCAAGACTGGAAACCAATATGATATGGGTTGTGTTGATAGCTTGGTACAATTAAAGCAAGTAGCCATAAAGTTACACATATGTGATATTTGTTTTCCTTCCTGGTGTCCATGGTTATGCTTCAGGTATAAATTCTTAGAGTCACTGATTTGTGGTGAAGGTAGGAAAATAATCCATGTGTACTGAGTTTTTTGTGAGGGGCCCTCGCACAAGAAAGATGTACAGTTGTTGCAGTGGGTCTAGAGGAGGGCCATGAAGATTACCAGAGGGCTGGAGCACCTCTCCTGTGAAGATAATCTTGTTCAGCCTGGAGAAGGCTTCAGGGAGATCATAGTACAGTCTTCAGGTACTTAGAGGAAGCTTATAAACAGAAGGGAAATGATTTTTTTCATGGGTAGATGATGATAGGACAAGAAGGAATTATTTTAAACTCAAGGGAGGGATATTTAGGTTAAATGTCAGGGGAAACTCTCTTATGAAGAAAGGTTGAGGCAGTTGGGCTTGCTTAGCTTGGAGAGAATGTTCCTGGGAGATCTCTCTGTGGCCTTCCAGTACTAGAAGGGAGTTTACGAGCAGAGGGGGGACTGACTTTTTTACATAGTCTGATAGTGACAGAACAAAGGGGAATTACTTTAAACTAAGAGTGACGAGATTTAGCTTAGATATTAGGGAGAAAATATTTACTCAGAGGGCGGTGAGGCACTGGCATAGACTTCCTAGAGAAGCTGTGGGTGCTCTGTCCCTGGAGGAGTTCAAGGCCAGGCTGAGTGGCACCCTACCCTGTCCAGGGCAGGCGGTTTGGAATTGAACAGTTTTTAAGGTTCATTCCTACCCAAGCCATTCTGTGATTCTACAATTCTTTGTGTTTTATAACAGATCTGGTGTGGAAGATATTCCACTCACACAGTGAAGGGTACATTTTTTTTAAGTATTTTCAACTGCTGTAGAGTAGTTTTTCTACACCTGTTTCTCCCCTCCATGTGGAACCAGTGAAGTTTCCAGCTGGGTAGCTGACATTTACAGCACAGAGTTATTTTGTTTCCTACTGCCACTTGGCAGCTATGCTTATGTGTAAATGTTTATTCTCACTCTAGTGCCTTTTGTTAAAATCCTGCAAAAGTTGAGGTAGGAAAGAGATTTAGACTTGGAGTCCTACTAAATAAATTAATAAAATAACATACTTTAATTATGCCTAGCTCTTAGAAATCAATGGGAGAAGATGCTTTCTGTTGCTTCACAGTGGAGTAGGACAAATTTTAAAAGATCCAAGCTTACTTGTCAGTGTGTAGCAAAAAATTCTTAAGACAGGAACTGTATTTATCATTTTTCATCATGTTTTTTATTCTGGAGGACAGCAAACTAACACTTTGTCACAAAGAGGCTGAATGTGTATTGTCTCAAAGAAGGTAATAACAGTTGGTCCTCATGTAGAGTCTATCCATTTTATTATATTTCTGATTCTTCTAGTGGTTATCTCCCTTTGAAAGCTTTTTGTTGTCTCTGATCTTTGAGTAGAATCTCAGATACTCTGTGAACAGGCACTATGGAGATTTTTGCAGAGGTGTCTTGATACTGCAATGTATTGTAATAAAATGGCATTTTACAGAGTGCTCATTTTTATACAATTTTTTATGTAATTGAGACATTATCTAGTAATTTATTTGAGTTGGTTTATCTGTTTTTTTCTATTTGTCTGAATATGATTGTTTCTATTTATTTGTTAGTTTTAGTAAATCGCTATTTCAAGAATGACAGCTTGGTGCATGGTTAATTTCTACAGCAACTGGATGATTGTTTTTAATTGTTCTCAGTATGCTGAGTTTGTCTTAAACAGTGTACAAGTAATCACTGAAATTAAAAGCAAAAGCTGTCTGAATATGGAGAGAGCAGATTAGTCCTTGTGCTGGGGCCAAAAGAGTGTTGGCTGAGATGGGATTTTTCTCTCTTATCAAAGTTTCTGGGCAGTTAAGCTCAGTCTTATTCAGTGGTCAGAGGAGAACAACAGAAAGGGTTGCTGGAGAAGTCCTGCTAAAGTGAAATGTACTGTTCCTGGGTGTGCTGCTGCCCATCTCCATTACTACAGAGGGCTCTTTGATAGCTACCTCAGACAAAGAAGGCTGAAGGACTGCTGCTTTTAGGCAGCTGAAGTTAGATGAAGTGAGTTCCCTGTTCCATTAATGGTCTTATCTTTCTTCCAAAACATCTTTCCAGCTGACATTAGGCAAGTTGCTGTACCTTGATATGCTCCATGTTTGTATCTCAGTACCCAGTTCTGAGCTGTAGATTACAATATTTCCCCCTCTTACATGGTACTGTAAGGATTATTTAAACAATGTTTGGAGTTCAGGATGGAGAAGCATTTACTACTGGCATATTTTTAAAGGTTTTGTTTTGCATTTACAGAATCCCATTCCTTCAAATGCAAGAACAGAAGGAAAGACTCAGTTGATGTGAAGTCGATAACTTCACAAAGTAGTGATGGTAAGAAAGTAGAAAACAGTTAGGAATTAGGTTAGAAATAAGCAGTGAAAATACAGAGTGAAAGAGGAATCAGACAGGTTCACAGATGGCTGAACAGATTTCTTCAGCATCTTACAATGTCTTTAAAATTTCTTCATTCTGAACTGCATAGCAATGCCCCAGTATGAGCATCAGTGTAACTGTGCTTCATGTCAATGCATGGTGCCTTCACTGAAGGGACTGCAGGCTTCATTGGTGAGGGACATGGAGGGTCTGATTTCTGCTGGTTACTTGAGAACTGATCTTCTCCTAATCCCATTTATGACTGCCTGCCAGGCCTGGGATGATGGTGGCAGAGCTTTCCCTCTGCTTCAGTGTGTAGTGAGAGAAGCACACCTTATAGGGTGTGAAAATGGGTTTCATTAGAGCAGCTGCAATGCTGAGACAAGGGGGCCATGCCCTCTCACCGAAAAAGCTGTGGCTGACTCCAGTCCATCGACAAACATGGGGAGAGTAGGAGATACTGGGCATGTAGTTTAGTGTAAGTACAGCTTCCTTTCAGTGCAGCTCAAGTCTGGAATGGGTGGATAAAAACAGAGAGCAGCAGTGAGAGGTGGTTGCACAGGAGGCAGTCTGCAATGTGGGAAAAGGAACAGTGAAGCAAAAGCTTGCAGAAGAGATAAAAGATAAAAAGAGACTGACTGCTGTTCCCTAATGGCAGCCACTGGCACTGGCGAAATGGTGCCAGGTAATTAATTCACACTTTGCCATGTGTAAACACTACTCTCTTTAATGGCAGCTCCAAGTTTACAGACGCGGCGATACTCTTCCATGGCAAGGATCCACTCAATGACAATAGAAGCTCCTATCACAAAGGTGAGTCCTGAGCATTGCCTTTCTGCAGGCTCAGTTTGGAGTTGCCCTAACAGTGAAATACATAGTTTTTAGCAGTACAGCCAGATCTTTACTGCATCTTATATTTAACAAAATGTTTAAAATCGGACTTCTTTTCCTAAAAACTTTCCTTGTCTATCATTCCGAGACTTTATCATGAAGAAAAAGATAAAAAAGGTGAAAAGCATCTGTCCTTGCTAGGTGCTCTGCTTGTGGCAGGAAATCTACTTTGTTGTCTGTTTGTATAGAAGAACATGTACTTTGTAGTCTTATCTTTGTTTTTGCCACTGTTACTTGTAAGAAAGCATATAAAAAAGGCAGCCTCTGCTCTGCATTCTGTCTCCTACTTTCCTGCACTCATTTCTTCACCATCCATGTTACAGAGTCTGCTGTCTCAAACTAGCAGTATGATCATTTGTCGCACAAAACAGGGTGCCTGCCATCTCCTGTCCTCAATCCATTTTTATTCTTCCAATCTTCTTACCATCAAGCTCTTTGCTTCCTAGCACTTGTCTGTCCATTGCAGCAGCTAACTCCTGTCCTCCATAAGCACAGCCTGTTGTGCCCCTGCAGCAGTTCTGACTGCTGAAGAGGTCAGCACCGTGTTTTTATCCCAGTTCTGGCATTGCCAGGGGCATCCTTAGTGCTGCTGTGCCATTGCTACTTTCCTGTATCGCAGCTGAGACATACTGTGGATGGCAAGAAAGAGCCATCCTCTTCTCCCTCATCTCACACTGAGAAAATGAAGGCTTTACATCTGTTATGTGGATATCTGATTCATAGGAGTTCTTTATGTGTTGCTTTTTAATTTTTCTTGGGATTAAATGATTTCTTCTGAGCAGCCTTGGCTGTGCTGCAGAACTGTGATGTGGTTGTGTGTCTGCTTACCTACAACTGCTTTGGGTACTTCATACCCTTCTGCTTTCACTTCCCAGGAGTCTGCCAGTTACAAACAACAGATGGGTACCAGGGACTCAAAGCATACAGTCACATTTTCAGAGTTAAAAGACTGAGCAAAACTACACAGGATTTGCTAAATGGGAAGTAACATAATCCAGTTATTAATATTATATAGCAAGAAAAATATTTCGTATTCGCTCCTCCTTGCCTACCTCCCTAATCTGCTTTCAGGTTATTAACATAATTAATGCTGCCCAGGAAAACAGCCCCATCACTGTAGCAGAGGCCTTGGACAGAGTTCTGGAAATCCTGCGGACAACAGAGCTTTACTCTCCTCAGCTAGGTACCAAAGATGAGGATCCTCACACGAGTGATCTTGTTGGAGGTCTGATGACTGTAAGTAAAATTAACAAAAACGAAATTACTGTTATCAGTGTCACATACCACAGTTCAGTGATCTGCTACCACAAGCAGTGGAAGCGGAGTTGTAATGTATCACTGTTTCACTTAAATGTGTTGGCTTACTTACCTAGATGTAGTAAGACACAGCTATATCTCAGCCTGTAGGATGCATTCATCCTCATCTACAAGTGAACCTAGTCACCACTAGAAACTGCATCATCTAATCTGCTTTGTCTCAAGGAGATACTTTTTAGAAACCCTAGAAACTTAGATGAGATTAGAGAGATAGTTCTGCTGCTACTCAGCCTGACAGCTAGATGAGAATAGTGGGTTTTACTTTCATCGGGTTATGACTTCAGTCCTCTAACAGTAGCAAAGCTGTCTGCCAGAGACAGACTGCCTAGACTGCAACGTGGATTGCGCCATTTTGTAATGAACACTGAGATAATCCTTGTCAAAATAATGTAAAGGAAATGGAAAATAAACGATGGTAGTGAATGTGAATGATAAAATGCTTCAGGTGTGAATGGAAGGGTCAAGGAGGGCAGTACACTGCTTGGTTAGCAATATCCTTTCTGGAAATCTCATGCTAGTGTTCCTTGGATCCTTTCATATCTGTTTTGAAACACTTTAAAGCAAGGATGGCTCTTACAATTCTATTACAGTGTTACAAATAGGAGCAGTACTTTCAGTGCCCAGCTACAGTAGCTGAAGAGGGAGTACATGTAGTGTTTTTGCAATTAATTAGGCGTGGAAATAATTTTTGCCAAAATTGTTTTAATAACCTTGTTTATTTCAGGATGGCTTGAGAAGACTGTCTGGAAATGAATATGTGTTTTCCAAGAGTAAGACACCATTTAAAATCTCTTTGCATGTGTAATTTCATTTGTGAATGCTTATGACAGAGAACGTCATGCTAGCAGTGGGACGTCTGTCTTTGGAAATGGTAATCTAAGTGACTGCAGAGATAGTGCTGGACTGCATCCATTCTGGAGCTGAAACACGTTTGAATAGCTAAAACAATGCATTTAAAATATAGAGAATCAGACCAGACACTTAACTAAACTGTCATTCACATTGTCATGTGACAGAAGTCATATTGTAGGCTTTTACAAACTTCTTACTGTAAGGAAAAGGGTTGGTTTTTTTCTTAAAAGAGCTGCTTTCTAAATGGAATACTGCATGTAGAAAGAAAAAAAATTCATAAATGCTGTAATCCCCAAATTCTGTTTCAGCAGATATGAACCTGAGTCACAGTCACCTTTCAGTGCCAAATACAATCAGTGATGTTCCAGCTTGTATTGCACAGCTCCTGGATAAGGAGGAAAGCTGGGACTTCAATATCTTTGAATTGGAAGCTGTCACAAATAAAAGGTACTTGATTCCTTTCTCTGGGTGCCCATAAAACTGTAGCTGAGGTGCTGTAGCATAAAGTGCTCAGCTTGGGAAAACCAAAGAAATATACTGTCCAAGCCTGTGAGAATTGTATTCCTATTTATTGTGTGCACACATGTATGTGTCCAAACCACCTATGATGTCTACAGAAATCAGGGTTAGGATGTATGCACAGGCCACAGAAAGCTCTGTACAGGTTTTGCTGTCTTCCCTGACAGCACCTCCAACCCTACCTATTGGAAGGGTTTCTGTTGGTACTGTTTCCTATTCTACTTGTTTGATTCCCACCAGCTTTCTGAGGTCGTGCTATCACAGCCTAGCATTGTTAAATGTTAGATGTCCCACCGATGCCCTCAGTCCTGCTACTGCACAAATGGTCAGACTTGCAAAAATGAGCTGCTCCTCTCCATCATCTAAATCACCCTATGATTTTGTAAGCTGTGAGACAATCATGGCTTTTAAGGATACAAACTGGGCTGGAGGATAAGCTACTGACAGGATTAAGAGCCTGAGATTGTGATTACTGCAATGATTGTAAGATATAATCAATAATGCTTGTGTATTGCCAACCTGATACATTCAGGAAGTAGGAATCTGTACCCGTGAAGTTGTAAGATTTTGTGAAGCTGTAAATGTTTGGCACTTGGTCTTTTTGTTTTTTTAGCCTTTGGGATGTGGCTGTGTTTAAATTGTGCTTTTTCTCTTCAAAAGAAAATATATTTTTGATTGATAGACACATACCCAAAACACAAAGGAAATTAGCTTTTAAGCATTTTTGTCTGAGGCTTCCTGAAACCCAAGATAAAATCATAAGAATTGTTGAATCTGTAGTGGAACTGTGGTAGTTTGCAAAACACACCAAGTCTGAAAGAATATGCAACCATTTGTAACCTAATTGGTTAGGCTTTATAGAGGTTACAGGTGTGTAACAGAGGTGTTTAATATTCCCCCTACCTTTTATTGATAAGGTCTTGTTGGTTTCTCCAATGAAAACATCATTCTTTAGAACCACAGAAGTACTGATTTTACAGCAGCACTATTCTCTCATGTTGTTTTCCAGGCCATTAGTTTATTTAGGCTTAAAAATTTTTGGTCGGTTTGGGGTCCCTGAGTTCTTGAACTGCTCAGAAGCCACACTGCGAGCATGGCTGCAGGTGATCGAAGCCAACTACCACTCCTCCAACGCATACCACAACTCCACACATGCTGCGGATGTCCTGCATGCTACTGCCTTCTTTCTGGGGAAGGAGAAAGTAAAGGTAAAACTGTTGCCTAGGAGCTAGGAGTTGGGTATGCTTGCTCAGGTGCCACTTGGAACTGCAATTTTATATGCATCATTCAAAGTCATTTTACTCAAATAATGGTCCTGGCCCCATAAAGTTACTCTGCCCTTGAAGTCTTTTCCTGTGATGCCTGCAGGCCCACACAGTTTCTCAGAAGTCTGCTGATGGGAGGAAGGAATTTATATTTGTAACTAGTGAAAACAGGGAAAAAAGAAAGTCTTTCATTCTATTTTTAACTGACTGTTTGTTCTTTATAAAGCTTTGCAGAACATATACTGTCTGTAGGAGTACGTCAGTATAGAGTCATTCAGACAGATGTGCAAAGTGGAAGAATGACTACGAGAGGATATTGTTTAGGCATCAATGCAGTAAAATATTCATTTGTAAAGTGAGTTTGGGTGAGGATGGAGGATTTTGGAGGAGGTAACCAGTGTGCACAATGAGTGAGAGATGACTGCAAGGAGGTGGGTCCCTGCACTCAAGCTTAAGGTTGTACATTTGTGGGAACACAGAAATGATGAGGAATTATTTTGTTGTTATTTTTGTGCCACGTCATGATCTCTCTCTTGTCTGTAGGGAAGCCTTGATCATTTAGATGAGGTGGCTGCATTAATAGCAGCCACCATTCATGATGTAGATCATCCTGGACGGACCAACTCTTTCCTGTGCAATGCGGGCAGTGAATTAGCTGTCCTTTACAATGACACCGCTGTGCTAGAGAGCCATCACACAGCACTGGCATTTCAGCTGACGGCTAAAGACAGCAAATGCAACATTTTCAAGAATATTGATAGGTGGGTCTGATGGAAAAGGGCAGTGTGTTTGTGTGGACTGATTGGGGATTTCAGGTTGGGGCAGATTAAGAGCTTAACTTCTGAAGCAGGAAATTTAATTTGAATGAACATATTGATAATTAACCTCTTCCAGAATCCCAAGTAAACAAAAAAAAAAAAAAAAAAGGTTTTTATTCCCCCACCCCTGTGCTCTGCATTTTGTAGCACTGAATGTTTTGTACTGTTTGGAAGTAGAAGGATATTTGGTAATCTTTTATGGATTGCAGTGACACGGTCCAGCTGCCAGGCCCTTCTCAAACCCAGGACCTTTCATAGTTGTGAAGGCTTCAGCTCATGTCAGAGAGCCCCTGAGCTGTGTTTTGCAGCACTGCCTGGGAAGGGACAGGGAAAGGATGAGGTTCTGTCTGGCAGGCTTGTGAGCAAGAACTATTTTTGTTTCCTAGAAATCACTATCGGACATTGCGGCAGGCCATAATTGATATGGTTCTGGCAACAGAGATGACAAAGCACTTTGAACATGTGAACAAATTTGTAAACAGCATCAACAAGCCAATGGCATCTGAGGAGACCAGCTCACATGTAAGTGCCTGCACAACCCCACAGCTCTCAGCATTTCAGCAAAGTTTTTGCAAGACAATGTGAGATATTTCATTCACACTGTATTGACTTGCCCAAAAGACACTATCAGATTTGTGATCTCACACTTCGACCTTAAATTTTCTGTGCATGTCTGGACTTAGCTTTTAGCTTAGCTCCATTTTATAAGCCTTGCTCTCAAAGCTGTTTTGTGTTCACAAAACATGGAAGTAGATGCTTTTGTACATGCAAACTATGGTGGATGGAGCCAGGTCAGCACTGAGATTATAATTCTGCCTCTGAGGAGTGCAACTTCCCTACTCCTGGGGTACTGAGGAGACGGCAGTTTTGTTCCTATGCAATTAGGAGTCCTTGAGGAACAACTCTGTTGCTTCCTGACATCTCTCCCATGTCAGCCCCATTCCCGATTTCATGAAAAGCAATCTGGGCCAATTTTTCCTGTCAGTTCATGCACACTAATGCCACACAGCCAGCCCAGATCTATTTCACGAGTTACCTATGTGTCTACTACCTCAGGCCCCTCTTTACCTTCGTTTGTTGCCTCTCAAGGTTGAACACTGACATGGTTCTCCTGACAGCATTACTCACCTAACAAAGATCATCTTATCACCTCTTGGAGAAAACGGGGTTTTATTAGAAATGGGGAAAAGAAATAAGACCAAGGTAAAGTTTGATTACACTTTCTTAAAATTGAGAATAATTACTGTTACTTCCCCACAACTCAACTTTTTCATCCGTAGACTGTCATGGGTGCACAAACCAATGAGGTGAGGTTTATGACCTTAGAGTCACTTTAACCGGCTTGCCTGTAGGAACCACTGAGATCCATTCTCCCAGAAGTCAGAGCTGGAAATCAGATGAATAGATGAACTTCATCATGGCTCTGTGTATCCTTTGCACTGTTAGTCTCCAGCACTTAAAAGCTCTGGAGGGTTAACTGGATGTGCCACTGAGCCTGAATTTGCCTGATGCATCTGTGCTGCCAAAACTGAAATGGTGCAGAAGGACATGGCTTAGTTACCACAGAGGCCTCTATCACTGTTCTGCGTTGTTCTCCCATCACATCACCCAAGCACAGCTTCTCACAGGTGAGGGATAGGCTAGCCAAGACAGCAGCAATTCCACTCTGCATCAAAGCACACAGAACTTACTAAAACATCAGCATGCCCCACTTCGTAGAATCAGCCACTTTCAGATTTCTCTGCCTGTACTTAAACGTAGGCCACAAAACAACTTGGTCCAACTTTATCAATTTCTGAAAAGCTCTCTGAGTTGGCTAAGGGAAACCAGCACTCTCAGATGGTGCTGCGTGTCTCCCTCTGGCAGATCAGGTGTATTCCTCCACCCCCTCTGTTAATAAATCTCCATGTTCTAGCGTCCCTTCCTGTAGGATTGTTTCATGAGACCCACTGAAATCATAGTGTTTCCAAGTTCCAAATGCAGTCCTGGGAATCTTCATTAACCCATCCGTCCTAACAGTTCCTAAACAGCTTTTAAATGTTCTCTGTATTTTCTACTCCAATCACCATGGTGTACCTGTAGAAAACATTTATTTTTCATTCAGCCTCCTTTATTTTATCTGCACATTACACATGTTTTGTTTTGTTTTTTTTTTTTTTCTCTAGTGTAGGTCATTCTGTTCCTTATTTTAATGGCAGCTCTTCCTATTTTTGATCCTGAACAGCAGTGTAGGAGCAGATCTAATCTAGCAGCTCTTTGCTGGGCTGCCCATGCTGAAAAAATTAACTGCTAAACATAAAGTTAGAAGATTAATGCTGAATTGGAAACTGCAAAGTATGTGCCCATAAACCACAGAGACATTAATTTAGCAGTGGTGGTAAAATGTATTTATGTCCAATTTTTGACTTAGAGTTGAATTTAGCAGTGAAGGGCAGCCATAATTACACAAATATATTATTTTGAGAATAGTATTAATGCCATGCTGAGCTGAGGTGGAGGCTTTTTATTACTCAGTAAGGAACATAATATACCTGTGCCCTTCTAAACTATTCAGGACCCAGAAGTTGATGCCACAGCAGACATTTCACAAATGCTCTGTTCCCTCCATTCATTATCCACAGCAGTCAGTGGACACTTCAGTATTTGGTGCCTTGCAAGCAAGCAGAATCTGTCTGCCCTCAGTCTGCCACTACTCCATTTTCCTGATGTTAATCTCCTTAATTGGCTAATCGACTGAGGCTCAAATTTAGCAGGTACCAAAGACCAAAAGGTCTTCCAGGCCAAAGGTACAAACTCCAGAACAAAAACAGGCAAGCGTCATTGAAAACATAATGGAACTGAGAGGGATATACTTGCTTTTCTGCTTCTAAAACAAATTGTGCAAATCAAATCACCCCCCTGTGCATGCCTCAATTTTCTAATCTGTGAATGAAATCTGAAAACACCCACCTGGATGAAGTAGCCTCCTCCCATCACAACCCCCAAACTCTGAACGCAGCAGTGACAATGGTTTGTCAGCTTTCTGTAGGTGGGTGACTCCCCACCCTGGTCCAGTTTCCATAAGGCAAAGCTGGGATGCAGAGAAGCGCAACCTGCCCTAGTTAACAGAGCCTCTCTTTACTTCACAAGCTATATTACTTCTGAGAACCTCCCCAGCTGCCACTGGTGGTGGTGCGACCATCAGCTACACTGCAAGGCTGCTGTTCTCAGACATCGCTTTCTCCTCTGACTTCCTAGTACTCTGCACGGAAAGAGAAGGCACCAGGTGGGGTACCCACCTGCCACATAAGCACTGCTAATGACAATACATTTATTCCTAGCAGGGACACTGGCCATCAGTGCTTACCATCAACTCTCTGTTGCAGAGTGAAGGCAGCGACTGTGAATGTACAGCCAACATAAAGAATTTTCCAGATAACCAAACACTGATCAAGCGTATGATGATTAAATGTGCAGATGTATCAAATCCATGTCGCCCCCTTGAACTATGTATTGAATGGGCAGGGAGGATTTCAGAGGAATATTTTGCACAGGTATGTGCATTTTTATCACTGGATTATTATCCCATGCCAGAAGGTGTCTATTAGCTTGCCTTTTGTTCCAGAGGAATCTGTCTGGTATCTCCATGGACGCTACAGTACAGTTTTCTCCCCATTCATAAGAATTCAATCCAAAGTTGGTTCCTTTGTTTCTTCTGAAGCTTGTGGTACACTGTGGTGGAAAGGTTTAATACTTTCATCTTTCTCCATCTAATGGAAACAAAGTTACTTGATTAACTTTTATAAATTTATGTGTCTAACATTCTACCATCATCACAGTCCTAGCTTCTAGTCCCAGTCAATACCTGCCCTGAACAGAGCATGAGGAGCAATCCCATGCCTGATGAACCCCACAACCGAGTCATCAGGCTGATGAAGCTTTCTCTTCTAGGATGGCACCCCCATAGGCAGACGATGGGGCAGGCCAGTATTGGCAGAAAAATTTCTATCACATGGGATCCCTACGAACAGAACCGGAAACCCAACTTCCTTTCTTAATACTTAATTTTTCTAACACAAATACAGCAGTATCTTCACAGAGAAGTGCTCTTCAGGTTCCCTATTTTGAACAATTTTTAGCTTTTATTTCCCACTGATGACATGGAAATCTGCAGCTTGGAATGGAGAGACAGAGGGTGGGTAGGTGTCCTAGCATGCCTGCCATGCAAATTCAGAGCATACAGACAATAACTGTTACTGGGAGGAAAAAATACTAGCGAATAGGATAAGTAAATTTCATTTTAATCCTTCTGAATACATTTGATTATTTTTTGATCAAGATGAAGGATCACTTGAGGTGCACCTTTTGAGCCTTCAAGATAGTGTACTAATAGGCAAGCTAGTTTTACTGCCAGTCTTAGGCAGTAACCAGCCTACAACACTGTAAGGTGTGAAAACTGCTCTCCTCTTCATTCACCTCATTTGGTAATTTTGGAGCTGCTTCACTGCCACATCCAGCATTTGGTGCTGACAAAAGTACTTTACACGTGTTTCTTCTCACAGTGTGTGGCGACAGAACAGGGGGAAATGGCCACAAACTGAAGCATAGGAAGTGCTGCACAAATGTGTGTGGGAACTTCTTCACAGTGCAGTGACGGAGCACTGGCACAGGCTGCACAGAGAGGTGGTGGAGTCTCCTTCTCTGGAGACGTTCCAGACCCGCCTGGACACCTACCTGTGCAACCTGGGCTAGGGAGCTGCTTTGGCAGGGGGTTGGACTTGATGATCTCTAGAGGTCCTTTCCAACCCCTACAGTTCTGTAATTCTGTGATGATTCTGATCAGGATGGTTGGCTCCACGACCACACTAAGAACAACACAGTCCACCCTCTTCCATTTAAGGGTAGAGTTAAAGAGAATATTCTGACTTCTGTTATTCATTTAACATGGTATAAGCAAAGAAAGTAGAGACAGCAACATCCCTCTTACTTAAAAGATAAATGGTTTGTAACAGCAACCCGAGTTCAAAGAAGAAGAGTTCAGACCTGTACTCAGCTTAAAGAACTCCAAATCTCCATTTCCAATTTTTAGCTGGTGTACCCCAATCGCCAGATTAGAGTGTTCTGTCTCACTTGAGCTTAAGAACAGTCACAGCACCGCAGTAACAATGCTTATGAAGAGGATGAGACGTTAATTTTAGACCCTCTTCCAAAGGAAATGAAGCACAGGAAGTTCGCCTTTGGGGTTCAAAGTTTTGTCTGAAGCCTCCTACTGCACTTCACCTAGTCCCCTGGCCTTTGCTATTCCAATATGAACGGCAGCAAAGCTGCAGAGGCTAACTGGTATTTCATTTTAGACAGATGAAGAGAAGAGACAGGGTCTGCCTGTTGTGATGCCAGTATTTGACAGAAACACCTGCAGCATTCCCAAGTCTCAGATTTCCTTCATTGACTATTTCATTACAGACATGTTTGATGCATGGGATGGTAAGTAGTTCTGCTTCCTTTTCCTTGCTCTGAGGCTGCAAGTTTTACAGATTAAAATGAATAATCCAAAGCTGGCCATTAGTCTACTTTTTGCACAGGGGCAGCACAGTATTCAGTATGCAGCATTCAGTATGCACATGATCTTGAATTTGGTTTCTGCCACTGTGCAGTGAAACATTCCCCATCTCACAAAAGCTGAATACTTACCAATTATGTAAAGGGGGAACCAACAATGTAAAGGAATAGTATCTTACAAACAAGTTTTTCTATTTAGGTCTTTTCTTCTGAAAAGCAAAAACCGATATCAAAATGTTTGCATGATAAGAAAAAATGGTTAAACTCATCATACATTAAGAAAGGAATTAACTTGAAAGACATTAACTTACAGGAGATAGGAGAATGCTGATTTCAGACAAGGCTGGGCTGTTCTGCTGCACATTTTGTACATGTAGTTAAACTGTTTCTCCATTTCAGCATTTGCGCACCTGCCTGTTTTGATGCAACACCTGGCTAATAACTACAAACACTGGAAAATGCTGGATGAGTTAAAATGCAAGAGTCTCAGGCTTCCATCAGAAAACAACAACTGACACTAAAGCAAGAAAAACAGACCTCCCAATGCACCAGTTTCACTGTGAATCACTTATTAACTTCAGTACAAGGGGGATAGTGTTTCATTTCAAGTGAAACTAAGACTGTGTGGCGAGAGCGAAGTACTTTATCCATCACTTTCAAACTTCTCTGAATTCCACACAAAAATGTTCTCAAAAAGGCCATAAATAAGCGCACTTTGGAAATATCTTTTTGTGGCAGAAAAGGCACTTCCAAAACTAATTTCTAGTATTGAATATGAATCTGTCGAATCTTGTATCAAATACAACCGTATCCACCAACACTTCACACAGCTGTTCCTCAGACACAGGTAATCTAGTCACCAGGAAAGGCATAAGTAACAAAGAACCATAAGGACTACTCGGTTATCTACCATAAATTTGCTCTAATTCTGCCAGTGTTCTTTAGCTCTTTCAACCACAGTTGTAAAGAGAGCGTGCACAGTAGAACAAGTAAACCTCAAGAAACTGGGCACACAAAAATAACAATCCAGCACCATTTAAAGCAAAACTTTCAATACAGACAATATAAATCCGTTCTTCCCTTTCTGTGTTAAGTGAAATTTCCATAAATTGGCTATACCATGGAGGGAAATAAGCATGTTCTGTGTCATTGGTGCCATCCACATTTTTTTTCTGCCATCCTAGATATTAACGTGATATTCTGCCAGGTTTTACATATAAACCATTGTGGCAGGTGATCAACATCTCTTTTTGTAAAGTGATGGCTCTACACAGTCATTAATTTTATTAAACAGATCTAAACTTTGTGACAAGGCCATATATTGTGCTACTTACTTATCAGATGAACCTTCAGCTTTTTTTAAAACAAAAAAAGTTGCCAGCTTATAATTTATAACAGCATTACAATTTGTACTGCTCTTTCCTTCCTAACAAAATGCTGCTTTGTTCAGTCACATAAAAAAAGTACTCCAAAAGCTGTACATAGATAAGTCAGAAATCAAACACAGTTTTTCACTGGTTTTAAAATATGAAATTTATGCTAAAGCTTCCTAAGCACAAATGCATATTTTTGTACATCTCATTTTAACCACATGCTGACCATGAACATGAGTTCAAATTTTAGACTATTTTCAGATTATTCAGTTAATAAATACCAGCAGAACTGCTGGTTTTTAAACACTTTGCACTGCAGGCAGCAGGCAAGAGTATCAAATCTGCGACTTCAGTTGTAATGAAGGGTCTTGAGGGAGACTCTTTCTTATACCCCTACACTGTATCAACGACTGAACTAAGAAAAAAATCAAAGGAGCTGGATAGCTATGGAAGAAAAGCAACAGTGCTTGTTTACTGCAGGTAGCTTACTTAATGTGCCAACCTTTTTTGTATGTTTTGTATCAAGTTTGGAAAACGAAATGAAACATTCATAAAATGTATGTGCAGAAAAAAATGTATATAAGGTATATTTTTGTTAGAATTGTAACAGAACCTTACTTTTGGTTGCTATGTATTAAAATGCTGCACTGTGTATATTTGAAGAATGGTGTTTCTGGTGAAAGATGTATATTCATTATTTCTTATTACATATGCAACATTTTTCAAGGGATTTTTATTCAGATGAGTTGAACCTGTTTTTATACAGTAAACTGCTTTTACCATTCCTTTATTTAGAACTAGTGCTCTCAGTGGTTGTATTTTAACTATTCCAATGACTGAATGCTTGCTGCAGCTTGCATTAGAGAAAATAATTTAAACTTTCAAAGCTTTGTCCTCTTAATTTAATTTGTTAAATACTGTAAGATCATACTGTGTAACTGTAAGATCATAGCCATGTAAAACATTTCAATTCGGTATTGTCACAGCTCTGTCACACGAAGAGAAGTGTCAATGGTAGATGGAACATTAAGAAATAAAGTTATGCCTCAGTACCTGAGTTAAAGCATTAATGTGAAATCAGTATATCTGTTGCAAGATCCTGTTTCTTTTTTTTACCCAAAGTAAAAAAGTAATTTGTGTGGAGTAATGTCCTCTTTAAAAGCAGAAGGAATAAGCATGAATTAATCTTTATGTACCACTTCTATTCTCTTACCTGCCCTATACAAATATTAAGGATATTTCTGACGAAGATATTTACTTTCACAAGAACATACAGAATTCTGCTTTACTGATATCCAGAAAGAGAAATTTAAAAGGAATCATAGAAACACTGAAATATCCATTGCTCTCCAGACCCTTCACCACCTTTGCAGTCCTCCTTTGGACACTGATAGCTTCACATCCTTATCTTGTGGTAGCCGACCCGCACCCAGTGCTGGAGGTGAGGCCGCACAGCACAAAGCACAGTGGAACAACCCTTCCCCTCTCCCACTGGCAGTGCTGGGCCTGGTGCACCCCAGGGTGTGGTTGGCCCTTGGACTGCCTGGATACACTGCTGGCTCGTGTTCAACCTGCTGTCAGCCAGAACCCCCAGATCCCTTTCAGCATGGCTGCTCTCCAGCCTCTCCTCCCACAGTCTGAACATACAGTCAAGGCTGCCCCAACCCAGCTACAGAATACAGCACTTTCTGTCATTAAATTCCACATGGTTGGCGATTGTCCAGCCCTCTTGCTTGTCAAGATCACTCTGTAAGGCCTCTCTACCCTCCATATGCAGACTTACTTAGAACATGTTTGAGTCTTGCATCCAGATCATTTACAAAAAAATTTACAAAAATCTGGAGCCCTGCAGATCTCTGCTAGTGGCCTCCAGCCTGATGTAACCTCACTTAACCCAACTTGTGAGGCAGTTGTTCACCCACCAAACTATGGTTTTGACTAGCTATATCCTGAACATGTTGTCCAGAAAGATACTATGAGAAACTACTGAAACCTTTTCTTAAATTCAAAAAGATTGCATCTACTGGCTTCCCTTGGTGAACTAGATGGGTAACCTTGTCGTAAAAGGTAATTATGTCAGTAAAACAGGATTTTCCCCCTGTGAACTTGTGTTGTCTACAACTAATGACAAATCATCAATGACAGTGACAAAGGACATTAGGTAAAATTTCAAAACTCATCTCCCTAATTCTGCTCACTGCACTTCTCAGCTGAAAGCAGCAAACTTACTTAACTAGAGCTGGCTAGTACAGCATTACTGTGTTTGATGTTATGCTCAAAGTTCATGTGAAAAACAAAGAACTGCCAGCCATCTTCAATGACCCCTGGCAGAACTAATGCCAACAGTCTGAAAACTCTTTTGACAGATATAAATATCTATACAAGCACGTAGGACTCTTTAAGACTGAACTACCTCCCTGTAAAACATACGTCTTTTGTTACTAGAACTGTTCACTGAAGTAGGTTTGTAACTTGACAAGGCATTCACTGAAAAACAGTCACATAAAAATGAAATAATTATTCTCATAGTACAGGAGGACATGATAATATCATGTTCCTTCTCTCTAGTTGTAATTGATGATAAAAGTATCCTCTCTAAAATAAACTGTTACATAAGCTTTCAATGTAAATGTTTAGTAACAACAAATATACACATCCTTAAATAACAATTAAATATTCATTTTTTCAATTTAAATGAAGAAAAAGAGCCAAAGAGAAATTGTTCCCTCACACTTAGTACTTTTGTACCTCAGCTGTACAGAGTGCAACCCTTGCAGATGAAGACTACCTGAAACAATGCATTACACAGAGACTAACAAGCAGATGGGCATGTCTTCCTCCTTGCACATGTAGTATCACATACCCAAAGGCATGCTACAACTTTCTCCTTCTCTACCATAGTACAGCCATCTTAAGAAAAGAACATGCAGTTCAAGATTTAAAGCTGTCTTAATCTTCCAGAATATTAAGAAGAATGTTACATAACAATTTCTCCATTTTCTTTTTTATTTTAAATGCCATTTGGAGTTCTAAATTCAACAAATTCACAAAAGCAGAGAAAAATACAGCCTAAAATGTTATTGTTCTCTGTCCTACCCTCCAGGGATGATTATGGTCAGGATCAAGAGGCAATGTTTGTCTTACAGGTGTTATGGGGAAGGCATGTATCCATGGAAGCTGGGGGAAGCAAATCTAAGTTTCTTTAGCTCCTCCTAGGAAGCTGGAGTGCCTCCTTTTGCTTTTGCTCTGGTCAGGATCAGCTTAGCTCCTTATTTTAATTAAATATTCTGCAGCTGCTGGACTTCAAATCTGGAATTAGGAGTCTACAGTACTGAAAACAGTTAACACACTGATTCAAAAGGAAGGGACAGCACTGGAAAGTTAGTCCTGAGTTGTTTTGAATGCTGAGTCATAGGCAGAACTAAGGACAATGGAGTCCTATTTTAAATTCCCCTAGTCTTCTACACCCTAGGTCTTCTCTGTTCCAAAAGTAACAGTAGGTCCTCCTTCCTACTTCCTTTCTATTGATTTTGATAATTCCTTTCCCTATTCCCCACCTCTTGATAATTACATGAAACAGTTGAACAACTGTCCCAGATTTAACTGAGTGGAGGGTTTTTGGGGATTGGGGGAGGGGGGAAGTTGGGTAGCTGGTTGTTATTCTTCCCCCAGCTTTTTTTTTTGTTTGTTTGTTTTTGTTATCTATTTATTTAAATTTTGTTTGTTTTTAAATCTCCTGTCCAGCCATACAGACTACTGCTTCTTTCTCAGTCTTGAAAAAGGCTTTACATTTTTAAACTCTAAAATACTATTTGGGCTTACATACATAGTGTAAATTTCTTTGCAGTCCAATTTTATTTGAGAACTCAGTGCCCAGCTGGCAGAACAGATCAATTACTACTGCTTATGAAAATATTTTATATCCTGAAAATCCACAGTATGGCAAACACCTTCATGACTGACAAATGGATTTAATGAGTACACTATGTAAGGACTAAGCTGAATCAATCACACTTCATGCTAGACATCATAGTGTTGTTATACAAACTCGAGTGTAGGTTAACCCACAGTAAAACTGCAGTTGTTCTAAGATGGAATTATTTCTGTGTTGTGTTTTTTTTTTAATAAGTACACAAATCTGAGCTATTAGTGACTACAGTCTTTCAGATTTCTGATGTAAGAAATAAATTATATAAAGCAGGAAGCCCTGCTGGGTCTCTTTTCTACACATAACACTGTGCACACATAAGCCACGTAACACAGCTGCTTTAGTCACGACCTAACTAACCATTTTAACAACTCTTTAATTTTGCTATTCACTCATGGTTGCATTTTTTTTTTAACACTAGGAATAATAATAGAAACTATTTAATGAGCCATCACTATCTTCAGTCATTTAAGGGAACACAATTTCTGCTGACAGAATAAGCCAAATAAGCTTCAACATACAAAATTCTCCTTTGAGAAGAGTAGCCATAAAAATTCCAGTATAATACACGACATTAAGTGTAAACCTTAATGATAGTCACATCCCCGGTAGCTCAGACTTTCTTTCACATTCACATTTAATGTGTATCCAGTTATGCATATTTAGTCTGTATTCAAGCAATTTAAAATTTAAGTTACAAATCACCATTTTGTGCCAGTTTCTGAAATAACGTTAAACTGCGGAGTCTAGATTCTCGTTCACCATCCTTCCACAATATAATGAGATGGTCAGCAGAGCATGTAACCAGTCCCAGTTCACTGAAGTACAGGAACATCTGCAATGAAACCATTATGATTATTATGAGACTCATATGGTACTATCAGCTGGCTTAAATGCTAAGTGTAAAGCTGGAATGAACAACTATGTGTCTTAAATGGTTCTGTTCGAGCATTAGGTATGCCAAATTACAATATATATTTTCTGTGTGATAGATATGTCATAAAATATCTATATAAATACAATCCTTAAATGACACTTTGCCCTGAAAGATTTCCATGTGAAGAAGGAAGTAAGACTTTACAGATAGGGAAGCTATGGTGATGCAACTAGAACACATTTTCTAAGTCAGCAGTAGCAGAGGGCTTGACTTGCATGACCTCTGTCTTACAGTTTCTGCTTAGAAACAGAAGCCACTGTACTGTTCATTTGGCTACACCATCCCCACGCAACGACACACAAGCTACTCTCACCAGGCCTTGAGGAATCAAGAATAAATCCCTGTATCAGAGACACCAGCACACACCTGGTCACACACACACACAGGCCAGTGAGGTGAAAATTGTGATACAGGAGAAATAATAGTAGTGGAGCAATTCCACAAGAACAATGAAGCCAACAAGTCATGTAGTTATCCCTGACTTCAGTGACCATCACAAGGTTGCCTCTCATCAGCTGCTAACACTCCAACATAGCATCCAGTGGAACAAGGTCACACAAAGACATCATGGCATGCTTGCAGTGCTCTGACCTCTCATGATGCTGAAGGGATCTGCCTGGAGGAAGCACCAAGACTGTGCTACAGCCTATCTGCTCCAGGAAAAGCCAGTTATTAGCTTTCTGATTCCAGTAAAATACTCTGGCCAAGCACACATCTTTGACCATCACATTTCATCCACCACTCAGCATCTCCAGCCTCAACTGCTCCAGTCTGACTGGAGTCTAAAATATTTTCCATACATACAGCACTGCAGAAAATCAGTTTCACCATTACCTTAGCTGTCAATTGACTCAAGCATCCCAGTAAAGATAAAACATATAGTAACACAGCAAAGAAGGCAAGAGACAAAACAGATACTGCACCTGCTTTTGTAGGTACCTACTTTTCTTACTGCTAACATGGCCTCTAATGGTTTTGGAAATAGATTTAAAGAAAAAGATAGGAGAGAGACAGAAAATTTTGCAGAAATCTCTGTAGCAGATGTGATCATCGTAGCTACTAGCCAGAGTCTTTCAGCTTTTACCAGTCCTGAATTCCAGTTAGCCTCATGAAGCAAAACTACTCCAGGATCTGCCCCCTCCTCCCTTCCTCCTTACCAAACCTTTTCCCAGCTCCTACCAAGAATGTCTGTAACAGTTCACTGTAACAAAGTAATTTTTCACTCCAATGTGTCTGCCAAGAATTAACATTGAAAACCCTAGTGTGGAGGGGAAAATACCATCTAAAACAAAAATATACTTTGTTATGCTGATAGAAGCACAGAAGAATGCCTGATCTAAAATTAAAAGATAACCTTAATGCTCAGAGCACAGGGGGCTAAAATTACTGAATTGATTTCATTTTTTATGAAATTGATAGACTGTAAACTTAAGATGAAATTCTGAGTAAACATCCAGTTCCCAGTTGCAGTGGTTGCAGTCTACAAAGAAACCCAGTACCCCACTATATTTTCTGTACCATTTTTGTACAGAATCCTCAAGCATCTGCTACTGCCTGAGCTCTAATGAACTTCAATTTACTAATATTATTGTTTTTAAATTTCTACATCCTCCATACAATCAGTGTGTCTATTTATTAGTTGCTAAATTGATGAATTTAGAAGGACCTAAAGTGAAGGATTCCTATGCAGATCGTGTGATGAAGACATTCCCAGCCTCCAGATCTACATAGTCAAAAGTTACAGCTGCTTAAACAACACATCCAAGATCACATAAGTAAACGAAATTCACTCTTTCATCCTAAAATGGGCTTACCTGTACAGCTGACGAATGACCAATCAAATCACCAACTAGCTCCAGGAAATGCATACGTGTATTCTCCTGCACTTTCTTAGTTTGGTTTGCCTGCTTATTTGCCCTTCCAAATCCCCACATATTGAAGAACCCTGTAGGGAAAAAAAAAAAAAAGTTTTTATTTTGGCCAGAAAAAAAAAAAAACACCCACAATTTTTATTTTTATTTCCACTAGCTAAGAAGAAATCTTTGAGAGGTGCTTATAATCTAGAAGAAGGACAGTCTACATGAGAAAGTAACTGACACATTGCTCTGCACAGCATTTCTGTATCAGAATTACTCATTTTGATGACTGCAGGAAACACAGATATTTTGACTCTTGTTATAATGTGGCTAATTTTGCATTACTCACTTAGATGAGAAAATATATGTATTTAGCAGAAAATGTTTAAATAGATTCATAGATTCATAGGTACATGAGGTTGGAAAGGACCTACAAGATCATCTAGTCCAGACATCCTCCTACCACCATCCCTACCCACTAAGCTACTAAATCAAATCCCTTAGCACCTCATCTAAACACTTCTTGAAATGAACTAATTGAATGGCAAAAGTTGATGCAGGACAGCAATGCTCTTCCTTGCTGTCATTTGTGCTCAGGATAGAGAAATGAGGTGCCAATCCAATCCCTGTGTCCTTTACTGAGCATTAGAGCACTGCACAAAAGTGGCAAGCAAGTTTTTGGTGCTGAACTGCCTCTTTTCATACCACTTACTGACTTCCTGTTTTGTCTTAAAATCATCACCTAAACTGTGCAACAACAATCCTCCACACATTCCACTCAGACAGCAAGAAAATACATATCTGAAGAACAGCATAATTACATTTACAGAAGTAAGAAAGTTGAGTTCTGCACACAATGGAGTTCTGTCTTTGTTCCTGCCCACACCCTCTGGTCAGTCAGCACATACAAAGTGTGCTATGCCACAGTCTTAGTGGAGGGCAGATGACAGGAGAGATGACCAGCTACTTTAGGGATTCCTCATAATGAAAACAGCACAGCAACAGCAGTCCAGCCACCACACTACTGCATATGGCTTCTTTCAAATTTAACTCCAATGACCAAAGTTAGACATTTCCAACATGAAAACAAACACATCACAATAAGCAGCTTAACTGCATAGACCAGCTGCCATCAGCAAGTCTGAGACAGGACATTCCTGAAAACATGTTGCTAAGCCAACCCAGAAGGCAAAAAAGATTTGCATTTAGAAAACAATATGACAAAAAATCTTTATAATTACTATTGGTCAGGCAACAAGAGCATGAGGACTGTATGCAAGTGAAGCTGGGTACAGACTCAAAGTGAGTCCCAAGTTCAAGGAGGAGATAAGGAAATTGTGTGTGTGTGTGTGTGCGCGCGTGTTAGCTGTTCATTTCCAAGCTTGTCTTTAACTTTCTTAACAAGGTCTTGCAACTTACGTTTGGAGTATCCAGTACAAGGAGACATGAATGAAAGTTTGTTCAGAGAGATAATAGTTTTTGTTAGACCACCAAACACAACTTAAAACTGAAATAAGCTTTATGGCACAGAACTGCTCCAGTAGGACCACAATTCTCAAATCAGATCTTAGGTGGCTTGTATGTCCAATGTATTCTCTGGCTTCCCTCACACATCTGTCTCAGCTGATTGATTACATGATATTATCTCATCTTACAAAGCCTTTAAGCCTCTCCACACCTGAATAGAGTTCCCTGGTTTTCTAAATGCTGTTTTCACCCCACCCTCCCAGCAAACCTGTTGGAACTGGTTCCGCTGGCATCTGCTGCTTTTCTCGGAGCTCCCAAATGCGTACACTGCCATCTTCTGAACAGGATATCAGCTGCCTGTCAGAACAGTTGACAGACAACACAAGCACAGATGCAAATAAATTGTATCTGCAGCAGGACAAACTATAATGGACTTGAAACATACATGGAAAATAGATATGTTTTCAAACCTTTTTAAAAATATATCACACTAAAACACATTTAGACTGCAAACACAAAACAACTTCAGCAAGCTTACTTTCATTATGCAAAACCATATCACTTTATGGAAAAAGTACAAGGGAAAAATAGCCTTTATCATTACACACAGACACTGTGCTTTAAGAAACATATGGATTTACAAGATCAAGACCCAAATTTTTAGCTTCTGGTAGAATTTTACTCCATCACACAAATATTAAGGGACTTAAAAATACAGATCCTGGATTACATATATAACAAGGTTTTAATGTTATTTTCCTTAGTTTTTAACTTGGTTACCAAAAATAAGTTCTAGCCAAAAATTCTGCTCTAATGAACAAAGGCTGGAAGTTGTTTTTGTGGGGTTTTTTTACTAAAATATTTTGTTCATTCTTAAATATTTAAGGAAAATGATTTACCAGATCTGCCATAGGATAAATAAAAAGCCATTAAGATGTATGTTCACAACATAGGCAAAAGTGTTTCAGAATTCTGACTTTGAAAATAGTCAAGATATTTTCTTTTGAATCTGTCCAGCACACTGAATTAGTTATTTCACATGAATTTCAAGAATCAAATCAACAAGTTCTACCTAGTAAAAGCAAATCGAACGAAAGATTAAGTCCCTGTCCTAGAAATTAGATGTAGCTTTGTAGACTGTATCTAGCCACTCTGAGAAGTTCTGCATTACTTTACTGCATGACAAAATGCACCATGCCTTGTACCTGTTTGGAAGCATCTCTATGTGCAGTACAGACGAGTCATGAGCATTTCTCTGGCAGGCAATCACACGCTTCATTTGAAGATTATATACGTATATGCCTTTCCCAACTGCAGCATACACATTCTGGAAAGAAAATTCAATGGAACAACTTATAGAAACAGACACTGAAAGATCAGACAGTGTGTTATGGATTTCCAGCAGTCCTTATGACACCACCTAGTCAGCATTACATGGCTAGTTTCTGCCCTGATGTTAACTGCTTTATCAAAGCAGTTAGTAAGCAAGTTTCAGAGAAAAGAATACTGGAAGAAATGAGAGATACTTGACAATAAGCAGTTATTTAATTTCAGTATTTTCATCTTCTATGCTACAGTCTAAACAGAAATCAGGGATACCAACAAATTAATGCATTCCTACAATTAAACATTTATATTCTTACACTAAAAGTATAGCTCTGTGTTTTAACAAACCCTCCTTTCCCTGAGAAAGACTAAGAATTCAGGAAGCTATTCTGGATTTTTGGCTTTTGTTGTTTGTTTGTTTTTTTTTTAATTTAACAAAATCCGTACAAAAAGGTGTTACTCCAGGATATAGGCCCTACTAACAGATGTGTAGAAAAGGAACACGTGTATTACACAATACTGTGGAGACCACTAATCATTTATTTGCAATGCTCTCCTCAGTAAAATGCAGGGATTCCATCTGATAACCAGCACGGTCTGAAGAAGCCACAAACACCTTTCACATCACTGGACCTGGATCTTATTATGAGTTAGCTGTAACGATTTCAGAAAAGACGAGCCATACAATCAATGAATACTTGGTGCCAAACAGGAATGAAAAACACTCCCATTCAATATATTCCAGGACATACCTTGTTTAAGCAACAGTACACTGAATCTTTTCCCTGAATAGCCTGCTTCCATCCACACAGTCTCAACATCAATGTCTCACAAGCGGTTCACTCTACACACTTGCCAACATTTCATAAAATTGCTAATTTAGGGGTTTTTTTTGTTGTTTTGTTTTGTTTTTTGTTTTACTAAAATCTCCAATATCTATGGGGATGGCTGCTCCAAAAGTAATGCCTCCTATTTTATTATGTTTGACTCATAACATCAGAGACAGATGTTGGTAGTACGGCAGCAGAGGCTGAACGTTCCCACCAATATTCCATTGCCATGCGACAGACAGCAGCAGAGGGGCAGTATGAAACAAAGGTGTGCCACTGATTTCTTCCACGTGGAAAAAATGGCACCCTCTGACATTCGTTATAAACCAAATGTTTATGGAGATCAAACAGTGGATGTAAGCTCAGTGAGGCAGTGTATGATGCATTTCAACAGTGCTGACAGTGGGCCACTTCTTCTTGTGCTAACTTTCATGAGTGTGGCATGCAGGAGCTTACTCATGTATTTTTGCCAGCAGTGAACAATAGTGGTGACTATGCTGAAATATAGCCTTTTGTAACAGAGAATTTGCTCTATCAAATAGTGTTATTGTGCCTTTTGTAGCTGTTGCAGTTTCCATGGAAACCAACAGGAGGCATTACTTTTTGAGTGATCAACATTCAACAGTGTCTCAAGGTACAATAGTAGCATAATGTTCTTTGTTTGGGTTTGTGGGTTTCTTTGGTTTTGTTTTATTATTTACATCTACGGTGAGAGCTCTGAAACCACTGAAATTAAAGTCATTAGCTCTTTCATTACTTTTCCATTTTGAGCCACACTCTTGACTTTCATAAAGGTTAAACTTATGCTCTGCAAAAGGTACTCTTCACCAAACACACTTCCTTTTACACTGACAAAACTGTGAATTTAAAACCCCAAGAAAATAACAGATGAGGAAGCATGAATTGTACTCTGATGTTAACAAGTAGGTTAAGCACACAAGTCAGGAGGTGCATTTCATAACACACTGTTTGTTTAGCATTGACAAAACTTTACCATCCATTGTATTCTGGATGGTGCTATGCCTACAAACACAGCATCAAATTAGACGAGCTCTTCTCCAGCTACCCAACTACCTGGTCTGGCAACAAGGCACCTAACAGAGAATTCATCACTTTAAAAATACGTATTTTTAAAGTATTTTAAATTTATTTAAAATAAAATATTTAAATATTTAAAGTATTTTTATTTAATTAAATATTTAAAGTATTTTATATTTAATTTTATATATAATAATATATATAATATTATATTAATATATATAATATAAAATATAAATATATTATATTTAAAAATACGTATTTAAAAAAATTAAAAACCACGAAGAACTGTGATCTGCTTTTAGATAACAGGAAACAAAGTAATTCGCCACTGGAATACATTTCTTCTCCACTTTCTTGACAGGAATTTAATAAGACAAACAAAGACAGATCTCTCCTATAACCTTCTCTTTCAGGACATAGGAAGAAAAGGTGATTCAAGTGCTACCATTCAAACTTCACAATAAATAGAAATACAGTTCAAAATTCTTCACTAATCTGTGTTTAGTTCAGTTCCATGAATGGAAAAAAGTCCACAGAAGACTCAGGTAACACCCTATTCAATACTTTAACTACTTCTGAACTTCACAAAATTATTTTTCTCCTATAAGCTCCATCTCAAGCATCTTTTGAGCAAGGAGTCAGAATGTTTTGAAGCCAAATAACAGAACTTCTCCTGAACAAGACTGGCTTTTTATTCCTCAGCACTGACACCAGAACAACATATACTCCTACATTTAAACACAACTACATCTCTCTCCCTCTACTCCTATTCAGTGTTTCTCTTTACAGCATTTTGAGAATGTTTGTTTCATAATCATGAAAGACCTCAAATGATGACTTGGCCCTCAGACTGCATTAAGGCTCTTCCACGGTTTTATTCTGTCATAACTCAGATCTTCAAAACTACTTCAAGGACTTTTTTTTTTCTAAAATCACTCCCCTGCAATGCATGTTCATGTTCCAGAACAGAATCCCAGTAATAAAATATTTTTTTCCTTTGCCGCTAACAGGTGGTAACATTTCTCAAAAGTAAACAGAAATATGACAATTATTACCCCTTCCTGAACAATGACTGAGCTCTCCTAGACCATGTACAAAGTTACTAGACAAGAGATGGGTTATTTTGATAAATGCCATTCCAGAACCATGGCACACAGAATGCGCCATTTTTTTCCTAGGAAAATAGCTGATCCTCATTGTCAGTGAAAAAAACAGTTGCTGTGACAGTCCATTATGTTAGTTTCCATAAGACCAGCATCCTACAACCTGCAGTTGGTCAGTGACCAAAATCTGCACATAAAAATTGTGTACGTTTTAAATAAGCCTATCATACTATTTACAACAACCAAACTGAAAACACAAAACATTTGGCTTTTTCAGTCAGTTTATACTTGAAGTAGTTTGCACAGCTTAAGTTTTTTACCTCCTCATCAGATGCTAAATGTCGAACTGAAGTCTCATTTGGACTTTGGAATAACCTTATTTCTGTCTGCGCATCGGGTTGGACAGAAGAGTCCCAGAAGTTGCACTCAAATGCCTGCTTTGTCCAGTCAAGTGCATCCCAAACTATTAACTCACCCACATGAGAACCTGTCACAAAAGTCAAATCTAGAGAGAAAAAAAAAATCACATTGAAATCATGTTATATTAAAACAAACAGATAAAAAAAAAAAAAAAATCAATTTCAGACAAGGTTACAGCCCCATACAGAAAAAATCTCATGTTAGCATTCACTTGCTGCAAAGCACAGTATGACAAAGGCAGAGACCATCGCTGGAAGTATGTACAAGTATTTGAAGTTCATATGTTGACAACATGAAAAAGCCTCTTATTCTTTTGATAAGTAGGTACCTCAGTAGGCCAGAAACAACCACCACAGAATCCAAATTTTATTCTTTCCATCTCTGCTCAATAGGCCCTTTGTGACAGTGTGGCTGGCACATACAAGACAGAGGACAAATATACACTCTGTCACACTGGGAATAACTTGTCCTGGGCTCAGAGGGAATTCAAAGAGACAGATGAGAGAGCAAAGCAGAAGGGGTTGGTAACTGCAGTCTTTACCCAGACAAAATTTCAGGTAGTCACTTGGTCCTGCCAAAATGAGCAGCAGAGATCACATCAACTTCCAGTGCCTCTAAATGATGCATGTAGGTGCAGGCCTATATCTGTACTCCCTTTGAACCTTTTCTACATCATAATCTGCTTGGTTTTATTTCACATTTCACTGCCTTCACAGCTACCACAGAAAAGTTCACCTGCTAGTTATGAAGTTTTGTTCCAATTACAAGTTTGGTCCCAACAAGAAGCGTACAGCTGAAATACTCCACCAAATCCCCTCTTACCATTGACACTGACCAATGACAAGATGTTATCCTGATGATCAACAAGGCGTTTTACTTCAAGGATACTCCAACCTTCAGACTTATCACTGGAAGCAATCAACCTAAAAATGACTTCCAAGACGAAGAGAGAATTGACTAAATAAGCTTTATCATTTGTCAGAATAAATTATAGATACACTCAAATAAAACACATCATATTCAGACGGACACAAATTTAAGCACATTAACAGTGAGACAGTGCAAGATGTGCAATTCCACTTATGATCACCTCTTTAACTGCTTGCCTCATAACACAAAAATCTGAATAATTTATTACAGTGTTATTATTAATGCCTCTTATTATAGCAGGTGTAGGCACCAAGGATTTCTACCTAGTATCTTTTAAATGTGGAGACTTGATCAACACCAGAAGTTGTACAAATCAAAAGTATTAAACATCTGTATTGATAAGGTAAAAAAAAAAAAAATCCCTGTTCCAAAGACTTATTAAACAAAAAGATGCAACATTCCTTAACAATGCAATCAAAATCTCCAGGAATTAAAACTTTCTTTTAACCAGCCTTGGAATTTCTCTTATGCTATCTCAATGGCATACCAGAACCATGGGAATTTCAGATGGAAGTTTATGCTGCTTATGAGTAAAGTCTAAACACGAGAAGATTATTAATTTGCTCCCAACTCTTTGATCATATTGTTAGATGTCTGTTTTTGTTGTTTTTTTTTTTTTGTTTTGTTTTTTTACATTTAAGTATTTAATAATATTGGGCAAAATCTGTTGTTTTGTGGAGTCAGTGCTAGGCTTTATGTTCTGAAACTCTTTCTACGTTTTGGCATTTCAATAGTTTCATAAAACATTCTTAAAGGCTCCCCACCTAGCTAGCAGATAATTTACAGTTTGCTTACATAGAAAAGCCTGTCTCTAAGTATCAGAAACCACCACATCATCTACTTACAGCTTAGAATATTGCTTTATTGGCAATATTGCATTCTGTACCTTAGGATACAGAGTTACTAGGTATCGAACATCTATGAAAACAAAAAACAAGTTCCAGATCAGAATAACAAATGCAGATACTCACAATCAGATCTGGAGAGGTGGCATCAATAATACTAAAAGAACGCAGAAAAGTTTTTACCATTTCTTGATGAAATTCCTGAAGGAGATGAATACTATCTGCTTTATTTATTCTTATTTATAAGAAAACAAGGAAGGTTGCTAATTACACTAATTAGTCCCTTTCACTTTTTCTATACAATTCCAGCAGTGTTCTGTGCACAGGTATCTCTGATAAGCAACCAATGACAGAGGATTCAAAACCTAACAGAAATACATACATATACTCACTTAATTCTTTGCCAACAGCAGCTGCAACACTATTTTTAGGCAATTCAACCAAAGCACTAATACCTTTTTAAAAAATAGAAGAAATAAGGGAGAAAACAGTATTTAATGAACAAAAGAAAACACAGTTAACTGGTAACACCTTTTCAGTAAGGCTTTTCATAATTTTCCTTCCACATACAAATCATTAGCAAAACAAAATCATACTGCATGAAGCCAAAGTAAAACTGCAACAGAAGTGAACAGATTACTTCAGATGGAGATAGAGTTTGGTTCAGAAACCAGAATTCTGTGCACCTTGAGATCAGCGCTACAGCTCTTACCAATAATCTTTTTATTTTAAGTAGGGCTAAGATGTTTATGTCCTAGTGCTGGACAACATTAACAGTGGTAACTACTGAGACTCCAAACACATGAGTTGCTAAAATTATTAGAGATACTGATATTACCACAATATACTTGAGATTAAAATATTGTGCAGAGCCAGCTGAAGCAAAACATGGCATAAGATGTACAGCTTACTGTTATTCTGCCTTTATTCAGCATAGACATTCCCCAATTTGTGTTGCCACACGATTATAGGAAAACTCCCTAAAGAATAAGCAGTCCTCTTCTTCACCCAAAAAGGAAGCAGTGGATTAAGAGGGCCTATGATGTGCATCCCACTGATCAATCTCCTGTACAAAAGTTTAAAGAGCACTCCATGCTACTGACAACAGGCACCACTTAGAACTGCTGCTACTGGTAGGATACCTTGTATCATACCTAAAGAACTACTGGTATCTCTGAAGATTCAGAAGGGTTTTGCTTACCACTACTATTTTCTATGACAAAAATAAGGAAAAAAAAATTGTTTCAGTTTTGAATTTGACTCACAGCTTCATAGCTACCTTTGTAAAGCACAGCAATAATAAGTAACAATTTTCTTTATGTGGGTAGATAATATATAAGCTTATTAACAGAAAAGCATGACTGACATTAAGGTTTTGATAGAAATACAGTAAATATAATCAGATCTCGATCTTCTACAAAATTATATATATATATATATATATATATATATAAAATTGATTCTTAATAATAAAAATAATGTTTTACTGCTCTACTACTAATACTGCTAAGTTTTAAATAGAAATAATAAAACCGCAGTTCCCTCATAAGAAAAATTGAAAGGATCTTGCCCCCGTTACAGCAAATACATAAAAGTCAGTAAAGAGAGTCTAGCCCTGAAAGATTCCAAGTTAAATGGAATAAATACAAGTTACTGTAAAATATTTAGAGTAACAGTAAAGTACTACAGTTACTCAGGTTTGACATACTCTTTTATTCACACAGCACAGGAGATTAAACGCAGTCTTAATTTTGAAAGATTAAGTTTGACATTTTTTAAAAAGCAGCTCTAATACATAATGTTATCATTAAAATTAAAGAGAATTTGCCAAGTTGGTTTTGCATCATTATACAGACCATTTTACTTGCACTTTTACTGCTATAATGAGTCATTTACATTTTTACCTGCATCAGTAAGATGACTGGTCTTACACAAGAGATCTAATTTTCGGTTCCAAACACATAGATCACTCCCTCCAGACAACCATACATCCAGTCTTTGAAGGACTGTCAAACACTGTAGAACAAAAATCAGATATATGTCCCCTGCAAAAGTTCTACAGGGAATTTTTCACTAAAGTGATTATGAGGTTTAGCTAGACGATCCTGTAAGTACTATGAAATACAGTATTAAAGTGTTAGTTTCCAGAGAAATACAGAATTAGTTACATACTACACATTACATTTATTCTATCAACAATACAAGATCTGATTTTTTCCAATTAACATCCAAGAACAGTTTGATTGTAGATCACCTTTTCCAATGCAATAACAAAACAGAGGTATACAATCATCCTTAATCTGTAGACTTCAAAAAACAAATTGAGGAATTCAAAGTTTCAGAAAGAAACTAACAACTGCGCCCAATTCTCAAGCAGTCACTGTTTAAGGGTTACATCTTCTTAAATTACACTGTTGTTCATTCAAATAAACTTGCCCATAAGACTCTTGACCCACACAGAAAAGATTACTGTGTGCAAAAAGACAGGCAGACTTAGGGTTTGCTCAGCTTACCTTCACAGTAGAATGGAAACATGATACTTTTTGAACCTGTCTGCCAGTAGTGCAGTCCCAAACCTGGCTTAATTCATTAAGGAAACTGATTTAATGTATTTATCATAACTGCTGTATTTTTAACTGAAGGAAGGATTGGGACAAAAGTATGCAGAAACTCAGTCTTTGGGTTTCTTTTGGATTGTCTTCTCAGAAGGAAAAAAAATGATATAGTAACAACTGTCTCTCATTAGGATTGATTTTCATAGCAGATATCACACGTAACTGTAAGCAATGACTAGAAAAATGCTAGCAAGATCCAACTATGCATACTGGATACTACCAGCCAATAAGTTCAAACAAAATGTAGCCTCTGTAAATGCTTCCAGTAAAAACAAATAAAATAAATAAAAAAGAAAATAAAAAAAGAAAATAAAAATCCAAAACCTTTCCAGATCTAAGGATACAATAACTGTTCTATCAGCTGATGCTGTTAAAATTAAATTACTGTTTTCTTCAGTAGCATCTGATGAAAAAAATGGTGCTATAGCTGTAATTTTGTGTGTGTGACCATGAAGTTCAAAAAGTTTCTCTCCAGTCTGAAAAATAAAAACAGGGAAAATTAAGGGTATAACTTGGATTAAACCTATTATAACACACGACACAGGTACCAAACAACTTTTGAAAGCAAATATTTCTAAGAGTCTAAAATCTCCATTTCTAAAATCATTTATGGTTTTGCTTCTTACTAGACCTTCAACACTTTCTAAGATCTTACCTGAATTAAATAATATAACAAGTATATACATGAAGAGCACAACATAACAAAAACTACAGTGGTTATTAGATTTACAGAGCACAATTTTAGAAGATTTCCCTAATGAGAGTTTTATCACAGCAAGCAAGGCCATACTTCGACACTGTGTGAGGCTTAGCTTTTACTGACTACTGTTTTTCTAATCAAGTTTTGTATTAGCTCTGCATTTGTCTTGTCAGTTATAACGCAGTTATTGCAAATAGAGCTACCAAGATATCCTTAACATGTATATATAAATCTGGGATACTGGGATCTTGCTACATATTTATCAAGTCTATAGTTAGCATCTTAGTGTTTTCAGCAAATGCTGAACATATATTAAATGAAGAATTAGTCAGAAGTTCATATTCACTTCTGCTTTTCACGTTAACAGAAAATTTCCCAAATTGTGTAAAATCATCATGTCAGCACAAAACATTTTATCTTTTAAAAATTATTTTTCTCTTTTGTTCACAATTCAACTTTTAGTTTCCTAGTTCTTCTTAAACTGAGACTTGACACATGCAGCATTTTTTTATGCTAGTAAACTTTTCTAACAGCTCTCCCTAATGCTCTCTCCTCTCTAAAACAAATAAGTTACCCCTGTATACACTTAAAAAGAGCCAACCTGAGCATTCCACAGAAAAATGATTCCATCATCTCCTGCAGATGCAAACCTGAACGAAAAACACAGTAAAATCTTGAATATAGCATAATATAATGGAACAGAAGTTAAAATGTACATTAAAAATATTTGAAATATCGGACTCTTGATTTTGATCCAAAGAATGAATAAATATCCATAAATCTCAACTCATTTTCAAATTGAAGTCCTGAAGTCAGTACATTTAAATAGCTGTTTGCCAACAAAGAACAAAACTAAAGAATTTCAATAAATACTATTATAAACAGAAGCCCACATTGCAGAACCAATTCTCTTGTTGTTTAAAAATTTAATGAAAGATCTTATATACTGAATAACATCACACCCAAAAAAACAAATATTATCAGTCAGAGCCAATTGACTGCACAACATCAAACAAACAAGAAACCACTCATCTGAGCTCAGCACAGAAGAAGAGTAGAAGAAAGAAGTAGAGAAGCCTGGTATTTATTACTACATGTACAAGTAGCTTAAAAAACATTCCAGAAGGTCTGTATTTAAGGTTCCAGTAGGGAGTGAAACATGACTGTCTGCTTCTACTCTGCCCCCATGAAGCCACATCTGCAGTACTGTGTGCAAGCCTGAGTTTCCCAGCAGAGGAGGGACATGGAGCTGCTGAAACAGCTCCAGAGGAGGGCCACAAAAGATCTAAGGTCTGGAGCACCTCTTATAAAGAAACGCTGAGGGAGCTGGACTTGTCTAGTCAGGAGAAGAGAGAAGGCTCCAGGAAGACCTCACCACGATCTTTCAGTAGCTAAAAGGAACATATAAACAGAAAGGAGACAGAGCTTTTACATTGGTAGACAGTAATAGGAAAATGGGGGAATGGTTATAAACTATAAGAGGGTAGATTTAGGTTACATATGTGGAGGAAATTTTTGCACAGGGTGGTCAGGAACAGGCTGCCTAGAGAAGCTGTTGATGCCCCATCCCTGGATGTGCTCAAGGCCAGATTGGATGGGGCCCTGGGCAGCCTGAGCTGGTGGGTGGCAGCTCTGCCCATGGCAGGGGGTTGGAAATGGAGTCTAAGGTTCCTCTTAACTGCAGCCATTCTAGGACTCCAATCTAAAATGTCTACTTAAGTTCAAGAAAGTACTGAGAAAGAAAGGTTGTATCAGTTCCAATATATTTTTCTGTTGCCAGATACAAATGAACTACATAAAAGTCCTTTCTTTTGGACTCCCACTTTGTAGCTTTGTTACTTGTGAAACCTGATAACAAAGTATATCTTCTGGCTTAAAGTTACATTCCCTCAGCCTCAGTTACTTTCAAATGCTCTCATTTTTTTCTGTTACAGAAAGAAAAAAAAATGGGGGCGGGAGGCAAATATACTTTTTTTGCATCTTTTGTTATTTTACATCCAATCATGTCACTTCTTTAAAAAGAACACAGGGAAAAAAAAACAAAACACAAAACAACAACTCTTCCATGCATGCCTTTGATAACATTTTCTCATCTTTAGTTGACTTTTAGCTGAATTACAATTTGTTTTGACACAGGCTCAAGAACTTAAATCAAACTCTCACATTTCAGCAAGATCCTTTTAAATCCCAGTTGCTTTCTCAGCTAACATTGGAACTGTGTGCCACTTTACAGAATTGTGAGAAAGAAAGCGGTGTTTGAAAGGAGTTTTGGATATGATTAATCAGCACAGAAGTTCAAAGTGCAGTTTTGTACTTCTTCTTCAACATCTAACACCAGGATTTCTGTTGAAGCATAGAGGTATGATGTAGAGTCAGCTATCCTACAAGTACATCCTGTTCACCAAGGTAGTGTTTCATGAGTCACCTATATCTTTTCCAGCATGATCACCACCCTCTGTAACCTTGCATGCTTCCTGAAGAAGTAAGGAATGGTCAAATAAGCAACAAAGAAAGCTATTCTTAACATACGTTATGAACTCTGTTTAGTTTAATGTGTCAAATGCTAGAGTATTACATGCAATTTTGCCTCAGTCATTTTTTGGAAGACTCTTGCTGAGACTTAGCCTTCTTTATCAGTCTCCCGATCAATATGACCCTCACTTCACTATAAAAAAAAAAATACAAGAGAAAAGGAAAAAAATGAAAAAAACAGCTTCTTGTTACATTTATACAGGATTTATTTAGTATCTTCAAAAACCAATCTGAGAAAATTTTCCACCCACTGGTTTTAGCTGAGCCACTGAGAAAACAAGAAAATCCTTCTGCAAAATTCTCAATAAGATGATATTATCTAAAGATCTGAAGCGTGAAACTTGGCTTACAACAGTTGACAAAAAGCACACAATGAAATAGCAGCAGAAACTAAATAAAAACATTTCAGAAGCTGAGTAACAATACTAATTTTACTGAAAAGAATCAAGTGAAAAATATTATCAGCTGTTTAACAGCCCAGAAACTACAATATTCTTCATAAATAAAACCCTTGAATTACTGTTCAGTGAGGCGACTATCGAACACTTCAAACTCTCAGAATATTAACCACCTATGTAACTTACTCCCCATCCAGATGTTATTTCACAATCTATCTTCCATGTAGCCACCCAGGTTTTAGCTTCATGCTTATTATCGTTAGTTTAACTCCAATAATTTACCTGATACTATAAAATGATGTCCAAATGGTAAAAGATTTCTTTACATCAGACAGTGCCTGAAATCTAAGAACACCCTGCTATTTTATTCAGCGTATATTTTAGGAAAAGTGTAACTTGAAGAAAATTTATCTTTGTAACTTCTCTGGAAAGGAAAGGAGATGAAAGGTCTGAGGAAAAATAAACTACAGTGTTTTAAATGAATTTAACTTCTGGTCCAAAAAATGTTATGGAAACACATGAAATTTTTCATCCTACAGTTACAACATTAAGAATGAAAACTGACAAGCTACAAACTTTCCATGGAGTGGAATATATATATACATTTTACATCTTGGAAACACAGAATCATCCGAGATCATCCAGTCCGTCCAAACACCCACCTATTACCAGTGCTTCCCCCCTTGAATTAATTGAGGTAAAAATGAACTAACTGGGGAATTGACATATCTTGCAAATACATTATATTTCTTCGCAAAATGCCTGCTGAATACTGTGAAGATACAGCATAGGTGAAAGCCTGGTTTATATCTGTGTAGTGTATTGAATAGTATGTTAGAAATATCCCTCTGCACATAATCCATAAAAGACAATGAGTTACTCCTCAGCAAAGAGACCCCTGGCTATTAAGTAACATAACTAGTTCTGAGGGTTTTCTATTTAATTCTTCAAGACAGCTAAGAGACACTCTGGTTATTACTGACGGAAAGCTTCACAACCTTATTTTAAGGCAGCTAATTAACTCCTTTCCTTAGGGATTATGTTAAATGAGAATTAAACTAGTTACAAAACACTAGGAACAGGACAAAGATACCAGGGAATACACAAAAAATGTACAAAGTTAAAACAGGAGGAGAAAGATAATGGAACTACAAGGTTTCAAATAAGTACAGCAAATTGCAAGCAGCAAATTGGAGTAAATATTTAATACAGTGATTAGCCCCCATTTTGAATTTTAGTAGTTATTCTGCATAGAATTAAATTACGGAAAACTTCAAGACTTGAGAATTCCATAGAAAAAAATTGCATCATTCATAGATCAAGTGCAATAAGCACTGGAGTTTCAGAAGAAAGGACAACAAATGTGTTGCTTTTGACCCTACTGAAAAAGCAGAGATGCGAGAGTCCTGAAAAAAAAGATTGAAAAGAAAGGAATAGCAACATTCAGTCTCATCAAGAATGCAGTATTCGGTTATCACATTGAGGGAATCTGCAGGAGACATACATTCTTTTGCTGAACCAAGACATGAATAATAACAGATATACTCAAATTAAAAACACAGAGCACATGAGTCATCAGTCCACTGAGGAAAAAAAAAAAAAAAAAAAAAAAGGAATCAGTACTCTGTAGTATCACAGGAGAAAGTATGTCTACATATATACGGAAGAAAAAATTCAGCCCAGAAAATTAAGGGCTCAATTATCTAAAGTCACTTCTTTCAAACAAATGAACTTGTAACTCCTGCACCATTCTTTCTCATAAAAGAATAGCTTACACAAGAAGACAAACAAGGGAATAACATCATAAAAGAGTGTTCACCCCATGTCTTTTTAAATCAAGGCTTTTCCCCACCCCTCCCAAGAAAAATGGAGAACTGAAAATATTCCTACATTTTCAAAAATATAATATGAAGCATTCCCAAGAACATTATGGAACAACTTAAAATGCAATTTCATACCTGCAATCATCTATTTGTACTAGAAAACGTACTATGTCTTGATGACCTTTCAACACAAGGAGCTCCGTGTAAGGATTTTGTACTTGCTCTTCACCAATGGTCTGTACAGATGACTTCTAAAATACATAAAAAATACAATCAAATTTATTCTGTGCTGACTTTATTACTTTCATTAGGTTTTTGTAACATTTAACAATCTATTTATAGGCTCGTGTGCAAAGGCATGGTTATATTTGAAGTTAAATTAATTTTCTGAAGTAATAATCCTAATTAAAATCATTAGAAAGGTTCATTTCTTATAACTTCAAGTAAATGGTATCCTTCTAGAGTATGTATTTTAAATCAAAATAGAGCATTTTCTGTTTGAAAAACATTTTGTACTGCTTTATTCACTGATATCCCAAGATAAAAAGCCAGTTCAGTCACCAGCTACCACATGGATCCAGCTTCACACACCATGCATTTAATTTTTCATTAAATTGCATATCCTGAGTGGTTTGTGAACCCCTCACACATTTCACCTACTATTCAATTTTAAAATTCTATATAAAAACACCTTTAAAATAGGCATAAATGCTGTTCTGTTACACACATACAAATATATATATGGGACTCTATTCACAAAATACCAAAGCCAACAGTTTAAAAAAAGCCATGAAGAATGATTAATCACTTCATAGAACTGCATCTACAATTACCTCAACTAGACTATTAATTAAAAGCACTACAAATCCCTTATAAATCACAAGCCCATCACCCAGTCAGGTCAACAAAACACTGTATAGCACTACAGTGTCAAGATAGGGTAGTTCTGCTAATATTAATCATCAGTTTTTTTCAACAGAATACAACTTATTTGTGTTTATAGTCTTCAGCATTGTGGAACAACTTGCTATTAGACACACTGTTTTAAAAAGTTGAGAACATATAAAGAGCTCAACAGTAACTCTGTGACTAAATTCTCCTGCTTCCTCACTTTATAAACTCTAGGACTGTCTATTCTCTAAGAAACTATGCTGTAATACTGTAATTACTGAACACTGTAGCACAAATGAGAGATAATCCCACATGAGACAAACGTGCTCAGAAATATCAATATTTTCTTGCAGGAATAACCAATTATTTTCTATTTCTTCTCTACTGGTACTATGATACTGCACTTCGCAAGTTAAGAACAACAAAATTAATAAAAAGGAAAGGAAATCTGTGCTATATTTAAAATGAAGAGGCTGACAAAATGCTAGTTCTTGTGATTTTATCTTGGTTTTGTGGTATCTGATGCATTTCATGAAGCAACTGTTCCTCATTTTACGCAATTATGTGAGAATAGCAGTTCCCATTTAAAATAATGGAAGTACAATCCTCCGAGTTATAAAGAAAAGTCAGAGAAATATGAAAACTAACAGTTCAGCCATAAAAAGCAAATCAAAGTATTTCTTAAAAAAAACAATCTAGCATTCTAAAAATCCTAAAAAAGTCTCAGTAGCATTGAGCTGATGACATAAGCAGTACTGTAGTTAGAACACTTCAATTATTTTTTTTTAATAACAGAAACATAGATTCACAAAACAACTGCATCACTGCTTTGAAAAAGCCAGGACTTGAAACAGTAGCATCCCAATTCTATACTTTGTGTTTGCTTCTTCTTCAGTGTAAAACAGTGATACTTCTTTTGAACCTGACTCACTTTTTCATATTTCTATTTTACCTAAGAATGCCCCTGAATACTGAAAGGTACAGTGCTATGTGATACAGAGAACAACCACACACAAAAAAAGCAGCTTTTTCTCTGGCTGTGTCATACTACAAGCTGTTCTCACTTCAGACCTTCATCAGTATCTTCTCACGTGTTAGATTACATGTGCATTCTTTCTCTAAAGAAGTCTGCTTGATGTAAACTAACTGTTAACTGAACTCTTCTGCAGTGACACTGAGTTCTTAGAAGATTAAATGCCAATTCTAGTGGAATCCATTCCCAGCACAGCTTCAGAGCTTTCTGATAATCCCTGCAATTTGAAGCACTTCAAGGTGGGACGTACAGAAGCAGTCTACCAAAACTACGGGTACAAAAGTATACGGAGAATTTTCTGTACTTAGTGTGGAGCACAATAAAACAGGGTTGATATGGACATACACTTTGGCCATCAGCATAAGAGATGCAGGAGCTCAAGTTTAAATGATATACTGAAAAAGCAGAGTGTCAAAGAAGAATTTCATATTTAAAATTGAAAACCTTTTCCAGAGGTTTTCACTATTCTCTCAGTGGAATGCCAAGCTCTAGTACCACAGTACAGCCGGGGTTTGGACTGATGACACAGGTCAGTGGCACTGCCACGACCAACTGGCGCAGACCCACACTGCCACCGTCGTAAACACTGACACGAAAAACAAAACGAGACGCTGTCACGTCAGCTGAAGAAGAATGGCTTCCTCATACCTGTCCGGATTACGAAAGCACGAAGCGTGAGGAGCCCCGTACCCTTCGGAGCGCTGCTCACGACGGGGCAGGGACAGCGCTGCCTCCCTCGCGCCCAGCACAGCACAAGCGCAGCCCGCGTGTCGGCCATGTCAACAGCGCCACAGCGCCACACCCCGCAGCACGCACGGAACGCTCCGTGGGGCTGAAGGGAGACGTCCCCCCGCCGACGGCCCCACGCGGCCCCGCCGTACCTCCGCCAGGCCCTGCGGCTCCCGGCCGCCCCCGATGAGCCAGCGCAGCATCCCTCCTCCGCCGCCTCGCCGCAGCCCCGAGCTGCGCGCCTCCCGGCGCACGGCCTTCCCAATCGAGCTCCGCGCCGAGGAAAGAGCCGGGGCCGAGAGAGGCGTGAGCAATCGAGCGCCGAGTGGGTCGGTTCCGCACGGGGACGGAGGGAAGGGTGTTCCTTCTCTTGCTTCTTGTCTCCTGGCTTCCAGTTGCAGAGGGAACGTATTACAGTGTGAGAATAACAGTCCCGTCTTAATGCTAACCTCTTGTCTGTTTTCTGAAGTAAAAAAATCCTTCAAACTGCCTCTAACGTTTTCGTTCAGTTAAGAGCTTCCCTTGGCTGTAACTGCTTGCACTCTCTGCTGGGCCACCCTGGGCCCCACGTTGTCCGCGTTGGACAGGAGGAGCAAACACCCTGCCCGGCCTCCAAAATGGGGTTATGCCATCAGGTCAAATGCCGGCCTCACACCCCTCAGTCCTGCCCTCACCTCCTTTGCAGCTGCCTCAGAAACCTTCAAAGATTCGAAGCCTGAGTTCCAAAGACTCGACAGGACAAGATTATAAACCCAACCAAACATAAAAGTCTTTGCAAAACCCGTTTTTGAGCAGACACTGGAAGCAAAGGAAGAAAAAGCACATCTGATGGGCAGTACTCACTGCCTCTGAGCCACCTGTTTTATTTGCCCTCCGACTGATCGCGCACCCATATTGTTACAGATAATTGGTACCCCGCAGCATCCTGAGATATATTTGGGATTGCCAAAATACCTACACAGGAAAGAATAGTGGTTTACTCAGATCATCACTTCTTCATTCCTGCCATACCTCTCTACTTTCATCTATGTTGTTGTAATGGCAGCCAGACACTGGAAGGGTTGGAATAGAAAAAAAAAAAAAAAAAAAAAACATAGAGCTACACTGTGGAGGACTGTGTGGAGAAATAGAGTTTTGATCTTCATGGCACCCAGCCTGGAAGGCAATAGATGTCATACAGTCATAAAAATTGTGGGAATATATTCTTCAAAACATATGAGATGGAAGTATACCAGGTTCCAGCTTGGTCCACGTGGACCTTTGCATGGTTTTTATGGACTTTGGGAGCTTTCCCTTTGTCTTGTTAATTAAAATTAACTTCAAAATTCTGCTCCCAAACATCTTTAAAATCCTTCATTAAACTAAGAGCATAGTCTGCTTCTGTATCCCACTTCAGTCTCCATTTCTCTGTATGTTTGAATTTCAACATACCTCTTTTTTAAATCCATCTTTCAATACTAAAATAAATAAATGAATACATACATACATAACTGTCCACTTCCTGGAGCATCTTGTACTGTTGCTATCTTTATAGAGATGTTAGGTAATGAGTCCACTGCATTCCAGTTGCCAGGCTGAGATGCAGTTTCTTTTTAAACGTAAGTTTATTGCTGTCAGTAATTGCCTTTTGGTGAAGTGTTGTGTTAAGACTCTTAAAAAAAAATCCGAATAATGTTTGCAGGCATCTGTCATTTCAGGAAATCGGACGTGCATATTCTCGTTAATAGAATCATAGAACAGAATCAAGTTGGAAAATACCCACAAGATCATCCAGTTCAACTGTCCACCTATCACCAGTAGGTGAACCATTAACACAACGTCTAAACATTCCTTGAACATTTCCAGGATCAATGACTCCACCACATCCCTGGGCAGCCCATTCCATCACCTGAATACTCTTTCAGAAAAGCGACATTTCCTAACAGCTTGTCTAGATTTCCCCTGGTGCAACTTGATGCCAATCCCTCTCATCCTGTCACCAGTTATGCAAGAGGAGGCTGACTCCCAGCTCACACAACCTCCCTTCAGGTAGTAATAGGGAGCAATAAAGTTTCCCCTGAGCCTCCTCTTCTCAACAATTCCATCTCTCTCAGCTGTTCCTCATAAGGACTGTGCTTCAGATCCCTCACCAGTTTAGTTGCCCTTCTCTGGACATACTCCAGGGCCTCAAAGTCCTTCTTGCAGTGAGGGGCCCAAAACTGAACACAGTACTCAAGGTGCAGCTTCAGTGCTGAGTACGAGGGGACAACTACTTCCCTTCTCCTGCAGGCAACACTATTTCTGATATAAGCCAGGATGCCATTGTCCTTCTTGGACAACTGTGCACACTGCTGAGCATCGACCAATACCCTCAGATCCGTTTCCCCTCTAGAGTCTTCCAGCCACTCTGTCCCAAGCCATAGCATTGCCTGGGGTTGTTGTTGCCAAAGTGCAGGGCCCAACACTACAGAAAGACTCTCTTCCTCAAACTTGCCATTTCTGGACCCTATTCCTTTGCAACTGGATGGAGGAACACTTACTCTTTCCAACTTCTAGCACAATGGCTTCCATCTTAACTATTCACAATAACATGATGGCCTCGTGCTGCACACGTGAAAATCTGCGCCAGTGGATGTGACCCACTGCCACTGTCTCCACTGCTGAAATGTACCACCCACCACCTCACTGAGCTCACATTCCCTGTTTGGTATCCAGAAGTGTTCAGCAAGAGTCAATGAATGTCAGTAGGTGCCATTTTTTCTGCATGGAGGAGCTTGGTGACACACCTTCTTCTGACACTTTCGTGTCAGATGCCACTTTGTCAGTGTGACCCTCTGCTTCCATCTGTCACATGGACATAAAATGTAACAGAATATTGGTGGGAAGGTTCAACCTCTACTGCCATAGCACCATCTGCCTCAGACATTGTAGGCCAATATCATGAAACAGGAAGTATTACTTTCAGAGCATTTCTTGTACTTTTAAAAAATCAAATTTTTCAGAAACAGACATTTTATAGTTACTTTAGACTGACAATATTAATATTCCTGTGAGCTTTTCCTATTTAGAATATTGTGCAGCAGTATCTCTGGATCTGGGTGCTTAGTATTTGTTACTCTCCTCCAAATACTCTCATTTTTGGCACTTCTATTTTCCCATCATTTTATCTCTCAAATGATCATTAATAATAAGAAGCTTTTCACACAGTCATCTGCAGTCCCGTCAACAAACTGCTTAATGGTGTAGTTTACTATAGGCATAAAGACATTTAAATAAATGGATCAATGTTTTTCCTGCATGGCCATGAATATGTGTATCGTTCTCCACGTACATACACATACAAAACATACAAATATAGATCTGTGTAGCTATCCCTAACACATACATACATTAGAAATTAATTCTGTATACTAGAAGGAAAAGATTATTAATGCACTAATTTTTTCTCTCTGTTAACATATTGCTGAAGCATATCACAGATTCCTCAAGTTGCAAATTCAATTTTTTGCTATAAACTGTATTTATTGAATTGAATAGCAAGGTACAAGTAAACAGTTTCAAATGTCTATTAAGATGCAATTGGAAAGAGTTCTACAAAGAAGATACCAGAAAATATTTGTTTTTTTAAAGATGAGTTCTCTAAATCAAGCCATATACTTTCAAGATATGGTCAGCTGTGCTTTAGGTTCAAAAGCCGTACCTAATCCACACAGTATTTTCACCTTTGCCTAATAAATATGTCAATTGAAAAGTGCCTTCAAGGATTTCACACAGTGCCAGAATCAAATACAGTCTTCCACTTATTAAAGAAATAGAGTTAATATTAGAGTATTCCAACCAACATATGATATTTTAACAAGAACTATATGTTACACTCATCTATGACCAGGCTACATGCCTTAAAAAAATCCATTCTACTATTATTTATACTCAATTTCTATTAAATTAATCCTCTTGGAAAATAACTAAGTGGTCATTACATCATATTTCCAAGATCAAATGGGCAATGCGAATGCTCAGACACCCACTTTTGCTGCAGAGATGTTACCCTTTCTGTGAGGTTGGAGCTAAATGCTTCTAAGAACTTGCTAGATAACAGAAGTCCAGTCATAGGTAATAATTATCTTGAATCTATGTATCTTGAGAGTGCTTCTGCTGTTCCAGTCCGTGTTGTCTCTGAGAGGGAGGAAATGTCTCTCCTTTGAAGAAGGTGTCCATCAGGAGTTTGCCAAGGGACAAAGCAGTGCATGGATTCCAGTCCATAAATACAAACAAATAATAATGTATTTTACCAGATCTGAGGAGACTGCAGGCAAAGGTTTTGTCACTCCTACCAGCCAACCACTCCAACTAACCTTGAAGAAACGTTGGAAACTCATGTTCTGCCCGTATATATAGGATCCACTTTGCACACAGTCTTCTTCCTCTGCTCTTTAGGTGATGAATCCATGATGTAGGCAAATACAAAATCACATCACCCACCACCCCTAGAGACAGACTTACTTTATGCTCCACCTTGCCACAGTGTCCACCTGGAGTAGGATAGCCAAGTTCCTGCATCTTTGGCCTCAGAGCAGCTCATATGGTCCAAGGATCTAGCAGTAAGTACCTGAGTGCTTTTGAATCTTATGACTGTGTTGCAGCTCATGCTGTAAGCTTTGCTGGAGTCATACTGTGCAATTCTACTGTCCAACCTCAGGAAACTTGGAAGGGAGAGAGAAGGGTGCTGGATTGTCTTTAACTGAAGCAAAGTTAAATTGTGACCTAGTAAAATTTTCAGAGATGGGGATACCTCTTCCTCTCTGGCTTAAACACCTAACTGTGCAAAATGAATACTCAGTTCTCCTGCCTGGTCTGAACCATAATGAAGTGTATAAAGGTTCACAAAATTGCAGATTAATGCTAATGATGGGGAGAGATTACCTACATTTTTCTAACTGCAAGAATTTTTGCATATAGTTGTACTTCCTGGCAAAGATTAAGGTCAGTTCTCACTTTTGTCACTTCAGGTTCATAATGCCCTAAATTGAAATCAAGGAAAGATTAATGCTTATTCAATGGATTGGAAATGTGGTATGTATGTTTCCATGTTTAATGCTTTAATTTGTTACATTACAGAGTTTATTTGTACTTGAACAATCCCGTTTCTGCTTGCAGGTACTCTGTGGCCTTCTTTATTGTCACTGACATCATCTAGTGTTTTATAATGTATGTTATGAAGAAAAATTTTTGTGTGTGTGTGTATAGTGTTTATCTGAAATTTATCTTTTAAAAAAGAAATTTGTCATCGTACATACAGGCATATTTCTGTGTTTCCCTTTGCAAAACATATTAATGTTACTTGTTCAGTATCTTTATTTTTTTTATATGCTTGTTGAAGGATTAAGGAAGAAGATGCCTTAAAATGGAATAATTCTTTCCTGAGTCGTACCATAATTCATGTAGAAAATGGTGAGAATATTTCTTTAATCTGAAAATATAAATCACAGGCTGCTCTGATCTTAAGTGGGGTGTGATGGCAATAGAAGCCCCCAGGTGGCATTCTAACCTTGTTTTTCTAAATCATTTGTTTTCATAAGGAATAGATATGCTTCTTTTGTTTAAAAAGAAATTTTCCTCACCCTCGTGGTAGATTTGAACAAAGAAATTAAAGCTGTACTCTGCCTCATTTTTTTTAAGTTTCCAATTTGTGTACGTTTTGGTAATTCAAATGCAGTGGCCTTAAACCCAGCTTGACATCTGATAGACATTTAATGGAATCATGTAAATTTTACTATATTCTAGATATAAAAGTTCGTAAGCTAATGATGTCCTGCAACAGCTATTCAATAAAAGATACCATTCAAATTTTAAAGATCACTATTACATTAAAATTAGTTACATTTCAACAGCTTTACGAGAAAAAGTGTAAATCCAATTATAACTAATACATTACAACACATGGATATTAACTTATGCCAGGTCATGATGAAATCTAGACAGAATTTGATACTATGGCTACATGAAACCAATGGGCTTCTGGCATGGTTTATGTTCCAGTCCAGAAGCACAAACAAGAAGCCCTTTGCTAAGGGCAGGACCTGCAATTCCTAACTTAGGCACTTAACGTAGGTGCTGCAGGTACTCCTGGAACATCTTCCTCTCTCTCTGCCATCAGAGAATGAAACCTACCACAGAGACATACTCTGGCCATTCCAGGCAAGACACTTGTGCAACTGTTCCATCTTGAAGTATTTATCTCCCTGTCAGCTTTAAAATTCAAAGGCTGAGGATTGATGCTGAGCAGTGAAAATGCCTTTTCTTATGTTTTTCCCCTTTCAGATGTTTCATGCCCTGTCATTACTTCGCTGGCAAACATTGACTTACATGGTTTCCCCACACTTAATTGAACCTACAGGAAAAGTGTCCATGAGGAAAGCACTGCTTCCCTTTGAATACCTTCTTCCAGTTCTCACCCATAACTTCCATAGAAACTCTTCCAAAAGAGACACCTAGTCGCACAGCTCATGTGCTGCACTTTCTGTGTCTCTTTGTGGCCTCCTTGCTTGTGTTTGTTTTATAACCTCTTTAAGAGGAGGACTGTTTAAATTTGTTTTAGTGCACCACTTGGACAAATGGAGTTCTAGCACCTGCTTAGGATGCCAGTGGGATACAGCAGCACAAATACACAGCAATCATATTTAATAAAGCAAACAGAGCTAATCTAAATTACTGCTTAAAATACATTTGTGCATGGGTCATAAATAAAAATAAGCCTACACGGTGCCCTGGAAATCTTTCAGAGCACACTGTTAGAGGAGACAGTAAGTCAGAGTATCATCAACCACACTTCGTAAAGCAAAATTGCTGCAGCAGTGCAAGGCTATTGGTAGCTATGAGATGCAGAGAAAAAGCTTAAAGTTCAAATTTGCATCTGCTTTTTCATATTTCAACCTTAAAAATCCCAGTAGTTTACCTGAAAAGTCATTTCACTGTCAATTAAGAAGCTAGACTTTACCGTGTTTTAGTCAGTTGCAGGTGATGTTATTACTGTGCTTTGGACTGGGCAAATGAAGTATTCCTTCTATTTTGAAACAAAGTCTTGCATACTTATGAACAAAAATTTACAGATAACCCTCTTTAGACTGTCTTGCACTGTGTATATGACATTTCTGTTTATTTTCCTGCTTGCCAGTTACAGTTTGTCATGCTCTGTTGTCTGGCAGCATTTAGGTACATGTATATTTAAGTATTAAGCAGAGATTCCTAATTTCAACAGCTAAGCCCCTTCACAATAGGTGTAAAAATGGTCATAGGTTCTTTTATTTGTTTGTTCGTTTGTTTTTTCTACCCTAATTCAGAAATGGTTCAGAAGATTCTTTGCCCTTAAAAAAAAAAAAATTACTCTTCATAGGAAAAGTACAGCCTGATTGTAGTAAAATTTCTTGTGTGTATGTGTGTACCAAAGAGGTCCAAGATGGAAAAGCAATAAATCCTAGACTGACAACAAGGGAAGTCTTCGATAATTACACCTCAGTAAGTAACCACAATGTGAAATCTGTTTGCTTCTTGTTGATCTTGGGTTGGTCTTGCCTCAGAAGAAGGCATACGAATGCATATGAATGCATTGGCAATGTGAAGAAAGTATGCAAATAATCTATGCAACTTCCATGGTAGGATACTTCTAGTATATATATGAATCTATGAAGACCGCATATGGATCTATAAAGAACACGATGATTTCACTGTGTTATGTACTAGTTTGATAACCTAGCTAGAAAAGATTAATTAACGCCGTTATGTGAGCAGGGACCGTAAGACCCAAGGCTGATCACAGCAAATGGCATCAGAAGTCCGTTTCAGCCAAACACAAGCAGGAAGGGGAGAACAACTCTCTGTGTACTATTGTGGAGACACTAGAAAGGAGAAGAAAAAGCTGATGTCTAATCAGAGTGAGTGGTCATAATTCAACGTACTGTGAATAAATTTGTACTGGAATGTGGAGTGTTTTTTCTTTTTTAAGTAAATGCAAAATTTCAGTGGGATAACCCCTTAACTACTAAGCTGCTGTGCACATAGTCAGGCTAGGAAAAGTGCCTGAAGGGACAGAATTGGTTACTCCTGGGAATGTTTTTCCTAAATTTATCTCCTGACCCACCAGTCTGGAACAAGGCCACTAAGCAACAACCTCAGCCGTGGAATCGTGTGGAAATAAAAGATGTATACACCTTGCACCAGTCTCTAAATGAGAGAGGGAATGATGTGGACATTTCACTGTTCATTTGCCAAGCCCAATCCAGCAAAGTATTTCCATCACATTTCCAATGTACATATCTGAATTGTCCTACCAAAGTAATAGAAGGTAAGTTTGTATTGATCTCTGAGTGGGTCGCATGCTGATACTAGTATTCAGGTGGTCCATCATTTACCCTATTCAAGAGGAATCTTCCTACTTAGAGCAGTATATTAAAGACAAATTCTTGAAAATATTTTGATATTTCATCCATTCATTCAAATTAAGCTACAGGGTAGCAAGTAACTAAATACCTGAAAAAGTAAAGGATCCATCATGGAAAGTGATCACTGAACCCAAACTTAGGTCCAGAATTCCAGTTAAGATATATTATGAACTGTAAGTTGCATGAACACTGTATACTGAGATTTTTTCTTTCATATTTCAGTCTACATACTTTGAGATAAAATGTCATTCGGCTTTACGTAATAAGTTCAGAAAAATTATAATTGATGAGCCATAATGATTTAGAAGATTAGCTAGGGAACAGTTCTTTTCTACACATAACATGGTTAAAAAATATTACTGTATTAATTCATAGTATGTCATTAAATAAAATGATTTTCTCATTCTGACATCCTTCCCTGTATGAAACCACTGAAATGCCACCAAAGACAGCAGGGCTAGGCCATATACTTCATTCAAATTCCCCCTTGAAATAATGAGTAAGGTTAAATCAGGAGAGGGTCTCATTTTCTTTGGACCTGATCTCATAAGTCCTTGCATGATGTACAACTGAAAGATGTAGAGTGATGTTTTCAGGGCTAAAATGGTCTAAATGGTGCAGAATAGTGTGTCTGAGTGCCAGCTAAGTGGTTGTGTCACTTGTCCTGTTGCTGCGCTGGCTTTCCTTACTGATTGTTAAGAAATTTACCTTCATTGTTTTCCAGTGCAAGTAGGGGCAGAGGCTGTATTTGGGTTGCAGAGAAACTTGGGTGATAGTTCTCATCTTCCACTTGGTGCACAAATGATTCCTGAGGGCGTGTTCTCTTACAGTGTTCTTCACTTCATGACCACAATGGAATAAAATGGTTTGAAGGGCATGGGCCAATGTGTGATGAAGACTGTCTCCCACTTGTGGTCATTGGTAGCACTGTAACATCCAATTCAGTTTTAGAGCTGTACTGTGCAGTTGATAGCAAGACTGCTACCATGCACTCTGTTTCCTGTGACAGTCTTTGGATGCACAGTGTACTGGATGACCTCTTTCTTCCTTCAGCTGGATTAGAAACAGCCTTTGTGAAACAACAGTTGTAAAGTAAAACTGATTAACTGGATTTGTGATAAAAGACTATTCTTGTGCCACAGTTTTAGATACTTATTTACACCCCTTGGCTACATTCTTCTGTAGACTGTAGGCGATGGAGAGCATTATCCCTGGTCTCAGGCAGCCAAGAGGTACTAACAGCTAAACGAATACAGCATTACAAATCCAAGGCTCACAGCTCCCTGTAGGCAGACATCCGCACCTTTGCCAGACGGCTCAGCTCCTGTTGTCATCTTCCAAGTTAGACAAAGAGCCTGTCAAAGCCAAACAGATTGGTACATTCAACAAAATCCCCTCTGACCCACTCTTTTTTCTCCAGAGACTTCAGCTCCTCTCAGCTTTTACATCATTAGCACTCTAAGGGCAGGCAGGGGATCATTTCTAATTTGTGAATGCCCTTGGACCGCAAGCTGGGATTTTAATTTGTTTACCTTGCATATTAAACAGGACTTTCAAAGGTACTGTCAATAAATCCTCTATGGATAGGGATCTTCATTCCAAGCCTAGTAGTTACTTTAACTTTTTTGATTTGATTAAATGAGAGAAAAAAATTCTTGAGGGCAATCTCATTTACCAAGCACAGTGCCATCACCAAAATTCCCAGAGGGCTGAGGGCAAACCTCAGGCTTTATGATGTTTGGGAAGAGTGCTGCTTTGCAAAGGGGAGGTCAAACTAAGCCACTACTTCAGACCCAGAAGTGGGCACTCAGCTTATGGGCATGTAGCAGTGATAGTAAAGCTAAAGGAAAAGCGACATATATCACCTCCCTAACAGCCAGCTCTGGGTGGAGCAGCTGCAGTGACAGAAGTAAATACTCTCTGCTATCCCCTTGTTTCTGTTTTCAAGCCCTACATGTTGTTCATTTCATAGTATCCTATTAGTGCACTTCTCCCTTTTCTTTCCTTTCCAGGATAAAACAGGAGATCTTATTTACTTCTCAGCTTTTCATTTCCAAAAATACTTTTATTAAGCTTACAGGGCAAAAAGGGGAATGTTTCCATATGGTCAAACATAAAATGATGCTTGGTAATTGATCAGTATCTCTCTTTCTGCATGATGTGTGGTATTACAAGGCTATTGAGCTGCAGCACTGGTGTCATAAATAGAGACAGGTGGAACTCAATCGTTTTGGTTCACAGGGTTTGAGTCAACCTTGTTCCTGCTTTTAGCTCCTGGGAAGTTTGCTCACACAGATGAATATGACCAGATCTGAATTTCAGGGCATTTGAGAATTTGAAGAAAACTTATGTGAAGTCACCTGTGCTCAGTTTCTCATGGAAGCTGTGGGAAAGCTTCAAACATTTGATAATGTGTCATAAAAGTGCTATTTGAAAGAGGGGTAGTAAAACTCTTCCAGTTTTGCTCCTTCTTAGTATCAAAGTTCAAAATGATACTCCTAGGTCCAAAAGGTGCAGGACTGAGAACAGATCTCCAGCGACCCAAGAAATGCCCGTAGAGTATGGGTGAGTGTAAGGTAAATGGTTCTCTGGGTTATTTTACCCTAGAAACTACCAAATATATAATAAACAAATAAATAAATAAATAAAAGGAAACCAGGCTAGAAACTAGCTCATATATATCTATGACTTGACCTTCTCCCTGGGCAAAAGGTAAGCAACCTTTCAAATAACTGTGTTAAGAGGTTGACTAGTATATTGAAACATCAAGGATTTTCTCTAACTAGGCACAGGGGAAGAGAAAGTGTGTTGTCAAACAATCTGAGCAAATGCTGCCAGCAGAGGAACAGTGACAAGTTCCTTCCCATTTCCAGGAAAGGATGGGACCTGTGGTAGCTATCACCATGCAATCCCAGCTATGGGCTTAAGCACCTTCTGGTCTCCCCTTGCCTTACCACAAGCGAGCTCTGCAGATCACTGCTCCCTCTCACATCTGCCCCCCCACTGGCAGCACCTTGGACTCCCAGGTGGGGCTGCTGAAGTGTGAAGAGATGATTTCATTAAGCAGTCTGTCTGGTGAAGGCAGCAGAACTGTGAAGAAAAAAAAAAAAAAAAAGAAAAAAAAAGAGACCAAGAGCATCAATGGCTAGCTTTGTGCATGCCCTTCTACAATGTGCACCACCACTGCTGTGTAGAAAGTCAATGAAGGCTCAAAACCTTCTGTTGCATGCCTGACATGGAAACATAAGCATTGTACTGTGGCCTGCCTGGGCCTGGGACTGGGGCCACCTTGATGATGGCCACAGTACCCCAGTGGCAAACATGCCTGCAGAGTACTGTGCTGGAGTGGAGGGACAGTGTCTGCCCATGGGAACAGGCAGCCCAATGGAATCAGACAACCAACACAGGGAGTGAAGGCTAGAGCAGCCCCTCGAACTATGAATTACCTGAATCACTTGTTAAGGTGTAGCACTGATTAAAAAGCTCGTTCAGTTTGTTTTCACTGTGATTCATAAACTCTTCCTGCAAATTCATGTGTTGGGATAAGCACAAAGATTAGGAAGCTGGAATAAGTTTGCCTTAATTTAAATAAGAGACATGGTTGTGAATATTAGGCTTTTACACTGTTAGCAGTAACCCATCAGATGTTAACAGAATCTGATATGCAACAGTTTTACATATCCCCTTGTGGGAGAAAGATCAACTTGCAAACCGCTTTATAAATCAGCCACACTGTTAGAGTTAGGCTACTGTATCTAAATGGCTTTTAGATATGCTTCCTCTTTTAAGCTACCATATTTACAAATGAAAGCTTTTTCAAACCACGTCTTTTAATATAATTTGCATATTTAGTAATACATTGATTAACATTAAACACGGATTATTGCAATTTATTTCAGAAACAGATGGGATGCATTAAGTGAAAAGCCGGAGCGTTTAAACACAGTGCACTCACAGGCTGACTCCTGATGAGTGATGAACGCACAAACTTTATTAACTAACAAGAAGAAGAGAAAGCAAAGAGGAAAGGACCCTTTCCACGCTGCCTACTTCTCAAGAGCCTTCCTCACTTGAGAGTCTGAAATAATTACCCTTAAAGATAATTTAAAACAAATACTGTTCGCATGAGCGGGTTTGCTCCGGCGCACCAAGGACGAAGCGGTGCCCGCGGGTCGCGGAGATCAGACGGAGCTGCCCCAGCCGCGGGCCCGGCCCCGAGTGCCGCCAGGTGGCAGCCGCCCCACAGGCACACTTCCCCGTCGCGTTCTTATTCACCGCGATCCCAGGGAACTTCTCCGGCTGGGGGAAAGCTCCGTTTGTTTTCCCGATATTCGAAATGGCCTCAAAGCATCTGCTTTTCGCAGGCACAGCCTTTAGATAACGGAAGGAGTACCCCCCCGCCTCTGCTGTAGGCTGTGAAGCTCTTTCTTTGTGCTTGCAAGCATATAGGCGAGAGGTAATATTCTGACGCAAAAATAAGGTTTACATAACCCGCAGTAATCAGCCGTGTGGATGCGCATGCTTTTTCAATTGCAAAATGACCATTAAGAGCAGCACTGTTACTCATGTTCACAAATACTCTTCTCTTAGAGAAAGCATCCTTTCCTGAAAGCACATGAGCAGTTGTTTTGTTGTTGTTTTCTTTTTCCTATTTATTTAGAAAATGGACGTGGAAATAGTTCCAGGAAAGGAGTAGATAGACCCGTGGAAGGCAAGTCTGTGGGTGTTATTAAAAGTGACAGTCCAACATCTGTGTGAGGCTGAGTCCCATGGCCAGAGAGGAACAGCAAGGAGGGGATTTCTTACATGTGTGCCCCACTTCCTACATTCTTAAGAAAGTATATTCACTGTTGTCCATCAGCAGACTTGTAGCCTGACTCAATGCTTTGGTTTATATCTTATTTTAATTTACTTTCTGTATAATTAACAATGCAGCCAATTAGACTGTCAAAAGCTGAAGCTCCATAGTTAAAATAAGCTTTGTCACTTAATAGATCTGTTCATGTAGGTTACATAAATGTTGTTTCTGTAATACCCGTTCCTTTTATTTCATACATTTTTTACTTTTTTTAACAGAAATTCCTGAAGCAGGAGGTGGGGATCTCCAAGGGGAGTAGTCCTGCCTTCCTGCCTTGGCTTTTGCTTCCAAGGGACTCCATTCTCCTCTCTCACAATGGCACAGGAGCTGACAGTTTTGGACAGTGTCGGAAGGAAATAATTCTGCCCTCCCACACAACCTGCATGCCATACTTAGACATGCAGGCAGCATATTTGTGTTTCTTCTTCCTTTTTACCAAACATAAATGGTTGCAGATTTGGAGAAATGCAGACTGTATCTGTCAGAGCACACAGTCCATGCTGAGGAATGGGAAAGGGTTCTCCTTCCACAAAGCCTGAGGGAAGAGACCTGGGAAAGCCCTGTGCTCCTGAGGTCACTTTGCAGGGAGCTTGCTCCACTTTTCTTTCAAATAGAAGGAGCAAAATCAGTGAAATCCAGCCAAAGTTTAGCTCTCAAATCCCAAAATTTTCCCAGGTTCCCTGTGGACAAAGGGGAACTTGCAGAAGGACAGTGTATCTCAAACAGAAACCTGTGTGTTCTGATCAGTCAGCCACCCCAGTGCTGAGGTTCTCAGAAGCTGCTCAGGGCGATGGATATTTCTTTTTCCACCTGTCTTCCCTCTCTGTCCTCCAGGAATGATACAGTCCCTCAGAGGCAAGTGGTTTTAGATGACATTCCTGTGCAGAGCCATGAAGAACCATGTACGACAAGGGTACCTCCTGCACAGACCCAGGCAGAGGCCACCCAGAGCACATCTACGTAGGGGTTCATCCCCTGCACTGCTTCCGCTCCTGCAGTCCAAATGAGAGAAGGCACATGGCTCTGTAAGTTCAGATCCTTCCCATATCTCTTCATCTCATTTCAACTCAGGCTGAAGACCATCTTCACTACCTCACTTAAGCCCTCTCTCCCTGTCCCTCTACTATTTTCCCTTCATTTAGTTTTGCGTTGCTGTTGCAGTATGCAATTCTGAAGACCACTTTGGTTTACACTTTTTTTTTTTTTTTTTTAGGAAAGATGTTGCTTGCAAAAAAAATCTTTGTTACATCCCCATTTAAATCTCTTTCCTGTTAACAAACCATTTAAAGACATCTGGGTAAGCTTCAGAGCATTCAACAGAAAATTATCCTGAAAAGGGATAATGTATTTAGGGAGAAAAAAAAGGATATGGAGAACTAACTCATGAGCTTTTAAAACATACTGGCCCTCCTAGCATTGGGAGAGAAATTCTTTGTTAACATTTTGATTTGCTGCGGCGCAGAGCCAATGTTTCATTTACAATATAAAAAAGCACCCAAAAATTACTAACGTCTCCTTTCTTCTGCCTTCAAAGTTTTATTAAATACTCAGAAGTATTTTAAAAGGTCAGTTACCCATTTTGCTGCTATCAGGGGATTACTCTGACATGAAGTGTTTGTCTCCTGTTGTGAGTAGTGAAAATCCCCCTGTATCCAGCGTGTTTTGTTTGGATTGAGATGGCATGCAGCTGATGGCTGTGACCTTCATGGTGGCTTAGATCCCTGGCTGGCACTGATTTTTGATTTAGTGCCGATCTGCTGCGCTTGTCACAGGCTGCAAGGTGCTTTCCATGCACTAATGGAACAGCTCAAGGGCAGAGGGGCCCTGTAAATGTCTATCTTTCACCAACACTGTGCTAAATAGAGAGCTGAGTTTTCTACATGTGAATGACAGACCCTGAGATTATATACAGTAGAGAACTGGGAGTTCTTCTGCCTGAGCTGATGCTTGGTGGTAAATAAATGTCACTATAAAATGGGAAGTTTTTATTATTCTGAGTGGTAATTAATGTAAGTGTACAGCATTAAACAGAATATGTAATATCGCCTGTATATCCATGTCCAGTGACAGAACCTAGCCACACACCGACCACGTGCCCCACAAGCAGCAGTGTATTTCCTTTGAATCATGCAGGATTTGTACCACAGCTCAGTTTGACTCGTCTGCATTAATAAGTCATTAATAAATCCTGTTCCTTAATAACATATTCAGCTGAAAATGTATTCACCCTGAGCTCTCTCTTGAAGGAAACCAGCACACCAGATTTCAAATGGAAAAGACTCTCAGGTTAACTCTTTGCTTATTCACCAATGTTAGGAGCAGTGCCAGCCCTGTGGTGCTTACCCAGGGAAGATCTCTGGTTAGGCTTGGTGGAAGATTCTCCTGCAGACAGGTGGAGGGAGAGGCCATTCCATTTGTCTGCTGCAGAGCAAACAACACAATGCACCCATAACAATCCTATAACCCTGATATTTTCCACAGAACAGGTCTTTAGAGGTTAGACATATTCCTTGTACTCAGAACATCATGTTGAGGTAATATACAATTTCCATAGAATAAGTGCAAGCTGGAATATTCAGATTACACAAAAAAAAAAAAATCACTAATGAATGCATGCCCTCTAAGGTATGATGGAGCAAATCATATCCTCAGCTTCTGCACGCAACTCCTTGGGGAAATCACAATGAAGAAGAGCTCTGAATTGAATTGAGGAATGATGAACTCAACTTAAAGGTCAGAACTGTTCTTCTCTCAGCTGATCTGGTCACTCCTGATTATTGGAAAATGATCTGTTTGTTAACTACTGAACTGCTTTTGAAAGTTGTTAGCTTAATGATTAAAGTTGCCATCACTAATTTCTTAGGCAAGAGAGAGAAGGGAAGAGAATGCAACCTCCTTGTTCTGCCTCAAGACAGCAAAGAGCAGTCTCAAGGATACTCAAATCCACACTTTGCTGTCCATTGCCCCAAGGAGAGTCTGAATCCTGCAGCCCTCTGACCATGGGGCTGTGCTCAGGAACAGCTCTGCTGGATTCAGTCCAGGTGTGGTGCAAAGCTGCATTCAGCCTGTTTTCTAGCCAAAGGGACATAAAAAAGCCATGATGAAAGAAGGCATTTCAACCCATTTTCCAACACCATTTTCCCACTTACATGAAAAACAAAGAAACAGACAAAAAATGTGAATGAATGAAGACAATTTGAGTATGTGTATTAAGGAAACAGCCAAGGAGTTTATGGCAAAGGCAGAAGCAGTAACACCCACCTTCAAATTTTCTAATAAAGAGGTTTTATAGTGATTGTGCCAAAGCACTGTCTTTTCCCAGCAGAAAACTTCACTTCAGTCTATAGGAACCATTTCTTCCTCTGGGAAAGGATTATTATCTTCTCATTTTTTACCCAAAAGTATTTTCACTGTTTTTGACAGACAGAAGACGAGCAGAATTTGTTCACTGGCTGTGGAGCCTGAGCTTCTTCATCTGCTACACAGAAATGCTTTACTTATGGATGTTGCTGAGCTAACTAATTACCATTATTGGAGTGCAACAAGAGTCTTATGGATGAAGACACCATACTGGGCCAAAACCCTGATCTCTTTCAGTGTTTTCCAGGCTGAGGGTACAAGGGCCACCTTCCCTGCCCTGACACCTTGTTCTGGGGCAGTGTCTGTCCCCCAGCCCTCAGGATCCACAGAGGTCTTTTGGCCATGCCTGTTGGAAAGGTGCTACCAAGAATCTGGCCTTGAGGGCGGAAGAGACTGGGACATATGATCCAGGAAACTACCACTCCGAGAAAGGCTTGGGAATCAGTAACCAAGACTATGTGAATCATCATAGCAATTGGCCTGCTGGGAGATCACATATAAGTACATTTATTAATACCTAAAAGACAATATGCCTTCAGTTTTGGTGTGACTGTGATGCTTGAACACAAACATCCCCAAATACTCTTATGTGTTCCACATCACAGGCAGGGAACCAGAGAAGAACCCAGTTCACCTTATGCTATGTTTTTGTAATACAAGGATAAAGCAAATATAGAGTAAATCTTATTTGCCCCAGCCATAATAAAACTGTTGTTGGAAATTGAAGAGATATACAGACTGGACATGAAAGCATGAATTTACCTAGCACACAGATGAAACTCTTCAAGAACACTTCATCAACTTTTCACTGTGAAGCTGTCAAGGTCAGTGAAACCTTGGTTCAACTGCTGCATAAGTGCTACTTGCTGACATCAGAGCTGCTGGAGAATGGGTCTCTTAGAACATTCCTGCCTCCGAAACCTATGAACTGTTGGAGAACCTCACATATGCTCTCCAAATCCTCTTCCACCCCTTCTCATCCCTTTGTGCCATTTAGGTTTCCTCACAGAGCATACGTTTTCATGCTGCTCTGAACATGCTGCCCTTCTGGGGTGGGAAAATATGAGTTAAATTAGTTTTTAGCAGTGTTAGTTCAAAGCCATTTTACCAAAATTTGCTGGAGGTGTTCATTGCACTCTCTCTTGTTTGACTGAAGAGCAGTATGTACGGAACTTACTGCCTGTGAACTATAAATCCCTGCAGCTGATCCACTCTGCAGAGGCATCAGTAGACAGACAACGCAGTCCCTGTATCCCATGAAAGACCTTCTCCTTATCTTCTTCTTGTACATGGCTTTTTGAAGTATTTAATTCTGGCTCATGCATCTAAGACCCACATTCTGTGGGAATCTCTGGTTCTGAGGTCAGAGCAGGCATTGTGTGCATGTGAGGCTGAGCACTCAGTCCATGAAATGGCCAGAGAGTCCCAAAGTGAAGAATATTAAAAGCTAATTTTCAGTTTTAATTTTAGAAAAAGCTGCTTCAGTGTTATGCAGTACAGAGATATCTCATTAGCTCTTAGAAGATCCCTGCCTTTGGAGGGCTCTTTCACTGTGCTAATGGCACTTTGACATTTTGTGGATTACTCTTTCAGGTTCCATAATCAATTTAACATTAACATTCATGTAAACTATTAATGAAATAATATTAAAAAAGAAAAATGTTCCTACAATACTGCAACATTTTAATGCCTCATTAAAATCATTAGTAATGCTAATATTAAAGAACTTACTTCATCTTTCAGAGAACCCCAAAATAAATCATAATCAAATATTTGCTAACGTACAGCCGGAGAAATAATTTATACATTGCTGGCATATAGGCATCACGTACACTAACGATGACACCGTAAGGTCACATTATTAAGCACTACCAACTAGTTCTGGCTTTGGAAACTCATGGTACACAGTATTATTTTATAATTATCATTAAGCAGACTGAATATTGTTTGTGTTTTTTATTTAGGAGAAAAATACATAGCGTGCCTCTCAGGCAGGCAGAGCTTTCATGGAATTCAAGTTGCAAACAATGACATGCTTCACCGAACTCAATGACTTAGAAAAGCCATTTATATTCAGTACTCTCATTTATGCTATCTTTAAGAATGAGTAAGAGACATATATTAATAGCAAGAAACTGGTAGAATGATTGCATCACAACTCGTCTCCAGACTTATTGCAACAGTTCATTCTCCATCAGTTGAACTGACATGGGAATGTAAATGCTGTTTATAATAGTTGTATAAATTTCTACAACACGTGTCAGAAGAGCATGGAGGCGCTGTGGGCCCCCTTTCCTCGCCAACTTTTGCACCCCATCCTGGAAAGCCATGGCCACACAGATCACTTTTGCTCAGTGGGTCAAGGAGACGGGTCCCAGGAACTAAGCCACCCTTGAGTGTTCAGGTGGGGCACACCACAGCTGTCATTGTTAGTGGGACCTTTGAGTGTGAGGGAAGTGGGAGGAGCTGGATGGAAGGGGCTGCAGGCACTGACCCCATTCCCACACCAGCACCCCCTGAGAATGTGATATTGGTAGGAATGAGACTGACATTAAAACTTTGCCAGATGGGTGATATGTCTGACGTAAAGCTTGGCTTATGCAGACATGCCAACCAGCCCGTAATCAGCAGACAGGATGTTGGTGACCACCCATCAAAACCTACTGCAATCAGAAAGATGTCCTGTAGCTATTCCCCAAGAGCTCCATTCTGCAAAACCACTCAAGTGTCAGGATCCATCCCACTCTCTCTGGGGCCCTATGCCCACTCTCTGAATGCCACTCTCCTTTAGAGATAGTATAGCTTTCTCAGCCTACCACTGTTTTGAGCATTGCCTCTTCCAAACTTTCATTGCCTTATGGGTTTTGCTTTGAAAACCTCATCAAGGAAGCTCAGCAAATAACTCCAGCAGTGTACCCTTGTGAATACAAAATCAGAGAACTGATTCTGGCATTGTTTGCACTTTCTGTTTTAATTTGTCATTTGGTTTAGATGAAAGGTTAATTTAGTTTCCTCTTAATATACTTAATACATTGTGGTAACAAGTGAGCTTTAGAAATGATAAAGCCATTTGTTAAAAAATTCAGCTACATCATCTTTAGCCATTCATGCTCCCTTTAGAGAGAAAATTAATTGTTCCAATCTAGCAAGCTACAAAAGAAATAGTCGACAAAGGGTGAAATATGAACATCAATGGTAAGTTTTGAATTTACCCTATTTATTTTGAATGTAATATCTCATGACCCACTAAAATTCAGTTCACAATGTTTTATGAAAAATAATGGCTGAAATTGAATGTCTTAATTTACATTTAATGCAATTAAGAATGGTTTAAATTATGACTGATGAACAGCACACACAGATGTCAGTCAGTTTCATCAGAATAAATTGAAGTCAGTGTCAATGAATGCTCCACTGATAAATCCCACTTTACATAAAATTAATAAAAATAAGGAAATATAATCCTTAGCTAATTGCAAAATGTTGTGGAATTCCCCTGAATTTTTGGGGAAAAAATGTGTAACTAGAGAAAACCACAAAGTAATGTCTGAAAAGCAATTTCTTTTCAAAGGTTCTCTGTGTGAAATTGCCAAAAGTGTCATTTAAAGGTTTACAACAAAGGACGGTTCTGTGCAGAAACACCTTGCACAGAGGGATGAAAGATGGGCCCTGCCCAGCACTGTGGGACCTGACCTGATCTGTGGCAGATCTCTTGTTGGCTCCCCTGTGTGAGAAGAGCGGTCACTCCATTGAAGTCAGAAGGTCAAATTCCAGGTTTGCACTGGTTCAATTCAGCCTGGACTTTCCAGCCCATGAAGTGAGTGTGATGTCCTTCAGTGTTCATATGTCACTAGACGTGGACATCACCTTTTGGCTCCACGCATGTGACAGAGCAGGATGGTGGCTTGTTGCTGATCCCCCTAAGCATTTGTGGAGCATACGGGACTGTGATAAAACCTGATTTACAGAACAGTTCTGAAGTAAAAAGCAGTCATAGAGCAAAATTCCACCAAGTGTGTTAAATGTTGACATGTGGGGACAGCTCTCATTCTAGAGGACACCCAGCTCCTTTTTACAGGAGTATAAAACATACAAAATATTTCAACCTCTTCCATGAACAAACATTAGACATGGAGCAAATATCAAACATATGGAAATCTGAGAGCTCAGTTCTTGGTTTGTGAGGTACTTATGGAGCGGTCCTACTGTCCTTGTTCAGGAATAAAAAAGAAATCCCACATATACTAAAGTCAACAGAAATTTTGACTTTTTTTTTCCTGTCTTTCTAATGACAGCTGTGTTTATAAGCTTGAATTCTCAAGGTAGAAAAATTAATTTATGTGGAAGATAAGGTAGCAATATTTTCACACAGGAAAACTTCAAAGGCATCATGAAAGCCTATATGTGCTCATGGTGACCAAAAAAGGCTGATTTGCCATTGTGCACAACAACTTGTGTGCTCAGTTTGTACTTGGATCCATTGGCTTCTGGACCTCTTTGTAGGATTACGCATGAGCTGCCCCCTGCCATGCTTGAATGGCATTTAGCCAAAAGCTATGCATATGCACTTCCTGCATAGAGGCCACGGGTTACTGACTATTTGCGTTCCTATGTATTGAGACAACCATTTCCAAGATGGCTCCATATTCACATCAAACAATTTCTAGCCAAGAAACAGCTGTTCTTTTTCACGAGGAAAACCTCGGGCTTCTGAAACCAAGACACCACATCTTCTACAATGTATGCAAAGGCAATTTACAATGCTAGCGTAACTAAACCTCCCAATAATATCTTGCAGTTAGAAGCTTCTCCTTTCATGGGGCAGTTTCAGAATAGGTGGCAATAGCCCAAGTTTAAATTGGCACTTAAATACACATGGCACAGATTTTGCATAGGTAGATAATTGGTCTTTACCTCTTTCAGGATGCGTCTATTCCCCCTGTATGACTCTGCTCTGTGATATCAGGTTAATCAGGATGCCTTAATTGTGTATTCTCTCTGGGTGCAGGCATTCATTGTCTGTATGTTAAAGAGCCGATCGTCCCACCCGTCCTTATACAATACAGGCACTGGGCCAATCCGTGACCTAGAGAGGTCAATTGCAAAGCAAAAGTTGTCCCAGAGGAATCTGAAGAATTTACGCAGCCCCTTCCTGGTGTCCCAAAACAAACAGGACCCAACACCCAGAGGTGCTCAGTGGCAGCAGGTGTTCCACAGCTGATTATCATGGTGCCTGCTGGGGCTCAAGCTGTGTATGGATTGCACAGTGCCAAACATGGCTGTACAGGGACTCTACAGGCACCAGAGTAAGATGTTGTCTAGGGCCAAAATCTCAGAACGGAGATGACCAGGACAGCAAATCAAAAAATGAAGTATGTTCAAAAGTGCACTCAGAATTGAATGCAGTATTAGTACAATGTGTCTTTGCAATGCCCTTATTATCTTGTAGATATATAGTGTAATTTATGCTAATAGACTGACTCCCAAATTTACCCTTGCTGTGCTAGGTACTTCTCAAGAAGGTACAAATGGCACATTGCTAGCCAAGGACCAGAAAAACCTGGAAGCAGAGGGCATGAGGGGCAGCCCCAGCTCAGTTCCACTTGTGCAGAAATGTGCCTTATGTTTTTTCGTCTTTATATTTTCTAACGCTTTTCCAATTTAGTTTTAAATGCATAGCGCTTCATGTGATGGGGCTTCTCTGCTTCCCAAGAGAAATTGCTCCAGAGCTCTATTATATATTTTGCTGTCAAGAAGCTTTTCCTGATTCTTAACCTAAATTTTTCCTTTGTTAACTTCATCCTATTACTCCTACTTATATCTCCTTTGTCAGCCTAAATAACTTTCCCACCCTCATTTGATAGCTGTACCCTTCAAACATTTGTAGCATGCCATCCTGTCCTCCCCACTTAGTCAAGCTACACATATTTTGTTTTTTTAACCCCTTTTTTATCAGCCATTCTTCCCTTTTCCTTGCTCACATTTGTTGCTGTTCTCCACACAGTTTGCTCTTTTGTTCAGGCACGAAAGCAAATGGTATGCCGCACACAAATTTCTTCTGAAAATAAATGCTATGCATTCGCCTGCTTGCCTCCTGTGTCCACAAATTTTCCCCTGTGCAAGCTAAACATATAGCTGGAAGCACAGCGGAGGAGAGGGATTTGCATAGGCATGGAGGCTGTGTTGGAGTGACACAGAATGCTAATAAAAGCAGCTTAAGGGTTTTTTTTTTTAATGTACTTTTTTTTTCCATTTGATTTTAAGAGATCATCACTCAATGTTATTTCTTAAACTGAAGAATCTAAAGCGAATGCTTTGACTTGATTTTAAAGACATTGAATTTTTTCTGCTGGTATAAATAGTATGGACACAGTAAAAGTACTTGAGAGGGCCTAATGAACCATTTCTTACACCCCATTACCTTTAGTCTGATATGACTGAGAGTACGGGCACTAATTATCCTCTTTCACAGGCACAGACATAGATCTACAGTAGGTCTTAAAACACAATATTCTATACAACTCTTAGCAGTTCTTCATGTAACACATTTCTGTATATTTTTCTAATTGAAAGTTAAATTAAAGGCTTGCCACTTCCCATCTATCTGTCACTTTTTATGCTTTATGGACAATCCTTTAAGCTGATTTCCCAACAAAAATAATTAAATAAATTAAGTGCAGGTAGTATGCAGCTGGCCACAGGGGAAGTCCTAAAAAATTAAAGGATTTTCCTTTGGAAGGAGCCAGGCAACCTGAGTACTCAAACAGGCATGCAGCTCCACACCAGCTCGAGAACCAGCCAAGAGTGTGAAAGCAAGGCCCACCTCCCCAAGTCCCTCTGGGAATGGAAAATTGCTTTTGGAGTTCTGGCTCAGCTCTCCCCTACAGAGTGAGGAGCAAGACTGCAAGACTGATCCAGGAGGACATGGGGTCGTGCATCACTCTGCATTGCTTTGCATTTCACACAGCCTTGGCAAGGCAACAGCCAGGTTCCAGCGCATCACCCATACAACAGATGAATTTCCCAGGGTCCACTTATGGGAGGAAGACTCCAAGTCCACCTGGACAGCAAAGAGTGGGGCACCACACCTTGCTCCTTGAGGTAAACGCTGCTCCAGCGGCAGTGCAGATCTGTACCACTGTGCTGGGCTGGAACCTGTACTTTGTGTCAGCTGGAAGATGAAGTTTTCTGCCAGTTAACGAGGAAACACTTGGAAACATATGAGCTGCATATTGGGATGCAGATGGTTCTATAAGACAGTACATACATTTATAAAGGAGACATGTAAGGTCATTGGGAACCATCTGCTTTAAATATTTAAATGTCCTTACACTGAACGTATGAGTAGTTTTGCCCTGGACTTGTAATATTAGCAATCCACCAATTTTTTATAATAATGGTGAAACAAAAGAAAAATGGGAAGGTAGGAGACAAGGCATGGCAACCAATTTACAACATCTGGGTCCTGCACGGCCAGCTCAGGCGCAGCTCAACCTGTCCGGGAGCTGTTTGCACTCACATAGCATCTCACTCCAAAGTACATACAGCTTTCAGTGTGCACTGGTCTCAGTGCTGCTCTGACTGCAGGAGGAGGCCAGACACAAGGCCATTAAGACACCAGGAAACCTCGACTGTTCTTCTCCTCCTTGTGCAGACCTCTCAGCAGAGCATGGATTTGGTGTGGAATCTCCCTGGTTCCTTTGGTTTACTACTCAGTGGTTTAGTACTGGGGCACTTTTTGCTTCAGAAACTCTTACTTCTGCTTTGTGACACCACTAGGCCCTCTCCAAGTGTTCTGCATGAAGCAGGGTCCCTAACTGGAGTGAGAGGAGATACAGGGAATGTGGCAATGCCCAAATCCCAATGCTTGGCTCAAGCTCCAGGGGTGGGGAGAGGGATATCCACAGACCTTCTGGCTTCCAGGGTGAAGCTGTTTTGAATGATCCAGGTATACTGGGTTTAATTGCTTCCTGTGTCTTCTGGCACTGGTGTGTGAAGGCAAAGAGCCCTTCCACATCTGGGTTTCTTGTTCGAGTCCATCTGAGCCATGTGCATTAGTCTTCCTGGGCCAGTGCAACCCATTGTGTTGTCCAACACCATGGAAGTCAAAGCTGGGGCAGGCTGGGCACAGCATGCCAGCCATGGGCAGAAGAGCTGTTGTTTATGCTTGTGACCTCAGAACAGTTTCTTGATTTACTTTATGTTTCTTTCTGTCTCCTCTGCAGCCCAAGGAGCGGCATCTACTCAGTATTTATCAAACCCTTTTGAAATGGTCATCTGGATTCACATCCTTCCTATCACCATATGTACGTATTTTATGTATTTACAACACATAACATACATTCCTGGGTTCACATCCTCCTGAGATTCTCATGCAGCCACACATAATTATGAGGATTAGCGAACCTTCAGGGGCAGCTGAATGACTTGTTTTGGCGATTAAGGGCTACTACCAGCAGGGGGAAAGCTGCTCCATCTCTCTTCTGGAACAAAAGAGGGAAAGAAACCACAGCCCAAAACACGGATGCTTCTTTTGCCCGAATTTCTACCCCTGACTGCCCTGGACTCCAGGACACCCTCTGCTTGCAATTGCCAAAGTCCAGGAGTGGAGTGGAACCACCTCCTTTCACATCATGAAGCCTTGAATTAGCTTACTGATAAATGCATTTGGTGGCTGTTGCGTGTTTCCGATATTACCATTCAGAGTCTTGTCTCATGCCTACTGGAGAGAAAGGGCAAACTCCACCAGCCTTCAGGGAGCCCCTGCACTCTTCCAAGTTCTCTCTGAGATTGCTTTCTTTTAATTCCCAGGAGGTATTAGTCTGTGTTATTACAGATTCACTACATCTATCTTGTTATCTTCATTTCAGTATTTCTGTCCTTTTAAAAGATCCCTTTACAAATATCATTTGTAACATCTTGACAGCAGTTTTCAATTCAGAACAACAATGTGACTTTTTAATGAAATCTGTGCATCCATCTATTCTTGGATAATATTCATAACGAGCCCCAAATGGCTACCAAGAGAAAGAGTGAAGAATCTGAGGAGAAGAGAAGCAGCAAGAATAAAAGATGAAAAGCAAAACTGTGAGAAATAATTGCACCGCTCTGTTCATGCAATTAAGGAGCATATCAGAGGAAAACAGTTAAATTAGCTGACTGAGTGCTTACAGGAGTTTTAAAGCACTACTGTCAGTTCAATTAGAAAAATATCCTAACAACAGCACACTGGTTTCTAAAGCAGATGACATTCTCCAGCAGCCTGAGGTGGTCTCTGTGACACTGACAGACTCCCCTGCTCCTTGTCCTTTGGAGCAGTATAGACTACCCAGGATGGCTGCAGGCTGCCAGGGCTCAAAGGCAGCTGTTCCCGTTCTGTAAACCAAACAGCCCAACCTTCCACTTTCTATGGCAACAACAGTGAGCCCTTCGCAATCTGACCTGCCGAGGAAAACCTGCTGTTAATTAAATGTTAATTACCTTAATGCAGCCTGCATTATGTGGAAAAGTGCAAGCTATTTTAATCTGTATTTTAAAGGAAACATCCAAGGCTTAAAATGCCAGGCAGAGACAGCTTATAAATTGTCAGATAGATAGTGTTCTTGCCCCCTTGGTGTTGAGAGAATCCTATCAGCTTAATGAATGCATTGGTCTATTTCTGCAGGTGTTTAAGTATCAACTGTTCCAGGCAATTTACTTTGATTTCTGTGAAAACTACAAATGTCGTCTTCATAACTGATTTTAAGTGTTACTAAGGTGTATTGAAATTTTTCCTTAGAATCATTATTTACTTCGGTGTAAAGGTAGATCACAAGTTGAGTCCTTCTGAACCTCAGCAGTGTTGTCCTCAGATGCTGTTGTGTCCATCCCCATGGGCCATGCCATTCCAGGTGCCACTGCTGGCACTCACAAGGGAAGGGCATGGCCCAGATCCCAGCACAGCATTCCTTGGGGCATCCCTCCTGCAGCCTGATGCTGGAAGCCTCGCCTTCTCTCCACTGCATAGCTCTGGGTAGATGTTCCTTGCTGCCAGAATCTCTTTTGGCTTGGCCCAGATCAAATTGGGAAGATCATTTGGAAGAAGAAACCAGCACAGAAAATCTGAAAGTGTTGATTGCTGAGTCTGCTCTTTTCGTGGGCCTGTGGGAGCCTGGATGCGTGTACCACACTGCTTCTTCTCCAGCCTGAGGTTAATATTGCATTTTACCAGACATGAATGTGGAGGTGGCTGGTACAGAGCTTTGAAGGTAGTGCAACTGCAGACTTTTTTGGAGATGTTGAAGTGTGCCAAAGTAGTTATATTCCCTTTTTCTTGCCATTCTGAAACTCCTCTTGCTCTTTTTTTTTTTTTTTTTTAATCTGACAGCAGTAGTACCTGGGAATAATTTCTCAGATTTCTCTAACAGCTGGCTTGAACTAAGCTGTACGTTCACTTCCATTCTTTCTTAGAGCAATGCCAATAAGAACAACAGTAGAATTTAAAAAAAAAAAAAAAAAAAAGAAGAAGAAGAATTTCATTTGTTCCTATTTGCCTTTGGTTGACTGGAAGAGCTCTGTGAGTTAAACAAGGCCCCCCTCAACTGATGTGTAGGAAAACTCACTGATGATGTACATGCACTGCACAAAAGGTATTCTTTTCAGAGTATTTTGGGCAGGGTGGCAAACACCAGGTGTGGCAGCACCAGCTGCAAACACACATTTCTCTCTCCTTTCCTCTTTTTCTTACATACTATTCACACAGGAAAATTAGCAACAGCAAATGATGAAGGGTCGAGTTCTTTGCTGGTGCAAACTGAAGTAATGCACCGAGCTGATGAGGTTCATCCCATTTTCACCAGTCTACTTAATGAAAGCTGCATCCATGCTGTGGTTGTCTCCTGGGAATATGGGAGTTCTGCCTCCGCAATTTGATGTAAGACTTTACTGCCTCTATAGTGCCTCACTCAGCAGAGCCCACTGCCCGCAGTCCCAGCCCCAGGACACTGTTCTGCAGGGACTGGCCCACCATGCCAGGTGTCATCCCTGTGCTACAGAGGTGGGGAGTGTTTTAGGCCTTATTTTTCTTGTCTTAAATTTGCCCATGTAGAGAAAAATACAGGACTTCAGTAACAGTTACCAGCATGATTTGCTTTTATTACCTTTCTGTTCAAGACCCTTGTTTCCCCTTGTAGCATGTCAAATTGCCCCCAAAACCATATTATACAGCAGAGAAATGTCGTTCACACTTCACTGGCTATTGATTTACTTTATTTATTGGCACAAAATCAGCTTGAGATAAACATTTTGTCCCCCATTTCCACTATTGTAAGCGATATAGTTCACTGTGAGATAGGCAAACCCCAATGTGCTGGGTCACAATTCGACATGGCTTTCTAATCAATGTGTGAAAAATTACCTAATGAATAATGGGTTGCACATTTCCACAAACAAATTAACCAGGGTGAGACTGAAACTAATGATTATATTTATCTAATGTAATTTCACATCTGTTACTAGTGCTAGTAATTTTTTTTTCTTCTTTCCATGGCATTCTCAGAATTACAGCCCATCTTCTGGGAGACAGACATTTTGCATTCACTTAAATAAGTAATGTTCAGATTTTTCAGGCACACACCTTCAAAGCAGCATAATGCTTGGGGAGGGGTTGCTGTCTTGCAGTGAGGTGCTGCTTTTGAAGTGCAGGGGGTCCTCACACCCAGCCAGCCATTGAGTCTCAGAAGTTGCAGGAGTGGGTTTTTCCCAGTGTACGGACAGCTGAGATAAACCCTGACAATATTTGTCAGACTTACGCTAATGCCATTCATGCACAAAAATGCATGACAGTTGGAAGAAACCTCATAGGTTCACACCTTATCATCTTTTTAAAGCAGATTTGCACCCTCTGGGTGAAAGCTCCTTTCAGTATCTAAAGGAGGACTATAAGAAGGAAAGGGACAGACCCTTTAGCAGAGTCTGCTGGGATAGGAGGAGGAGGGGAGGTGGTTTCAAACTGAAAGAGGAGGGATTAGATCGGATGTAAGGAAGAAGTTTTTTAAGTGAGGATCGTGAAGCACTGGAAGAGATTTCCCAGAGAAGTGGTAGATGTCCTATCCCTGGAGGCACTCAAAGTCAGGCTGGACCAGACTGAGCAATCTGATCTAGCTGTAGGAGTCCCTGTTCATGGCAGAGGAAATGGGCTAGATGACCTTTGCCTTCCCACTCAAATAATTCTATGATTCTATGATAAAACATCAGTTTTGTCAAATGTGTGTTCCCACAGCCTGGATGCTGCCTCTGCACAGGACCACGAAGAACCTGCGCACTGCATGATGGCTGCTTTGCAGAGCACAGAAGGTTCTGTGAGGTTTACTTTCCACTAGGTGCTTCCATAGCCCAGGTGTGTTAAAATGCTTTACTTGGGCATCCTCCTCATTCTCCACAATACAAAGCATCATCCCATCTGTCCCTGTACTTTTCCTGGAAGAAGCATTTTGCAGAAGTTTTTGTAAGATAGCCCACCAGGGAAGGAGAAAGACATCCCCCCCAGATGTTATTTTGTGCTCACCCCAAGGCTGGCAGAGCAGCTGATGCACCCCACTCCAGCCTGCTCACCAGGGACACACTCCTCCTGCAACACGCACCTTCCTCCCTGCTGCCAGGGGCTGTATCTGCTCTGTCACATCCGGCAGTTTGCAGTTGTCTTCAAAAAGATGTTGCAAAAAAAGCAAAAGTCTCCAAATGATGTCACTACTTGAGTCAACATTATTAAACAATTTCACAATCTGTCTCAGTTGTGGTGGCAGCTTTCATAAGGATTTATTATCCAGAGAGCAAAGAAAAGGGTGGGGGGGAGCGGGGGACTGAGAGTGCACAGAGGTTTGAAAGTCATTGTACCGAGAGTTTAATTACTGTATTTTTCACTGAAGTTGAAAGTATTGAGGAAAATCTAGCCAATTTCATATTACCTCATTTGATTAAAGAAGTTGTATGATTGTTCAGAATGTGTAATTGCCATTCAGTACAGCTGAGCTGAAAAAAACTTTTTGATTTCACATGCGTAATGCCTGGCAGTATTTAGTAGCCCCCATAAATCAGCAAATGGCACAACTTCATTCTGAAAACATTTTCATAAGTGATTTAAATGAAGAATGTAGGTTACTAAATGTATGTTTCTGTTTGGGTCTAGTTTTGTTTTTTATCTTTATTTTTCATAGTACCCATTTTTCTTGCCAGCACAAGGAACGTCCTCTAGACGGCCATGTCAGAGACAGGACAACATGTAACTTAGTGGGGTAATAAAGTATAATACGGTTTCAAGTTTATTACATGTTGAAAGAGGCGAGACTTCTGTCAGTGGTGTTCCTGATGAGTGACATTTTATGTTTCCTTGTGGAGAATGGAAACTCTCAAAATGTACCAACCTCTACAAGCACTTTTGTAACCTGCAGGTAATACCCGTGTCCTTCAGCAGCACTACTAGAAATAAATGATCTCAATTTCTTTGGAAGTTTTAGAATAGCTAACAAACACACTGTTTGGGTCAGTTTTGTTTTGTTACAAAGCAGACCTCTGGGTCTTCTGCTTTGGAGATGTGCTGTTTTCCAGATGTCAGAAGAGGCTGGTCTGCATAGCAGCATGTGAAGAAGCAGATGATAGCAAGTGTGCAGCAAATAGTCCTGGTGTAAGGTCTGAAGAGAAACTTCTGTGGCCTCCAGGCGGAAAGAAATGGACAGACACCAGAATGTCTGCCACCTGCAATCTGTTCATGGAAACTGAAACATGTGCTGCTACTGGAGAAAGTGGAGAGGAGTCTTCAAAATTGTGTGATTGTCTGTCTATCTGACAGCACAACTGAACCACACAATATGGTTCGGAGGTGATATTGGCAGTGTTCCAGGGGAACCTGAAGTAGAGGCTGGAAAAGAGGGTGAAAATATTCAGCAGCATTCTATAGGTCATCTCTCATACAGCCAAGATGCCAGGAAGACCTGATTACCAATACATAACATTCCTCCTCAAACACCTTGTCTTCCCTGCTGACATGGTGTCCTGGCACAGTGTAGGCTGCAAAAGAGGACTCTGGCAAGGCAATCCAGATGCTGCCTGTTTCTTTAAAACCAACAAATGCCAAAGAAAAAGCAGCTGTGAGCACCTACAGGTGGAGTTGCTTGGGACCAACCTCAGGGTTATATTTGAGCACTACTAATAACAAGCAATACATTGGTCATTCACTTGGTTATTTTTGCTTCTCCTTTATCCTGTTTCTTTACTCTGTGGATCTGCTTTCAGAAATACGAGTTTTGGGTGGTCTAGTGTGGAGCCAGGGACCCCCGTCCTTGTGGGTCCCTTCCAAATCAAGATGTTCCATGTTTCTATGAGTCAGTGCAACAATTCAGTTAAATCCATGGTAGTTAAGTCAGGATGGTTCATTTCTGGAGATGTAAGTAAAGACAAATGACTCCTGTTTGTAATAATCAACTGATCACTGTAAGAAGAAAGTAATAAAATCCTCAAACCAGAAGAAACAAAAGATGATGAAAATGCAGTACAAAGCTGTTCAGAGGGATTGAGAGCAAACTTATGCATCTATGTGGAGAGCACTTGTGGCAAGACAAAAACATAATCACAATATTCTCTAGCACATGCATCTCAAGTGTCTCAGCTGAAGTCCAGGAGGAGATCACACTGAGAAGACATTGCCATCCTCCAGCCTCCATGCCTTTTCATGGTAACCACTCTGCATCGCTTGCCTTTCTCATTTTCCCTTTGGTAGAAAATTCTTGCTGAAGGTTTTGACAATTTTCAAATAATGTCGTGAAGAGTGTGACAACATGAAATGAGAGTAGAGCACAATGATGCAGTAAATAGTTACATTATTAGAAAGGCAGATGCTGGCACTGAAGCAGGGTTGTTGGCCTAAAAAATAGATTAGGAGGGAGAAAACAGAAAAAAAAGAAAAGAAAAAAAAAGAAAAGCAACTGTGAAGTATCAGAAGCGGTTGATAGCATAATAACATTCATATGCAAGCAAAGGTTTTCTGTAGCAATGTGAATCAACTTCCATGCTAATATGACCAGTAAATAAGCCATAGTAAGATTCTGGAACTGATATTACTACTCACCAAATACAACTCCAGGCCAATGAATCATGTCTGGGATTGCATTTTGGACTCCCAGCACTGCTGGCACTTGTGACTGTATCACTGTGCACAAAACATAGAGCGTGAAGGTCTGCAGCAGTGCCTGAGCTGCACCAAGCCATCTGTAGACAACTGATTACAGCAAAAACTAAGTGCTTTGAATTTCCCTTAGGTTTATTCTTTGTTCTTTTTAGAGACAGAACACAGAGATACTGGTGTAATTTAGGACTTCCAAATTTGAGCTGTTTTCTAAACAAAAAACATCAAGGTTTGGAGCAAGGCTGCTGCAGCCTGGTTCACCACCTAAGCAACAGAGAAGAACAGGATCTTCTCACCTTGTTATGAAAACCTGTTCCTTGTTTCTGTCCTCTCCCCAACTGAATAGAAAGAGGAGTTTGAATGCAGCCCATTAGAATTAACTTTGAGTATATTGAAGAAATTTCTATCTGCTTCCAAGGCCCAAGAACCTATGCAGCCACATGAGAACTTGATCCAGAGAGTCTGAGAACTAGCCACTCCAGCTGAAATCCTGAGGAGTTTTCAGTGTTATCAACTCACAAGTTCCAGGTGCATCAATTTAGGTTCCCACGCCAATTGAAATTTGTGAAAATAAAAACCCACCTCCATCAGATGCAGGAGTGCTGCTGTAGCCCTTGGTAAAACCATGATAAGCAAGAGCCATTTGGTCTCTAGGATAAGACTGTTAAGAGAAGAAGCTGAGAAGCATTTCAGCAAGTCAAGAATGCTCCCGCTGTCAATACGTTGGGTTATCAGTGCTCAAAAGTAGCTTGTCATAAGTATCCATGATGCACTGCATTATGGCTATTTCTCCATACAAACACAGAAGTGGGAGAAAGTTCTGTACACTTTGTTTTGTAGTAGGCAGTGTAGGCTCAGCTGTAGTCAGAGTCCAGGTGCTCCCAAGGCAATGTTAGTCTCTGCAATGGCAGAATTACCTGTATGTGGAGAATAAGGAAGACTTCCAGCCAGCTCATTGGGATTTTTTGCATCGGCTTGGAAATAAGAAGATCTGGGCCTGGTCTAGAAGTATCAAAGTCAACTCAAGGAGAATCATCAGCGAAGTGGCATGCTCGATGACTGTTGAAGGTGAGGGAAAATGGCACAGTCAGGAATTACACACTAAATCCTTTATCACCTGGTGTGAACCATACAGGCAGTCAGAAGAGTATTTGGTGAGTGAACATCTTAGTCACTTCATGAAAGGAAGGAGGTATGTAGATCTTTATGGTGGAGAATCCCATGTGGCTTTAGTCAGAATGTCCTTCTGAACATAGATTAAATAAAAGGATCAGGAAGAGTTTTAGGAATGAGATGGGATTTTGTGGCCTAGTAGAATGACTGGGCAAATGTGATGTCAAAGGTGGACAGGATCAGAGCACCATAATTAATAGAGTGTGGAAATGTGCATTAGTTGAGATTTGGGCAGAGCAAGTTCAGAGAGCGTTATTTGATAAAGAATAAATTTCTGTACTAGTCATGGAGTTTTTTAAGGAGGTAGCAGAAGATTTATACTGATGGGACTTGTCAGCCCACAGAACTTTGAAGAGGAGAGTTGGGTACCAAGGCCGTTAGAAGCTTTTCAAAAACATGTCTGCAACACTGGCGCTTTCATTTGGGAAGTAACGGTGTAACCAGCTGCTGTCAGAGTTATAACATAAAGAAGGATGTACATTGAAGGCATCAACAAGTAACAGATTGGCTTTACATTTTGGTTGTAATAGATTGACTGTAACACTCATGAATGAAATGTACAGATTTACACTCCATTGGAGTGGATAAGAGAGGAACAGATAACGAGTGAAGTAGGGCAATTTATTGTAGAAGGTGCAAGAATCTTCTCCAAAAGAAACATTAAAGTTTGATTCAAGTGAGGACACAAATTGAGTCAGATGCAACAGTTTCTAGTGTGAGATACTAAGAAAGACCAGAGCAATCAGCTAATAACAAGGGGGGGCGGGGGAGGGGTGGAGGCTCTGCATCCCTTATAAAGCATCTAGCATGTAGCTGTCAGCATCGAGGTGGGATCCCTCAGAGCCCAGGAGCATTTCTCACCCCTGCAGTGTTCCATCCAGTCACAGTTTATGGGGAACCTGAGCTTAAAATTGCACAGAAGTTAAAGCAGAAAGGGCAAAGTGACAGTACTGTAAAATACAGTGAAATTACCTCAGATATTTCTTAAAATAATTAAAATTTCAAGAATAAAGAATGATCCACTTATTTGCTATCGGTACCTGGAGATAAGAATACAGACTGACAATGAATACAATTGCTGGTGTTAATTATTGCTTATAACAGACACAAAGATTATAGCCACCAACTGTACTAAATGTAATTCTTTATTTAGTAATTTAATATCCTTCCCTGTTCATCTCAATGCATTTTTATACGTCTGACCTTCTGTAGACTTCTCATTTTGTCTTCAGTTGAAAGAGCAAAGCTGGTTAATTTCTAGTGACATTTTGTGGCTGCAGAGCTGCTGCAATACCTTTTTACACTCCGTTTTGTTTTTAAATCTGAATTCATTGGTCATCTCACCATACTGGTCTCTAAGCACTGCTTCGGTGAGAGCCCCCTCCCTCCTGCAGTCTCCCCAATCCTCTACTGGCTTCTGAGGACAGCAAACATCACCAATCTGTGACCAGGACCATGGTGAGAAGTAGCTGGACAGTGCTAAGCAGCCTTCCCAAATCCTACCTTCTGCTCACCCAGTTCTTACCACTGGCTTGCACTGAGTGTGACTGCAGCATGGCCAAATCCTCTGGAAACAGCAACGCAGGGAGTCATCCTGTTACAGTCAAATTAAGCTTTGCCTCAGGTCATAAACAAACTCAAGATCAGTACACAAGGATTTTGCTACAAAATAATGTTCACAGCTTGAAAAAGGGAAATGTATTCTCCTAATTATTACATACCAAAAATAAAGGAGGGTGCATGTAGTCATCCTGAAATGTTCTTTAAGAAGTTAGAAAAAAAAATAAACTTTACAGGCTTGTAAAGGATCCACAGGGAATCATACCTGCCACTTAAATTATATTAAAGGGCAATAAATTGAAACCAGTAAAAAAGAAATGTGTTCTTACAGGGTGCATCGTCAGCTTATGAAATTCTCTGTGGCGGGAGGTCAGGGAGAGAAAGTCTGTGTTGTGTTTTTTTTTGGTTTTTTTTTTTCCCAAGTACTTTTTGGGTCACTACCATGATGCTTTCAGTGCTGCAGGAGAGGCTAATCAAACCTCATACTCCACACACCGCATACGGAGGTCACAGAGAGCATCACCCTCACAGGCAGCCCCTTAAGCATATTCTGCATCTTCCCTTCAACCCACACAGGAGGGTGAGGGTCTCAGCTGAGCAGTTGTGTGACCCCAGGTAGCAAATCCTGCCCAAATGCCTCTGGGCTCCTTCATGCACAGTCTCCTCTGGAGAGTTTCAAAACTCATAACAGCATAATTTTAGCTCTGGAAAAATGCTTTTAAGCATGAGCATTGAGTAAAGATGCAGAAAGTGAGGCAGAGCTTTTGAGCCCCGAGCATGGTCTCAGGAGAAGCTGTTGCAGGCAAAATTTATTGGCAAATAAGAGCAGCGACCTCTCACCCATACCATTATACAGTATCCCAGGTGGAAGACAAAGGCAGGCTCATCTGTGTGCAAGCACTGGCTGTGAGAAGGATGAAAGGAGAGACACCCTCCTGCCGTTTTTTCTCTGAGGAGCAGAAGTAAATCACACGTAGGGTCTCACGTGGCCACTAATGTGCTCGCTAGCCCCACTGAAATCAAAGAAGGATGGCTAATCAAAGACAAGCCCCTTCCACCAACCATTCTCGTCACGATGAGGTGAAAAATTAAAACAGTGCAGTCCCTGCTACCTCCTTTCAGCCCACCTTGATCTTCCTCCTGATCAGGCAGTGACACTTGAAAGGATCTTGAGGGCTGTGCCTTGCATCTGGGGCAAATCCTGCTTTCTCCGGCCCATCCAGGGCTGCTAACTGTCTTACTCAGGGGTTTGGGCACAGTCTGGCTCCCACCTATGGATGAGCTGCATGGCACCATCTGCAGCCAGGTGCTTGCATGTGGTCCGTGCCTGGTCTTCCTACTTCTTCCCCACATTTATATTACATAGCAGAGAGAAGCCAGGATCCCTTTGTTTTCCCCAGGCCATCTCTGCAGGGCCGCACAGGCCACATGGCCTGGGACCACATAGCGCTGGCAGGCAGGAGGGTTCCCCCTGTGCCAGGGCCTGCCTCCAGGAAAGGCACCTTAATTCCAGCATTGGAAATGAAGAGGAGTTCTCTATTAGCTCTCATATTAATAATTTAGAAAATACATGCCCAATCACTTGTGTTCTCTCCGTTCCCACTGAACACAGCTGCAAACTGCATTAGGTGTTAGGGTGAATGGATATATTTCAGATGAGATATTTGTACTGAATTATTAGGGTAGTCTGTATTACAAAATTACTAATAAACATTGCTTCTGGCTCAATTTAGCCTGAACTCAGTGAACCTAGCCAGTGGTGAGAAATCAAAAACTCTGAAATACCCGATGAATGAATCTAACTAATCAAGAAACCCTGCAGGAAGTGGATGCCAGGATTAATGAGCCAGCGGTTTCACCATGCCATGCTGTTATTTCTTCACATAAATGCCCTCAGATGAGATTACCTTTGTCATGAAAAGGAGAAAAGGAAGGTTACATACTTTCAACTGACAGGTTAACTGCCATACCTCCATTACTGTAAGACACATTTTCATGTTCGAAGATTTTTATTCTGGAAAATGAAAATTTAAAGACCACAACACAAATTAAACCGCATTTTCATTTCTAGGAGCAGGGATCATTGCTGCTAGCACAATAATGTAATCTGTACTGCAGTGCCATCCGATCTCCTGCCTTGCACAAACTTTCTTCCGATGTTAATAGCTGCTCGGCGAATGCAATCTCCAGCTGAGGGTAGGAGCGGGCTCAGCCTTCCAGGGGGATTTGAGGGGAGGGAGACGGGAGAGGGAGAGTGTCAGAGCATTTCATCAAGAGAGCAAATGAAAGGTTCGGTGACATTATCTTTATGTATATTCCTTACACTCCAGAGGTGATGCTGTGTTTAGAGGGAAGTAAACCTATGTGGATATGTGCGGGTATAGAAATGAATCCATACACATAAACTTAAATCAGAGCCGATTTACAAGCTGAGTGGAGTCACTCAGAGCTGAAACACACCTTCAGGTAAGCAAACAAGCCTGGATTGCAGCAGCCCCAGTGCCTGGAGTTAGCTACTTAGTCAGTAATAGGCTAATTGTTATTCCACATAAATGTTCCCTCTCGATTTATACGGATTTCTCCCATTTATTTTGATCACTTTATGTGAATGAAGCTGAGCTGCTCCTGCTGTTAGACAGAACCAGTCACTGTTTCTTATTTTTATTTTTTTTTAATATCACCGAGCGTGAGATTCTGTAAGAAAATTGTTTGCACGCAACTTGTGATGTGTACAGGTGAAACCTGCAGTGTCCTTCCTTTGGGCCACATTAAACAGAAGAGCTTAGATGTTGTATGATGCACAGCTTCAGCTGGTGCTGAGGGAATGTATAATTTCAAAAATCTCCAACACTCAGAACACAAAGATCTATTGCCATGGAAACAAATGTATCAAAGTTGGGAAGGATCAGAAAGCTTTGCTCATAACCAGGACAACAGTTTCATTAGAATATGGAGGAAATGATGGATGTTTGGGGAGTGAGAATTAACCAGAAGGGCCTTTACAGGGCCTCTTCATAGGCTGTGATGTTTGGAGTCAAGAGCTGAATGTTACATGTTGTGTCTCAATCCTCTGCCCCCTACCCACCCCCCCAGAGAGAGCGTTTTTCTCTACCATTAAAAAGCACATTTTTTTTAAAGATCTTCCATACCGCTCTTTACTGCACTCCTACATCATAAAGCTGTCTTGCTTACAGCAATATAAAGCAGCTGTAAAAATTACGTGCCTGTAAACAACCCTCCATACATTTGGGAGAAGCAGAGTGAGATCTGCACACCCAGCACTCAGGCGGGCACCCACCTGTCGTCCGGTGGGAGGAAGGGGTGTGAAGGAGGGCAGGCCTGGGACCCCCCACTCTCCCTTGCACACTGACCTAGAACGCTGATCCTGGACTTCTGATTCAGTGCAGCAGGGCACAGTCCAGGGCCAGGCTGGGGAGGGGAGAGCTGGAGGCAAGAACACCCCTTTCTACTCACGGGGTGAGCACCCAGGCTGTTTCGTCACCAAGGCTTCTGCCAAAGGGCATAGAGCTGCTTCCCCAGGTGACCCCCAACAGGCTCACTGCTGGCCTGGAGCTTCAGTAATATATCCTCCTTTTATTTCTCTTTTAAATTAAATATACGTGTGTAATATGCACTTTGGAGCAGGCAAGGACTCTTCTGCGGGTGCCTACAGAGCTGGGCACTCTCAGGTGTGTAATTAAGAGGTGTGTAATTGATGTACAAGGGGAAGAGACCTCAGCGCACTGCGTTACAAAATGAAAAGAGGACAGAAGAAAAGCAGAAAGAAAAACAGGCTGCAAGTTGGCTGGCCAAGTTCTTCACTCCCCACCACCACCGTGTCAAACTTTGTACAGGACTGAAGGGAGGGTTTCCACGGGGTCACCCCACCAGCATCCGCGCTCCACCCTCCTTTTGGGGGCGGCACTGGGACATGGAGATCTTTGCCATGCTGCAGCCCCAGCCCGCACCCCCTGGCCTCACTGTGCCTTCGCCCCAAGCAGCGGCAGAGTTTCTCCTTTCTGGCAGCGGTAAGCCAATAACGCAGAAAGATTAACAAAAGTTTATTAATCATGAAGTATTAAAATCGTGATAAATGACACGCTTCGATGCAAAATTCAAGCAAGCGAACCATTCCCACACATATGACAAGGAAATCTGTGAACCCGAAAGCAAGAAATCTTGTTTTTCTTTCTTTTTCCTTTTCGCCTGCGGTTCGTGACACCTCTCATATCTCACACGCCACACTGAATCCTTCATATCACATACCGAAAATGATTTTATTTATCCATTTACATTAACTTGATATAAACTCGTCGGGAAAGGTCAAATGATATGCTTTATATTAGCTCAAACATTTATTAAGAAACGCAAAATTCAATAAATTAGCACAGACAATAAGTTAAAACATAGCACGAATCGACCAGCATGTAACAAGAATGCTTCATCTACACAAAACATCCTATTTCACATTGTTTGCTCATTCCTCCAGCGGCCCTGCCCTGCGGCGGGGTGACCGGCACATGCAGGCGGGCGGGCCGCGGGGCCGGCCCGGGCGGGGCGGGGGCCGCGGCCGCGGCGGGCGCCTCCGCCGGCGGCAGCGGAAGATGCAGGAGGGACAATAGCAGCAGGAACGTAAATAAATGCATAAATAAACGTGGGGCAGATTGGCAACTAAACCGTCACGAAATCAAAGGTCCGAAAAAGGGAAGTGCTCTTGCTTTTTTTTTTTTTTTTTAGTTTTTTTTTTTTAACGCGCGTTTTTTTTTTTTTTTTTTTACGTTTACAAAAACAAAAGAAAAGATTATGTTTTGTGTTTTTTTTTTTTTTTATCCCCTTTTCTCTCTCTTTCGTTTGTAAATGCTTTTTCGAAATGGATTTGATTTCCCTCGGGCTCTCTCCTGCCGCTCCGCGCACCCGCTCGCCCGTGCCCCGACGGCGCTGCCGTCGCCGCGGACGGGGCGGGCGGGTATCGCTACTCTCGAGAAATAAACCGAAACCAAAACCAAATCGCATTTCTTCGCAGGGCCGCTCGGACGGGCGGCGGGTCGCGGCGGGGGACGGGCGGGAGGCAGGGCCGGGCGCGGGGGTGCCCCTGGCAGCTGGAGAGAGGCGGCCGTCGGGGGGCGGGAAGGGTCGGGGGGGACGCGGGGAGGGCTGAGGGGGTCTCGGCCCACAAACCAGTCCGGTGGCGTCTGATTTCAGATCCTGAGTCGACTCCCTGGTAAGTCAGGTGGGGGCAGGCGGGGACCCGCCGGGGCGGGGGCCGGGGCGAGGGCGGTGGGGACGGGGCTCGGGGACGGGGACGGGCGAAGCGGGGATGCGGGGCGAGGCGGCAGCGGCGCGGGGCGGCGGCAGCGGCCATTAGGTGAAGCTCATGGAGACTGTGTGCTCTAGTGCTTTGCGGCGGAGGGAGGCGATGCTGGTTCCCCGCCACACGTCGCTGCTGTCCGGGGAGCTGCAGAGCTGCGGCGAGCCCGTCACGTTGCTGGGGCCGGGCAGCGAAGCGGGCACCATGCCGGGAAAGGCGGGCTGGTAGAGGTGCGACTGCAGCCCGGCGCCGTTGGAGCCCGCCAGGCTGTTGGAGAGCCCCATGGAGTTGGGCGGCGGCCCGGCCGCCAGGCTGCACTGGGACAGGGACTGCGCCATGGCCTGCTGCCTGCCCAGCGCCGGCGGCAGCGGCAGCTGCGACACGCCGGGCATGGCGGCGGCGGCCCAGCGCGTGTCGTTGGCGTGGAAGGAGCAGAGGCTGTCGCCCATGGCGGCGGCGGCGGCGGCGGCGGCCGAGGGGAACTGGGGCAGCCCCGGCGTCGGCAGCAGAGTGCCCGGGGCGCGGAAGACGTTGGTCGTCTTCTTGCGCTTCTTCCACTTGGCCCGGCGGTTCTGGAACCACACCTGGGGGCCGCAGCGACAGGCTCCGTTAGCGACGCCCGCCCCGTCCCGGCCCGCCCCGACCAACCCCCCTTCCCTCCCCCCCACCCCCGTCGGGCGCGCCCGGCCCGGCGCTAGGGGGCGCGGCGGGAGGGACCCGCGGGGCGCGCTGCGGTCCGGAGCGGCCGCGGCCCTCCCCGTGCCTGCTCGCCCTCCCGCGTCTCCTCCGGCCCCCTGCACCGCTGCGGCCCCACGAACCGCCGTGCGGGCGCTACGCGCGCTGCCGCAACTTCTGGCAGCGAAAGGGTCCGTGTGCCTGCTCCGGGACGGAGCTGCCCGTAGCCCCCTCGCTCGGCAGGAGGTGAGGCACGGGGAGACGCGCCCGTCCCCACTCTCTTCCCCCCTCTCCCAGAACGGAGAAACTATTAGTGCCAAAACGCCGAACGAAATATGCTACGGGGCAGAGCTTTGGGACGGGGCGGCCCGGCGGGCAGCAAAACCTGGCCCAGCCGCACGCCCGCCTTTCTTCCTTTCCTTCTTTCTTTTTTTCTTTCTCTCTTTTTTTTTTTTTTTTTTTTTTTTTCGTTTAACCAAAGTGGTTTTGGTGTAAGCAGTGCTTTGCGCCATTCTCGTCGCAATCTCTGTGTGGAAAGAGCAACCAGCCTGCAACGGGGCTGAGCGCTGCCTCTCCCGGCAGCCGGACTTTGCCATTCAGTTCTGTGCATACCTGCGCCGACAAACACCGGCACCCATTAGCGGGGGCGAGCAACTGTAAAGGAACTAAATGTTATAGGAATAATCGAAAAAAACGCGTTCAATTATGTTTTAGGGTTAATAGTTAAATTGCGGCTACAAAATCTTTTATGTTTCATGGTTTACTGGTGTTGTAAAGAATCTCCATCAGGTCTGATGGCCGCAGCTCATAGCTGCACCACATATGCTTTTAAAATGTGAATGTTTCCAGTTGAAAACTGGAGCATGACAGATGAAAACGCAGAGAAAACCTAGGGGAGATTTTGAACATGCACACATGGCACTCCAGAAATATATTACCCACAGGCACCCAGCAACTTTGGACTCCTTTTAAAATGCAGCTAGCACCTGAAAATTATTAATACAACAGTGAGAATCTAATGGAGTTTGGAATCTAAAAATCTGCCTTGATGATATCTGCTGTTACAGTAATATAGACATACTGTAAATGTATTTCAAAATATATAGCCCGTTTAATTCCCCAGCTATAAATGGGTTAGAAATAGAGAGAGAAGGGAGAGAATATCACTTTCTTCAGGTTTTTTTTTTTCTTTCTTTTTTCTTTTTTTTCTTTTTCCTTTTTTTTTTTTTTTCTTTTTTTTTTTTTCAGAAGCCAAGGCTTTATGAAGATCTCATTGGAATCCAGCGGATGATTAATGTGAAGATTTGGTAGGAAATCTGGAGAGCTGTATTAAAGCTCAGATCTCAGGTTCATTTCGATCAGCCAGCCGTGAACTCTGGGCCGAATTCATTACACTTTAATAGTGCTGGGAGAGGGAGAAAATGCAATTTCTCATTCCATTAGAAAACTAGAAAATACTCTCAGCTTGTCCCCTATTAAGATGTGGCAGGTGACGGGACCATTGTGGGGGACACGGTCAGTGGAATTACAGCACATTATTTTTGTTCGTATAAAATATTGAAAGGCAAGCCTGACTGTGCAGAAGTTATTTCACTGATTTGGTTTTTATGTAAATAAAATATTGAAAGTTAATTAATCCGTGCTAGAGACTAATGATTATGCTTATTATATTGCATTTGATCGCGTAATTTGCATGATTCTCGCATTGCTGCTTAATAAGCCATTCCAGGTTATAAATAATTCTGAAATTGGTTTCTAATAATGGCATGCTATAAAAAGAATGGTTTTATTACACCAGCCTGAAAAGCAGAGCAATATCAGACATGGAATTGGACTCTCGTTTAAGCACCAGCCGCTCTAATAATTATTTAAATGTATCATATACATTAAATACAGATCTAAGACTAGGGAAGAGGTAATTTATCCTGGCATCCAAAACCCTTAAAAACATATACAGCCGCTATAAATTAACTATTTATATCACTTCTTAATCAACGCGTGGCCCTCACGCTGCAAGGAATGTGTGGGCAATCTGTTAACTATAAAGAAAACTATAAAGTACTTGTATAAGAACATAAACCAATTACTATTTAATTTAAATTTGGTCAAGGAGCAGTGGTACAGCAGATTGTGAAGTAAATACATTTTACATAAATTATTTTGCACTAGATTACATAATGTTAATCATTTTGAAGTGTTAATTAAGAAGGTTGTGTTGATCTGATTACTTTTCAAACTACAGAACATTATTGTAAAAAATATTTAAATTGCTACCCTATTAAACTGTTTTTATCAGCAGCCTCGAGCTATTATCATTGCTTTAAGATTATGCTGAGACCATTAAAACACTCTGTCTTTCTTTCTACGGATTTCTTTGATGTGCTGTTAGAAAATAACTATTTCCATTTTATATTTTACTTCATTTACCACACTCCTAATATTGAAATTGGTATCATTAACCTTTGGGAAACCCAATAAAGTTTAATAGACCTCGTTTTCTTTTTTCATAGAGTCAGTTGTCCAATTATATTTTATTTGTGAATCTAATTTCTTTCTTAATTTAAACTAATTGCGGTCCCGCGCAGGCTTGGGTCAAATTGTTTTACTTTTTAGAAACAGACGCGCAATTTTCGGTCACATTCGGGAGCGGGCACAGTTTCTGTTGAGGGGTTTCTGCTGCCTGCCTTTATTTGGCTGAGGATCCGGGGCATGCCGAGGGGGGATTTTGAGAGCCGGCGTTCCCGGAGCGCTGCCCTGAGCGGGGAGAGCGCATCCCGCAGTGAGCGCTCTGCTCGCGAAGTGCGCTGCTTTGAGGAGAGCAGGGCGGGCGGGCACTAACGCAGCCCTGGCCGCGGAGCGCACGCTGAGCGGCCCGGCAGAGATCCATCTCTCCCTTTCTCCGAACTTCTCTCACTTGCTTGACTGAGTGGTTTTCTTATGTCGTCTGCGTGCAATGGTATGTCTCTGTGTGTGCGTGTCTACGCGTACTTTAGGCGATAGAGAAATTGCTCCCTGCGTGTCGAAGTTACTCGCTCCCCCTGCTGAATCCGACATTTTAACCGTGGAAACTCCTATTTTAGATACCTCTGAGTTCATCGAAGTCCCTTTTGGCAAACGCCTTTCTCTCCCTTCCCTGCACTCTCCTTTCAGGACCACGAACAGCTGCCCCGCCGGTGGGGAGGGAGAGGGGGGTGCGGAGTCGGCGCCGCGCCGAGGCCATTTCTCTGAGTGCAGACCCTTCGCCACGGAGGGGCTGCCCACCCACCCCCAACCTCAGGCTGAGGCTCCTGCGCCTTCCTTCGAGCTCCAGGAGCCCACGCGTGGGCCGTGGGCATGGGCAGCTCCACCCGCGTCCCGCTTGGGTCCACCGCGGTGCGGGCGTGTGGGGGACAAGGGGACAGCCCGGGGCGCGCCGTCCCCGCGACCCTCCTGCAGGGACAGCGGAAAGGGGCGGGGAGTGTGAGAGTCCGGCTTAGAGCTTTCTGCCCAAACTGTTGCACTCAGGGGCAGTTTCTCCAGCTGAGGTTTGGGGACGCCAACCCCCTCCCTTCCCACCAAACCTCTCCGGCCGCGCCCTCGAGCCCCGAGAAAAGGTCTGCAAGGAGCGGGCGCTCCGCGGGGACCGCCGCACGTACCTGCACCCGGGACTCGGTGAGGCCGATGCGCAAGGCCAGCTCCTCCCGCATGAAGATGTCCGGGTAGTGGGTCTTGGCGAAGCTCCTCTCCAGCTCGTTGAGCTGCGCTGGCGTGAAGCGGGTGCGGTGCCGCTTCTGCTTCTGCTGGCCCTGCTGCTGTCCCGCCTGGCTGGGGTTCTGGCCGCCCTGCTGGCCTTGCTGCTTGTCGGCGTCTTTGGCGCTGACGGCCAAGGAGCTGGGATTGGATCCCACCGTGGTGATGTCCTCCCCCGGCAGCAGGGTGGTCCCTTCCACCGTGTCCGAGTTGGGGGCCATGTCTCCCGGGTGTCCCCCCGGATCCGAGCCCCCTACTCCCAGCCGGCACTTCACCGCCTCCCGGTGTCCCAGAAGCTCGGCCGCATCTTTCATCCCTGCGGAAGCAACGGAGCCGCGGTCAGTGCCCTGCAGCCGGGCGGGCGGCCCCCGCCTCAGCCCCGCTCGCATCCATCGGAGCGGAGAGGAGCACCCGGCCTCGCCGGCCCCACCTCCCGCGGCCCGCGCAGCGCAGAGTCCCCGGCCCACCGCGGCTCGAGGAGGGGGAGAGAAAACTTTACAGCGAGCTGCTCCTCTTCCCGCTTAAATAACAGCTCCCCGCCGGGCCTCCCCTAACGCGGCGAAGGGAGGGGAACGGGGCGTGGGGAGGGGGGCAAGTTTTGCCGGGCTCGGCTCGGTGTTTTCCCAGCTGATAAAAGAAAGAAAGAGGCAGAGAGTAAAGAGAGCAAGAGATGAGGCTACAGCTGCCCCGCTGCCGGGAGCGTCTCCGCCCCGACCGAGCAGACGGGAGCGGGCCGCCGGGCAGCGTTCCCTTCTCCCCACTTTTCTCCTCCGAAACAACGCACGGATGAAGAGCCACAGAGAGGTGGATAAAAGGATTTTGGTTGGTTTTGGTTTTGTTTTGTTTCGTTTCGGTTTTGGTATTTTCTTTTTTCTTTCTTTCTTTCTTTCTCTCTTTCTTTCTTTCTTTCTTTTTTTTTTTTTTTTTTAAAGAAAGAAAGGCGAGGAGAACGCGAGCAGGCAAGCAGGAGAAGGCCACCCCGAACTCCTTCGTAAATGCCACCGAGCTCCTCTGCCCTAAAATAATAATACTCATCGTAATGGTAACAGTGCACAGGTATGTGTATAAAAACAAGGAAAAAGAGATTAAATGATCCGCAACTCGCTGTGGATCTGCACACTCCGTAGGTCTCCCTCTCTCCCTTTTTTTTTTTTTTTCTTTAAAGACGATGTTAAATCAAATTAAACTTTAATACAGTACAATTACTTTTAAAGGAATTAGCCCATTTAGATCGCATTAAGGTAAAATAAGGAACAAATTGTCAATTTCCTGCCCCGGCTTCCGCCCCGCTCGCCGCCGCCGGTGCAGCAGCCGCGGGGCGGGGGAGCGCCGAGGAACTCACCGAGACGGGCGTCCAGGAGGTCGGCGTGAGACAGCATCGCGCACCGCTCCAGGGCGAAGGCTGTTCCCCCCCAAATTTTAGCGGCCTTAAGTTATTTAAAATAGATATAAGATATAAGATATAGATATATATAGATCGCCTAAATGAAAGAAAATTCGGTGTGTGGTTAAAAAGGGGGTCTCTTGCATTATAATGTCCTTTAGAGAGACGGGGAGGTGCTTAACACTTCAATGAACCCGTGAGCAGCTCGGCGCGGGGACCAATCAGGAGGGCAGCCTGCAAATGTCAGCGCCCGGAGCGCCCCGCTCCGCCCGCCCGCCGCCCGCCCGCCGCCGCCCCGGCCTCCCGCCGCCGGCCCGCGCCGCGCCGCCGCTCCTTTCCCCGCTCCGCTCGCCTCCGCGCCCGCCCTCCCCCTCTCCCCTTCTCCCTTCTCCTCCAAGTGCGCAGTGGCCGCCCCTCTCCCAGCTCCGGGTCACCCGCGATTCATCGGGTTTTATGATCATTCCTTTTCTCCCTCTTTCTATTTCCCGTGCCTTCTCGGAGCGCGCCCTCTGCCCCGGACAGATCTGGCTCCCGGGGGTGGCTCCGAGCCCCCCTCGACACCGCGGGGTGCGAACGGCCGAGCGCCGGCGGCCGTGCGGCGAGGGCCGGCCGGGCAGCGCTGCCCCAATCGTCCGGGGACGGCGGCGGGGCCGACGGCGGCGGCGGGCGGACGGCGGGACGGCGGCTCCCGGCCAGCCCCAGCGGGAGGGAAAGTCCCGCGAGTGCCCCCCAGAACGGCTCTGCCCGGGGGTCCCCGCCAGCGCCTTCCACTCGCGCTCCTCTCGCGTCGCACCGCATCCCCCGGTAAAAAGGGAGCGAGCAGCGCGTGTCCCGGAGGGAGCGGCTCGTCCCTCCCGCGCCCGGATTTCGCGATTAAAGTTTCCAAGTTCGGCTCTCCGGCAAACTCAATTTAAAGCAGTAAATAAAGTTAAATGCTTTTTATTTTCCTCTTGAATATGTTAAACTACTTGAACAATTTAAAGTGCTTTGCACAAGTGAAGCGAACCATTTCTAATGTTCTGATTTTTCAAAGCCAGCCAACAACAAAGTTTAGATTAGTAATATATTTCTAACCAGAGTAATTTTCAAGATCATTAGGCATTTATGTAATTAGTGCCAAATCTATAAGCTTTTATTACGATTATTAGAGTAAAATCAGTATAAATTTGTACTAATTTACTACTGTTTAGACTTGGCTGTCAAGCCAAGAGGTTCTTATTGTAAATGATAACTGAGGAAATTAAGTGCAAAATTCTGTACCATTTCTGATCCGCTCCTAAACAATCCGTTTCAATTGTATTTGTAGCAGAACATAATGCCCTTTTAAAGTTATTTGACTTGTATTTTTATTTGCAAAACAAGAAAAATACCCTCTACCCAGGCACGATGAAAACTGATATTTACTACTTCCAACTTGATTAACATTGATTTTTAATTCAAAAGTGATGCAATTAAGATTATTCATTTAGTGTAAATAAAGCTTCCACCAAAAAGGGAGCCTGTTGAAGTCTGTGTTAAATAATACAGCACCAATGGCCTTTTTTTCCTCCGTCCGATTGACTTACACGAAACATTGTAAATACTGCATGCGAACAGATGCAAGAGTGGTTTTGTTTGCAGCTCAGATGTGCAGGGTTTCGGCAGAGACTGAATGAGGAGACAAAGGAACCGGCCGACCGATCTCTAGGGCAGTTTTGCTGCCTTTTTTTTTTTTTTTTTTTTTTTTTTTTCTTTCTTTCTCCCTCCTCTCCGCTCAAATCTTTGGCTACATTGATTCAATTCAGCTTTCGTGATGTCGGGTTGTTGCAATGAACCTGAGTGTCCGGGAACGGCAGCTGAGAGCAGGGAGAGACCCAGAGCCGGGCCACAATTTAGCTGGAGAGACACAGAGAGAAAGAGATAGAGGTGGGGTGGGAGTTTCGGGATTTTTCGTGTCAATTTTTTTTTTTTTTTTTTTCCTTTGGAGGGGCGGGGGGAGAGGGGGTTGAATGGGGTTTGAAGGAGATATCTTATTTCTTTTTCTTTTCTTTTTTTTAATTTTAATTTTAATTTTATTTTATTTTTCTTTGAAAATCACTGTTTCTCTGCAGCTACAGCGGAGAAGGGGAAGCCCCGGCGCTGAACGTTCCCGAGAACCGCCCGCGGCCGATGCCGGGCGCCGAAACCCGCGGAACGGAGCCCCCAAAGGCGCCGCCGGAGCGGCGCGGGGCCGGGCTGTGCGCCTCCGGCGGGGAGAAGGGCGGCGGGTGGTGGCGGTGCCGGGGCGCGCGGCCTTTTCGCTGCCGCTGCGGCTCTGGCCCTGCCGGAGCGCGGTCGCCGCGGCTCCTCGCCGGAGTTGTAGAGGGGTACGGGTTCGGCCGGGAGGCGTCGGGGGCTCCGGCTGACCGCAGCTACCGGGGAAAGTGCCCGGGCGGTGTGGGTATGGGCAGCCTGCCTCTGCGGAGCGTATTGCGGGCAGCAGCGCGGCGTGCGTGTGTATCTATGCCGTGTTGTTGTTGTGTTTCAGGTCGATAAATAAATGTGTAATAGTTAATGTGCAGACACATCAGAGTAATAACAATGGGATGAAATCAAAGGATTATCAATCTCTGTTAGTAACTGCTGAATAACAATGTTGCAGTGTGATTGATAGCGCGCTTCATTTTATGACTTTTCTATTGCTCTTGATTTTTATAGCAGTATAAACAAACTAAATCATTTCTTCCAAGACTTCAGAGCGCAATCGTCTTAGGGGAAGAGGGGAAATTAGAGAAGGAAGTCCACAGGAGGGAGAAGGGAGAGTGGGGCTAACACTTAAGCGTGTCAGAGAAAAAATATGTATACGTATACGGAAAAATCTCTAATCACATTCCGTTTCCACACGCTCTTGTTTTGTCAAGTGCCTGAATTCACCTGGGCAGCGCCGGAGATGTATTTACAAGGATTTTATTCCCCGTCATCTTTCCATTTTCCCAGTGTAGCCAGAAAACTGCCAGTCAAGTCCATTCCCTGTTATTATTTACGGTATTCCCCACATGATCATAGGAACTGAAGTTCTTAACAAGGAAAAGCTTTAGCACAATGGCCCAAAATCTTCAGAGTGACGAGAGTGTCTTCAGAAATCACTTCAGAGCAAAGTAAAAGGATTTTCTATGACGGATCCAGTGATTTTTCCTCAATAAATAGGTTTTAGATTGTTACACACACGTAGAACTGGAACAAAGGGAACTACCAGAAAATATATTGGTTGCCCCTAATAAAATTTATTTAGACAGTTTACTTCTCATAAAAAATAGAGATTGAATTTCGTACAGGAGCGCCTGCCAAGGGGCTTGGCACCGGGAGATCGTCTCCCCCCCTCGCCTTCCCTCTCTTCCCCTTCCGCCGGGCCCGATCCGGGGTTCGGGCCGGGGCCGCCGCTCCCCGCCTCCCCGCGGGCCGCCGACCGCCTGCGGAAGGGCTGCGGGCCGGGGCGTGCCGCCGCCACAACGACGTAACCCCAATTCTCCGGTGCTGTGACCCCGGGAAAAAAACAGGGGAGAGAACTTTCCAGCCCCCGGCGCTCTCCCCCACCCCTCTCAGCTAAACTCAAGCCCTGATTGAATGAGGCTGTAATATAAACAAGTGTATTTAACCAGTTCTGCTCTGATTTAGGAACAGAACCTTCTTTTAGCAGAATAATTATATTTGGAGCAAGAATCACGATAAAATAAGGTTAAACTGCTAAAGTCAGCGGGGTGGCTTGGCGTAAATGGCTGATCAGATTTGTAATTTGATATTTTATTTATGTATTTATTGAGCAACCATCCAGTTAAGGGGACTGCTGTATGCAGAGCAATGTAATTGCTTTTTACACTTAGCACACGCTCCTGGCGTTTATCAGATGTAACTTCGGGTTGCCTGGCTTGTTCGCGCTGCTTTTTTGGTATCTCCAGACGGCAGAGCTGAAATATCGGATATTATTATTCACATTCCCACTCCTCAGTGCTGCATTGTAACATTGTTCGCTTTAATGAGAGGCGCCTCCCTCAATAATTAACGACCTCACATTTCCCTATTTTCTTGCCTGATGAAAAGAATCAATTTTAATTCATTGTAAATTACAGCTATGCTTTTGTGTGTTATTTGCTTATAGAAAACAAATCAAGTGACTTAGGCTCCTGTTTACTTTTCCACATCGGCACAGCCTAAACACAGATGACAAATCAAACTATATCCTTTCGTTAGGCGTAATTTGGAGTTAAGAAATGGAAAAACATAAACACGTGTTTTTATTTCAATAAACCCCCTCGAAAAAAATGACTTATTTGGAAATGAAGGACAAGGCTGCCAGCAGCTACAGATCCCAATTTATTCATTCTAGTCAGAGCTAAATATGATGATCATCGCTGCTTTACGACATTAGGCTGCATGCAGCATTTTGTAGCTGTAATAAATATACTTCTTTGATAGCAACTTTATGAAGTTTAAACACATCCGAGGCAAGAACGATCGCAGCTGATAAGAAACGTAGCCGTCAGACGTTCCGAAAATAGCCTTTCCGAGTACGGCGCGGAGAGCCCGAGACTCTTGTCATCTTTCCTCAAACACGTTTATGAGCGTCGTTTTCCTATTTGCTTATTTATCTAAATATCTGTATCTCCGGCTAAGTCAAAGGCAGCATCTCCGATTGTCTCCTCGCTGGCAGGCTGCAGGGAAGCGCTCGACAGCGGAGCGGCTTCTTTAGATTGAAAGGATGGCTTCTATCAATTAATTTTCATCAGAACTATGACAGCCAGTCTTTTGTGGGGAAAAAGCTATTTTAATACAAGGTACGCCTGGCACCCCCCCCTCCACCCCCCGTCCCCCGACCTCCTCCGTCCAAATGCAAACTCTGCACACGCGAAAGTCACCACCTCCTCACCCCCAGCTTTGTGTGTATGTATTTATTTATAGTCTTTTGTCTTATTAATACAAGTTCAGAAAACTTGGAAACGCCGATCTCTCGTACAGCGCTCTGTGTTATTCTTCCTATTTGGTCAGGCGGGAATTATCGGGGTTACTCGAAGCGAAGGGATCACCCGTACGAACCATACACGTCTGTCTGGGGAAACAGGACGGTGCTAGGAAGACTATTCCTACTGGCGTTTGAAGAGTTCATTTAACACGCTCGCGTATTTATTACTATTTTCTTTAATGCGAAATTTCCCCGAGTGGCCGGAAAAACGAGCTGCCAGGCATGGCGATGGCACGACGTACATCGCGGGCTGACGTGGAGTGTTTAACTTTCTCCTTTTTAACACCGCAGTTTTAATCTCTCCAATTACGTAGGTAGTATATAGTAATAGGAAACATACATATTTTGTTTGTATGTGTTAAGTTCGCTGCTTTTCTGATTTCTATTTACTCAAGATAAATAATCATATATCAGTTATTCAGTTAGGTGACAAGTCTAGTAATTGGAATAAAAAGAAAACATCTCATCCTTATCTCTTCCTATAACTAGATATAGCGCTAATAAGACTGCATCAATCTTATCTGGCAAATAAATAAAATAGACAAACAAACAAATTCGCCTCCAACAAGTTAATGTGGTGTATCTGAGTGGAAAGTAGATATTTTCACGCATTCTGGAGATGAGGAGTGACTTTTAATAAAATCACAAGAAAAACAAATGTAATTCTGTAAGCAATTTCAGAGCTCAGCCATCTCTCCCGCGTGCCGTTACTTAGCATTCTCCGCCCGTCCTAACCTTTTCTTTTAAAAACCAGTTAGTTCCAGAAATATGACTGTCACTCAATCTGGGACCTTTCGATCCACCTTCCTTTATTATTTTGGGGGCAATTCTAGAGGTAATACGGCTTATTTTACAAGGATGATTTTTGTTGACTTCTTTTTTTTTCCTTCTTCCCTCTTCCCCCCCCCCCCTCCCTCCCTTCCACCCCACCCCCCTCTTCTTTTTCCCTCTTGCCCGACTGCGGCTAATTCGGGGCGTCTATATTCACTCAATTAGAGAAATCTAAAGAGAAAATCGATCTTCCATCTGCAGAAATGCCAGCTTAACAAATTAGATTCTTGTTTCGTGCAGGTGATTTGGTGACAGTCGGGGAATTAGAAGTAATAAGTTGTTGTGTTGGAGACCACCTCCCCGGCCCCGGCCCTCCGCCCTGCCCCCGGCCGGGCCCCGCCGGGGAGCGCCGCGCCCGCGCCCGCCTCGGGCGCCTCCTCCTCGGGCCGGGCCGGCGAACAGCCACCGCCACCGCATCTCCCGCCGTAATTAGTGCTGCTGCCCTCCATGTGGGCTCGATTAAACCGTGATTTAGCCGAAAGAAATATAATTATGGCTGCAAATAAAATAATCAGCATTGAAGAGCGATTTCCTTAATGAGATGGAGCGGTTGCACGTCACGGAGTAAAGGGGTCTCATTAAGAGGTGGTAATGAGGCTTGGGTGAATATTGGGAGTTGCACAAAATATCCGAACCGGTGAAAAGCCCGGTGCCGGACTCCCGCTGCCGGGGACGGCCGGAGTCCGCTGCTGCCCGTCCCAGCAGCCCCAGCCCTGCGGGCACTGCACTGCTCCGCTGCCCCGCACCGCTATGCCCCCGCCGGAGCACAGGCGCCCCAGTGCCCGTGGCCCCGCGTCTGGAGAGAGGGATTTTCATTACTACTAATCTTTTAAAAGCCTTCAGGACAGCCGTTTTTAACGAGAAGGGCAGGAACGCTCAACAGATCCCTCCTCCCGTGTACCCGTTGTGTCCACCCCCAGCATGCTGGGCATCTTGGCTGCCACTATTGCTTCGTTTGGGTGATGGGTGATGTCCCCAGCCCAGCAGCCACGCGAGACCTAGCCTGGCCCATCCACGAGGTGGGAAACAACCGCTGTGAGAGCACGAGGCCATGCCCCTCTGAGCCTCAAAGTGAAGAAGGTTGCTCATATCCTAAATGGCGGATGAGGAAGAACCAAAGCTGCGGGCACACTACTGAGCACAAGGGCGGCTCTCACTAGGCCAAGATGCAAAGACGACCACCTGACAGCCATCTGCTGCACATGCATGGGGCCTTGCACTGAGCGATGGAGGATGGTGATGCAGTGCCATGATGGAGGGACAGGGCAGGCAGCCTGGCCTGGGCCCGTTGCAGTTCTGAAAGGCTGGGGGAGGAAAGGCCAGGCAGGAAACACCGTAGAGCCCAGGACCGTGTGAGAGGGCACCACCACTGTTGCCCAGGTCTGTGGGGGGCTGTGTGGTGCTGCCCTGCTGCTGAGGGGATCACTTCGCCATCACTGAAAGGCAAGGCCCATCAGTGAGCGGAGTGCTATATTTACATAAAATAAAAGGGAAGCAAATGGGGTAATAGGCTGCCTAATGCTCCCTGGGGAAATTACATGCTGGCTCTGCTGTGTGATAGAGGCAAAAACGTTGTTTTGTGTTTCCCCCCCCCACCCAGCTTTTTAGCGTGTGTTTTAATAGTATAAAATTGGACATGGTGTTTTTTGTTTTTTTTTTTAACTAATCAAGAAAAATGGCTTGCATATGAAATACTAAAATAAAATAAACAGCAGGATATTTTTCTTTCCTTGCTTATGCTCTCAGTAACTTAAAGAGAAGATGGAATCCACACATTGTTCTTACTGTCAGCAGGAACAGTTCTCCCCTCAGCCCAACACCCACACCACCTGGTAAAGGTCAGGTCTCTTGATGAGGAAAAGGTCTGTGTGACATTAGCACAAAATCAGGGAATGTTGCACTGGCAGCGGAGAGCTGAGAACCATGAGACCAACAGAGCCCCTCGACTGAAGGCACTGTCCAACGCTCTGACCCCGATGCAATGTGTTTTCCTGATGGCTGCCTCTGTTCATGCAGTGTATGTGTGTGTGTAGAGGGTTTTGTAGTCTTACGCTATTTGCAATGTTATTTATTTATTTATTTGCAGAAGCGCTTATCACAAACAGTCACGTTCATCTCCCATTTTAGTACTTTCTAAAAATGACAGAGACATGCAGGACTGGCTAGGCTCCAGTTTTTCAGGGTATCTCATTGGGAGTAATCTTGTGTATAGCCATAGTATTCATTAGAACTCCAAAGCAAGTCCTGGAAACAATGCTCTTAAAACTGTTCAGGTTTTGTTTGTTTGTTAGTTTATTTTTAATGATGGACTTCTAGGAAAAGATAAATAACATTTCACATCTTTTGGCGAGATGTAAGAAACTGTGTATTCCCTTTAGCAAAAAACTTGTGTCCAAGGAGACTGTGCTACTGGCTGGCTGGAGAGAGATAAGACGCTTTTTTCAGAAGAATGCTTTCTGATAGGATTTCATTGTCACACCTTCTACCAGTGTTTTCTTGACCTGCATACTGTGTTCTGAACAGATTCAAACTTCTGCCTGTGGACCTCTCTCTTCTTGATCCATGTTGCCAGTGGTTAAGGTCCAGATCATGGTTGACAGTGTTTGAATCGTTGCTGTCATAGAAGCATTTCTGCTTCCTGAAATACGTAATAGCGAATGGGACCCTTTTCCCATATTTCTGCTCACTCAGCGAATCATACAGACTTGCATGGTGTTTATTTTTTTCACGTTTAAATCTAGCTGACCCTCTCAACTGAAAGCACAAGCTTGTGTTGTACCAGCTTCTTACTGTAAGCGGTGTCACTTAAGGGAAGCTGAGACACAGCACTTGGGGTTTTGTTTACTCCATTGCTGTAGAAGCTACAGTACTGAAAGTCATCTTTTTATTTATTCTGCAGATGAGGAGAAGGTATGAAATTTTCTAATGGCAGAATATGCTTTTTGTATTGGCAGAATGTTTGGACTTGAGGACCTATAGAAGAAATATTTCATTTAACTTCAGAGCAGTGGCCAAGCATTAAGTCGGTAAAGACCTAGGACCTCATTTATTTCCTGTATTATATGAGAGCTCATAACTTCAGCCACCCAGACTGCAGGTGCCTGGTGGACATGCACTGGGGAAGACTGCACTCATCTCATTAACAGAAGCTTTAATTCAACAGCACAGTGATGTATCGCAAGTTGTCTGTGTATGTGATAACTGGCTGACTACATTTACCTTCACCAGGTATAAATACAGTAGGTAGATTACTTCCAGCCTTGAATAGTATAATTTGCTAGAATTAGTAGAACTCTGTGAAGCACACTGGAAAGCTGAAAGAATTTAGGATCCATAGAAGATAAAGAATTAATGGCAGTGGTGGCATATTGTAAGAACATATTGAATAAAAATGTCAGAGTCCAGGATCTCCAACATAACTTCTGCCTTTTTCATAGTCTGATGATGGCGGGGACAAAGATGGACACTGTCAGATAGCTTTAGACATAGTGAACTGGATTTTCTTTACCAGTACTGGAAGCAATGGTAGCAGTGACATTTTGTTCCTGTCCGTTTCTGCTCATTGAGAGTGAGGAACTAGAGAGAAAGTCATGTATTAGGGCATCCAAACTGGGGAAGGAACCAGAACACAATGTGGAGCTTGGCTGCTAGTAATCAGCAAATAGAGTCTTCATTTGCAGTGCTGGTTTCTCTGAATGTTAATAAAGTTCTGCTTCCTTCCTAAGTCACGTTATTTACAGCTAATGAATCAGTGAGAGGTTGCAAGGGAGAGCCTAGTGTTGGGGATGGTGACATGCTGGGGGAGGAAACCTCCTGCAAGTGGCCTTCTTTACTTTGGATGGCTCCCAGCTGTCACTGCTCTTCTCTCCTGTGATGTCTTCAGAGTATGCCTTCCTTGTGCACTGCAGGGGAAGAATTAGAGAAGCAGAGATAAAATAGCCCAATACAGTCAGGATAAGTGTGTTCCCTTTTGAATTCAGTGTTTGAAAACAGTAGCTTGATCCTTGGACTGCTTATTGAGATTCCTAGTGAGAGTAAGAACTCAAAGAGGGCTTGTCTTTATATAAGCGTTGTTAAAACTTCTCTCACCTCACTGTAGCTCAGAAAGTAGCTGACAGGTGGGTGAATGTCTTGTCTTGTGATATTTTATAAGGTCTTCGTCCTGATCTGCAAACCATGCTGTTCTTTGTGATCATCTAGCCACAGTAAAATTTTTAGCACTGTGTATGTGCTTTCAGGCAGCTGTGACGTTTTGGAAGGTAGGGTACTTTGGTCTTTGGCTTGAGTAATGCATTTGCAGGCCAACTCTCATGTACCCAGTCTAACTGCCTGCCAACAGGCTCTCCAGGTATTACCCCTCCTCACCTTGCCCTTTTGCTGTGAACACTTCAGTCAGATTTACCACAGTCAACAACTTGAGTTCTGGTGCATAACGCTTTAAAAATCAGCTACAGATTGAAACAACAATTTTCATGTGCTAATCTTGCAGTGTATGTAATCTGCCTCTTGTAAGAGAATAGTTACTCCTGCTTGGTTAACAAAACTATCTACCAGTAGTACAATATACTGCATACTTAAAAATATCCTGTAATTAATAAGTTAATCTTAAAACTATTAGTGCTTACAGGGGTAAAAGTATCAAGATGTTCTGAAGCCTACATGTTTGAGCACGAAGTATTTCTTGCTTCTCCAGTTAGTAGTGATTTGTTCAACTGACAACTTTCACCAAGGACAGAGGTACTGAACATGAAATAATACTGACGTCACATTACCACTGGAAAAAAAAATCTTAAAACACTTAGGAATTATTTTATAAAAGAGCTTGCAGAGGCTAACAGATTTGCTGAAGAACAACAAAAGTGCATCCCTGATGACTATCTATTCCTTGCCTTATAGTGGCTCTAAAACCAAGTAGATTTTTTTTCTGTGTCTTGCTCATCAAAACTGTGGCTAGTGTGTAAGTGTTGCTTAAAAAAAAAAAAAAAAAAAAGAAAGAAAAAACGCATAACTTTTTTTTCCACATTTTTCTGTTTGAGCTTCATCAGGGAAAAACAAACCTTGAGTGTACATTGGCTATTTCAGAATGAACTCAATATGAAGAGGAGCACATATCTTTGAAGTTAAGCCAGCTGTAAAGTGCTCTTGATCATACACAACTGGTGACTTTGCAATTTTTGAGCAAGGTTTTATATTTTACAGTACAAATAGAGAATATTTGTCCAGATCCATCTGAGTTTTTAATTAAAATCATGCAGAAATTTTTCTGAAAGGTGCAGAACTGGAGTTTTCTGTTTATCCTCAAGATGTTTACAGTCTTGGCAAAACTGTCTAACATTTTTTACCTAAACACTTTGTTTCTGTAATTTGTCTTGATCTTACTCTAGCAGTAGACCTCTTAATAAAAACGTAGTTAAATGACCGTGTCAGGTCAGCTCCAGGCTCCTCTGAATAGGCAAGTATTTGGGAACTGAATTCTCCCCTCTCAACTCTCTATTACCCAGAAGAGAAATGGTTCTGCCTTGGAACCCTTAGTTTAGCATTTGCCATATGATATTACACTACCTTTATTGGCACCTGCTCTCACACCTGTCCTTTGTTCTGTGTTTTTTGTTTGTTTGGATTTTTTTTAGCAGCTGTTATGTAAGTGCTTGAGTTCAAAGCCAAGTCAGAGCATTGGTTGTCCTCCTTCCAGTTTCCAATATACTTCTCTGTTCTACCTAACTGTGGAAATAAACTGGTTTCCAGTAGGAGCTGTGCAATCTGGCTAAGAGTCTTAATGTTTCAGTTGCATTTTTTTAAAGTCTTTTCTTGACTCATTTGCTAGTTTGAACGAGCACTGAGATAACAAAATCATTTGGACTATTATTTTCCATTATTTTTACAGTGTCTTGGCACAGCAAGGACCTAATGTGATGACTCTTTAGATGACATTTCTGTGTAAAGGCTCAACAACACTCTGAAACAGACGAGGTTCACCACCGCACTTCATGTAGACTGGAAATGCTTCTGGTTATTTATTTTGTTTTTAAACAAGTACTCTGTTATTTGTTCGCAGTGATATGTGAACTGCTTTGTTTTGATAGTGGACAAGCTTCTTGTTTTTGACTAGCTCTATCTAGTGCAACACAGGGCACATGTGTTATGTCACACATCTTCGGCATGGGTTCTCCAGAGTCCATATTTCCTAGAAATTTCCAGTTGATTCTATGTTCCTCAAAGCAGAGGGCAGCACTCCAGAAGTAGCAAAATGAGAGCTGGCACCTAGATCCTTTGAAAGCTAGTCTGTTAATGAGTTCAGTATATGTAGTTTTATCTTCTCAATATCATTGCTTAAAATTTCAGTTTCATATATGTTTTTTCTTAAGAATATGTTTACAGCTTTTTTATTTGCTCAACTGTGCGTTTTTTCATTTTTTATGCACTGTCTAAAATGTGGTTTACTCTGTTGTGATGGCAAGTTTTTTTTTTTTTTAATTATTATTTTTTTTTTTTTTTGAGCATCACATTTGTGTAAGTGGTATTTGTTGCATTCATGGAGGTGAGGTCAACCAGTAGCTATTGGCCATGATGCAGCCTTTGGGCATCCCCTAGTTCACCAGTTTTCTTCAAGGATTTATGTTGTACATATTTCTTACCCTTTTCCCATGAGCACTGGATACTGGCCTTTGTGTCCCCCCCAACCACCCAACCCCCAGCTCAAGAGAAAGAGAATGCAGCACCTTGCTGACACGAATGATATAATCAAGTTTTCTGCATTTGGGAAAATTGCAAGAGTCAACACATGTGGAGCGTTAGGGCTGATCTTCACCCTGAGAAAACTACATTCTTTGCCCATGGGGTTAACTGCTGGCTTCTGTTGGCAGAAGGATATTTGGCAGAGTGAGCCTTTGGTCCTGCCTGGCAGCAGGACTTGTTCTGAGCTTTTAATAATTCTGTAGCATGCTGGGTGATGGCTTTTGAATCTCACAGGTTCAGCACCAGTTCAGCTTGACACCTAGGTGACCTGTTTATAGGTATTGTGTAAACAATCTGAGAGAATGCTAGTTCTTTTGTGGAGGCATTGATTTTTACACACACAAAAAAGAAACCAACAATGAAGTTTATCTTCCGTGTTGAAAACAGGGGATAAATTATGAAATAGACTCATCTGATAAATTATTTTTGAAAGGTATCATCATAATTGAAAGTGTAGTTGTTTTTTGTTGTTGTTTTTTTTTTTTTTCCCTGGAAATGCATAGAAACTGTAAAACAATAAGAAGCCAAGGCTCTAAAAGCATCTAGAGGAATTTAGTATTATTTTCATAAACTAATCTACCCACTCATATCTATCTGTGTAAACTAATTACTTTTTTAATTAGGTAGCCTTTTTGATTGCTTGTGGAGAACTGTGGTGAAATTTACCACTAATTACACTGGGGCAGGAGGAGGTTGCTGGATTGCTAGGAAGGATGAGAAAATTTTATTTCCTTTTGTTGAAACGGGGGGCAAGCAGTAATTGATACATAAATAAAGTGCTTATTTTTCCAATTTCAGCCTATACAGCTTCTGTTAACCTTGCTAATTGAGGCTCTTTCTCTGGGTCATTGGGTTTCCTTCCCTCTGACGTAATGTCTATAGAAACTGGAGAACAATAAGGGAAACAATTTGTTGCAAGGTTAAGTTTTCCGTCTTCCTGTTAAGGGTAATGCATAAGTTGATTGGTTCTAGATTTTGGATTTCAGTGAATTCCAGTGATCTTTGATCAAGAATGCTGGATTCTAGGTCATTCTAGCAAGTAATCTGTGAAGACCAACTGCTTTTTTTTTTTATAATCATCCCCCTTCCTTCCCCATGGTTACATACACATTTAGAAATCTGTAGAATTGCTGGAATTGTACATCTCTTGCGCTATCCTCTCTGAAGCCCTAGCCCTTTGGATTTATCATGAGGCACATGCTGTATATAGTAATGCATTGTAGACAAGACTATACATGGGAGAGAACTCAATAAGCGCATCTTCCTTGTGTTTTCCAACTTTTATAAAGAGCCAGTGTTGTCCTGGATCCTTATAAAGAGTGGATGTCTGAAGAGATGAAGTAGTTAAGGCACTTAGGCCATGAATAGCACATTTTCTTCTCCTTTCACTCAAGTGTTAAGGCCCGGACTACAGTGATGTTGCTGCTTCCCTCAAGAGTTTCTTTTAGTAGGCTTCACAGTTCACTTCTGGTGGTCATGCAAGCTCCATCCTTCAGTTCTCAGCTTTAGATCAAACTCCTTTACCTGAATACGTTGCTTGTGCACAAAATAAACACCAGTGTCAAGTCAGAAATTTGAGGCACTTCTGGCTATGCATTAATGGTGAGTGTTCAGAAACATGAATAAAACCAAGAGGAAAATCAGACAAAATGACCTTATCTGGATTGTAATCCACTTCCTTTCTCCAGGAGGACCACTTTACTCTCCTTTAAAACTTCAGTGTGCAGTGCAAGGTCTGAAAGGTTTTATATGAAATTCCCTCCTTTGAGAGAACTCTGAGGATCACTTCATGATGCTGCTGTAGAGGGATTCAGCTGTGTCAAGAAACTTGCAATGTACACATTTCTGAGTGTACATGTACATGTCATGTACACATTTCATCTTTAGAGATGAGTTATGCTCAGGGAAAGACCTGCTACAGTCCCCTTTTTAGATAGCTTTCTCTGTATGTTTCAGGAAGGACCAGCTATACCTGTGTGGTTTGTAACTGAGCTTCCTGGCCCAGCATCTCAGTCCTGAATTAGTTATCTGTTTTCTCAGGGATGAGGAACCATGCTAAATTTCTTCTGTGCCACAACTGAAGCTCATTGCATTTTGCTTGACCTGCCAACCAGAAATTTATTCCTTCCCTCCATTGTCTTCTACACACTTGGGAATGCTATCATTGTCACCCAACGTATTATACAGGTTAAAACACCTGAATTAATTCCATCACTCTGTACAGACCATATTTTAATCATCTTGGTAATTTCCACTGTTTTCCTGAATTTCTCCTATTCGTTCATTCCTTTCACTGTAGCTTCCAACTGTAGTAATACTTCTAGATAAAATCTTTGTGACATGAAGGAGAGCACTGAAGGCTTTCACCAGAGGCATGGGAGACAAGTTACCAAAAAAACAGTATATCATTCTAAGAAAACAGAGCAATTCACTGATTAGTTACTTTTTTTCCCCTTTTTTCTTTATTTAACTGGCAGATTTGGATTTGAACTACATTAGATAGAAGTAGGGAGCATTCAAAAACTGACTTTTCGGATAGCGGATGAAGACTTTTTCTTTTTTTTTCCTCATTTCCTAATGTTTGCTGCTGCCTAAACTTCTTGCCTGGTGTACTCCATTTTGTAAGTGTCATTTTGGAAGTGCAAACTTTTTCTTTGCCAAAAAGTCAAAGTCTGACAGAACATTATAGAAATTGATATATTATATAGCTATATATATTATTTTGCAGATCCACGAGCACTGGAGATGTATGAAATGGCTGCCCTTGCATTAAGTGTGCCAATTGGCTTGACTGTGCAGTTAGTCTCCTTTTCCTACTGCAATGCATTTAGCAGAGCTTCTAAATGTGAACTGCTATACAGCCACTATCCTTTTTGAGAATTTAAATCAAAACACATGAGTTAGCTCACCCCTGGAGATCTATGTCACAGTCCTTTTATGTGGCTACAGGATAAGGGCTTACTTGGATGTAGGCTTACTTAACTCTTGGATCTGATATGCGCACTTCAACTTAAACTGTTTTGATGGGTAAATCTCCTTTTAAGGTATGCTATGTGGTCATAGCAAAATTCAGCTAAATCATAGATTAGCTTGGGTTGGAAGGGACATCAAAGATCATTTAATTTCAATCCTCTGCCATGGGCAGGGCTACTAGCCACCAGCTCAGGCTGCCCAGGGCCCTGTTCAACCTGGCCTTCAGCTCCTCCAGGGATGGGGCATTCACACCTTCTCTGGGCAGCCAGTGCCACGGCCTCAGTTCCCCCTGAGTAAAGAATTTTCCTCCTTACATTTAACCCAAGATTTCCCCCTTTTGGAGAGGAGATTCAAGTCAGGGAACAATATTTTGGTGGATAGGAAAGAACACACTGTTCAATCTCTTTACTTTACACTCAGAAGCTATGGGCAGGAACAGCCTGTATGTGGTGATGTGCCTTGTGCAAGTGTTTTTTGGCCAGATTGTGCTTTCCCGGCTCCCCACACTTCTCAACTACGTCAGTGCCTTCTATTTACAAAATCTGTTTTTTGAGAGTACAGTTTCAGTTGTCTTATTGTGCTGTTGGCTGGTGTCTAGTATAGCATGTTCAATTATAAGAACAGAGTCTACATGTAAAAATAAGTGGTAGCTGTTAGGCTAATGAATCAAATGGTGAAAGGGTCCCAGGGTTCAAATGACACCTGTTTCTTCTACTTGTGTTTTGGGGGACATAGTAGACTTAGACACTAGACTCACACGAGAGGTCCTGCAGTGCAAAGTCCAGCCAGACAGGACCAATTTTATAATTGTAATCAGAGTTGCAAGAAGAGGGGGTGGGGAATGGGATGTGATTTAGTGGTATGTTTCCTACTGTTCCTGCTAGAGTGTAGAGTTTTTTTGGACTCCTTTCTGAAGTGTTCAACTACATGTGGTTTTGAAAAGAAAATTAAGTTGTTTTCTTGGATTTTGATACATTAACATAAACACTGTAAAGTAACAACCCAAAAGATGGTGCCAAGAAATTGCAAGGCTTGCTTTTCATGCAGGATATTTTGAGAGTTAATTTTAAAATTGGTAGTATTTGAGGCTTGTCAGAAGCATTATTTTAGAATCATCAGCTACTTTCATGACTACAATATTCTTCAGAGAATTCTTGGGAAATTATTTCTGAAGAAGAAAGTGCTGTGTATTAAAATATTTTTAAAAACACAATGAATGCAAACGAGGTTGTAAGTTAGCTACTAATAAGAAATTATGTGAGTTTTATGGAGGTTTTTCAATTGAAGGAATAAATTTAAATTAGATGACAAAACTGCTCAGAAACTACTTTCAGTTTTGAATGCACAATGTTACCAAGGACTTGAGAAACATCAGTTTCCAAGTGAAGGTACCCAAAATTAATTTCTGCTTCTTGCTTGGTTTGCCATAGACGCACTACGTCCTCTGATACAGAAGACAAAAATCTTAACTGTGCAAGGGTAAACTGAAAAACAGCAGTAGCTGGCAAGTATATGATCAGAGAAATGGGCAGAAGTCTTATATTGATGACTTTCAAATTGTTGTTTTGTGTCTATGTTTTCTTCTAAATTCAGATCTTTTGCTTCTTCAGTCAGGGTATAATGACTCTTGCTCTGCTGTGGCCTCTCAGAAAAGAATTGTCTTTTGACTGACAAATAATTGAGAAACTACTTAAATATGTTCTGCCAGCAAGACAGAGATAAATAAAAGGACAGCAACTCTGTCCCGGATATAAAATGCATTCATGATAAGAGCATGAAAACTTGAATGTTAAGCGTGAATGTATTAAGGAAAGATAAATACAACTCATGATAATCTCAGATAACTCTGAAAGGCATCAGTAAAGCTAGAATTCAAAGAGGACAGAAATAAAAAACACTGCTTATAAGATTTTTTCTTTTTGGAGAATGGTGTCTTGAACAAGATAATGCAGATAATATATCTCCAAGAAGTGTAGATAGCTATCATTTTTGAATTTAAGATCTGAGAGGGTAATAATGACACTACTTCTAAGCCGTAATTTTCTGTATTATACTTCACTATGGAACTTGGATCCAGTCTAATTGATAAATGTTTTGTCAGCAAAAATCATCTTCAGTACAAACAATCACTCAGAGCACTGTTGGAAAAATTCATTCTGTCATAATGTATCACTGGATCAACTGTTCTGATAGCATGAGTAATGCATTACCTGCATGGATTTCCAATCACCCTTCAAGGGCCAGCTCCATGTTATTGTTGCCTTGTCATGATTTTTTGGTACAGTTTCTGCAGGTTGCTGCTGTCATCCAAGAAATTAGTTATGTCTAGGGGCAGCTGGAGATGAGAAGAAAGCAATTCATTTAATGAACATATCTTGATTTTCATCAGCGAGGCTGCCTGTTTTCTATACAACAGAGCACACTCAGTCCTTTGGATAACTTAGCAGGAGGGAAGACAAAAGGCTCAGGGGAGAGTATCATCTTAATTAATGATGCAAGAAGCTAGGAGGAAGACTGAAAATTGCTTGGACAAAAACATGGAGGCAAACTATTCTGGTTGTGACACAAGAAACCACTCTACACTAGAGAATTGCCTGCACAAAGAAACTTTCCCCCGGAATATGGTTTATACATCTATTACTCATTCCCATACACTCTTAATACTAAATGCCAAGGAAAGACATACTACAAAGCTTGTTTTCCATTCACAGAATCACAGAATTGCAGAATAGCAGGGGTTGGATGGGACCTCAAGAGATCAAGTCCAATCCCCTTGCTAAAGCAGGTACTCTCGAGAGATCACACAGGTAGGCGTCCAGGTAGGTCTTGAATATTTCTGTAGAAGACTCCACTACCTCTCTGGGCAACCTGTTCTAATGCTCTGTAACCCTTACTGTCAAGTAGCTTTTCCACATATTAGTACAGAACTTCCTACGTTCAGGTTTTAGGCCATTACTCCTTGTCCTGTTGCTATGCACCATGGATAAGGTCCTGCCTTCATCATTTCTCTACCACCTGTCTTTAATTACAGTCAGATCCCATTAGTCTTCTTTTTTCCAGGATGGCACACCCAGCTTACTCAGCCTTTCCTCATATGGGAGATGCTCCAGGCCCTTATTCGTCTTCATGGTCCTCCACTGGATTCCTTCTAGAATGTCCCTGTCTGTCTTGACCTGGAGAAACCAGAACTAAACACAGCAGTCTAAATACGGCCTCACCAGGGCAAAGTATTCAGCTACTACATGTAATACACGTTTTTAGTGATTATGCTGACCTGCATTTCTTGTGCTATTCAGCCACTACACATCATTTTTGTGTACTTTTTTTCAGGATTGTATATTATTTCTACTGAAGAATAGCAGATATTTTTTAAGTTCTGCCTTACATAGCAGACTTAACACTGCTCCTCCTCTATCTCCTTATCAGCTCAGCATTTATTTACCACACTCCACTCAATGGCCTACAAGCATAGTTGGTTACACTGACTGCTAAGGCATGCAATCCGCTTTGTCTGCTCCAGCTGCCATTTCTGGTGAAGCTCCACAGAGGATGACAGAAATGAGTACACAAAGACAGATGTTCTCCTCATTAGCAGTTCGCCTGCCCTGTGAACAGCGCAGGGTCTGCTTCACATTATGTGCCACCATACAATTCTGGGAGGAAGATTAGCATATACTGTCATGAAACCTTAGTGTTATCACAAAAGTTTTACCTCTTAGCACAGTATGAGATAGATCAGGGATGTGGAGGGACCTGCTTCAGAAGTATGTAATTCTGCAGCTACTCAGAAATCTTGCAGTGCTGATACTCTCTCAAAGCAGTGCTTCAGAGTGATGGAGTACACGTTACCCTCACTGTGCTCAAGGTGCATAAATAGATGTAAGTGAAACTACAGTTTACAAACTCAGGCAAATTAACAAAACATTTATAAAGAGTATTCAATATGGCACCACACAAAAAGTACACTGTTGGTTTTTTTTTGTTGCTGTTAAGGAACATGCTACAAAACTTTCAAACCAGAAAAAATAACATAAAAAGCTTTCTTCCACAGTTTTGTTTCCTGTTTTGAAAAGTCATTCTAAAAAAAATGGTGTACATAGTGTTTTACTGATCTCCTATGCAGAGTGAGCCCTGTTCCCTTACCCATGTGTTTTCTTTCAGGGTTTGAACTTTGTTCGTAAAAAGTCACTTAGGCCAAGGTGAACAGCTGTGAAAAGAGTTCACTCCAGAACTCTTATCAGCAGATCAAACCGACAACATACTAGCTACAAAATTCTGTTTATTGAAAAAGTAACTTGGTTTTGATCAATGGCAGTTGTGTGAATTGGGCTCTACAAATCAACCTCAGGCAAATTGAGAAAGGTTTGGAATCAGCTCTTAATTCCATCTTGGGCTCAAAGATAAACAAGGAGTAATACTTGATAAAATTACAAATAAATTGCATCACAGGAAAAAGGTGACTTTGAAAAGGGTCATTTGGTCCACCTCCTCTTTCAGTATGGAGCTGACGCTATAACGGCTTGAAATTATTTCCATTACAAGGTGTTTCTGAACTATTTATTATCCCCTCACATTCCTTACATAGTTGATGTGTACACTCTTTCTTAGCCTGAGCTTAGGTTAAACAGGTGTGCTTTTTTAAACCTTTCTGTAGTTGATGTGAACTGGCAATGTTTTTATTTTGCCTGAATGTGGAACACACAGATGTTTCAGAACATCCTTTATTTGATGCATCTTGCAGTTAGAGAGAGGCCACTTTGCTTAAAGGGAATCTTAGCAAATCAGCAGTAGTAACAGAGCTATAGTCAAATAAAGTGTGAAATGGACCCAGTGCCAACGCATATAAAGAGGGTACTGAAAAACTTCTAGGCTTCCAGCTTCACCGACTCTAGAATGGAACGTGCTTCTTTATACTCTTCAGCTTCTTCCAACTCTTTTTCATTTTCCTGGAATTGAAACAAAATTTTTAAGTACTTCATAAATAACTGACATTAGAATGAATTTTGGGTGGAAATACTGAAACATATAGACATCCTTATTGAAAACACTGGTTTTACACGATTCATAGCACAGGTCACTTCTTTTGTCTTATTTAAGGTGCGCTATAATTGCTGTCATGTGTGAGAAGACCTGACCTATGTACACCTTCATTTTCTTCTCTGAACTAATTTTTAAAAAGAAGGAAAGTGCAACTGGAAGCAGTAACAACAGAACTCTGAACAAAGGCAACATTAGAAAAAAAAATAAAGAAAGTTTGATAATTGAAAAAACACAACTACACAGTTCATTTTAACAAAAAAATTGAAGGTGAGCTAAGAAAATAAAACAACCTCTTAAAGGCTCCCAAATTCTTAGCAATAATAGTAAGCCTCCACACTTCTATTTTTAAGTTTGTGTAGCATGGAGTTAAAGATCAATAGCATCGCTTCTGCATGCTGCTGAAACCTGGACAAGCTAACAGTCAAGTTACAAGTTGAATGACAGAAGGATCCTAAATCTGGCCACATCTTGCGCTTGCTATTCAAGGACAAGATGCTTTACGCTTTCCAATGAGAAGGGATTTGCATCTTAGCTATCAAATAATGTTCGAAGCTTAATTTACAATATGTATTTTAGCCTCATAGAAGCTTTTACTTGTGTAGTAGAATTCCCAGTGAAAACTCAACTTTTAAATAAACAAAGTAATCTCCAAGTCTAGTATATTTTCAGTTAGTCCATTTGGATATTATTTATTCCCAAAGGTACTCACACATTAAAAACACCCACTTCAGCTACAAATAGCTTAACCAGTACTCAGCAACGACTCAGCTGTCTTGTTTCTTGTGCACAGCATTAATAAAAGCAGAAGTCAAAATATTCCGGACATGTCAGTTCATTACAGGACACACTAGAAAGATTTCCTAAAGTGTGTGAACTCTTTTTTCCAGTCATGTAACTAGCACAGGAACTTGAGAGTTGATTCTAGCAGTTTAGTATTGAATGTAGGGTATACATCCCATCAAAGACCTTTTCTAGTATACTAATATGCAAATTTTCATAGAGTGAAAAATAACTCTGTGTAGGTAGAGTTGGACTACAGAGGTATGTCATGGGATGCCAGTCTTTGGACCTGCAAATCTCAATCCAGTTCTGTTCTGAAACAATTGCACAGCAGACAAGTATGTTTACCCATGTCCATCAAAGAACATCAACGTTCATTGGTATTTTTTGATGCAATACTTACTAGTAGTTGAGTGAGATCTGCATGTGCAATTTCTAATCTCCGCTGACAGTCTGGAATCATCATTCGTGACTCTTGTAAGATCTCAACCTGTGACAATTGGAAGCCAGTGAAATCAAAATGTACTTCACAGAGGAATGTTATTTTTTAAGATAAAACTCTTTACTCTGGAAAATTAGTACTCAAATCATCATCCAGTATCACCCAGGATCTTTAGATGAGTTGTAGATATTTTCCAAATAAAAGACGTTCCGTATAATTGCTTGAATCTCTTTTAATTTACAGGACAATTTAATTTATTTTGTGCTTAACTAAATATAAAGTATTAAACAGAAAACAGTATTTACGGTATCTTTTCCCTTACAAGAAAGTACAACCTTGTAAGCTTTCCATACAACACTTGTTAAAAAAGGCTATTTAAAACAAACTTCATCCTGCTGTCTTGAAGCAGCTTCATCCAAAATGGGATCAGCTGGTTATATAAATATCTCCTGCATCTTTTGGGTAATAAAGAAAAACAGTGTTCAGATAATACCACATAGAGATAATTACTGCATGAAAAAAGTTATTGAGTTATTGATCACATTGTGTGCACGCTGCAGGAGGCTCTGACTGAAAGACAAAGGTAAAGAAAAACGAAAAGCAAAGACCAGCAGGCTCATATTTTTGATGCTTATCATGCATAAAAAGTTATTACTTATCCTTGTGCTTCATTTTAGGAGAAAGATTATTCTCACCATGCACTTTGAACAAAATTACTAAACTGGCACCCCACTGAAACTGAACATCCTGCCTCCTCCTCCAGAAAATAACTTCAGATTTATGTAAGGGAACATTTATTTCATGGACTGTTTCTGGATCTGAAATCTAACCATTGAGAAGAAAGGGTATGCAGAGTTGTCCACTAAAGTTAAATCTATTTAGAAATGAAAATCATTTAGTTAGATATTTAAATACAAAACCTCCATCTGCGTTTATGATAACCTGTGTTCACTTTAAATAGTTCATTATATTCTGTCATTCTTGTGCTTTAATCTCCTTTTTGCTTTACTGAAAGGATCCAAAAGGAACGCTGTTATCATATAATGGAAGAAAAACCTGTGGCTAAGAATGTTTTATGTGTACTGGAAGACCTTTTGTTATAAAACATAATCTTCATATACTTACGTGTCATATCAGAGATTTTTATGAGAAAGGGTTAAAAACTGTTTCTAACTTCCTTACAGAGAATTTAGGGCAAAATTCACAGAATCATCATGTTTGGAAAGACTACTAAGATCATCTAGTCCAACCACCATCAGCCTCTTTCCACCACACCACTAAACCATGCCACTCAGTGTGACATCTACCCTTTTCTTAAAGACCTCCAGGGACAGTGATTCCACCATCTGGACAGCCTGTTTCAATACCTCACCACACACACTGAGAAAATAACATAATTCCTAATGCCCACCCTGAACCTCCCCTGGTACAAGTTACGTCTTGTCCTATTGGTAGTTACCTGGGGAAAGAGGCTGACCTCCACCTTGCTACAACCTCCAAGTCTGTTAAAGCAAGACAGGTGACAGACATTAAAGCATCTACAAATTATGACTCTCATTAACATGTTTTCTTTTAAGCATTCATAGAGTCATAATGGTTGGAAAGTCTAAGATCATCTAGTCCAACCATCCATCTACCAAAAATACTGCCCACTAAATCATGTCTGTACATACACTTTCCCTTTCCTTAAATAACTCCAGGGACAAATACAGTTTTTGACTGAATTAAAAATAAGATTAATCACCCTGCAGGTTACACATTGAGCAAAAAACAAAGGCTTGTAATTTCCATAGAATTAGGTGTGTCAAACTACATGAGATGATGACTTCTGCTTTTGTGTGCTACAATTGGGTTCTCTAAAGAATGCCTATGGGAATTAGAATGCCCACAGATGATACCCTTGTGATGGTATTGATAACTACTTGTGTATTGTAAAGCTGCTAGATAATGAGAAAAGTAGTGATTTATTTTATATCTATGCCACTCGATAAGCAATCTGAAGGAAAAACATACGAATTTAGGATCTGCAAGCTGTAGTCCTGGTTTCTGTAAGAGAAGAACAAAACTACTATAATCACACAGTTTAAAACAGAATGACTGAGATCAAAAAGGTTACCTGGTTTTAGTTTGCATCTGCCTGCAGTTATGTGATAATATGAAATGGAAAAAAGATGAATTACTAGAATTACATTCAGTAAGTGCAAAGGGTTGGAGAATAGAAGAGAGATTCCCCATTCCTTGTGGAACAAAGATTAATTAACAAACTACCTATGAAAATTCTGTTAACTTCTGCACCAACCACTCTTTTTTTTTTTTCCAAGTAATACAGATTATCTTAGATAAATGTTTTACTACTGCAAACATATATAAACAGAGCAAAGTGAAAAACTCAAATAATTAGATATGCTTAAAGAAACAGTGTTTGTTCTCCAACTGTTATGAAAATTAAAGAACAGCTCTCTCTTCTCCATCAGAATACTCTAATAACTTTCTGACTGAACTCTAAGGAGTTCAAATTTTAAATAGGTCACAGAGGAAGTTTCTACATGAAACTGATCTAACTGCTGATAGCTATAAACATCTTCAATATTTCTGTGAATTACAGGACTAAAAAGAAGTATCAAAAAATTGTAGTAACTGAAGTGCATTTAAATAAATCATTAAGGTAAAGCAATAAAGCATGAAAATGAACAGATAGAAGCAAACTGAATATGCTGTCAATAAGAGCACATAAGACCAGAAGGGTTACTGTGACTACACTGAGTGTATGTGGGATGTCCCCATTCTTTTAAGTATATTGAAAAGGACAGTTATATCTCTACAAAGAACCACAGTTCTAGTTCGTCATCTTTCAGGATGGAACTTATTTTTGCTAAGGGAGCAGATGTTTGGCATATTACAAAGGAGAGCAGTCTGCTCAGATGTGATGGAGCTCTACAACTGTCGTAGTGTATGTAGCCTATTTACTAAACATGATGTAGATTTTTTGTAAATTGGATCAGATGTCAAAGAACTGATGTGCATAATGCACTATCAATAGAATTTAGTCTGTTTTCCATAAATTCCACATTGTAGTGACTGATAAAGCAGGACTAGAAACAGAAAAGCCAAATTGATGCAAAAACACAGACCAACCTACCATTTGACTGAGTGGAAGGGCACCGTAACAAAAATCAGAAAAATATTTTATACATTCAAAATAAGCACTGAAGCTAAACATGACTTCATAGAAAACAACTGAGGCTTTAAACATAAGCTGAGGCTTTAGATATGAACAGCTTTGATTTCTAAGAGGTCCCACAATAAAAGCACAGTGATAATATTTCAACGTATCTAGGTAGATCAGAACAATTTATGAGCATCAAAACAAAAAAATCTGCAACAGGAAGCAGTTTTGCCCAGTTTTGCCCTGACCTGTATTGCATAAATGGGACAGGTTTTATAACCTTCAAGGAGGTTCAAGCAGCTTTTGTTTTTCTTTTCAGCTGACCCACAACAAAATAAGATACAGACATATGCAGATCCATGAATAGTTTAAAAAAAAGAAAACATCTATGGGGCTGTCATTACTCGATCTTAGAAGAAAGACAGTCTAATTATTAATTAGGTCACAGAGTGCAGTGGCAATAATGCTGGGTACAACAGGAGTAGTGTTCTAAACATAAAAGGCTAACAAAATCAGGAATGTGAACAAGTCATATATATATGTATTAAATACATGAACACACAAATACGCATGTGTGTGTGTTCATGTTTTAAACACTGCCTTATAATCATAAGACCTTTAACTGTTGCACGGATGGAAACAGATAACAACATATAATGATTTAGGTTGAAAGGGACTTCTGGAGATCATCTAGGCCATTCAACCAGAGTGGCTTAAAGAAAATCTCAGGACCACCTGGATGTCTGGGTGTCTCCAAGGAGGAGACTCCACAATCTCTCTGGGCAATCTGTGCCAGGGTTCACAATAAAAAACTGCTCCCTGATATTTATACAGAACCTCTTACATTTCAGTTTGTTCCCACTGCCTTTTGTCCTGGCACTGGACACTGCTGAAAAGAGCCTGGTTCTATCTTTGTATTCTTCATTAACATCTATACAGACATTGGTGAGATCCTCTCAAACTTCCTCTTCTCTGTGCTGACTCTGAGAGTTGCAACTCTCAGCCTCTTCTCACAGGGGAGGAGCTCCAGGCCCTCAACTATCTTGAAATCCCTTTGTTGGACTCTCTCCAGGATGCCCATGTCTTCCTGTAATAGGAGCCCAGAACTAGACACATCACACTGGGTGCAGCTGCTCCAGTGCACAGTAGAGTGGAGAGATCACTTCCCTTAACCTGCTGGTCATGTTTTGCCTAATGCAGCTGAGGATACTAATAATTTTCTTTGTGAGAAAGGTGTTTTTTTTTCTTAACCGTTTCAGGAAATAGTCTGCCTTCCTCTCAACAAAACAAGAAAAATACTGCTGTTTCCATTATATGTGAAGAAAAATGGTGTTAGCAAGACTGTATGTACTCTGTTATGCAGATATTAAATTCTTTGTCAAGTCCATTAGATTTTTAATTCATCTGGAAATGACATTGCATGAGTAATAATGGTTATCTTACAGATGCAGATTAATTAAAAAAATGAAAATTTATTATCAGTAAAAATGGTCACAGATTACAAAAACTCCAAAAAAGATCTACAGCCCCATTGAGAGGAAACAAAAGTGAGACCTCAGGCATTTTTCACCTTCTCATTCCTCAATATAAATGCATTAGATAGAAAAGGATGTTATTTATGTGTGGGACAAATCAGCAGCCACAGAAATACCAAAACCAATTGGTTTCTAACACAAGTCACTGATAAGTGACGGCAGTGTAAAGTTTCTATTACAGATAAAGAATAACAATACCCTGTATAAAGTCTTCATTAAAAAAACCATTACAACTGAGTGGAAACTTAGGTTTCACTACAAAACCAACCAACCAACCAACCACACACAGAAGTACAACTGCATTGCTTCTTACAGTCAGGAGTCTTAATGACCTTTTGCAGAAACTAAATTCAGGATATGAATTTAGAAGAATACTTTGGAAGTCGCTAAACATTTTTCCCAAATTTTCATATAGAATACTTGAGTTCCATTTATAATGTCTGTTTTCAATTTAGCATCTTATTAAGATACATAAAACTTCTTCCTTTTCCCTCATAACGTTTTTTCCCTCTCAAATACTGTTCTTTTATGACACCTTTATCTGTCAATTTGTCTCACATAAATAGCTCTATTTCTAAATTTTTCATCTATATCTAGACCAAAAAAAAAAAAAAAAAAAAAGGCGACAGCACAGTGGGTTTTTGTTTGTTTGTTTCTTTTCTTTTAATGAACTGTAATTAACAGGAATAAAAGGACTTCCCTTTTCCATAATATTAAGAGATTCTTCCTTGGGATGCTCAGCTTAGCTCTTGTTTCGTTCTACGAACGAACTGACACTTTGTTACAGCTCAGATACATGTTGAAGTCCTGTACCTTAGGAACAGCAATACTTTGAAGTAAAACTTTCCTTGTTCACTTCTGTGCTGTTAACCCTAATTTTCTGCAGAGTTCTAACAAGAAAGCTGAAAGAGTATAGTTGTACATTAAAAGGCAAACAAAGGTTTCAACATTTTAAGCATTCCTCCATCAACTATGGGTTTATCGGTCTGCGAATATCTGTTTCAGCTGATAAATCAGCTAAAATAGTAGTTGTAAGTTATTCCTGTAGTCTCAAATGGTTGAATTCATTCCTATCCTTTCCCTTTCAGTGGCAAGAAAATCTTTAGGAACAGTCAGCATGAATTCACCAAAGAGAAACCACGCTTAACCAACTTGCTTAGCTTCTTTGATAAAATCATCAGCCTGAGGGACTGGGAGTTGTATTTTCTACTTGGATTTCAGCAGGGCCTTTGACACTGTCCCCAGCATCCTCACAGAGAAACTGTTGAAACATGGGCTGCACATGCAGCCAGAGAGGTGGCTGGAAAAAAAACGAAAACAGTCTAGATGGAGGCCCCTAGTAATGGGTGGAGTACCTCAGGGGTCAATATTGAGTCCAGTCCTGTTGAATGTCTTTATTAATGACCTGGACAATGGGACAGAGCACACACTCAGTGAGTTGGAGACAATTCAAGAAGACTGACAGATACACTAGAAAGTTGTGTTAGCATTCAGAGGGACCTTAACAGGCTTAACGTGCTGGCAGAAACCAGTTTCTACAAGAAGCATAGAGTCATGCAGGTACGGAGGAACAACCCCTGGCACCAGACAGAATGCAGCTCTGCAGAAAAAGGCCTGGAGGTACAAAGAGATAGTGATGCATCTTTGCCACTAAGAGGGTTACAGTTATCCTAGGCTGCATTAGCCTAACTACTGCCAGCAGGTCAGGGGACACAATCCTTTGTGCTCTACTTATCGCTGGTGAGGCCACGCCTGAAGCACTGCATCCATTTCTGTACTTCTCAGTACGAGAGACAGGAAACTACTGGAGAGCCCAACAAAGGACCACAAAAATGATGAAGGTATTGGAACATGTGTCATACAAGGAGAGGCTGAGGGTGCTGGGACTATTCAGCACAGAGAAGATTCTGAGAGGATCTTACCAGTGTCTATAAAAACCTGAAGAGGGTACAAAGATAGCAGATCCAGGCTCTTTTCTGTGGTGTCCAGTGTCAGGACAAGAGGCAATGGACACGAACTGAAACGTAAGAGGTAAAGATCAGAAAGCACCTGTTTATCGTGCAGGTGACGAACACTGGATTTAGACTAGATGATCTCCAGAAGTCCCTTCCACCTTTAACCATTCTGAATGCTGTGATCCCTCAAATGCTACTTTCCCTTACTGAAACTAATACTGTATTTTAAAAGAAATTCATAGTAAAGATTATTACCTAAAACAAGTTCCTAAACATTTAACTAAATAATTCTATTTTTTAAGAACTTTTCAAAATACTTAATCCATCCAAAATATTTTTTGAGCAAACTCTCCTAGCATTGTACAATTTTGTTTAGTGAATAAGATTGACTCTATTACAAGTGTACTCATTTTTTCTAGGCTTCCAGGTTCTTGATAATATAAAATATTAATGACTTTCAGTCTGCAGTAGCGCACTAAAAGAACAGATATCATTGGGGGAATTGTTTTCAAAGTGAATCAGGCAATTCTGAATGAAGTGAGACTGCTTTCAAGGCTTTTGTCACCACTCCCTCAGAATACCTTCTACAATGTAACATTTCATTTCACAATGAAAGTTCACAGACTTTGTCCTGATTTTGATTTCTTGCTTGTCATTGAGGAAAAGCCATCGTACAGTCAAATAATCTAATGGATGTGAGACACTAACAACAAGAATTGCATTCATTAGTTCTTGTTAGCACCAGCAGATCCTCGGGAAAGACTACTGCCTTCCTTGAATTCTCAGTCAGTGGTGAGGCTGAGACAGCATAGATCTATAAATACATCTTCCAGTAATTCCATGCTTTTGTTTCTCTTCTATATCATACTGAAAACAAGACATACACACATGAAGTGACATCTCATTTTATTTCACCTTGTTTTAAAAGGACTTTCTCTTATCTTTTTTATTGTCGCTGTTAATTTTTATACTTGATATTATATTATTCTAAGATGACTTGGGAAAACAGGAGGTTTTGTAGCATGTGGCCAGTCTATTGTTTGGTGAAACTTGATTACAGATGAAAATAATTTTAATTCAGTTTCTGTTAAGAATTAAGAAAAACTATCTAGGAAACACTTGGGAAAAGACATGGTTAAAATATATTTTTATATAAAGCTATTAAAGCCAGAAGTTAAATAAAAATATAATAAACAAATATTTGGTTGAGAGTATGTAAAGGTCAATATAAATGCAGACATGCCAAACTGCTGTGAAGAATGTAAGTGAATCCCCCAAACCCAAGTTTTCTCCTCACTGACAGGGAAACTTAGCACTCTGTCTTCAGAAGGGGCAGGTACCAACTCTCTGAAATCACTGTATTTTGCAAAAAGCCTTCTAAGCAGAAAAAAAAAAATCAGTTCACATTGTAATAATGACTCTGAATCACACTCTTAAGTACATCAAACTAAATTACACACCTTGCTTATTAGTGCCTTCATTACACACTGTAGCAATGGCTAGGAGCAGGTACATACCTATTGCTCTCTGTTAGAGGTCTGTGATTTTTGAACAGTGATACTAGTGTACACTAGAACTGAAATGTTCCTTCTTTGTGTTAACAAGCATTCTCACCTTACAATAACATTTGCACTTATCACCAAGAACTTACTTGGCTACATGCATACAGAACATTTATTTTCAAATTGCCTGTAGATCTGAGAAAGAGTTTGTGATGGCCTGATTCACACTATTAGTGACAGCCTTCCTGATACCAAGTGCTAAATAACCTACACCCAGTCTCCTCATAATTAAACAGTTTTGAAGTGTGGGAAGTTTCTATAAATGTACGCTGTGACTTCCATAATTGAGAGGTTTTAGTTTGGAGCAGTCTGGAAAGAAAAGTACAGGAGTTCCTTTTGTTTAAGACTCATTAAATCAAAGCAAAGAAGATTTTACAAGTTTTAGGACAGTTTACCTGCTTCTTTATTCCATAGTCATCACATGCTTCAGCTTTCATTTTTTCAATCTTCTCTTCCTGTTGTTTTGCTTCTTTTTCATACATAACTTTTTCTTTTGCCAATCTGCAATTACACCAAGTGATTGTGTCAGTCTGATTCTATCACAGCAAAAATTATAATAATGAAAGCAATATCCTTCCTCCCCCCAAAAGCTGCAGCCACGTAATGAAATACATGACCTCATATAACAAAAAAAGTTCTTAATCACTGCAATGAACTGCATCTAGGAAATGCTGAATTTAACTGTAATATATATAATAATTCTTACAAAAATTATTTAAATAAAAATATTTAAAATTATTAATTGTGGGCTTATCTATATACGTAGATCACCCCAAAAGTAATGCCTCCTATTTGTTTCCACAGAAACTACAACATCTACCAAGAACACAATAACACTATTTGATAGAGCAAACTCAGGTACAAAACACTACTGCCAACAATCACTACCATTAGCTATGCATTTTCATCAGTGATGACCAAAAGCCTGCACACCACACTCACAGAAACTTGCACCAGAGGAGGTGCCCTACTGAGCTAACACTTGGAAGTAAGATGCTTTTTGCATAAGCTTATATTCAAGAGCAACATGTATTTTCTGCCCTTACTATATTGCCAACAGAGAAGAATGCAACATACAGCTAAAAATATGTACAGTAAATTTCCAGCACTACTGAGAAGGAAAAAAAAAAAAAACAATTTTGCTTTGTCAGTTTTAGTAGTATTAAATTGAGAAGTTAATATATGGAGGGGGAGATGTGTGTGAAAAACATGAAGAGAAAACTAACGTTTTTTCCAAAAACATCAAGTCTGATGTTTTTAAGAAAATGCAAACCCCAAACACTTCTTACACAGGACGATGTAAAAATATGTGCAAGTCTCAAATGTGGATAAGCTGTCAAAAACTAACTTTGAGAATAACAGTTGAAGACTACAGACTAACTTGAAATTCAGTTTTGGATGCAAAGTGAGTGTTTTTCACAGGCTCAAGCAACTACAGCAAATGATGAACATAAAAAAACTACTGAAGGTCAAAAGGGAAGATGAAGTCTAAACTGATGCCCTGAAGTAATAGTAACATAGTAATTCCATTATCAAGCTTAATTATTTGTTGTTATTGCAATTTTGCTCTTTCATCTCCCATTTCGTTACATATGTATGTTCATTAGGTATATATTGGATTATATTATACGAGAATTCAAACCAAAACATCCTACAGTATTGGGAGAACAACAAAGTAATAACCAGCTAATTCAGAACCAAAATGAGCACTGGGATGCTAGTACAAACCTGAAAGCATGGCAGTGAAAATCCTTTGCCTAAAAGAGCAATCATCAGATCAGCCCATAGTAGATAAGACTGTTTAAGAAGAACTTAATAGCCAGAAGAACATAATCAGATCCAGGAAGCAACGAATGTATTATACAAATGAAAAGAGAATAAATAAAGGTCTTGTAGAGAGCTTCATGGTCACGTTAGCACATCAGAGCAAATTAATTCCTAATTTGTCACAGTTAAGTGCTCCACTAGAAGTGCCACTGAGGACGGACAGTTCAGAATAGTACTGGCACGATAAGAACCCTTTGTGAACTGAAACCACCACAGTCCTGATATTACAATACAGCAAGAACTCTCTCTGATTTTTCCATAATCAAAAATTGTTTTGACAAAACAGTTTTATGCTGTTGTTCCAAAAGTCGATTTAAGTTAGGCTGTGGCAACATGTCTCTGACCAAGATTAAATACCCATGGAATCACTCCAGAGAGGGTCTTCAAGCCTTATAAAGAACCTTTAGCAATGTGTAGAATGTAAATTGTAGCCACCACCAATGCCAGCTTCCACAGTCAGCCAAGTAGTAGCTTTAAAAAGTAGTACTGGGGAAAGATAGCACCCTAATTACTACTAATAAAGACACTAAATCAGTGACTGTAATTCCAGCTACTGGAACTAGCTCCAATATTAGCATCAGTAAATATTGATTTAATAGAGAATGAGTTAATTGTTTCATCAAGGCTGCTTGATTTAATTCAAGGCAGTATTGTTTACTTTGCTATTTTTAGATTCCAGAAAAAAAGTTAGTTTCAATCAACATCTGAGATTTTTTTGAATGACATCAGCAAAATCCCTTGAGTAGGAGAGGGGTAGGGAGACAACTAAATGCGGGCTTTATGTTGATCCCATTAGTAAGATGCACATGTTATTGAAACTAAAGACAACTTGCATCACTGAGCATAGTGTTTTGAATTCTTTTTTTTTTGCTAAAATAAAAGGCACAATGTTAGTTTTCTCTTCATGTTTTTCACACGCATCTCCCCCTCCCTCCATATATTAACTTCTCAATTTAATACCACTCAAGTTTGAGTTAAGCTTACTTGAGTAAGCTACTCAAGTTTGCTTACTTTCACCAAAAGGAAAATGACTGAATATTCTGTCTCAGTTTAGAACTAATTTTTTTTTCCACCTTTCTCAGGTATGGATACTTAGGAATCAGATCTGTATTTATGTACCCACTTCAATTTCTGCAGTAACTGTACATTTCAGAAGCAGAATTTGAAACATTCTGCTTCTGAAACATTAAGTCTGAAATATTATACTGTTTTCTTTGTCAGATCTTCTATATTCTCCACAGCAATTGTCCAATTTAACTTTCCATTTGTCATGTATGCACTTGAGAGGCTAATATTAATACTATTTTAAAAGTTCTTATTTTAAAACACTTCTCATAGTAGCTCTT